>CM054136.1:68157447-68229333 GCA_028751875.1 Rapana venosa | reverse complement strand
GGGAGTATGGGAGGTGGGCCCGGGGGGAGAGAGGTTTTAGGGGGAGTATGGTGGGGGTAGGTCTGGTGAGGGGGGAGGGGGCTCAGGGGAGTATGTTTAAGTAGGTATGGGGGGGTAGGCTGGTGAGGGAGGAGATTTTTAGGGAGTATGGTAGGGTGGGTCGGTGAGGGAGGGAGAGGCTCAGGGGGAGTATGACGAGAGTAGGTATGGTGAGAAGGGTGGTTTAGGGGAGTATGATGGGGGTAGTTCTGGTGAGGGAGGGGGGGTTTAGGGGGAGTATGGTAGGGGTAGGTAAGGGAGGGAGGGAGGAGGTTTAGAGGAGTATGGTGAGAGTAGGTAGGGTGAGGAGGGGTTTGGGGGGAGTATGATGGGGGTCTGAGAGGGAGGAGGGGGTTTAGGGGAAATGAGGTAGGTGAAGGGAGGAGGAGGTTTAAAGGGAGTATAATGAGGGTAGGTCGGGTTTGAGGGAGGATGGTGAGGGTAGGTTTGGTGAGAGAGGGGAGGTTTAGGGGAGTATAATGAGGGTAGTCTTGTGAGGGAGGAGGAGGTTTAGGGGGAGTATATGAGGGTAGAGTTCAGTGAGGGGGGAGGAGGTTTAGTGGGAGTATGATGAGGGTAGGTCTGGGGAGGAGGAGGGGGTTTAGAGGGAGTATGATGAGGGAGGTCTGGGGAGGGAGAGGAGTTTAGAGGGAGTATGATGAGGGTAGGGAGGTGGAGGTTTAGGGAGAGTATGATAAGGGATTAGGGAAACGACCTGTAGCAATGACAGGAAACTGACCTGTAGCAATGGTGTATGACAAGGGAAACTGACCTGTAGCAATGGTGAAATTTGACAGGGAAACGTCTTTGTAGCAAAGGGGTTTTTGACGTGGTGGACGCTACAGCCGGGGCTGCCAGACGCGGGAAGTGCCGCAGTCCGGCACCTTGTGGAGGTAGTCCCACGGAAGCCGTCCATGGAGACCAGCGGGACTTTGCCGCTGTAAGCCTGCACCTGCCCCGGGCCCCGTCATCACCACCATCACCATCATCACCATCAGCAGCATCTTCTGATAATGGCCCACATGTTCCTAGCACCTGAGTAAAAGACTGACAATAGACATTCACTGTGCTAATATCTGGGGTTAAGTTTTTTTTTTTTTGGCAAGTCCTTCAGATAAAGGAAACTGCAAACTCAGTGAGGCAGCCTTGTCCCCGTACCAGTTTTTTATTTCACGCCATTTTGACCATGCTGGTACTGTTTTGGAACAACCGGCCGGACACAAGCAAAGTCAAAATGATTGAGAAGTTGTCTGTGGTTACCTTCGCTAGTTTTCCTCCGTTTACTATCTCATTAAAGCAAATTGTTTTGAGGATTTACACCTGGAAGTGATGCGAATAATTGTCGAAGCAATTTGTGGAACTAGCCCTGAGAAACTGTATACAGAATAAAGATTCTGCTCACTCAGTGAGCGAAGAAAAAGACATAAAATCACATGTTTTTGTAAAATGGTTGTTCCAGATCTTGTCTCACACGGTAATCCTTATCACAGATGCGGACCTTTAAAACGTAAAATATTCAAATGAAATCGTGAACTTTATGGTAAGTCCTTGTACTCTTTGAATGCACTTATTCATTTTTTTGGTCTGCTGACGATCCTGTGGTGCCTGCATATTTTCACTTTGGTAAAAGAAATGAACAGATAATCCATTGACGATTGCGACCTAAACAAATACTTGTTTAACTGACATCTTCTGGAAGACCGCCAGTGTACATGTGGAAAGGGAAGAGAAATGGCTAAACATGAATATCTATCTATTGAAATGTTTCCAATTTAATGCAGGACGCCAAAACCCATTTTTCAACTTCCTCAGAATTACATACAAATTGCTCTCCTTTGGAAGGCAGTCAGTATCTTTGGATGAACACAAACATGCTAATATTTATGGCTGTACAGGAATTTATCTCTAATACTGACAATGTCATGGCTTAAGGAATTTTAGGTGGAGTTTGTCTCTCCTGAGTCTCAGTTTTTGTCTGTTCGTTTGTCTGTTTGTTTAATTGTGTGTTGATTTTTCAATCTTTGAATACAGTTGTCATGGTTTTTTACCCCACATTTTTACTTTGATATTTTGTATCTATATGCGTTTGCAGCAGATGTTGTTATTTTCAAAGTAACTGATATGTATGTATACCAGCTGCCAAACGAAATATGAAATGCTTTGCCTTTGAAGCACACCCTTTAAAGCCGTTGGCTTTAAACCCAAAGCAAAAACGAATTAAAAAATCCAGAGAAACAATTTTTACCAAAAAAGTAACAGCAAGCAAACAAATAAAAGAAACCAGTACGTGGAGAAGTAGTTCTGTGTTACATGTTTCCCTTTGTATATAGACATTAATGTTCTTATTGTTATTGTTTTGTTCTTATACAGATCGGTGCCTACTTTTCATACAGACATTTCCGTTCAACAGATTACAAACACAATGACTAAATACACGAAGGAAGGAAGGACGGAAGGAAATGACGAATAGACAAACAGATAAAGCTTTAATAATAATAATTATAATTATAATAATGATAATATATGGAATTTATATAGCGCTGAATCTTGTAAAAAAACAAACAATTCGAAGCGCTTGCACTCAATCATTTACAGGCATGCAACTCTTCTTAAACATAATGAACAACAGATTTCAAAACCATGCGCGCGCACGTATACACGCATGCATGCACATGCACGCACACGCACACGCACACACACACACACACACACACTCGGAACAACACTTAGAAGGTGAAAGATGCTGTTGAAAATTAGGGACAGATATTTGGGGGGAAAGTCTCAGGTAGGAAATAAGTGTGTTTTGAGGCTGGATTTGAAGGTATCAAGTGAAGGCTTTTGGCGAAGTGAAAGAGGGAGGTCTTTCCCGGTGGATGGCCCAGAAACAGAGAAGGAGGGGAGGGCCCAAACCCGTGGTTTGTTTGAATTTTGGGTGTTCAAAAAGCAAAAAAGTATCTGGGGCTGAAAAAGGGGAAAAGGGGATGGATTTGTACGGGAGGGAAGGGGACAGTTACAAGATAAAAGGGGGGCAGTTTTGTGGAACTTTTGAAACAGAGGGTTTTGATTTATACTCCAGCCCTTTGTGAGACGGGCAGCCAGTGAAGAAAAATCGCAGAAGAGGGTGTTGTGTTAAATTTTTTTTCTTTTTTGGGGACCAGTCGAGCTGCAGAGTTTTTATGCTTGAAGGGGAGGGGATAGATGATCTGGTGGGCCAGCCAAAAGAATTACAGTATTTCAAAACCCCGGAAAGAATGGGGGAGATGTGACAACTTGAAGTTGCATAAAAGTGGACAATATTTTTGCAAATCGCGCTTATCCCTCGAAATTTGATAGTACAAGACTGGCAGGTTGGGTGATAAATTTTTTTCATGGGGTTTTTCAAGAACTTATTTACTAAATACTTCACAAGTTGGAAAGGGGAACTGACGTATTCCCCAAATTCCCATAAAAGTTTTTGCGATAGAGGAAAGTTTTGTTTTTTTCCCAAATGAGAAAGGTTTTGGGTTTTTAATGGGTTTAAATTTTTGTAACTTTTTCCCCGGGAGTCACCCCTTTTAAAAGTCTTGAAGGCAGTGGGACATTTTTGTCAGGAGGGAGGAAAGTTTTCAACAGAAATCACTGCACTGAAGGGGAGTATCACCCGGGCTTTAAGAAATAAAGATCAATATGGTGGTTGTTTATTATTGTGAGAGGGGGGCCAGTGAAAGGGGGGTTAAAGGGAAAACGGGCCCCAGGACTGTTTCCCGCGGGACCCCAAACTTTCCAAATGAAGGTTTTAAATTAAATTTTTGTTTTTTTTTGGGAACCTGTCTGTGAGGAATGAAAAAAAACCCAGGTGGGGCTGTGCCTTTTAATCCCCAACGTATTTTGGAGGCGAAAAAGAAGAATTGAGTGTTTCCAAAGGTTTATAAAAGGCTCCCGATAAGTCAAGAAGAGTGGGAGGGAGATTTTCCCTTTCATCAAAAGGGCAAGTAAAGTGTACTAAATTTGTCCCCCAAGGGGGTTTTTTGGTGTGTGGTTGGGGGGGATAGGCAGTTTGAAAAGTGGGAAGGAGATCTTTGGAATGAAGGTGACTGTTGAGCTGTTTGAGAACAAATTTTTAAAGTATTTTAGAGACAAAGGATAATTTGGGGCCGGGCCCTAAAATTCTTCAGAAGGGTTGGGATCGAGGTCTGTTTTTTTTTTTTTTTCAGTAGAGGTTGACTATTGCTTTTTTTAAAGCTGTTGGAAAATTTCCTGAAAACAAGAGATGATTTTAGTATTTTTAGTGATAATGGGAAACAAGTTGTGGAAGGAAATTGTGAAAAAAAAGGAGCGGGTATGGGTCAAGGTCGCATGATTTTTTATTTTTTTCCCCTTCAGAATTGCCCATTTTTTCCCTTTTCACTTGTGGGATGGAAAGGAAAAGAGGAGGAGGGGCCAGTGAACGGGGGAACAGGAGGCGCGGGCGGGAAATTTGAGTTAAACCCCGTCGGGCGTATGTTTCGAACTTTGGAAGAAGGCAAAAAAAAAAGGGGGGGGGAAATTTCAGACAGGCTGGGGGTGTTAGGCAAGGAGTTTTTTTTGCAGACCCAAAGGAGATTTTGAGGTGGGGGAAAAAAAGAGTTTTTATGGATTTTCCCAGAGAACTTGGGAAGGTAGTATCTGTCTTTGCGAATGGTTTTAAGATTTTGATTTTGTTTATTTGTTTTCTGAAAAGCTTTTTTGTTGTTTTCGTTTTTTGCTTCCGCCACTGCCGTTCTAGTTCCCGGGCGTTTGCGCTTCGCTATAAAGGATTTTTGGGGGTATACCTTGGCGCAAAAGGGTCTACCCGGGAGGAGAGGGGTCATTAGGAGGTGCATGCTCATCAAGCAGTTGGGGGAAAGGAATAGTGTTATAGTGACAAAAGGGGCCCGGGGTGGTAAGAGGTTTGGGGAAAAACGTTGGGAAGTTTGGGAAAAGAAAGTTATAAAAGCCCTAAGGCCTTAAGATTCGACAGTAAATTATTTCTTTTTTTAAAACAGGTTTTGTGTTTTGTTAAGAGGGGAAAAAAAAATGGCGGAATGATCAAAAAGCTTTTCGTGGGTGCCCAAAAAAACAGATTTTAAAAATTTTAAACTGAAGTTTAAAGTAATAAACCAGTCAAAAAATATGCCCCAAGGGGTTGCTTTTGCTTCTTTTACCAGTTGAAAAGAGAGAAGGGGTTGGGGACAGGGGAAAGAGAAAGACTTTTGGACTTTTCTGGAGAAGACTGGTTGTCAAAATGGAATTTTAAAAGTCCCCAAGAATTATCATTTTATTTGGGGAGAGGCTGTAGGGGCCGAGGAGTTGCGGAATTTTTGGGTGAAAAAGAGAAGATGTTGGGTTTTTTTTACGGCGGGAGGGGGAAAGGGTTTAAGGAAAGCAGATAGTAATGAGTGGCCAGGTGGGTTTTGAGATTGATTTCGAAAAACTTCAAAAGTTTCCCATGTGAAAATTGGGAAGGGTTTGGGTGACTGAAAAAAGAGACGGTTCCAATTTTTCCTTGGAATGATGGCAATCCCCCCCCTCCTCAAGAGCCGGGGGGAAAAAGAAATAGTTTTGTCCAGGAGGAGTCACTGTTTTTTTTTTTGGTTCAGGGCCCAAATGTGGTTTAACCCAAATTTTTCGGTGGGGAAAGGGTTAAACCCAATTTTTTTTTCCAGAGTTTAAAATCAAAATGTATTGGGTTTTTTCCATTTGGACGGGACAGACTCACATTAAAACAAAAAAACTTGAAGGAGTTTGAAGGAGGGGGAAAATTTTTGAAAGAAAGGGGTTTGAGTTTGGACAAGCTTCAGAGGAAAAGGAGGGAAGGGATGGGGGAAAATGGGGCTAGGGGAAAAGAACAAAAAAAGAGTTTGGATGGTGAATCAGGGTAAAAAGATGGTAAAAAGAACTTGCTAATTAGGGGTTTTCTGTTTTTTTAAAAACACATCATGTTTACACATTATCACCCAAAAAAAAAACTTTAATCAGAGTCAAAAACAACAAAAACAGTGAACAGCTGAAGGGGCGGGTGGGCCGGCAGCATGGGGAAGAAGCGTTGTCAGTGGTAACAGAAGTGACGTCAGAGGTGGGGGGGGAGACACGGGAGGGGGAAAACCCCACCATGGCGAAGACGCCGGCCTGCCCGTGTCCCCGTTTTGGTTTTGCGGCGATGAATGCCAAGGGGTGTTTTTAGCTTTTTTAATATCAGAGCAAGCGTGTATTTTTTTTGACAAAAATTCAGGTACGAGTATAGCTCTAATGTCCGCGGCTCTCACTGCCAGGGTGGGCAGAACAACCAACTAACTTGATTGAGGGGGTGGTGACAGTTGGTTGAATCACGGGGCAATTTTTTGGGAACGGCATTTAGGGTCAGATTAAAAGGGGTAAAAAAGGGCCACACTTCAGGTAAACAAAATTTTCTTTAAGTCAAAATCAAAATTTTTGAAACAATTCAAAAAAATTTTAAAAAATTATAAATCGAAATATCCCCAAAAAGTAGATAATAAAAAGGAAAATTTTTTTGGCCCCAAATAACTTGGGGTTGAAAACATGAACAAGAAAGATGAAAAAATTTCGGGAAAGGAACCCAGAAAAACCACACCCAAACCCCAAAATTTTTTTTAAAAAACACAGACCCCCACACAGTGCTGCCAAACAGGGGCAAAGGCAGATAAATCTCTTTTAAAAATGAAAATAAAGGGGCCCACGGGGGAAACGATTTAAATACTAATGAAAATAAAAAAAATGCTGCATGGATGTAGGGGGAATGGATAGGCTAAAAAAAAAGGTTTTAAAAAAAAACCAAAAGGGAAAGGGAAAAAATAAAAAGACGGGAATGAATTAAAAGATAGGAGCTTAGAAGTGAGGGAAAGAGGGGAGGGGAGGAGAGGAGAGGGGAAGGGGAGAGGAGAAGAGAGAGAAAAGAGAGGGAAAAGAGAGGAGGAGAGAGAGAAAAGAAAGATGTAAAAAAAAGCGATTAAAGGGAAAGACACGAAAAAAGGAAAGAAAAAAAACCCAAAGAAAAAACAAAAACCAAGTGAATAAATAAGTAGCTAAACCAGAAGATCTCAGAGAAGGAGGGGGAGGAGATATAATGACAAGTAAAGTTGCGCCAAGTTTGGTGTTACTCAATGCCCCAGTGGGTGGCAAAGCAGGAACAGGGTAAAACGTAAAACCCAGCATAAGCCCACCACCCTAGCAAACCCCCACCCCCCACTTGGGACCAAAAGTTGTGCACGGGAAACCCCTACTCAGCAAACGCCACCCGGCTTTTTTAAAGGGGGCTAGGCTACTTTCACTAAGATTTGTGCAGTATTTTTTTTCCTTTTTTTTACCTTTTTCGGGTTTTTTTTCCCTTTTTTTTTTAAATTTTTTGCCCCTCTCCTCCCTCCCACCCTCCCCAAAAAAAAAGTGATTTAAAAAATTACGTATGTTTTTTTTTCCACTGACGTCTTTTGTCTGTCATTTGTTTTTCCCGGGGTATTTTGGAAAAACCTTCCTGGGGGCCCGGGAAAATTTTGGTTCTTGAATCCTCTGTGCCATTTTTGAAAAATCCCAAAAGGGGGGGGGGGTTTTTTTTTTTTAAAATTGGTTTTCAAATTGCAAGCCCTCCGGGAATCTGGAAAACGAAGCTTTGGGGGAAAATTTTTCGGAGTGTGCCCGTGAATTTTCTGTGGATAGGAAGGGGAACGGGGAAAAGGGAGGGGAAAACAGAGATAGACTTGAACAGCATTTAGGGAAAAGACAACAAAAAGGGAAAACTTTTGGGAAAAGGACCCAGTTAGATCTGAACCCTTTTCGACCAAGGTCTTTTCTATCTGTCAATCTGTCCCCTAGTCGACGGGCCGTTGGGGGGACCCCCAAAGACCCCAACCAAGGTTTTTTGCCCGGGTTTCTGAAAGATGAAAGATCTGAAGGGAGGGGAGGCGAAACAAGGGCTTACCAAAAAGGGAAAACGATGGAACTGCAGGTGCTTTTTTAAGTGGTGGGCTTCTTGGCATCAGACAAGTGGTTAAAGTCGTTGGGAAAAAAGCGCCCCTTGGGGGTCTTGTAGGGCAGGGGAAACCCGCTCAACCCAAAAGGGCCCTGCAACTTTTAGGGGTCAACTTCCAAAAGTTCCGACGGAACGTTCTGCGACTCCGTCATCCAACCATGGTTTTTCCCCTGTCCCAACATCATGAAAATGGACAGACCTGGTCCGGGTTTTACATGAGCCAAGCCCCCACCAACAACAAGAAAGGGGCCAAACAAGTTAGAAAAACAAGGGGCCAAAGGCTGAAAAACGAGGCTTCACGGGTGGCACTTTTGGGCGGGGGGAGCGGATGGAACCCAAATTTCCAGCTTTTGTATCCTGCCGGGGAGAAATGGGGGAAAATTTCCAAACCCCGGGGTTTTTGCAGCTGAAGTGCCGACAATGTTCGTGTATGTGCGACAGCCAAAGGTTTGGGTGACCCAAGACACCATCTTGCCTTGGGTTCAGCGGTCCTTGGGCCCAAACCAAAGGAAAAGCCGGGGCCCCCGCTTCTGGACGGGTTTCAGTGCCCATTTGGACTCAGGGAAATCAGGGGCGGGACTCCAAGCGCAGCAAGTGGACACCTTTTTCATTCCTGCAAGGGGTGCACCCCCTTTTGGGACAGCCCGTGGGTGTGGCTCTTGCCAACCTTTTAAAAGGGCTCCATCAGAGAATTTCTGGGTTTGGGGTGGGGTGAGGGAACCCAGGCCACCCACTGCTGGCCCAAACCCCAGGCAGGCCAAACCCGACAAGACGTCATCAACTGGGGTTTAGCAGGGCGTGGGACAACATTCGAAACCCCAAACGATCCCTTTTAAAAACGTTTTCCCGAAGTTTTTGCCATAACCAAAAGCCCTGGATGGAAACTGAGGAAAGACAAAGTGCGGAAAGGGTTTTCCGGGGCGAGATCGGCCCCCCCAGTCCCGCCTTGTGTTTATGGCAATGCAAAAACCCGGTCCAGAAGAGCCAAAATTAAATTGAGGAACGGGGGCCCCCGGACGACAACCGGTGAAGCGATTGGCCCAAGGAGACTTTGAAAGGGGCTGGGAAAAAGTTAACCCGGGACTAAGGGTGAAAAATGTTTTTCCCCGCTAGGCAGTTAGCAAGATGAGTTCCCTTGTTAATGAATGTTTTTCGTGTTTTTTTTGAGTTTCTGTTTTTTTTTTTTTCTGTTTGTGGGTTTTTTTTTTTCTCCGGGAAAATTGGGCCCTTTTTAAAACAAAATCCAAGGTCTTGACGTTTTTTATTTCCAAAGACGATGGGTAATTTTTTTTCCCGGGACAGAAAAAAAGGGGCTTCATTTGGGGGTTGACATTTCGAAAAATTTTAAAACCCAAATTTCTTTTTTTCCCGGTTTTTTTTTTAAAAGTTTTTTCCTTGCAAAGGTCTGGCGATTTTCTTTTTTCTTTTTAAAAAATGAATGAAGAAAACAGCTCGTGTTGGTTTTTTACAAGAGCCAGCCTCCCCCCCCTCTCTTTTCTAATTTTCTTTTCAAAAACCCTCTCTCCTCTTCTCCCCTCTTTCCTTCTCTCTCTTTTCTCTCTTCTCTCTCTCTCAATTGTCCTCGTTGGGCCCTTTTTTGGGCCCCAAAGTCGCTTTTTAAAAAAAAAATTTTTTCCCTTTACTTCTACCACACGACCCAACTTACACTTTCGGGTTTGTTTTCATCAATAACACGGTTGAGGGGACAAAAATTATTTCGGGAAAGGGGGCCCCCCCCCCTAGCAAACGCCCACCCCCCCCAAAATTTTTCCCTAAATCAGTGCACAGGGGGGGTGGGGGTTTTTTAGGGATTTTTCCGGGATAAAATATTTACCAATCACCCCCGCACAGCAGGCAATACTGGTAGCTTTTGGGAGTTTGCTACTGGGGCTAGGACTATTTTGTTAATAATATGGATTTGAATGTGGAGTAAGAGTGGGGGATTTTGGTGGGTTTTTTTTTTTTGTGGGAAGGGTTAAGGGACGTCAAGTGTGGTTTTCCACTTTCCCCCTGATATCGGTTTTTTCCTAAACCCTAATTTTGGTAAAAGCCAAGGCCCGATATAAAAATATTTAAAGCCCCCCTACAGTTACCCCCACCCCCCCCCTTTCCCGTCCCCCCTAAAGTACCCCCCCCTTTTCCCGCCCGCCCCCCCTTTCCATTCGCCTACTAGCTTAAACCCCCCACCCCCCCTCCAAAACCCCTTTACCCGTCCCCCTTTCTAGTACCCCTCAATAAAAAGTCCCCAAACTAGTACCCCTTACCCGGGCCCCCCACTAGGGTTCCCAAACCCTTTCCAAATTTCCCCCAAAAAATTCCCTACCCAGTTACCCCCCCTTACCCCTCCCCCCTACCCACCCCCCCCCCCCTTTCCAGGCCCCCTACTAACTAACCCCCCCCTTTTCCATCCCCCCAATTAGGGTACCCCCTTTTTCCAGCCCCCCACAACTACCCCTTTACCCCCCCCCCCTACAAGCTACCCCCCCCTTTTCCTCCCCCTACTAGATACCCCCTTTTCCCGCCCCCCCTAGATACCCCCTTTTCCCGCCCCTATACACATCTCCCTTTTCCGTCCCCCTTTCTAACTAGCTACTCCCCCTTTAAAACCGTCCCCCTACTAGACCCCCTTTAACCCGTTACTACTAGGTAACCCCTTACCAGTCCCCCTTACAGGTTAAACCCCCCCCTTTTCCCCCCCCCCTTTAAAAACAGTCCCCAAACTAGTTTCCCCCCCTTTTCCAGGGGGGCCCCCCCCAAAGGGTTTCCACCTTTCCAATTCCACACCAAAATTTCCCCCAATAGCTTACCCCCCCCTTAAACCCCCCCCCTTTCCAAACCCAAACCCCCCCCCCCCCCCCCATCCCCTACTAAACCCCCCTTTCCAGTCCCCCCCAATTAGCTACCCCTTTTCCAGTCCTCCACCAAACTACCCCCCTTACCAAGCTAAACCCCCCCTCAACCCTCTTTTCCCTTTCTTAACCCCCCTAAATTATTCCTTACTTTCCCCCTTAAATCAGGTCGTCCCGAGAAGTTTTTCTGCTAAATTTCAAATGGTATCCATGGAACCCAGTACAAAACCCGTTGTCCCTGGGGGGGAGGAAAAACCCCCAAAAGAAAAAAACCCCAAAAATATGGAACTTGGAGAGGAGATTGGCGCCACCAAGGAATATCCTAACCCACAGAAAAAAAAAAGAAAAACAAAAGCAAAGCCGAAAAGAACCGGATCGGGGCGAGGGCCCCCTTACCAACCCCCGCGCTTTCCATTTATCCCAAAACCAGGGTGGAAGTGACAAATTCCCGCTACTGGGGGTTAAAAAATTACTTAGTCCCTAGGGGAACAAATCACCCTTTGGGACAAAGGAACCCTTTCCCCTACCCTCTAAACCCTTTCGGAAAAATCAAAGAACTAGAGTATGACTTAAACCATAAAAAATGGGGGCATTATTGGGCTAGGAGAAATGAGATGGGGCAGGATTTGGGAGCTTGACCCCCAAAAAGGCAACAAAATCTGGTACCCGTGGCCCAAAAGAAAATACCAACATGGGGGTGGCATTTATTGTCAGAAAGGGAAATAGTGGGGTTTCATTATCAGCTGTACAAACCCGGGTTCCGCAAGGGTTATCAGGAAACCGGGTGTCGGCCAAGCCCCAAAAACATCACCATCATACAAATTTTGCACCATCATCTGACCCTAAGATGAAGAAGTAAGAATTTTATGAAGTCTTGGGGTGACCCCTTAAAAAAATACCCAAGAAGGGCTCAAAAATCATCCCCAAAGGGGGTTTTTTGCCAAAGTAGGGCCCGACTCTTTTCAACCAATGGGCCCGGGAAAAGTTTGGTTCAGTTTGGAACTGGGGGGACCCAAAACGGGGACTTTCTCCTTTCTGGAGGTTTTTTCCCGCACCCAAAAGACTTTCCATTGGGCCAAAAAACCCTCTACCCCCCCCCAAAACGTCAAGGGGGGCAACCTGGATGTGCCAAACGGCAAGATCCAAACCAAATTTGATTTTTTTAACACCCCGGCGCTTCAAATCCACATCAAACAAGCCCGAACCCGAACCCACCCTGGGGCTGAAAATAGGCCCGTGACCACGACCCCTTTTGCTGTGGTATTCCCAAAAAGAAAACTGAAGAAAAACAAAAGCCTGGGAAACCCCCCGTATCAAATTTTTACGTTGGGGCAAAACTAAAAAAATCCATGCGAGGAGATCTTCCCAAACTAAGCTTTGGGGGACGTTTTTTCGGCTTTTCCCTCCTTGGGCAATGAAAATCAATGACCTCACCAAAAAACTTCAATGAGGCAGTCCGAGAAAAAAGCCGAGGAGGTAATCGGGCGTCAGAGGAAAAAACACCAAACCATTTGGGCTACCAAGACAAACTTGGGGCCTCTGCGATACAAGAAAGCACTGAAAACCCAACCCGGTCTTCCAACCCTAAAGAATACCGGGGGGGGCCCAAAAATCTCGTGAAGGGAAATCAATGTTAAAAGGGAGAGAGAAGTGGATCAGTGATCAATGTAAAGAGAACGAAAAAAACCCTGAAATTTGGGGAAAAATAAAAAAGGGATACGACACCCCGAAGAAACTCCCCAAAACCACTTCAAACCAAAAACATCGTCATTGAAGACAGTCCGGAAAACCCCCTCACAGAAAACCAGCTTCATTGGGAAAGGGGTCTGAATATTGTTTAAAAAACTGTACAAATTTCCCCAAAAAACCGGGCAAAGCATAATAAAGGAAAGGCAACATCAAGAGCACCCTTGCCATTACCTATACTGAGGGAAGAAGTGGAAGAAGCCATTCCGCAGCTTACCAGTAGGAAAGTCCCCAGGAGCAGACAATATACCAGCAGAGCTGCTCAAGCATGTGGCGAAACAGTCATCACATATGTTACAGCTATCTGTCAGAAGATTTGGGAGACAAAACAGTGGCCAACAGACTGGACACAATCACTCATCATAACCCCTGCCCAAGAAGGGGAATTTACGCCATGCCAAAACTATAGAACAATCAGCCTCATCAGCCACGCCAGCAAGATCATGCTCAAAGTTTATTTTGAATCGACTCAAGAAGGAGGCAGAAGAACACCTTGCAGAGGAACAAGCTGGGTTCAGGGCAGGCAGAGCACAATCGAACAGATTTTTAACTGCCACATCATGATGGAAAAACATCTTCAACATCAGAGAGACCTGTTCCACAACTTCATCGACTTCAAGAAGGCTTTTGACAGAGTATGGCACGAAGGCCTGTGGCAGGTCCTCAGAATGTTTGGCATGTGAAGAAGGACTAGTGCAAACCATTCAAGCACTATACAACACTGCAAGCAGTGCAGTCCTTCTGAACAATCAGGTCGGAGACTACTTCAAAACCACAGTTGGGGTCCGACAAGGATGCCTGTTATCTCCAGTCCTGTTCAATCTGTTCTGGAAAACATCATGAGAGAGACCCTCCATGACTTCCACCCTACCATCTCCATTGGCGGCAGACCCCTCAACAACTTACGGTTTGCCGATGACATTGACCTCATGGGCGGAAGTAACACAGAGCTGCAAGATCTTACGACCAGACTTGAGAACAGAGCTGGAGCATATGGGATGGAGGTGTAGCTCGGAGAAAAGTAAGTACTTGTGAACAGCACGAGCAATGCCACCGCTAAAATTTAACATGAACGGCCAACAACTGGAGGAGGTAGACGCTTTTAAATACCTCGGCGCTACACTCACAAAGGACGGGCGATCGACGACAGAAATCAAAGTCAGAATAGCCATGGCAACATCTTCCATGACAAAACTCACCACCATATGGAAAAGTAAAGAGATCATTTCCCAATCAAACTAAAGCTCTACAAAGCCCTAATTCAGTCGATCCTGCTGTACGGAGTGAAACCTGGACATTGACTGCTGAAACAGCAAGCGAATCCAGTCATTCGAAACAAAATGCCATAGAAAACTACTGGGCATATCCTGGAGAGAACGAAAGACCATACGAATTTGTCAAGAGTCAAATAACACGGCTGGCAGGTCCACAGGAACCCCTTCTCACCATCGTCAAGAAGAAAAAGCTGACATGGTTCGGCCACGTCACCCGCCACAATACTCTGCCCAAAACAGTACTGCAGGGAACACTCGAAGGTGGCAGAAGGAGGGGAAGACAGAACAAGTCATGGATGGACAACATCAGAGAATGGACCAGGATGAATGACTCGGCACTACTGCGCAGAGCCGAGGACCGAGATGGATGGAGGAGGCTTACCACGGCATCGTCTTTCATGTCTCCCCCACGACCGCCAAGGTCACGGGTCTGATGATGATGATGATGATGATCCCCCTTAGCTATCTCTTTCCTCCTAAACTGTGACTCCTATTCCCCTAACTCTAATTTTTTTTTTAAAGCACAAACATGGAAAGATAGACCACACATCTCCTCCAAACATCAGAGGATTAGAAGTTAGGACGTGATCTCCCTAAAGATAACAAATTTCTAACTCACAGCTCAAGTTGTTGCATTCTAATTTTTAGGACATTTCATCAATATAACATGTCCAAACTTTAAAGGTGTCTTCCTATATTATCTGTTTGCAAATTTCAAAACGTCATGTCTACTTGTCATTTAATTTCACCCATCACTTGTTCCAGATAGGTAAACAACAATTTGTACATTTTCACATCAAAATTGTTGCTTCATTTCCATCAAATGGAAGCTTTTAACTAGACTGCTAAGCAGTTTCAAACAATAAAAAGGGATCTAATTGTTTAAGCTACCTGTGAAGGGTAAGTAATATTGATATGAAATAGCACACACAGCATGTTTGCAAATCTAAAGACAAGTAAACAAGATTCACATGCACATAAAACAATTCACAGCTTGCAGACAGTGGTCACTAGCAAATTTACAGTGCTCTTTTGTCTCTCTTATCTGGATCTGTCCAAAACCATGGTCCAGCCCTCACTGATTTCGTCAATTGGTGTGATGAGGCATATCTGGAGCTAAATGTTTCTAAAACTAAAGATCTTCCTATCGATTTCAGAAGATCGGGTCACACTTCTGAGCATGTTACCATCCATAGTCAAGAAGTTGAAAATGTTTCGAAGTACACAAGTATCTGGGAACTATTTTTGATGACAAACTAAAACTGGGTGCAACATGACGCTATTGTAAAAAAGGGGACAACAACGTTGTATTTTTGGGAAAGCTTAACTCTTTTTTTGTTGCAAAAAATTTATTCTTTGTTCTACAAGTCCACAAAAGGGGTTTTCAAAGTTTTGCTTTATCTGTTGGTACAAAACCTTAGTTTTTAAAAAACAAAAATTGTCTTGGAGAATTGTAAAATCTGTCAAAAAAATTGGAAAAGAACAAGGATCTCAAGCCGTACGCGTCAGCAGTTTGTGCGAAAAAGCGACTCCCCTTTGGTGTCCCCCCATGCATGTCTTCGGAATTTAGTTATTCCTTAGGACGCCGCTTTCGGGCTCCCCAGAAAACTAGAAAAAGAAATTCCTTTGTTCCATAGCATTCGTTTTAAATTAAAAACACGAAAAACATTTACTTTCTTGATTCCCCCCCTGTTGAAAGTGCGTGTGTGGGCGCGCGCCGCGTTTTGGGTGTGTTTGGGGTAAGAAAAAATTTACTCCTTATCTTTTTTTTGGTTTTAAGAATGATTTCAAATTGTGTGTGTGTGTCAAGTCAAGTAAGTCAAGAAAAAATTTTTATTTCCAAATGGACATTGAAAACAATTATTGGCTTTTTTATCAAGCCTCTATCTAAGAACAATTTGTAATGTTTATACTAAGCACTACATTATAATCTTTTCCCATTAAATTAAAACCCATAAAAAAAAAAAAAAAAGGAAAAATCGTTAAGATTACATGAAAATACAAATTCCCACTATAAATACACCACAACAACTCCCCCCTTGGGGGCTCCGTCCACACAAAATTTTTTTAAAAAAAAAATTTTTTAAGAATTAAAAAAAGAAAAGCAAAAACTAGGAAAACAAATTACTTCACTTACTTTTTCACCCATTTTTTCAGTTTATACTTTAGATATAAAAAGGTACGGGAATAAAATTTAGAAAAATACTGGCTCGCGCGTAATTTTCCTTCAAGACCTCCCCCTTCCCTCCACCCACAAAGGTGGCTTTTTTTTTTGCGTCTCTTTTAAAAAGCGTTTTTAAAAAATGACAATTCACACAAATTACTACCCAAAGCAAAGAATCAAAAAAGATTACAATAATGATTATTATAATAAGATAAATTTAACAACAATCACCCATCACCTGAACAACAATAAAAACAAATGTCCCATCCCCATAAAAAACAACATAACGAGATAACAGAAAAGCATTGGAAAGGTTGGGGGGGTGGGGGAGGAGTATCGGGGGGGAAAGGGGAAATACCCCTTCAATCTGAAAATAAAATTTTTTTTTAAAAACCCAATTATTAAAAAGTGCCCCCATCGATACAGAATTCAAAAGCCCAAAATAACGGGATATCAAAACTAAAAATACAACTAAAACAGATACTTATAATAATATTAATCTCATCTCAACTGCAAAAAAAAACCCCACGATAAAATCTTTTGAATTAGACAAGAGGGGGGCATGGGGGAGGGGGGGGAAAAAGGAGGGGAAAGAGGAGAGGAGAGGAAGGAGAGGAGAGAAGAGAGAAGAGAGAGAAAAGAGAGAGGAAGGAGAGAGAGGGGAGAAAGAGGGAGGAGGGGGGAAAAAGGGACACATTCAAGCTTCAGGTCTCCCAAAAAAGATTTTAAAAATTTCCTTTTTTTCACTTTTTTAAATTTGCGATTTTTTACTAGCTTGTAGATTCTCTTCTTCTTTGTAATTAGTGTCCCTTTTTCCTGCCTCCCCCTCCGTCCACACTATACAGTGTGTTATGAAATTTCATACAGAAAGATATACTTAATTTTTTTGTTTAGGGAATCCCTTAGGCTGGGGAAAATGTATTTAGGGTTTGATTTCCCTATTATCATGGTTGTTTTGCCTTTTTAGTCAATTCCTGGGCTTTATGCATTAATGGCTTTTTTAGCGTGTCTTAAACTGTTTTTTGTTTTGATACATTTTAAGCTTTTTGGGAGTTGTTCCAAAAGTCACTCCCTGAGTCGGAACGTTTTGTAAAGATTATTTTTTGGTCTGGAAAATTTTTGTAGATGTTTATGCTGTGTTCATTGATTTTGAAGCTATTGGTGACTTTGGAGGGGTTTTCCAAAGAAAATTTTGGGAAAAATAAAGCTTTATTTATAAAGTTTTTTTTAAAGGGTTAGGTATTTGTTTCTTGTAATCGTGATTTAGGGGCTTGATTTAGTAGAACAATTTTTTCAGTGTTTTTATATAAATTTATGAATAAATTTTAAATTTTTTCACGCAGCTGTCCCAAAGAATGAACATAGTCAAACTATGGGCAAAATGGGGGGGGCCGAAAAAAAGATTTGCGAGAGTGGTTTTTAGAAAATGTTTTTTTTTTTGATAATTAAAGACTTGTAAGAAGGGGTTTTTTCCCTAGGCACAAAGGGTCGGTCCAAGAAGTTTTTGTAAAATAATTACACCAGAACTGGGGATCAACTTCTTCAATTATCTTTTATCTATCAAAAAGGGGTTTGGGAAATTTTATCTTTCATTTTTTTCTCTTTTGTCTTGTAGTACATAAACACTTATTTTTCGCGTATTTAGGGAAAAGGGTTTTACAGCCCAAGTAACCAATCTTAAATTTTGTGTTGAAGTTTGATTGAAAGTCTGTGGGGGTCAGAATCACCAATAGGGGGATGTGTCATCAGAAAAACTTTTTCACAGCACTTTCTAGAAATTGGGGGGAAGTCATTTACATAGATTAAAAATAGAAGTGGGCCCAATTTTTGCCCCTTGTGGTACTCCATGTTTAATAGGTACTGTTCGGTTTTTGTTATTTGCAGTTCTACTGTCCCATTCGAAAAAAAGTTTTAAAAAGATTTATATTTCGGTGTTATTTTATACAAGTAAGTTTACGAAATAATGGGAAGTTTTGATTACTAAAATGCTTTTTCAAAGTCAAAAAAAAGGGCCGTATATTTTTTTTTCATTGTGTTGTGTGGGAGCTGCTGTAATTTTTGAAAGGGTTGTGTGACGGAATATTTTTTTACAAAAACCCTACTGATCTTCTTTAATTTTTTTTAAAAAGTAGGAATATAGGATTTTTGGATATGTTTTTCAAAGGGTTGAAAAGACGACAAAATTGAAATTTGGTCTGTAATTTGGGGACAAGAGTATCCCCTTTTTTGGGGACGGTATTTTTTCCCTTTTTTAAAATATGGCGGGAAAGTTGTTTTTCTCTATGCAAAATTTACGTTGTCGTTTTCCAGCAAAACTTTGCCCACAAAGTTTAAATTTTTTTTTCAGATTGTCTAAACCCGTTTCGGGAACGTTTTTAAGAGACGGCTTTCCAAGACTCGTGATTGTTTTTGGCAGTAGTTTTAAATGGGAATTTTTTTTTCTTTTGATTGGGGATATATGTTCTAGTAAGGGAGATCATTTTCTTTTGATTTGTCTTTTGATATTACTTTTCGGCAATGTTTGAGAAGTGGTTGTTAAATTCATCAGCTGATACTTTACTTCTTTTGATTTTTTGATATAGGTTTTTTTACATATGTGTTGAGGCTTTCCCTATTGTCGAGGCGGTTTTTTAAATTTAACAATTTTTGATGTTTACGTTTTGATTTCCGTTTTAGTAAATTTACTTTTTTTCTTTGTGCTCTGAACTGTCATTTGAACCATGTGTTTTAAAATTAGTCTCTTGGGTGTATTTCGGATTCTATTCTTTTGTTTTCCAAAGGGGGTTTGATTTTTTCTTGAACTCTTTTTTTTTAAAGGGCTGTTTTTTTCGTATACTGAAGTAAATGTCCAATCCAAAAATTAAAAAGCTTCATCAGGGGTCGATTTTGGGATTTGGGGGGTTAATGGCGAGTTTGTCAAGTCGAAGGAAATCTTTCCGTTTAAAATTTTTTTTAAATTTCCGTAAAAAATAGTTTTTTGCCCTACTTTTGGGATTTTAACGATTTTTTTAAACCAAGTAAAGCACACTGGTTATGTCACGGGATCCAATAGGGGGAAAATACTTCTGTTTTTGCTGTTTTGTTTGGTGATAGCTATTAAGTTTTGAGTATTTGTTATGCGAGTTGGGTTTTTATCTATTGTTGTTCTAGGCCAAAAATGTAAAATTGTGGCTCCATTTTGGGTTTGGTTTTAAAAAGTCTTGTTAAAATCCCCCAAAAATAATTGTTTCTTTTTTAAAAGTTTACCTCGTCCTAAGGGGGTTGAATTTTTTACCCGTCTTTGGGTTTCTGAAAGGATTTGTAATAAATCCTATTAAAATTGGTCTATTGGTTTTAAAAATTTTTTTCAATCCACATGGATTTTAAAGCTAAAAATCAAGGTTTTAAAATTCTTTTCAACTGAGCGAGGGGGGATATATGTTAATACCCGGGGGGGGGGGTGGGGGGGGTTTTTTTTTTGGGGGGGGGGGGGGGGGGGGGGGGGGCCCTGGGGTGTATTGGTTTGTTGAAAAATCTTTTTTTTTTTTTGAAAGGATATTAGTGTGACCCCGTTTTGGGATTCGGGGGTTAGAGCAAAAAATGAATGAATTTGGTTTTTTTTGTTATGTATTTTTTTTGTTTTCTTGTAAAAATCAAAAAAAAAACCCGGAGGTTTTTTTCAATTTCAAAAGGGGAATTAAAATTTAAAAGAAGGCCCCCAAAAAAAATGTAAAATAAATTTTTTGTTCCTTTTTCGTTTAAAAAAAACTATAAAATATCCCTTTATATTTTCATAATAAAGGAATAAATATAAAGACATTAAAGGGAAAAAATTTTAAAAGAAAATTTTAAAACTTCTTTTTTTTCAAAAAAACTTTTTTACCCAATACAGTTTTTAAAATTTTTCTAAAAAAAAAAGATCAAAGTCAATTACAAAAATTAAAGTTAGATTTTTTTGGGAAAAAAAGAAAAATTTTTTTTAAAACAAATTTTTTTTTTTTTACTTTTCCTTATTCAATCATAATTTTTCAATCAACAAGGGAAAAAACCGCAATATAAAATGAATTGAAAAAAAGAATTTTTACGTCAAGCAGATGCTTTTATAATCCCGCAATTTGTGTTAGTCACAAAAAGTTTCAAATTGCTTCATCAGGCAGAACCATTTATAAACCCACAGGCACGACATTGTCAACATCATTAAATTTTCGGGAAAAAGAAAAAGAAAAAATGAAAGGAAAAAAGGAGGGTGAAGAAGTAGAAGAGGGAAGGGGGAAATTGGGTTGGGGAAGAATTTTAAGCTCTTTTTTAAAAATTTTTGTGATCAAAGTACCTTCGTTTGGATGCGGGAACACACAAAAACCCCAACCACACAAACCACGCGGCACCATAAACACTCTTTCATTTACTCATATACCCACACAAGTCCCGGGTGGTTTTATAAAACGAGGGCCCGTTGCCAAAAACTGGCAGAACTCTTGTGCAATGTCAATCCCGTTTTGCTTTCGAAAAAGCGTCACCCCGACTTCGGGAACAATGACAAAAACCACAAAACCGTCCAACACAGAAAAATGGTGTGAAAAAAACAACACCACATATTTATCCCTTGTCCTCGTATGAAAGAACAAATAAAATAAAAATAAATAAATAATAAAACACACCCAATGTTATGCCACACTTTCATCACACACTTACACCCCCTGCACTCAAGGGGCACATGCACCCCACATTATTTTTTTCAAATATCTAAGTAGCTCAGAAAGCAATTGACTGTGGTTGTGTGTTGGGAGGGAGTCGATGCTCCCTAACACACTGGCGACTTTGAACATTTGGGGGTTCCCGGGGTGGGGGGGGGAAAGTGTGTGTCATGGAATTGTTTTTTTTTCGTTGGTCACAAGGGGGGGTGAAGGGGCGTTTTTTTGTTGTAGCAAAGGGGTTTTGTACGTCTCCAAAACCCTTTACTGCTGGGGGTAGCTGCGTGTTGGAGCAGTCTGTTAGGTCGGTGGTTGGTCTTGGTGGTTGGTCTCTGGGGTTGGGTTTGGGGTTCAGACTGGCGGCATGGTTTGACGGTTTCCAGGGAAACGAGTTGAGGGCAACTTCTGTTACCTGGGGGCTGGGGTGTAAATTTTTTACAGAGGGTTTTTTTGGTGCTCCAGCCCTGGTGATGAAGGAGGGGGTTTGTAATAAACACAACCCCCCCCTTTTCCCCAGATTGTGTGGTGTGTGTTGTGTATGTGTTGTTTTTTTCGTACAATAAAGGTCATTATGGTCCCTGGGCACGTGTGGTTTGTGTGAAAAACTGTGTTTTTATCATTGGGTCGCGTGTGTGTGAATGTGCACGGCGTGCCCAAAATTTTTAAAATTAAATTTCTTTCCAATCAAAGGGATTTACAACATTGTATTTCCCCTGGTGGTGTGTGTGTTTTGTTGGGTGGTTTTTGTGTGGTGTGTGTGTGTGTGTGTGTGGTTGGTGTGGTGTACGCGGGGCGTGTGTGTGCGTGCCGGGTTTTTTGTTTTTGTATGATAATTTTTTAAAATTTTGGAATGCTTTAAAAAATCGAAAAAGTATTTTTTTTTGTTTTTGTGGATAATTATAGGTTCAATGGCCTTCGTATTGTAATTTTCCCTTCTTGATATTAAAAATTTTTGATTACTTATTGACCTGTTTCATACAAACATCCCGCCTTCCCAAACCCATGCCCCATCACCCCCGTAAAGAAGAATTGTGTGAGTGCGTGTGTGTGTGCTTTGAAAAACATTTAATTTTTTAATTTTTTTTTTAAGTTTTTTTTTGCAGGCACCCTGTTTGTAATATCTTTTGTTTTAATGTTGATTATTTTTTATTGATTGCGTACTGTGTAGATAGGTTGTGTTGCGTTTGATTTGTCTTTGCAAGATATACGCTATATAAGTTCCATTTATTTTTTTAAAATTTTTTTATTATTATTATTATTATTAACTACACTACACCACAGATACAAAAGTAGTAAAACAAGCATTGCAAGTTAACGTAATGCTTCCAAACCAACATTGCAACCAATCCCTTGATAATTAAACCCAATCAATTTCCCAAACCCAAAAATTTTTATAGGGGTGCCGGGGAGGGGGGGGGGGAAGGAGGGGGGGGGGGTCAGTTATAAAAAAGCTTTTCCACCTTTGGGAAATTTTGTGATTATTCAAATAAGGCCCAAATATTTCATTTATTTTTTTTTACAAGGACGGTTGTAAGGACTTTTTTGGGCCAAAAAACTTTATTCTTGGTATTAAAATACTTTTTATTATTCACCCTTAATTTCTCTCTTCTTTTCTCTCTCTTCTCTCTTCTCTCTCTCTCTCCCCTCTCTCTCTCTCTTTTCTCCTCTCTCTCTCTTCCCCCTCTCTCTCTCTCTCCTCTCCCCACACACACACACCCAAAAACACCACGCACGCACGACACACACCACACCACACAACAAGACACGCACCCCACACACACACAAAAACCACCACGCAGGAACCACACAGACCCCACACATACACACACCACACGCACCCCCGCCGCACACCACGGGACCAAACCCCACGCCCACACCACAACCCCACGAACGCACACACACAGACACACCACAGCACACCCCGGAAACCACAAGCACACCACGGGACGCACGCACCCACACGCACGACGCGCACACACACAGACACAGAAACAGCCCACACGGGACGGGAACACACGACACGGACACCAGCCCAGACACACAGACACAGAACACACAAAACACAAAACCCCAACACACGATGAACGCGCGCGGGGCGCGCGCACCAAAAAACCCCACACATACACACACCACCAAACAAACACACTGTTCCACAATGTCAAGGGGAAAATTTATTACATTTTTATAATCAAAAACCGGAAATTAAAAGGAAATTTTAAAAACCAATATTTCATTTTCTTTCTCCTGACCAGCTGACAAAACTAAAAAAAATTTTTGGGACTTCTGGATTTTGGGCCCCTTTTTCCCTTTAAAATTTTACGGGAAGTTTCGAAAAAAAGGGATTTCCCCAAAAACCCCCCCCAGAAAAAAAGAAACAAAAAAATAAAAAAAAATTTAAGACAAACAATTTTTTGGGAAACTTTTTCGTTAAAATAGAACCCAAAATCCCGGACTTTATGTTTGTTTTATACCCCACGTGTTTGAGCCTGAATTCATATATATTTTTTTCCTTTTGGGTTTTAGCAAAGAGCCCGGCACTGAAAGCTTTTGGGTTAAGAAAAAGGGATTGCGGTCTGCATTTTCCCTTTGGTGTCCCGGGTTAAAATTTTCAGTAAGGAGTTTTTCTCCCCTTCCCTTGCTGGCCTCCCTTTGCCGTCCCCACACAGTTGTTTTTCCCCTTTTTGTCCTGAAAAAAATTTCATGCATTTAAAAAAAAAAAAAAAAACCCCCAAAACAAAACTTATGGTATGGGGGGGTAGGTCGTATGAGAGGGGGGGGGAAAAGGTGTGTGGTGGGGTCGGGGGAAAAGAGGAAAAGTGGAGGAAATGAGGAGGGGGGGGGGAAAAGGAAATAAGGTGGAGGTAGGTCGGGGGAGGGGGTTTTGTTGGGGGGGAGTATGATGGGGGTGGAGGTTTAGAGGGAGTATGATAAGGGTGGGTCTGGTGGGGTGGAGGGATTTGGGGGGGTTGAGGGTAAAATTCTTGTGGGGAAAGGGGAGGGGGTTTTTGGGGGAAAGTTGATAAAGGTGGGGACGGGGGAAAGGGGGGGTTTGGTTTGGGTATGTTTGAGGGTAGGTCTGGTGGGGAAGAGGTTTAGGGGGAGATGATGGGGGAGGTGAGGGAGGAGGCGGTTTTGGGGAATGATGAGGGTGGGCTGTTTTGGGGAGGGAGGAGGTTTTTGGGGATTATGCGAGGGTGGGATCTTTTTCCCAGATTTTGCCTCGGGGACTTTTAAACCCTTTTTCCCAAAAGTTTCCCGGGCCCTTTAAAACGTAAAATATTAATTGTAATCTTAAATTTTTATGGTAAGTCATTTCCCTTGTGCTATCCCGTTGTGGAACTCCTTCCCAAAAATAACAAAATTTTTAAAGCATTTATTCATTTTTTTGGGTTTCTGCTGACGTTTCTGTGGTCCCTATTTTTTCCTTTTTTGGTTTAAAAAGAAATGAACAAAAAATTCCATTCCCGTTTGCGACCAAAAAACAAATACTTTTTTAAAATTTTACTTTCGGGAAAGACCGCCATTTTTTACAGGGGGTTTAATGGAAGAGAAATGGCCTAAACTTTGAATATTTTATTGAATTTTTTCCAATTTAATGCGGGACGAAAAAACCCCAATTTTTCAACTTCCTCGAAAGACTTTACAAATTGCTCCCCTTTTGGGAAGACTTACATGCTGTTTTTGGGGGGCGTACGGAAATTTTTTCTCAATACGGGTGCCCCTTTTAAAAGGAAAATTTTTGCTTATCTAGTGTAGAGAATATTTTGGTACTCCCCATTTCTTGACAATGTAATAATTTTGGGAAATTTTTGGTGGAGTTTGTCTTTTCCCGGGGTCTCTTTTTTTGCCTGTTCTTTTGTCTTTTTGTCTTTTTGTTTTAAACTTTTTCAGGGTTTTTTTTTCCATACTTCGGTACTTTGTTTTTTTGTATCTATTTTAAAGGGTTTGCAGCAAAAGATGTTTTTTTAAAAAGAACTGTATTTTGGGTTCCCCAGCTCCCAAACGAAATAAGAAAGGGTTTCCCTTTTTTGAAGCCACCCCCTTTAAAACCCGTTTGCTTGTTTTTTGAAATTCTTTGGGGATACTGAAAAAGACACCCTTTTTAAAAACCCAAAGAAAAAAAACAATAAAAAAATCCGGGAGATAAAATTTTTTTTCCCAAAAAATTTAACGGAAAGCAAACAAAAAAAACAACCTTTAAGTGGGGAAGTAGTTTTTTTTGTTGTTCAAAGATGCATTTAAACGGGTTTAAAATTTTTTCCCTTTTAAAAAAGAAATTTGGGACATTAATTCCTTTTCTTTTTTTGGGTTTTGTTTTTTATACGATCGCTGCATTTTCCCCAAACCCAGCATTTCTTTTAAACCGTTTTCAGACACGATCACGGAATAAATCAAAAAATAAAAAAATGAGGAAAGGGAAAGGAAAAAAGGGAAATCCCCAAAGGGACAAACAGAAAAAAGCTTTAAAAATGTAAATGACAGGCCCCAAACCGAGTAATACAATGAGAGAATGTTTTAAAAAAAAATGCTGAATGGATGGAGGGGTTAGAATGGATGGGCTATAAAAGAGGGTTTAAAAACAAGGAAAAAAAAAAAATTAAAAGTAGAATGAATGCATAAAGGAAAGGTAGAAATAAAAGAGAGGGGGGAGAGGGGAAAGGAGAGATGGTGAGAGGGGAGAGAGAAAAAGGAGAGAAAGGGGAAACGAGAGAGGGGAGAAGAGAGAGAGAGAGAATCGGGAGAAGAGGGAGAGAGAGAGAGAGTAAAAAGAGGAGAGGGGAGAGAGAGAGAGAGAAAAAGAGGGAAAATTTAAAAAGATTGAAGGAAGAACGAAAAAAAAGGAAAAACAAATAAAAAAGAAGGGAATAAGTAACTACCCAGTCAAGCGGGCTCTCAGGAAGGAGAGGGGATACGTAAGGGCCCTTGTCAGTTGTGCCAAGAGGGTGTTACTCAGATGCCCAGTAGGGGGTTAAAGCAGGAAGCAGAGGGATATTTTTTATGCCTCTCTACTGTTCCCCCCTTGCTTTACTAGTTACCCCCCCCCCTTACCATTTCTCCCATTAGCTACCCCACTTCCCAGTCCCCTTTCTGCTACCCCCCTTAAAGACAAGAACTAGAAAGCCCCCTTTTTCAATTTTGGTCTCTGGATCCAGGGAAGGGAAAAACCAAATTTTTAAAAATTTTTCAACGAAGCGAGTGGGGGGACCCATTTCCCCCCCCCAACTAAAGGGGAAAGGGAGCTGGAAGAAGTGGAGACTTTCACTTTACCTGGGTAGCTTAAATTAACATGCGGGGGCGGCACGGGAAGGGGGAAAGAGTTAGAGCAAAAATTGGCAAGGCAAAGGGCGGTACTTGCATTTGAAGAACATTGGAGCTCCAAGGTGGTGTGGGCCCCGCAAAAGTTAGGTTTAAATTTCCAACGTCAAGTCATTTCCTACTATAGGGAGCGGGTACGGGAGGACAAAAAAGGAAAACCTAAAGGAAAGTGCAGCCCTTCTAAAACCGCTCCCTGGACGAATCCTCCAGACCCATGGCCCGACCCATCAGGAAACGAAAGCCCCTGTGGCAAGTCCCAACCAGCTGCCAGCCAAAAATGAAACCCGGGGCCCCAGGAGATGGGGATGGATGGGGGCACACCCTGAAAAACCCAGCCGGGAAACCCAAAAGGCAGGAAACTATAAAGGGAAGCCCCGGGAAAAACGACAAAGTTTAAAGGCAAGAAAGACCTGGCGACGTGACCTTGGGGCAAAAAACCAAAAAAGAGGGGATTTTCCCTGGAGACAGCTGGAGAAAATTTTAAAAAGCCCAAAGGGAAAACCAGAAAAGGGGTTCCCCCCCCGGGCCCCGGGATTTGGGTTTGTCGGGGGCCCTAGCTCCAGGGGGAGTGTTTTTGGGCCCTAATTTAGTAAGTACAAGTCCCCCTTTTAGCTCCCCCCCTTTCCCAGCCCCCCCCCCTTATTAGCTACCCCCCACTAACCATTTCCCCCTAAAAGCCCCCCTTTTTTTTCCTAGAAAACCCCCCTTTATCCTAGCTACCCTTTTCCCAAAGCCCCACCTACTAGCTTAACCCTCACCTACCCCCTACTAAATACCCCTTCCCGCCCCCCTTTCTAGCTACCCCACCCCCCCAACAAGTTCCCCTATTAACATTTCCCCCTACTAGTTTACCCCCCCTTACCGGTCCCATTGTTTGATTTTTGCTTTAAAAATTCGCGCTATTTTAAATTCCTTCATTATTATTTTTAATTTTTTACTGCTACCCCCTTTTCCATTTCCCCCCTTAGTAGAAACCCCCTTACCACCCCCCCCAACTAGGTTCCCGCCCTTAAAAACCCCCGGCTTTTCCCCCTTTATAGAAAACCCTCCCCCCCCCCCCCCCTTACCAGTCCCCCTCCTAG
Source organism: Rapana venosa (assembly GCA_028751875.1). NCBI lineage: Eukaryota > Metazoa > Mollusca > Gastropoda > Neogastropoda > Muricidae > Rapana > Rapana venosa. The sequence continues at coordinate 68,202,212 of CM054136.1, read as the reverse complement.
CAAAACCCCTTTTTCCAGCCCCCCTACTAGCCACCCCCCCCCCCTACTAGCTCCCCCCTTACCAGTCCCGCTACTAGTTACCCCTTTCCCAAGCCCCCCATTTTAGCTACCCCCCCTTTTAAACCCCAGCCCCCCCCCTTTTCGGGATCCATCCAAATTTTTCAAATTTCCTTTTGTAGTTTGGGGGGGATGTGTGGTCTGTTTCCCCCATTTTTGTACGGGTTTTTGTTTTTTTTTTTTTAATTTAGGCTAAAGGAAAGGGGCAGGGAAGTTTTATTTGAGGGCCCGGGGGGACGGGTTTAAAGGGGATGGTAGCAAATTTGGGCGACGGGTTTTAAAAGGGAAAAGGGGGGGTAGTTTTTAAGGGGGACTGGAAAGGGGGGTTTAGCTGGGGGGGGAAATGTTTAAGGGGGGTAGCAAAGTAGGGGGACTGGAAAAAGGGGAAAAGGGGGAGTATTTTAAGGGGGGGGAACTGGTAAAAGGGGTAGCTATTTGGGGGAATGTTTTAAAGGGGGGGTGGGTAATAGGGGACCCCGAAAAGGGGGGTAGCTAGTAGGGGGATTTTAAGGGGGGTTAGTTTGTAGTATTTGGGGGACTGGTAAAGGGGGGGGGTACATTTGGGGACGGAAAAGGGGGGGTTTAAAAGTATGGGCGGGGAAAAGGGGGAAGTTTTAGTTTTCCCCAGGTTTATAAAAAAAAGTTTAAAAAAAAGGAAATTTTTTTAAAGTAAAAAAAAATCTTCTATCTTTTTGGGTCCCTTTGTCGTCGACCTTTGGGGGCCCCTAAAAGACTCAAAAACCCAGTTCACTTTTTCCTCTGTCTGTTCTGCCTTTCTCAGGGTTTTGTTGGGGGTTTGGGCCTTTTTTCCATTCGCTGTTGTTACCCCTCCCGCTTTTCTTTGCTCTGGTCATTCTTTTCTCCTTAGACAGTGCCTTTTAAAAAAATGTCTTTTTCAAGTCCTTTGGATCTTGGCGGGAAAAGCCCATACATTTAAAATTTTCCTTTTTCCCCGATCGTTAGAAAGGGTTTTAAATTTGGGTTTCCCTTGGTTTTTTCTGGATTTTTGTTTGCACGCTTTCGGGTTTTTATGTGATCTTTGGGAGGAGATGCCAAGGGTTCCCAAAGCTTTCCCTCTCCCCCCCCCTGTTTTTTTTCTTCCCAAAACTGCGTCAGGGTCCATTTATTCACAGGCCCTCGAAATTGGATATGACAAGGGGGGCGGATTTTTCGATTTGGAGATAAGTGAGATATTTTTTTCTCTCCGATGGGGTTTAGTTTTTTCAAAGTGTTTTTTTCTGTGCAGTCCTGCCCCTACTACTTCCGGTTGGATCCCTGGTCTGTTTCAATTTGGGTCCCGGTCTTGAAGTTTGAACTGTTTCCAGCTTTTTTGGTCTTAACCCCGATATTTAGGGTAATGGGCCCTTGGGTTTTTATTAGTTTTATAGTTTGGTCTTTCTGCATGATTTCCCTGCCGTATGGGTTTTTGGGGCCTTATTAAAATGTTCTGTTTTTGGGTGGAAAGGGTCTTTTTTGTCCGGCCTTTTTCCATCCCGGGCATCTGCAAAGCGGAGGTTTGTGATCGCTCTGCCCCCAAAGCTTTATGGGTCCCTTTTTGTTTTTCGGCTTTAGCAAAGATTCTTCAAGGGAAAATGTTTGAAAAAAAAGGGGTGAGAGTAGACAGCGCTGCCTTACTCCAACTGTTTTTCGAAACCATTCTAAAAAGTTGTTGGTTTTAGTACACTTTCACTGGGGGCCCCGCTGTACAGCTGTTTGATGCTTGGGGCAGGTTTGCATTGGGCTGTAAAAAAATTATGGTTGCCCCCTTATTATAGGGAAAAGAAAAACTGCGAATGGCACCCCATGCCATCCCCCGTGTTTAAATTTTTACTGTTGGTCACCAGAATTTAAAAAGATTTACTTTTTTCTTTTTACAAGGCTACTGTTAATTTTTATAAAAAGGTAGGGAAATTTTCCCCCCCCAAAGAGATAGAATTTTTAAAATTAAAAAGGGAGGGAAATTGGGCTTTTTACAAAGGGAAATTGGGCCCTAAAAAAGGCTACTGTTTTAAATGTCAATTTACAAAGGAGTTTTATCATGCCAAAAAGGCTACTGCTGAATATCTCAAGAAAAAATTTTTTCCTGTCACAAGATAGATTGAATACCACAAGGGGTAATTCTAACTGAAATTCAAAAAGGGGAATTTGTCAAATCACCAAAGGAGAATTGTATATCCCCAAAAGGGGAAATGTCGTATCCCCAAAAGGGAGAATTGTTTATAAAAACAAGGTTTGGTTGTTTTATCACAAGGTTGAGTTGTCTTTTAGTGAAACCCCCCCAAAGTTGAAAAATGATGATGGTTTATTTTTCATCTTTCTTTCCTTTAAAACGTCTTGATTTTCTTTTCTTTTGTCGAACGCTCAGACCCGCAACCCTGGTTTGGGCTGTAAAATGAGCGAAAAAAACCCTTGCGTTTTCCCCAAGACTTGATAATTTTAGGCCCCAAAACTTTACTTGGGGGCTGAATTGTTTTCTTTTAAATCTTTTTTGGAAAAAAAGGGATGTGAATAACCAAGAAGGCAGGAAAAAAGGGCAGGGGAAGGTGACAAGAAGAAAAAAAAGGAATAAAACAGAAAAAAAGAGTGGGATAGAAAAGAAAGGGAAATTTTTCGCACATAATTTCTAAAAGTGGGGGATAGTTTTTTTGACTTGCAGGGGCCCTTTGGGATCCCCAAATAGGGGAAATTTTTTTTTACGAAGTTTATTTTTAAACTGGGTGCTTTTCCCTCCCTCAATTTGGTACCCAGTTTTTTTTTTGAGTTTAAGCACTAACGAGGTACAGTCCCGATTTGGCTTCTGAGGTCCCGCAGGGCTACAATTTTTTAGATGGATTTACAAAACCCCCTTTGGGCCCTTCCCCCTACCCTTGGGGGAGATGGGCTATAAGAAACTTGTCTCCCTTTGGGAGACATTAAAAAAAAAACCCTGAAAAGTTTGCAGTTGGGGCAGAAAATTTGGGCCCGCCACAAGGGGAAAGTTTTAATTTCTGTAAACACCCCCCGAAAAAAGGAGTGGGCTACCTTTTTTTGGGGGGCAAAAAAGGTGGAAATGCAAACATACCAAATTTGGGGAACCTCGGAGCCTAGCCCCGGAACGATAAAAAAAACCCCCCAACCAACCAAAACCCAAAAACAAAAAAAAAAAAAGCCCAAATGGGGAAATTTTTTAGGGCCCACTTTTTTTTGGTTTAAAAATGGTTATGGGGTAAAACCCACGAGTTTCGGAGGGAACAAAACCCAACCTTTAAATTCCACCCTAAATTTGTTTTTGTGGTATAAACCCCGTCGTATGGGCCTTTCCCAGCTGAAAGGGCCCGCAGAGGGGAACTTGAGTGATTGGGTTTTTTTCCCTATAGAAATAGAAATAGAAATAGACAAAACCCCATACGCACGACAATTTCCGGTACGATAGGGGAAAATTTTACTGCCTTTCAAATGCATGCACTGCCCCTGCACAGCGCTGCAAATGCACAGCATGGACTGGACTACCCCTACAAATACAATACACTACAAAAAAACTGCACTGCACTGCACACAATGAAATACACTGCACCGCACCCCATACATACAACACTACAGTCCCCTACACTACCCCTACAGTACCCCTACATTTACTCACTACCTATGCAAACCTTTTACTCAAAAAACATGGGCCTTGGAAACCCCAACTTTGAAGAAAAATTTTAGGCCCCGTTTCCCAAACTACCTTTTATTTCTTTTAAAATCCTTTAAAAAGGGTTTTTCCCCAAAAAGCTCAACAACCCCTTTTTTCCCAAACATCTTTTTCCTGAGTTTTAGTCTGGGCCCATCGCGTCAACCCCAGCACTTTAAAACCCCCCTAGTACACACTTTTTAAAAACCCCTTTTCTCGCTTCTGAATCAAGGAAAATTTTCCCCCCTCACCCACTCGACTTATCGGCGCCTTCGACATATAGACCAAATCAATTTTTCCTCCCCTCTTTAAAAAAAAGTTCGGTGTTACTTTGGGACAGCCCTCACTGGGTTTTATTTATCCTTTACTGACCGATACCAGGCAGTTGCATAAACAAGATTCAATTCCCAAAACCTGCCAAACTGAAAAGCGGGGTCCCCCAGGGATCGTTTAGGCCTTTTTGTTACTCTTTTCCCCCTGCCCCCTGTCACAATAAAAAAAACGGCATCAAATCAAAAACATTTTTTCGCAGGGGACTCTTTGATTTAAAGCAGTGTTTTCTCCTGAAAATTGCCTTTTTGGCAAAATATGGCCCCCTGCCCTTTTAAGATATTCCAAAAAAGGGTTTCCCCAGAACAAATTTTCAGTAAAAGGAGATAAAACCGAAAAAAAATGCTCCCTAGGGCCCAAAAAACAAACTTTTCTTCCATTACAACAGCTTCAAAAAGAACTCGCCAATGGGTTTTGTCCCTCTATCCAAATGCTTTTGAGGTATCTTGGTGGGTTTTTATCGGAAAAACACAAAAATCTATGCCCAAAATTTCCCTTTACCCAGACCTGTCAGGGTGCTCTCTAGTTACGGGGGTATTAAAACAATTTGAAAGTAACCCGTCCCCGAAAGCAAAAAACCAAAATTGTCACTTCTCTCATTTTTTCAAGTCTGGACATTTTCAATTTTTTTTTTGGGCTGGGTTTTGCCAGCATCATCATTCACTCCTTCAACGTATACAAACTCTGGAGCTCGGGCTAATTCTCAGAAAGAAAAAAAACGGAACCCCCATTTCCCCCTCTTGCAATCTCTCCACTGGCTGCCTGTAAAAACGGGGAGTAGATTATAAGATCATACCCCTTGTTTCAAATTTTTCTCCACAAAAATGCTCCGTATTACCTCTGTGAATGTCTTAAACCCGGGACTCTTTCACGTTCCCCTTTCCCCTTGCTGAAAATACCCTTTTGCCTAGAATACCTAGAATTTTAAACCAAACTTTCGTGGGGCCCCCGTTCTTTCTCTATTTTGGGTCCCTCGACCCGGTATGGGTCCCCCTCTTTTTTCGCCAAAAAGCCCTTTCTATGACACTTTGAAAAACCCCGCTCAAAAAATTTTTTATTTTAAAAATAAGATTTTCCCCCCCCTGTTTCATATCGAACTATCCCCCCTTCCCCAACCCATGTCCTTTCACCCCGCTAAAAATATTTATTCCTGTGTGTGTGTGTGTGGCTTTTTTAAAAAAAAAAATTTTTTCTATTGCAATTTTTATAAAAGTTTTGGTTTTGAAATGTACCATGTTTGTAATATTGTTTGAATTTTAGTTTTTTTGTATTGATTGTAATGGACCCCCCGTGTAAAATTTTGGTTGATTTTTCGCTTTGATTTTTCTTTGCAGATATTGGCTATAAAAAGTTCCATTTATTTTTATTATTATTATTTTTATGATTTTATTACACTGTTTCTACATAAAACACCCCAGATACAATGTAGTAAAAAACAAAGTATTGCAAAGTTAACGTAAAGATTTTCCAAACCAATCCGTTGCAACCCCAATCCATATGAAAAAAAATTTTAACCAATCCCAAACCCAAACCTTAGGGGATTTTCATTTGGGCAAGAGTACCCCCCGGGGGTGCCGGGGGGGGGGGGGGGGGGAGGAGGGGGGGGGGAGGCTGTCAGTAAAACGCATTTCCACCTTCTGGAAATTCTGTGATTTTAAATGTAGAGGGCACCAAAAATTTTTATGATTGTTTGATGTTGTTTTTGTTTCAAAGGGCAATTGTAAAGACTGGTTTTTGGGCCCAAAAAACTTTATTCTTTTGGGATTAAAAATCATTCATTGATTCACTCATTGAGTTTTTTTCTCTCTTCTCTAAAATCACACACCGCACACCCACGCATGCACACGACACCACACAGAGAACAACACTTACGCACGCACACAGACACAACTACACACATGCAACGCACACCCACCACACCACAGATCACAACAGAACACACACACCACACACGAACGCACACACACAGACACACACACAGACACACACAGACACACACACACACGCACGCACACACAGAGACACACACAGACACACAGACAGACACACAGACAGACACACACAGACACACACACACACACACACACACACACACACACACACACACACTGTTCCACAAAGTCAAGTGGTCATATATTATATGTATACATCAAGAACAGGAATGAAGGAAATAAGACAATATTCTCATTTTCTTCCATCAACTGACCAACTGACCACTACTCAAATAAAACATGCAGAGTTCATGGATCTCGGCTTTTTCCGTTAATTTACGGGAAGCTACGAAAACAAGGATATTGTCCGAAACACAACCAGAAAGAAAAATGAAACAAAAAATAAATAAAAGTTATTTGGAAATTGCTTTAATTTCATAACAATTCACACACTTTAACAATCCTACTATACTCACTGCACGCTAAACCCAGGAAATCATGGGCTTTATGATACAAATATGTCAATCTCCTGTGAGAGAAAATATGGCAAAAATGACTTAAACTTTCTTTCATACTTTACTCGGGGGCTTACAATTCTGTATTTCTGCCCCTTCTGTAAACACTAGTAGTCTGTTTATTGCTATATTTTTTTCTCCGTACTACCACCACCACTATACTCCTCTTTGATAATTTCTTTTAAAGCGCTGACTATAACAATCGGTTTTTGTCTTTCTTGGCTTGACTTGGTTTGGGGTTGGTCTGGGGTGGGAGGAGGTCTAGGGCTTGGATTATATAAGGTAAAGGTGTCCCATAACCTATAAGGTCATAGGGGAACAAGGCGTCAGAGACCTCACTTCTCTAGGGCCAGCATATTGAGGGCGGCGCCCATCTCCTCTCCCTCGCTGCCTTTCCTTCCCTGATCCTAAAGAGGGCAGGTACCCATTTACAGCTGGGGGAACTGTACTGAAGCCAAGGCATGCAAACGGTCACCCATCCAAGTGGTAACCACGCTTGGCGCTGTTTAACTTGGCTGGGGGAAAGCGAGTGTTCCGACCACTGAGCTATCCCGTCCCCCTTAATTGCTTGGATTGGTTTTATTTAAACTTACTATTAAAAAAACCTACCTCATCCCAAAAAACAACAACACGAAAACCCCAAAACCCACTCTTACTCCACATTCAAAATCCCTATTTTTCAACAAAGGTAGCTAGGTAGCCCCAGTGGCAAACCACTCAAAGCTAGCAGTATTGACGCGCCGCGGCGCGGTGATTGGTAAATATATATACCTCTGCTTCGTGCTTTGCCATTTCTGGGGCATCTGAGTAACACGATCTTGGCGCAACTGACATGGTCATTATCATCTCCTCCCTCTCCTTCTCTGCCCTGTCCCTGTGCCTTGCTTACTGGTGTGTTTGAGGTCTTCCCCTGGACTGGTGAGTTGCTTATTTATTCACTTGGTTATTTTGTTCTTTTGGTTTGTTTCCTCCTTTTTTCGTGTCTTCCTTCAAACGTTTGTTAATTTCTTTCTTTCTTTCTTTCTTTCTATCTTTTCTCTCTCTCTCTGTGTCTCTCTGTCTTTGTCTCTGTCTTTGTTTCTCTGTATATCTCTCTTCTACTTCTACCTTGCTTCATGCATTCATTCTGTCTTTAATTTTTCCTTTCCTTGTTTTTTTAAAACTTTTTTTTGTAGCCTATCCATTCTTCTGTCCTTCCACCCACCCATCCATCCATCCATTCATCCATCCATCCATCCATCACTCGTTCCTGTGCTTGTCATTTACGTTTCAAAGCTTTATCTGTTTGTCCATTCGTCATTTCCTTCCTTCCTTCCTTTATTTATTTATTTATTTATTCTGTCACGTGTTTGTAATCTGTTGAGCGGAAAAGTCTGTAAGAAAAGGGGAGGATCTTTTAAAGAAAAAACCCAATAAAAAAAAGGCATTAATGTTTATATACATTTACAAAGGGAATCGTGTAACACATTTTAAGTCCACTTTAAAAAACAACAAAAAAAAACTATTTTCTCCACGTAGGGGTTTGTTTATTTTGTTTGTTTGTGTTGGGTTTTTTTTTAAAGGGGAAAATTTTTCTTGGCTTTTTTTTAAAATTTGTTTTTTTTTTTTGGGGTTTTAAAAAGAGATATTATGTTACAAAACTTGTTAGCTTGGGGAGCAAAACAAGCCAAGGTTTTAAAAGGGTGCGTTTCAAAGGCAAAGCATTTCATATTTCGTTGGCAGTGGTTTTCATACTTCAGTTACTGGAAAATAACAAACTGTTGAAAATGCATAAGATACAAATTTAAAAGTAAAAAAAGGGGGGGGGGGGGGGGAAACCCCATAAACAACTGTATTGAAAATTAAAAAAAAAAAACACACAATTAAAAAACCATCCAATTAAACGGGGACAAAAAAATGAGACGAGGACAGACAAATTTTTTTCCTAAAGAAAAGACTTTTAGTGGCACCGTTCCTCATGGTTTTTTAGTTGCATCCATTGAAGGGGAAAACACCAAAAAAAGGACTGGGAACTAGCGTTAAATCCAGATATTACACTGAATGTCATTGCAAGATATAGCGCTATATAAGTTCAATTTATTATTATCATTGTCAGTTTGTACTCCAGGTCCGAGGAATGCTGTGTGCCATGAAGCAGAAGATGCTGCTGATGGTGTTGATGGTGATAGTGGTGATGACGGGGCTGGGGCAGGTGCAGGCTTACAGCGGCAAAGTCCTGCTGGTCTCCATGGACGGCTTCCGCTGGGACTACCTCCACAAGGTGCCGGGACTGCGGCACTTCCCGCGTCTGGCAGCCACCGGCTGTAGCGTCCACCACGTCAACAACCCCTTTGCTACAAAGACGTTTCCATGTCACTACACCATTGCTACAGGTCAGTGTCCCTGTCACTACACCATTGCTACAGGTCAGTTTCCCTGTCACTACACCATTGCTACAGGTCAGTCTCCCTGTCATTGCTACAGGTCAGTTTCCCTGTCACTATGTCATTGCTACAGGTCAGTTTCCCTGTCACTATGTCATTGCTACAGGTCAGTTTCCCTGTCCCTATGTCATTGCTACAGGTCAGTTTCCCTGTCATGCTACAGGTCAGTTTCCCTGCCATTGCTACAGGTCAGTTTCCCTGTCATGCTACAGGTCAGTTTCCCTGTCATTGCTACAGGTCAGTTTCCCTGTCACTATATCATTGCTACTGGTCAGTTTCCCTGTCACTACACCATTGCTACAGGTCAGTTTCCCTGTCACTACACCATTGCTACAGGTCAGTTTCCCTGTCACTACACCATTGCTACAGGTCAGTTTCCCTGTCACTACACCATTGCTACAGGTCAGTTTCCCTGTCACTACACCATTGCTACAGGTCAGTTTCCCTGTCACTACACCATTGCTACAGGTCAGTTTCCCTGTCACTACACCATTGCTACAGGTCAGTTTCCCTGTCACTACAATTAGCCTACACCATGGACCCAATCACTCATCATCACTCTCCCCAAGAAAGGAAATCTCCAGCAGTGCCAAAACTACAGGACAATCAGCCTCATAAGTCATGCCAGTAAAGTCATGCTGAAAGTGATCCTGAACAGGCTGAAACCACAGGCAGAAGAGATCATCGCCGAAGAGCAGCCGGTTTCCCCCCAAAATAGAAGCACCACAAAAAGATTTTAAACCTGGGGTTTGTGTGAGAAATACACCCAGCATCAACAAGACATCTTCCAGTTTCATTGTTTTTAAAGAAGGCCTTTCGATAGGTATGGTGCGCTCGGGGGGCCACCATGAACAAATTCAACAGGGCCAAAAGCTGATCTACCCCATAAAGGGAAAATCTACTCAAAGGCCCCCAGTGAAACTCGTACAGGCCGGGTTTAGGGAAGGGTTCCCGATATTTGGGGCCCGACGGGATGCTCTGTCGCCGCCTATTTAACATTTTCCTCGAACGCATCTGACTGACGCCGGGAAGCCCCACAGGCAATCGCAGGAGGGCGAACAATCCCAAAACCTCGGGTTTGTCGATGACATTGCGGTTGGAGGAAATGAAAAACGGCCCAACCCCTAGTGAAGAACTGACGAAAATCCTCACGATACGGCAGGGAAAATCAGTGCCGAAAAAAAAAGCTCATGCAAACATCCCCAAAATCCCACCAAGATCACCTCAGCGGAAAAAACTGGGACGTTGCCATTTCAATTTTCCCTTGGAGCATATAGTGAGGGGGGGATCAAAGCCCAAAATCCTAGCAAGAGGGGACAAACACAGCAGCAAGGGGCAAGACTAAAGACCTATGGAGAGACAGAAAATCCCTCTCGGAACCAAGTAAAGTTACTAAACGGCTGTCACCTAAATATCTTTCGCATGTGAGGCATGGACATGAACGCACACCTACAAGGAGGACCCAAGGTAAAAAGGAGATCCCTCAAAAGGGGCCCTGGCATTATAAAAGACCAGTCCCCAAAATAAGTCCGCAGAATGTTTACTCAACAGGGGGACTATAAAAACCCTATGCCCACGGCAAAAAGGGGGAAAATCAGGGGGTTGGGCACGTAACACGCTCAAAAGGACTTGCAAAACCATCCTGAAAGGGAACAGTCGGGGGGGAAGGGAAAAGAGGGGCAGACAGAGGAAAAAGGGGGCCGCGACATCCGTGTTTGGACAGGGGGGACTTCAGTGTACCAGGCCTTGCCCCGCCCCGCGCTAAGTGAGCCACTGGCCCCTTTCGTCCCCCATGCGCGCCCCCACGCCCTGGCGGGTTACGGGCCCATGAACAGTGAGTAAATGAACAATTGTTTGCTACGGGGGTACTTTTTTGCCCATAACTATTGTTCGGTTATTTTCCCCTGTCTTTAAAACCTTTTTAGGGGGACGGGGATAACCCCGTGGTCAGGCACTTGCTGTCCCAAGAAAGGGGTTAAGCGTTTGAGGTGGTTACCAAGAGGATGATGCCGTTTCCCGGTTGGTTTCGTTACAGCCCCCCCCATTTCACACAGCTGAAAAAGGGTTCCTGCCCTTTTTGGGGGTCGGGGAAGGTAAACCCAAGGGAGGGGAATACCCCCGGGGTCAGTATGCGGGCCCCGGGGGAAGCCCCCCAACAGCCGTGGTTATTGAACACCTTTGTTTTTTTTGTAATTATTTGCTACTTTACTTTCCATATCAAAATAAAATTTCCAAAAGTCATAAATTGAACCGTCAGTTTTCCCCTTTTAATACACCATTGCTCAGGGCCAGTTTCCCGTTAATCACCTGCTACGGTCGTTTTCCCCGTCACTACGTCTTGCTACAGGTCATTTCCTGCCTAGAAAATTTTTCCGGGCAGTTCCCTGTCCACCATTTAAGGGCAGTTCCTTTTCAAAATGTTGTATGGCCAGCCACTTTGATTTTGGTCATTTGTTACGTTTTTTCCAAAAAACTTTAACAACAAAAGCTCTTCCACCCCAACCCCCCCAAAAGAATAGTCTTTTTTGTAAATGTCTTCTTCTGTCAAAATCATGCAGTTTTTAATTAATTTGGGTTTAAATGTAAAAAAAAAAAAACAAACATTTTTCCCCTCTCCTCCCCCAGTCTTTTTGCTGCCTTAGCCCCAAAATGCTTGTGGAAAACAAAAATGTAGGAAATAGCAATCCCATTTTGAGACTTTACAACTCGATACCCGGTTTTCTCAAATTCCCCAAACCCCCCCAAACCCTTTCCGGTACATTTTTTTGAAACCAAAAAAAAAACTGTTTAAAAAAAGGGAAAAAAAATTTTTGGGGGAGTAGCCTCTTTGAAAGACACTATTTGACCCGAAATAAAGGGGGAGCTAGTTCGAACCACACTATTTTTACCGGAAGCTAAAGTGGGTGTAATTGTGTGGCAGGCCTGTGGGAGGAGAGCACGGGATCGTGTCCAAACCCGGAAAGTATCCCCAAAAGCCCCGGCCCGTTTTTCAAAATGCCTCCACAGGTCCTTTTGGGTGGGAGGGGGGTGAGCCCATCTGGATCACGCAGAGAAACAACGAAGAAACAGCTCGGAAACCATAGGTTTTCTTTTTTTTCTTTCCCCTCCTTTTTTGGGGAGTATTTTACCTTGTTGAAATTGTTTGTTTTTTTCTTTTCAGTTTTCTAATACTACATGCTGCACACACGCTGACCAGTGAATAAGACGTTGTATTGAATATGACAATTTTTTTTTTGTTGTGTCAGATAAATATGTATGATACATGCCCTACAAAAATACATATACATAAAATACATACATACATACTACCATTCATAATGATACAGATACATACAACTATGAAGGCAGGGTGAAAAAAAGTTTTTAAATTTAATCTTTTACCCTCAATAAAAATCTTTTGACTTGCTTTATTTTAAAAAACATCATATTGCATAAGTCGTATGTACGACGATGTCTATTACATGCATATATGATACATGCAAATTACCTCCTGCATAAATGCATACCTACCTATTACCTACCTACATCATACCCACAAATACCTACATACCAATCATACCCCAACACAATCATCTACAATCTAACATGATAATACTACATACTATATACATACAACGGGTTTCCTACAACCTATTACCTCCTCATCCAACATACATACATGCTATAGTTGACTCTGGAAAATGAAATGCATTTAAATAGAGAGCGATATGTCTGTTCTTCATAACTCCCCCCCCCTTTCCCTTCCTTTCCCCCTTTTCCACTCTCTCGTCTGTTGTCCCCCTGTCTGTCTGTCCCCTTTTTCTTTCTCCCCTGCTGTCTCCCCTTTCTACCCGTTTTTTTGGTCCTTTTTTGTTAGTTTTTAACCCTCGTTATCTTTTTTCTGTCTGTCATTTTTTCTGTCTTGTTTATAAAAAAAAAAAAGGATAATGGAATAAGCACTCGTGTGCTATTGTACATCCAGTCCCCGTGTGTATGCGGTTTTGTAAATTTTGTCATCTGTTCCCACCGGCACACAATGGCCTACTCTTTCGAAAAGCGGAACAGGATTTAACGTGTGCGCAAGATGTTCTTCATGTGTTCGCACACGGGGCCTCGATTTATAGTCTCATCTAAGTTTTCATATGTCTTCTTCATACACTCAGAGACAATGATGAAACAAAGAGACAGACAGACAACACAGTGCAGACAGATAGACATACAGAGTGCAGACAGACATACAGACAGTGCAGACATACACAGTGCAGACAGATAGACAGAGTGCAGAGAGATAGACAGACAGTGCAGACAGACAGTGCAGACAGAGTACAGACAAACAGACATAGTTCAGACATACAGACAGAGTGCAGACATACACAGTGCAGACAGACAGACAGACAGACTGAGAGACAGAAGACAGATAGACAGAAGACAGACAGACAGAGTGCAGATATAAGACAGACACAGTGCAGACAGACAGACAGACAGACAGACAGACAGAAGACAGACAGACAGACACAGTGCAGACACAGTGCAGACAGACAGACAGACAGTGCAGACAGACAGACAGACAGTGCAGAAGACAGACAGACAGAGTGCAGGGCAGACAGACAGAGTGCAGACAGACAGAAAAAGCCAAACAGAAGAAGACAGACAGAAAAGACAGACAGAAGACGACAGACCCGAGTGCAGACAGACAGTGCAGACCAGAAAAGACAGACAGACCCGAAGACAGACAGATAGACAGACAGACACACTGCAGACAGACAGAAGAAGGACAGAGTGCAGACAGACAGTGCAGACAGACAGTGCAGACAGCCCGACAGACAGAAGACAGACAGATAGACAGACAGAAGACAGACAGACAGACAGACAGAAGACAGACAGATAGACAGACAGAAGACAGACAGACAGACAGACAGACAGATAGACAGACAGAAGACAGACCAAAAACAGACAGAAGAAGACAGACAGACAGACAGACAGACAGCCCGAAGACAGACAGACAGTGCAGACAGGCAGTGCAGACAGACAGTGCAGACAGACAGAAAGACATAAGACAGACAGACACAGTGCAGACAGACAGTGCAGACAGACAGACAGACAGAAGACAGACAGACACAGTGCAGACAGACAGTGCAGACAGGCAGTGCAGACAGACAGACACAGTGCAAACAGACAGACAGACAGACAGAAGACAGACAGATAGACAGACAGAAGACAGACAGAAGACAGACAGACAGACAGACAGAAGACAGACAGACAGACAGTGCAGACAGGCAGTGCAGACAGACAGTGCAGACAGACAGACAGACAGAAGACAGACAGACACAGTGCAGACAGACAGACAGACAGTCAGAAGACAGACAGATAGACAGACAGAAGACAGACAGACAGACAGACAGAAGACAGACAGACAGAGTGCAGACAGAAGCAGACACAGTGCAGACAGAAGACAGAGAGAAGACAGACAGAGTGCAGACAAAAGACAGACCAGTGCAGACAGCCAGACAGACAGACAGACAGACAGAAGACAGACAGACAGACAGAAAGACAGACAGACAGAAGAAAGAAAGAAAGAAATACAGACAAGACAAGACAGACAGCAGACAGACAGCAGACAGACAGAAACAGACAAGACCACACACGGTACATCTAGCCTCCTTCCGCTGCAGCCGTGTTCTTCTGGCCCGGGAGCAATTCGGAGAACCAGGGGCTGCGTCCGTCCATCTACATGGACTACAACCAGTCCATCCCCTTTGAGGAACGGGTCAACACAGTGGTCAGCTGGTTCGCTGACCACCACAAGGACTTCGTGGCCATGTACTTCCACGAACCCGACGCAACTGGACATCGTTACGGGCCGGACTCGCCGGAAATAGTCGCCAAGGTTGGTTTCGAGTGATTTTTGTGACTAGATAATTATGCTTGTGCGGGGAGTTACCGTTTCTAAGTGTGGGGGACGGGATAGCTCAGTGGTCAGAGCACTCGCTTTCCCCCAGCTAAGGTTAAGCAGCATCGAGCGCGGTTACCACTTGGATGGGTGACCGTTTGCGCACTTTGGCTTTTAGTACAGTCCCCCCAGTTCACCCAGCTGTAAATGGGTACCTGCCCCTCTTTAGAGTCAGGGAAGGTAAAGCAGCGAGGGAGAGGAGATGGGCGCCGCCTTCAATATTGCGCCTCGCTCTCCTACGACCACTTAGGTTATGGGACACTTTAACCGTTACCTTTTAAGTTGAGGTCTATGACGCCTCGCTCCCCCACGACCACTTAGGTTATGGGACACCTTAACCGTTACCTTTTAAGTTGAGGTCTATGACGCCTCGCTCCCCTACGACCACTTTGGTTATGGGACACCTTAACCGTTACCTTTTCAGTCACGGTTCTCTCACCTTAATCACCTCACCTATCCCATAGTCTAGCAGACTGTTTGGGGGCACCACTGAAGCTTTTTCAGCCAGCTTCCTCCATTTTTCGCGGTTTCCAGCTGTCCGTAGCTGAACTGTTCTACAGTATTGCAAACATAGACTGTGAATAACATAGTCTGACGTCTTCCCTGCTGAATTATTCCGCCTTCCCTCACAGTTACTCTCATACACCTCAATGTGGTGCGGGATTTTAAATTCATTTTAAATTTTTTTTATTCTTTTACATCGAGGATAATGGAATAAGCACTTATGTGCTTTTTTACATCCAGTCCCCGTGTGTATGCGGTTTTGTAAATTTTGTCATCCGTTTCCACCGGCACACAATGGCCTACTCTTACGAAAAGCGGAACTGGATTTAACGTGTGCACAAGATGTTCTACGTACGTTCGCACACGGGGCCTCGGTTTATAGTCTCATCCGAAGGACTTTTGGAGAGGCTGGCGTCTGCACTGATATTAACTCCAGGGAAAATATCTCTGTCATTAGAATGTTGAGCCCATGATCTGACGGCCTGGGTTCGAGCTACTACCGAGGCTTCCGTTCGAGAGGACTTTCCCTCTGAAGTTGACATCAGTGCCGACTCCACTCCCCCCAAAAGTCTTTCGGGTGGGACTTTAAAGCGATGTCCTGTATGCGAACGCACGCAAAACATCTTGCGCGAACACGATAAAACTCGTTCCCCATTTTGGAACTGTAGGCCAGTTACGTTACGGTAGGAATGGATGTCAACATTTCAGGAACGGAAGCACACTGGTGTCGAGTTTAGACATCAATCCCGAAGTCGGAATGCGGTTATCTTCATGGTGGGAAAAAACCGGTCCTATACGCAAAATCTCATAGAGGTGAACCTCAGAGCTCTAAGCCGAGGAATTAAATTAAAATAATTTTTTGAAATGACAGACTCAGGGCAGTTCTATATTCTGACTCACTTCAGTCAGACTCGAAAGGGGAGAAATGCAGGACACCCAGTTTAAACACACTCCGCCCGGTGGTTTTAAACAATGACACCTTTTCTAAGCAAAGAATGGAAAAGGGGGGAAAAGTAGGCCAAAACGTAAAGGAGAACTCTCCTTTTCATTACCGGAAAACTCTATGTACATATTTGATCAAATATCTTACAAAGTACTCATGGGCAAAGAGAGAGAGAGAGAGAGAGAGAGAGAGAGAGAGAGAGAGAGAGAGAGAGAGAGAAGAGAGAGAGAGAGAGCTCTGAACTCTGAAATAATTTATTGTACTTCGGCCTTTAGCCCGAAAAATTCCAAAGAAAAGAAAGAAAATATGAAAAAATGAATATAGCTTCACGTAATCTTTGATGAGATTTTCCATAATCATAACCTTTAACAGTACCCAAAAAACTGTGCTCCTAAAATGCATGTTCCAAGTCATAAACTAAAGCGTGATTTTAAGCCCAACAATTCAAACAAACCTTGCTAAATTATTACAGAACAAAAACAGCACAAAGCACAACCGGGACCAAAGTTAAATAATAACAGAGTATAACTGACAATGCAACCACGACATAAAAAATAAAACTTTGGATACAAGCCTACATCTAAACTGAAACCCTCCAGAGAGAGAGAGAAAAGGAGAGAGGAAGAAGAAGAGAGAGAAGAGAGAGGGAAGAGTAAAAGAGAACTCGAACTCGAAGTATAATGAGGATAATTGATAGCCAGGGCTTCTTTACACTAGGTCCTCCAAGGAGAGGAGAGGGGGAGAGAGGAAGAGAGATAGAAAGGAGAGGAGAGGAGGAGGAGGAGACGCCTGGTACAAAAGTAATACGCCTTCTATCTGTCAGGTGTTCATAGGGGTAGAAGAGAAAGAGACCAAAATAGAGGAGTATATAGAGTAAAAACTGGGACACACACACACACACATACCCATCCCCCACCCCCTTCATTCCATAGAGAGAGAGAGAGAGAGAGAGAGAGAGGGAAGGAGGAGAGAAGAGAGAGAGAGAGAGAGAGGAAGTGTGTGTGAGAGAGGGAAAAGAGAGAGAGGAGAGAGAGAGATAGAGAGAGAGACAGAGAGATGAACTTTATCACCTTAAAGTTTAAAAGCCCATTAGAGAAAGAGTAGTGTGTGCGCGCGCGCGTGCGTGCATGCGTATGTATGTGTACGTGCGTACCTGCTTGCTTTGAGCATTATCTGGTAGGTGAAGATATTATTTTACAGATTTCTAGAATTTACAACAGAGTTAATTTTCACATAAAAAGGAGTTGCGATTTCCCAAAAAGATTCAAATGTATTCAGACTGTTCACAAATTCATTTCAAATTCATATCACGTTTAACTTAACTATCTAAGTGTAAACAGTTATCTGAATACATTCCTCTAATCGGCATGACGTGGTGTGTGTGTGTGTGTTTGTGCATGATATGGTGTTTGTGTGTGTATGTATGTAATGTATGTATGTAGTTGTATGTATGTATGTTTTATGTATCTATGTGTGTGTATGCATGTATGTATGTATGTATATATGTATGTATGTGTGTATGTGTGTGTGTGTGTGTGTTAATGACGTATGTTTATATTACAGTTAATAATGCAATTTCCCATAGATACCAAATGAAAGAATGACAGAGTGTCTATGTTTTTCTCCCTTCATAAATGTTTAATTGTTCTTGATGTTTGTTTCTTTGTTGTTATTGTTGTTGAAGTTGTTTGTGCAGGAAGTTGAAATATTCTTTCTTTATCTTGTTTTGTTTATACGAATATAATTGCAATAAACGTACAGGAAGGGTTAAAGGTCGTATACAAATATCTAGAGATGATATTTGGAAAGCACTACCTTGTTCGCACGCTGATCTAAATAAGTTAATTAGCTGCCAAACTGATTGAGTCCAATAATATTGTTTCGAGCATGCTATAAGCTGTTTGCTTGGTATTCAAGTCAAAGTCAAGTCAAAACGATCTTTTTTGAGGGTAAAAGATTTAGTTTACACAACTTTTTTTTTCATCCTGCCCTCACATATATTGTTCTCAATATGTGTATGTGTATCTTTCATGTTTTCTCAATAAAGATTATTATAAAAATGTTGGATGTATGGTCTCACCCATACTGTAGGGGGTAGAGGAGTCAGCATTAATGTTAAAGCCAGGGGGATGGGGGAAGGAGGATCCCGTTGAAAGATCTATCATCGGAGTACGTCGCACCCATATGCTCTCGGTTGCCCTCAGATGACAACATGACACTCTGACCACAAGTTTATGCCATCCAGCGTCTGTGGGAAACTGAGCTGCCTGTGTTTGTCTAAGGGTGAGGGTGTTTGAGTAGTTCGGCACATGAATGGGTAATACCAGTACTGCTGTCAATTTGTTTTACAGGGGATTATGAGCTGTGTCAATATTTGATAGAGCTCACAGGGAGGATGCAGCATAGTACTGTGGAAGAAGGAATGGCACTGTGACCGGTGTTTTTTTCGCCTTCACAGTTTTAATGCCTTTCCATGATTATAGTTATTAAGACAGAAGGATAACATAGTTTTAACTTGGTGAGAATACCCCCCCCCCCTCTCCCATAACACTGATAAATAGAAAGAGAGACAGAGAGAGAGAGACAGAGAGGCAAAGACAGAGAGAGACAGACAAAGAGAGAGAGAGAGAGAGAGAGGGAGAGGGAGGGAGGGAGAGAGAGAGACGATAGTTTTGAAATTTGTTTTAACAATCTTTATTTTTCAGAGGGTAATAGATTAAACAAAAATGGGAAGTGTCTCACTGACGACCAGGATATTCTGAACAGATGGACAGAATACTGCTCCGACCTGTATAACTATAGAACCGCAGGAGATCCAGAAGTCCTTAATGTACCCGACAGCAAAGACACAGACAGTCACCCTATCCTCCGAGAAGAAGTGGAAACAGCAGTCAGATCGCTGAAAAAGGGGAAGTCAGCAGGGGCTAACATTCCAGCTGAGCTGGTCCAAGCTGGAGGGGAAGCCATGATCAGCGCCCTACTAAGAATCTGCAACAAGATCTGGCAGACAGGAAAATGGCCACACCATGGACGCAGTCACTCATCATCACCCTCCCCAAAAGGAAATCTACAACAATGCCCTAATTACCGCACAATCAGCCTCATATGTCACCCCAAGCAAGGTCATGCTGCAGATAATATTGAATAGACTGAAGCCACAAGCAGAGACCATCATTGCTGAGGAACAAGCAGGTTTCAGAGCAGGGGCAGCACAACAGAACAGATATTCAACCCCCAGAATACTATGTGAGCGGGACCTTCACATCAACAAGACCTTTACCACGTATTTATCGATTTTAAGAAGGCATTTGAAGGGTGTGGCATCAGCTTTGTGGGCAACCCATGAATTTGTACAGCATCAATGCAAACCTGATCAGAGTCATCAAAAAAGCTGTACAGCGAGGCCACCAGTGCAGTTTTTACTACAACAACAAAAATTGGAGAATGGTTTCGAACAACAGTTTGGGGTAAGGCGGGCTGTCTACTCTCACCCACCTTTCAAATCTTTCCCTTTAGAGAATCATGGCTGATGCACTAAACATCATGAAGGATCATCAGCATCGGTGGCAGAACGATCACAAACCTCCGCTTCGCCGATGACATTGATGGAATAGCAGGATCAGAAAAAGAGCTTTTCCAGCCTAACAGAACACTTGGATAAGGCCTCCAAAACATACGGGATGGAAATCAGTGCAGAGAGACCAAACTGATGACTAATAACACCAACGGCATTAGCACTGATATCAGGGTTAATGACCAGAAGCTGGAAAAAAGTTCAAAGCTTCAAGTACCTGGAGCCATTGTATCAGACCAGGGATCCAAGCCAGAAGTAGTATGCAGGACTGCACAGACAAATAACAGCTTTTGTCAAAACTAAACACCATCTGGAGAGATAAAAATATCTCACTTATCTCCAAGATCAGACTAATGCGCTTCCCTTGTCATATCCCTATTCTGTATGCCTGTGAATCATGGACCCTGACTGCAGATTTGGAGAGAAGAGTACAGGCAGTGGAGATGAGATGCTTTCGGGGACTCCTTGGCATCTCCTACAAAGACCACATAAGCAACGAAAGCGTGCATACAGAATCCAGCAAACCATTGGACCCTATGAAAACCCTTCTAACGATCGTGAAAAAAGCGTAAACTTAAGTGGTTTGGGCATGTCACAAGATCCAAGGAATTACAAAGACAGTTTTGCAAGCACTGTCCAAGGAGAAAGAAGAAGAGGCAGACCAAGGAAAGAGCTGGGAGGATAACATCAGTGAATGGACAGGCCTAGAACTCAACAAAACCCTGAGAAAGGCAGAACAGAGAGAGGAATGGGGGGAACTGGTTGCTGAGTCTTTGAGGGTGCCCCCACGGTCGTCAGACTACGGGACAGATAGAAGATAGATAGATAGATAGAATAGATTAAACATTACATGGGTTTTTTATATTTTACATCCAGCCCTCGAAAACAAGGGGGAGAAAAAGAAAGAGAGAGAGAGAGAGAGGGGAAGAGGAGAGGAGTGAGTGTGTGTGTGTGTGTGGGGTGAGAGACAGAGACACAGGGGAGAGAGAGAGAGAGACGAGAGAGAGAGAGAAGAGAGAGAGAGAGAGAGAGAGAGAGCAAAAAAACGACAACAGACAGACAGACATATTTTTTTATTTTTTTAAATTTTATTCTTTTATATCGAGGATAATGGAATAAGCACTTATGTACTTTTTTTTACATCTAGTCCCCGTGTGTATGCGTTTTGTTAATTCTGTCATCTGTTCCCACCGGCACACAATGGCCTAAGCGAAACATGATTTAACGTGTGCGCAAGATGTTCTGCGTGCGTTCACACACGGGACCTCGGCTCATAGTCTCATCCGAAGGACTTTTGGGGAGAGTGGATTCTGCACTGATGTTAACTCCAGAGGAAAATATCCCCTTGAACGGGAATCGAACTCGGGGGTCGTCAGATTGCGAGCGCAAATGTTCTAACCACTAAACTATCCTCTCCCATAGAGACAGACAGACAGAAAGAGAACCAGACAGGCAAACATATTTATTTTTTTATATTTTTTTTTATATCGAGGATAATGGAATAAGCACTCATGTGCTGTTTTTTTACATCCAGTCCCCTCAGACAGAGAGGCAGATATAAGAGACAGAGAGGCAGGGTGAAGACAGCAGTGTGTGCGGGCAGGTGGTGGAGATGGACGCAGTGTTGGGTCATCTGCTGACCAGGCTGGAGGAGAGGAACCTGACCAACGTGGTCAACCTCATCGTCACCTCTGACCACGGCATGACCAGCATCAGTATCCCTGACAAGGTGACCCCCCTGCCCCCTCCGCTCTCCCCTCTCCCTCTCCCCTGTTCTGTCTGCCTGTTGGTCATTCTGTTTCTTTCTTTGTCTGTTTCAGTCCTGTCCATGGGAGTGCGTGTGTGTGTGTGGGTGGTGTGTTGTGTGTGTGTGTGTGTGTGTGTGTGTGTGTGTGTGTGTGGTGTGGGTGCGGTTTGGGGTGTGTGTGTGTGTGTGTGGGGGTGTGTGGGTGGTTTTGTGTGTGTGTGTGTGTGTGTGGTGTGTGTGTGTGTGTGTGTGTGGTGTGTGTGTGGGAGAGAGAGAGAGAGAGAGATAGTATGCCTGACTCTCTCAATCTGCCGGCAGACTGCTTGTCTGTCTGTCTATCTTTGTATCTATCCTGCTGGTCAGTCGTCTGCTTGTTTCTCTGTCTGTCTGTCACTTTCTCTCTGTGTGTCTGTGTGTGTCTCTCTCTATGTCTTTCTCTGTCTGTCTGTCTGTCTCTCTTCCCCTCTCTATCTCCCTGTCTCTCTCTGTGAGTGCATGGTGTGTGTGAGAGAGATAGACAGACAGACAGAGAGACAAAGGGAGAGAGAGAGAGAGAGAGAGAGAAGAGAGAGAAGGGGGAGAGAGAGAGAGAGGAGGAGGGAGAAGAGACATCGATAGAGAGACAGAGTGGGAAGAGAAATAGAGAGGAAAACATCCTAGAGATACAGAGAGAGAGAGACAGCCAGACAGCCAGACAGCCAGAGAGACAGACAGAGAAGGAGAGAGAGAGAGAGAGAGAAAAAGAGAAAAGAGGGGAGGAGAGAGAGAGGGCATCAATAGAGATACACAGAGAAAAGAGAGAGAGACAGCCAGCCATCCAGCCAGCCAGCCAGACAGACAGAGACAGAGAGAGAAAGAGAGGGGAGAGAGATCAATAGAGATACAGAGAGAGAGAGAGAGGCGACAGACAGACAGACAGATAGACAGACAACAGAGAGACAGAGAGAGGAGAAAGAGACATCAATAGAGATACAGAGAGAGAGAGAAGAGAGAGAGAGAGAGAGAGAGAGAGGAACATCAATAGAGACAGAGTGAGAGACATCAATAGAGATACAGAGAGAGAGAGAGAGAGAGAGAGGACATCAATAGAGAAAAGAGTGAGAGACATCAATAGAGATACAGAGAGAGAGAGAGAGAGAGAGACAGACAGACAGCCAGACAGCCAGCCAGCCAGCCAGCCAGCCTGACAGCCAGCCAGACAGCATCGATTAAATCGTCCATCAAGTATCTTTGCTGTATTCAGAGGCACACCACTGCAGGTGTATCATCCCCTGTCCACACTGTTGCAGCTGCTGGATCTGTGGGCCTACGTGGACCGGAATCTGGTGGAGCTGGTGCCAGATTCCTACACCGTCACCGCCATCTTGCCCAAGGCCGGACAGGAAGCGGAAGTGCTGAGACAAGCCAGGCGCATCCCGCACGTGACGGTGTACCGGAAAGAAGACACCCCGGAACACTGGCACTACAAGAACAACGACAGAATCATGCCCATCATCATTCTTTCCCATGAAGGCTGGACCCTGTCTACCGTGAGTGGTTGTGTGGGTTGGTTGGTCGGTCGGTCGGTCGGTCGGTTGGTTGGTTGGTTGGTTAGATAAACAGGTGATTAGCTGGCTGGTTTGTGGGTTGGTTGGTTGGCTGGTTTGCGGGTTGGTTGGTTGGTTGGCTGGTTTGTGGGTTGGTTGGTGAGTTAGCTATACAGCTAATTGGTTGGCTAGTTTGTGGGTTGGTTGGTGAGTTAGCTATACAGCTAATTGATTGGCTGGTTTGTGGGTTGGTTGGTTGGTGAGTTAGCTATACAGCTAATTGATTGGCTGGTTTGTGGGTTGGTTGATTTAGCTAGCTATACAGCTGATTGGTTGGCTGGTTTGTGGGTTGGTTGGTTGGTAGCTGGTTGGCTTTTTAGTGGCTTTCCTAGTAGGTGGGATATGTGTGTTTGTGTGTGCATGCGCACACCCGCTCGCGCGCGCGCGCGCACACACACACACATGCGCAGATGCACGCCATGATAGTGTCCGTATGCAGTGGGTGTGTCAATATTATGTTCGTTTGCAACTTTGACTGTGATTTGTTATCATTGTCCTTTATCAGTTTTTGGGGTTTTTTTGTTTTTAGAAATATCTATTTTGTGAAAGTGATAGGACACAAAAGAATAAGTTGAAACATCGTGATCAGAAGTAGTTGCGTATAACGCTTGTGATATCAGTCGATAAAACAAAAAACAAAAACAACAACTTAAAGCTAAACAGGTGAATTGCCACAGACCGTATGATATAATTTTATTATTTAAGTTGAGATGTAACGGTCATCTTTTTGTCGGTTGAAATAGGACAAGTGAATGGTATTACACGTTTTGAAAACCTACATGGAATTTTCAAGCGAAAAACTTTTGTCTGTTTAAACGTAAGGATGCCTTCCAGTTTAGAGTAAACTGTCCAACATCCTCTGGACATTGTATAATAATGGACCAAGAAGGCAGAAAGTAGGCAAGAAGGAGGTGACAGGAACAAGGCAGAAACAGAGAGAGAGGGGGGGATAGAAAAGAGGGAATTCCTAGCACAGAATTTCCTTCGATTCGATTTTACGTCTGTTCATGATATTAGACAAACTTTCCTGTTAGTGGGGTTGCTATTTATACTTACAGCCCCCCCCCCCCCACCACCACCACCCCACCCCAGCATCCCCACCAGGGAGTAAAAATACCTGACCTAGTTAATACTCCATCTGAGCATAATCTCTCATTAAGTCATCGTTTTATTTGAGTTGTAAAGACAAAAAGACTACTTAAAATTAACATTATTTGATGACAGGATATTTATGCGAGATGGTTTTTAATAGTTTATTGATGAAGATGCTTTCATTACATAACGTTATGGGTTTCTGTGTCTCTTTCATAAAACAGTTCACGTAATTCCCAAGGCAGGCAAAGACTTGTATAATCTGAAATGTGTGTGTGTGTGCATGCGCGCGTGCGCGCGTGCTCGCGTGTGTGTGTGTGTGCGCGCGCGCGTGTGGTGATAGTTCATTGATGAAGATGCTTTCATTACATAACGTTATGGGTGTGTCTGTTTCATAAAACTCTTCACGGTAATTCCCAGGCAGGCAAAGACTTATATAATCTGAAATGTGTGTGTGCGTGTGTGCATGCGCGCGTGCGTGCGTGCGTGCGTGCTCGCGCGCGCGCGCGTGTGTGTGTGCGCGCGTGGGCGCGCGGGCGGGCGTGTGTTTGTGCGCGTTTGCTTGCTTGTATGTGTGTCTATAGAACGTGACCTTTACCGGGGCCTGGCAAGACAAAGGGAACCACGGCTACAGCAACGACCTGCCATCCATGAAGCCCATCTTTTTCGCGCGCGGGCCGGACTTCCGCAAGGGAGTGAAATCCACCTCCATCCGGTCCGTGGACATTTACCCGCTCCTGTGTCGTCTGCTGCGGCTGCAGCCGGCCCCTCACAACGGCAGCCTGGCCAGCACGGCTGTCTTCCTGCTGGACAGCTCCGGACAGGCTCCCAGTCTGAACAGCCCTCTGTCTCAACACATCGTCTGGGGCTTTGCCTTGCTGGCGGTTTTGACAATGCTGATGTGAGTGCTCTTGGAAGAATGACAGACCGCTAGTGTTGGGTTGGGTTGGGGTGGGGGTGGGGGGTAGTAGGAAAAGAAAACTGGAGTAAGTGATGGTACAAAAGGATGGTGGGGGTGGATGGTGGTTGGTAGTGGTGGTGGGGTGGGGGAGTTTTGGGGTGGCGGGTGGGGGGTGGGCGAGAAGACAGCTGGTTATTATAAGAGGTCAGAGATTACAACATTTGCAAGGATTGTGAAAGGGGTACCACTGAGGATGGATTTATTTTATTTTAGATGGATGTTATTTTATTTCAGATGGATGGTATTTTATTTTAAATGGATGTTATTTTATTTTAAATGGTTGTTATTTTATTTTAAATGGTTGTTATTTTATTTTAGATATTTAGACAGATGTCATTTTATTTTAGATGGGTGTTATTTTATTTTAGATGGATGTAATTTCATTTCAGATGGATCAAACCTACTGCACTTATGAATGTACCTTACTTGATTCTTACTCACATTGTTTGGTTAATAGTTTATTGGTGTAATCTGTTTTTTGGACCAAACACTGATATAAAAAAAATAGTTTCAAATGAGCAAATGAATAAAGCTTGGAAGCCACTCTAAACATAAAACTACTTTCTGTTACTCCCTGGGGACGGGATAACTCAGTAGTCAGAGCACTCACTTTCTCTAAGCTAAGGTTAAGCAGCGTTGAGCGTGGTTACCAAGCGAATAGGTGACCGTTTGCGCGCGTTGGCTCAGTACAGTTCCCGAGCTCACCCAGCTGTAGGTACAGGGAAGGTAAAGCAGCGAGGAGAGAGGAGATGGCGCGCCTCAATATGCTGGGGCCTGGAGAAGCTGGGTCTGACACCTTGGCCTCTCCATAGACGAATAGTTCACGGTAACATCATAACCTTTACTGCTCAAAGAAACCATGCCCAGCTTATAATGTGTGTAGCCAAAATGTTGATTTCCGTTTTGTCCTGTTTTGTGTGTGTTTTCCATTTTTTTGGCTTGTGAGTCAACCCTGTGCAATGACCGAAGCAACCTACACGGCCCCCATAAAGGATTAAAGTTGTTTGAAATTTGAATCTTCGTGTTCGCCTTTCTTTTCGTTTTCCATCACGCAGTGCTGTGTAACTATTATCTTTTTTTAATGAGCTATTGAATAGAACATAGAATGTTAAGTATATTATTACCATAGGGCCCCAACCTCGGTAGTTACATTCTCCGGCTGATCAGAACTTGAACATATTCCAGTGAGAATACCAACCCTGTTACCAAATGAAATAACAAGCTAACTTGGGGGGTATTGGCATTGCGTGTGTTTGTAGTGTACTGCGTATGCATGCATGTGTTAGTGGTGTATTGTACTGTGTTTGTAACATTGTATTTGTATTGCAGTATTGTGTAGAATTTAAATTGTATTGTACTTTATTGAATGGTAGCATGTAATTGCTTTGGTTGTTTTACTTTTAGTTGTATTGCATTACCTGTAATCGCTGTTATTGCATTGTATTGTTAGATAGCATGGTATTGTATTGTTTTGCATTGCATTTTTAGGGGCATTTTAGGAACTTATAGTTTTTCTTCTTTTTCATAGTTTTGTTCTCTGTCATCTCTTTATTTTCTGCACGGCAGTTTTCGCCAATAAACAATTCATGTTCCTAGGAAAGATTGTTTGATTGCCACAGTCACACACCACAAACCTACTCTTACCATCACTACCTTTATTTTTAAATAGTCTGTGTGGGGTCAGGGACATTCCACCATGCTTGCTCTGTCCTTTGAGTGTCCCTGTGCTTGGGTCAGACATCACACAGCTTTGCCTCTTTCTTTGATTGTCCCTGTGTAGGGTCAGACATCCACACTGCTTTGCTCTGTCCTTTGATTGTCCCTGTGTGGGGTCAGACATCCACACAGCTTTGCTCTGTCCTTTGATTGTCCCTGTGTGGGGTCAGACATCCACACTGCTTTGCTCTGTCCTTTGATTGTCCCTTTGTGGGGTCAGACATCCACGCTGCTTTGATCTGTCCTTTGATTGTCCCTTTGTGGGGTCACACACTACTTTGCTCTGTGCTTTGATTGTCCCTGTGTGGAGTCAGGCAGACACCACACTGCTTTGCTCTGTCCTTTGATTGTCCCTGTGTGGGGTCAGACAGACACCACACTGCTTTGCTCTGTGCTTTGATTGTCTCTGTGTGGGGTCACACACTGCTTTGCTCTGTGCTTTGATTGTCTCTGTGTGGGGTCTGGTAGACGTTGCTTTGCTATCCTTTGATTGTCTGTGTGGGGTCGACTCCAACTACTTTGCTCTGTCTTTGTTGTCCTGTGGTGGGTCAGACATCCCACTACTTTGCTTGTTCCTTTGATTGTCCCTTGTGTGGGGTCAGACATCACATACTTTTGCTTGTCCTTTGATGGTCCTTGTAGGGTCAGGACGCCACCACACATGCTTTGTCTGTGGCTTTGATTGTCCACTGTGTGGGGTCAGACAATCCCATGCTTTGTCTGTCCTTTGATTGTCCCTGTGTGGGTCAGACAGACACCACCCTGCTTTGCTCGGTCCTTTGATGGTCCCTAAGAAGAAATGGGTGGAGTAAGGGACGTAAACTGCTGGAAAGCCTAACATTAAAGTGAAACGGTTTGCTCTTACTGATTTTGCACTATATCCTCCTTCTGCTTTCTTGATCTCCTCCTGAACCCACTCCCCTAAAACAGACAACCCTCCCCACATAATCAACACACAACACAGCACACACTCAGCAATCCACACGCGACGCGCGCATAGCCATCACACACAAAAGTGTTACAAAAATTTTTGCAACGTGGACCACTGTTCCAACAGTGAATTTTTTTACGTGCATGTGAACCTTGTTTTATTGTCTTTTGAAAACATGCTAGTGTGTGCTTGTTCATATCAATTTACTTCCCTTCACAGGTAGCTTAACCAATTAGATCCCGTTTTTATTGTTGAAATTGCTTAGTAGTCTAGATAAAAGCTTCCATTTGATGGATCCAAAATGAAGAAAAACTTTTGATGTGAAAATGTACAATGGTTGTGTACCTGTCTGGAACAAGTGGATGGGTAAAATATAAAATGGATGGTCGACATTGAGGTTTGAAATTTGCCAAAGGGATAATATTAGATGACACCTTAAAAGATTGGAAGAAAAAACAAAACAAAAGCTTTTCCCAAACAAAAAACAAATCAACTTTAATCCTTTTGCAAAGACAGTACTCTCTTCCCAAATTTCTCTGCGCACACCATAAAATCTTTTTTTTTCCCTCACCTCAAATCCCCTTTTGGTCTGCAAAAACAACTCCTCTGCCTACCACCCACAGCCTGTCTGAACTTCCATTATTTTTTTCTGCCTTCTTTCAGACAAAGCCCACAACTACGCTCCATACTGGATCAGACTCATTTCCAGCCTGCACCTCCTGATCCCCAGTTCACTGGCACTCTCTCTTTTCCTTCTGTTCCACAAGTGAAAAAGAAATCATGACAATTTGAAGGAAATGACTATAAAATCATGCGCCCTTGTCCCATACCTGCTCTGTTTTTCCAAAATGCCTTCCAAAACTTGTACCTATTATCACTAAAATAGTAAACTCATCTCTTCTGTCAGGACATTTTCCACAAGCTTTTAAAACCGCAATAGTCACACCTCTACTGAAAAAGCACGACCTCGATCCCAACATTCTGAAGAATTATAGACCTGTCTCAAACTTACCCTTTGTCTCTAAAGTACTAGAAAAAGTTGTTCTCAAAAGCTCAACAGTCACCTTCATTCCAATGATCTCCTTCACCCCTTTTCAATCTGCCTATCGCCCAACCACAGCACCGAAACCACCTTTAGTCCATACTTTAGATACACTTCTACTTGTTTCTGATGCAGGAAATCTCCCTCCTCATCTTCTTGACTTATCTGCAGCCTTCGACACTATAAAATCACTCAATTCTTCTTTCTCGCCTCCAAAATACGTTTGGTATTAATGGCCAGCCCTCACTGTTTACTTCATACCTCACAGACAGATTCCAGAAAGTTATTGTAAACAAAATTCAAATCAAAATCTGCCCAAAATGGAAATTTGAGTCCCCCCAGGGATTTAGTCCTGGGCCCCGTTCTCTTTACTCTTACACTGCTCCACTCTCACTATAATAAACAAACCCCCATATTGATCATCATTTCTATGCGATGCACTCAGCTTCAGTGCAGTGTACTGTTGAAAACTTGCCTTCCCTCCTGACAAATATGTCCTACTGCCTTCAAGACATTCAAAACTGGATGACTCAGAACAAGTTACAACTTAATGCCGATAAAACCGAAGCCATGTCATAGGAACCAACATAAACTTTCCTCCATCACAACAACATCAAAAGAATTCGGGAGTGGTCAGTTCCCTTTTTCCAACTCTGTGAAGTATCTAGGTGTAGTTCTTGACAACACACTCTCTATGAAAAAATTCAAACACCCCGACCTGCCAGTTTTTGCTACTATCAAACTACGGCGCATAAGCGCGATTCGCAAGTATCTGTCCACTGATGCAACTTCCCAAACTCGTCACATCTCTCATTTTTTCACGTTTAGACTACTGTAATTCTCTTTGGTGGCCTACCCGCATCATCCATCCACTCTCTTCAACGCATACAAAACCTGCAGCTCGACTGGTCCCAAGAAAGAAAAAATCCGAAACACATCACTCCTCTTCTGCGATCTCTTCACTGGCGCCAGTCTCACAAAGATGAAGTATAAACAATCCCTGTTTCAAAAGTCTCCACAAATCTGCACCATCTTATCTTGTAACTGTCTTCACCTGTACACTCCATCCCTTCCCTTCGTTCAGCGCAGATACTTTGTGCTTTCGAACACCCAGATTCAAACAAACCACTGTTTGGCTGTCGATCTTTTTTGTTTCTGGTCCGTCCACGTGGAATGACCTCCCTTTTTCACTTCGCCAAAAAACCCTTTACTTGAT
The DNA here is from genome assembly GCA_028751875.1 of Rapana venosa. NCBI lineage: Eukaryota > Metazoa > Mollusca > Gastropoda > Neogastropoda > Muricidae > Rapana > Rapana venosa. The sequence goes on along the minus strand of CM054136.1, from coordinate 68,172,063 downwards.
ACCTTCAAATCCAGCCTCAAAACACACTTATTTCCTACCTGCACTTTTCCCTCATATCCGTCTCTACTTTTTCAACAGCATCTTTTCTCCTAAGTGTGCGGTTGTGTGTGGTGTGTGTGTGGTGTGTTGTGTGTGTGTGGGGTGTGTGTGTGTGTTGGGGTGTGTGTGTGTGTGGTGTGTGTACATACACGTGATAAATTTGAAATATGTTCTTTATTATATTTGAGGAAAAAATTGATGCGCCGCAATGATATGAGTGCAAGCGGGTTCGATTTTTTGTTTTACAAGATTGGCGCTATATAATTCCCTATATTATATTATTATTTTTTTATAGGGGTGGTGCTGTAACAGAAGAAGGGGTAGGTAAGTGTTTCTGAGGGAAGGGGGTAGCAGGGGTGGGATAGAGGAAAAATAAGCAGGGGTGAAAAGAGGATGTAGATTTTTATTTTACGGAGGTCTGTAAGTGTGGTAGAAAGCTTGAACCCATTTTTATTTTTAAGGGGTAAGGGATTCTGGTTAAAGGGGAAGGGGGAAGAAGATTTAGTTAGAGGGGAGATGGGGGGTGTGTAAATTAAGGAGAAGGGGGTAAATTTGGGGGGGAGGAAGTAAAAAAGTTATAAAGGGAGGGGTTGTTAAGTAGCGAGGAGTGTGAAAGATATTGGTATGGGCTCAAATTTTCGCTCTATAACAGACAACAATAGTTGCCCTTGTAGGACGGGTTTCAGTGCAAGAGTGGAAGATTCAAATTATTTATTCCTTTTTTTGTTTTTAGAATTCAAAGAAACATCTTAAAACTTTCCAAAGGAAGCTAGTAGCTTTAAATTTTCGCCCTTTGGTGGTTAGGGGGATATTTATAGGTTTGATTGTTTTAAGGAGGGGGTAGTTATTGGGGGAAATGGTAAGGGGGGTTTTTTGGGGGTTAAAGGGGTATTAATTTTATTGTTATGGGGGTGGTAGTTATAGGGGGAGTAGGGGTGTAGGGGGAAGTAAGGGTGTAGCTAGTAGTGCAAGGGGTAGTAGGGGGTGGGAGATGAATAGGGGTGGTAAGGAAGTTAAATTATTAGGAACAGGTTCCAAAATATGGAAAGTTACTCTATTTCATTGGGGAATAAATTCATTTTGGGAAAAAGTCCAATTTGTTAAGAGCTGAAGACAGCTGAAACAGGCGGGAACTAGTTTTTGTTTTGAAAAAAACCACATGAATGACAGACATTTCCAGCGCAAGAAGTTCATGAGACGTCTCATTTCCTAATATAACAGAAACATGACTTAGGATGATGACAAAAGCGGAAGAGTTACCAAATTATCTTTCCTTTGTTTTTATGTTCAACAAACTTCTAAATTTAAAAATACTACTCTCTTTAGGACTTTGCCAGACCTCTGAATCGAAACACTATGAAGCCCTCGATTCGATTGGAAGATTTTGCTAAAACTACCTTGTCTAATTTAGGAAAATTGGTAGCAACTCACCTTTTCCAATCTCCCCCTTCTCCCTATCCCCACCAACCCCTATCCTCTTAGACACTCTCTTGCTCTTGCAGAACATTCTCAGAAAATACTTTTGTCACCTTCGCCAGTCTCAATTTCTCTCGTCAAAACTTTGGATTAATGGGTGTCTTGTTTTTTCCTACAAGGGTTTCCGATATGTTTTGTGCAAAGTATAAATCTCAATTTTGTAGGGGTCATCCTTGCTTTTTTTTCTCTTCCTTCCTCACTAAAAAAAACCTTTTTGTCATTTGTATCTTTGAACCATTATCTTTACTGTTTAAATTTTCCTTAAAATTTCCTACTGCTCCCAACCTAATGAATTAAAGTATGATAAAAAAGGCATACTCCTTATTTAAATTTACCAGAAATTCAATATTCGGTCGTAGTTCTTTTTCCCCCTGTGTAGTTCAGTTTATTCTTGCACAATCTTGAAAAATGATTAAAACTCCATTTTCTATTTAATACGGCTTGGACCCAAGTTTGTCCTAAGGCAACTTAGTCTAAAAAATTTTACGTTTAAAACTGAAAAAAATTATGCAGGTACCCTTTTAAAAAATCTCAAATACAAACTCTAACGATGTTCCTAAGAAAGAAAAATAGAAAAATCATATTGGGAAGTTTGGCGCCTTTAAAAGGCTGAGTTTGTAACCTTTTAATGACATTAAATAATATATCTAATGTTAATTCTTAAATTTATCTATATGGAATGGAATTTTTAGTTTAATAAAATAGATTTGGCTTGTATTTGGTCTTGGTTTTTGGGAGTATTGTTGTTTGAAAGGGTTTTCTGCTTTTTCTTCCAATATTTTTTTGCAGCTTGCAAGATAAAAACCAGTTTGAGGGATTTCGTATCCATTTAGAAAATTAATTTCTTCTCTGGCTTTTTGGGATCCACGTCAAAATGCTTTATTCAAACCACGCCACCCCCAACAACAATTTGATCAGTGAATAAATCCCTTCAGATGTGATTCTAGGGTGTTCTCCTAAATTTCCCTTGCTTAAATGTCTTATTCAGCCTGATATTTTTATCTGTAATCGCCTTTTTGAAAATTAAAAATAACAACCCCTTTTCTGAGGGGAAACCGGGCCACTGTAATTAACGGATTTTTTGTACAAAAAAAATTAGTTTTGTTTTTAAATACTAGGAAATTCTAAATTTTATTTTTAAGTTAAAATAACAATTTTTAACGATTACTTAAAAATATTAAAACCTTGCATGTCGACAAGGTTTGCCTCCTTCAAGCACAAGTTTGACCTTCCTAAAAAAAAATCAAAATAATATAATCTCATATGATTATAAGATTAATAATATGATAAAAGTTGAATTTATTTACGATGATCCGTTGAGCACAACACGTAATTTTTTTTAAATGTTTGGAAAGCAATGGTTTCCTTATTTTTTATAATCTTTCTGGTTTAAGTTACTTCACCGCCACATGTATTTTTTATAAAAATTAAACCATTATTGTATTTTTATATGACTTTAACCTTAATTTCTTTTTTAATTTTGGTGTTGGGAAATTTTTTTCAATGTAAGATTTTGGCTGATTTTTTGGGAATCAGGGTGGCACCACCTATTTAAAATCTTTTATTAGACACCCCTTCCTCCACACACTCACTCTCCCCTCGCTCTGTTTTTTTTAATTTGTGTTTTAGAAAGAAAGTTTTGTTATGTATTATTTTTTAATCTGGACGTAGGGTAGTACGGGTGTCTTTTAAGCTTAGGTTTGGAGTTGGGATTTTTTGGGGAGTTTTGGGGGGTTAAGTATTGTTTTGTGTAAGGGGGGATTTTACTTTAGTGGAGGGGAAAATATGTTTGGGGAAATTGTTTGTTAGCAATCGTCGCTTCTTACTTATGAATTAATATTGTTAAGAAATCGTAAGCATGTTAAAAGAATGGTTTAATTGGTGGTTTTTTGAGTTTCTTTTTTCCAATTCAATTTTAAAAACTGAGGAAAGACAGAAATTTTGGGAAATTGAATGAAAATAATGTTTAGAAAATATCAACCGGTGAACCCAAATAAATAATCCATTTAACCCTTGTTGTTTCATACAAATTGAAGAAAAACACTCCCAAAATTTTTTTTAAAAGAAAACTCATATTTTTTTTTTAAATTTTTTTTTTTAAATTTTTTTTAAATTTTTTTTCTGGTTATTTTAAGTAATTTGTTTATTGGGGTTGTTTTTAAATTTTTTTCCCCATTAACAAATCTTATTTAAAGAAACCCCCTTTAAAAAAAAATTAAAAAACCCTTTTTTGATTATTTTTTATATTTAAAATTTATTTATTTATTTTTTATTTTTTCTTTTAAAAGGTTTTTGGGGTTAACCCGGTTTGGTTTTTGGGGAAGGAATGTTATTTTATGGGGTTAAAATTTTTTGGGTAAAAGGGCTTTTTTAATAGGGTAAAGGGAATTTTGGGCAAAAAATAGGGGTTTGGGTTTTGGGAAAGGGTTAAAGAAGGGGTGAATAAAAATGAAGTGAAACCAGAGTAGGGGGGGAATGTAATTGGTTTTGCCTTAAATTAGGTTTAAAATAACATTTGAAATTTTTAAAACAAAGGGAAGAAAAAAAAAAAAATTTTGGGGTTTTTTTGTAAAATTTAAAAAACCAAATTCACAGTCTGAGCTTAAATTTTAAATCTCAAAACTCGGGAATTGTTTTAATTTTTCCCGTATGTATTTGTCTTTTTAGGGGGAAATTTTTAAATGTTTTAGGAACCGTCGGGACTTTTTAAATTGGCCCCCCCGCAAAACCAACTCCCCCCCCAAAAAGTTTCCCCCCCAAATCCAAAGGGAAAAACCCCCCCTCCCAAAAACCCCCGGGCCGCCCTTTTTTTTTAACTGACTTTTTTTCAAAAGGAAAAAAATTTTAAAAAATCCTACTATTAAAAAAAATAAACATTCTTTAAAGCATTTTTTAAAGCCCGAAAATTTTTAAAAAAAGGAATTTATTTTAGTTTTTAAAATTTAAGTTTTTTTTTTCTTTTTGCTTTGAAATTTTAAAATTTTGTGTTTTTTTTATTATTTTTTTTTTCGGGAATTTTCCCCCCAAGTTTAACCCGGGGTTTTTCCATCATTTGGGGAAAGGTTAAATTTTAAAAGTTTTATAAATTGTGAGAACCTTAGTCTTTTTTTCTTAATTTTTTTCATTATTTATTTTTTTTTTCATTTTTTTTTTTTTGGGAAAAAAGGGTTTTTTTTGGGGGGAAACAAAATTTGAAGGCCCTGAAGGGTTGGCAAAACGGGGAACGGGTCCCATTAAGGTTAATGAAATTGTCTCCCCTTTTCCAAAGGGAAAATTTTTGGTCATGGGAGGGAAATCGGGTTCGGCCCCATTTTTTAAACTCATGCCCCCAAGCCTCCCCTTCCCCCCCTTTTCTTTCCCCGTTTCCCTCTTTAAACAAAAAAACCGGGCCCCCCCCCCCCCCCCCCCCCCCCCCCCCCCCCCCCCCCCCCCTTTTTTTTTTTTTTAGTTTTTTTTGGGGGGGGTTTTTTTTTATTTTTTTAAAAGGGAAGGGGGTCCCCCCTTTTTTTTTTTTTAAATTAGGGTTTTATATTTTTTTGGGTGGGAAATTTTGGGTTTTTTTTAGGGGTTTTTTTTTTTTTTTTCCCAAATTTTTTTTTTTCAAAAAAATTTTTTTTTTTTTTGGTTTTTTTTTTTTTCCTTTAAAAAAAGGGGGGCCCCCCAAACCCAAAATTTTCCCCCCCCCCCCTTTTTTTTAAGTTTAAATTTTTTTAGTCTTTTTTTTTTTCCCCTTTGTTTTGCCCCCCCCCCTTTTTTTAATTTTGGGGTTTTTGGGTTTTTTCCCCTTTGAAAACCCCTTTTACTTTAAAATTTTTTTTGGGTTAAAATTTTTTTTAAAAAAACCCCCCAATTTTTGTTTTTTCCCGCGAAAAATTTTTTTCCCCAAAAAATTTTCCCCCCAAAATTCCCCCAAACCCATTCCCCCCTTTCCCAAAAAACAAATTAAAAAATTCCATTCCCCCCTTTTTTTAAACCCCCCCCTCCCCCAAAACCCCCCCTTTCAAAAATTTTTTTTTAAAAACCCCCTTTAAAAAAATTATTTTAAATCAAAAAAAAAAATTATTTTTTTTAAAAAAAAAAAAAAAAATTTTTTTTAAAAAAAATTTCTTTTAAAACCCCCCCAAAAATTTTAAAACCGGCTCCTTTTTCCCTTTTTTAAATTTCCACTACAAAACTTTAAAAAATTTTTTTATTATTTAAAAATTTTTTTTTTTTTTACTTTAAAAATTTTTTTTTTTTTTTTTTATTTTTTTTTTTTTTTTTTTTTTTTTTTTTTTTTTTGGGGGTTTTTTGGGGGTTTTTTTTTTTTTTTAAATTTTTTTTTTTTTTTTTAAAAAAAAATTTTTTTAAAAAAAAAAAATTAAAAATTTTTAAATTTTTTTTTTTTTTTTTTCCCCCCTTTTTTTTAAAAAAAAAAAATTTTTAAAATTTTTTTTTTTTTTCCCCTTTTTTTTAAAAATTTTAAAAAAAACCCCTAAATTTTTTAAAAAATTTTTTTTAAAATTTTTTTTTTTTTAAAAAAAAAATTTTTAAAAATTTAAATTTATTTTTTTAAATTTTTTTTTTAAAAAAAAAAACTTTTTTTTTTATTTTAAAAATTTTTAAAAAATTTTTTTTTTTCCCAAAAAATTTTTTTCCCCCCAATTTTTTAAAAAAAAATTTAAACTTAATTTTTTTTTTTTTAACCCCAAAAATTTAAAATTTTTTTTTTCCAAATTTTTGGTTTTTGTAGGTTTTGGGGGGGTTTTTTTTTGGGTTTTGGGGTTTGTTTGGGGGTTTGGGTGTGGGGGGGGGAAAGATAAAAAGGGGAAAGGGGAAAAGGGGTAAAAATTTAAGGGGGGAGGAGGATTATAAAGGCCCGTTTGGGGGGTTTTTTTTGGGGGGCTTTATTTCCAAATTTTAGAAAAGAGTTTTTTAATGGGGGGGGAAAAAGGGATGATGGGGGGGGTACCCACAAAAGGTGTGTCTGGTGGGGAAAAAGGGCCCCAAAAAAACCAAATTTTTGGGGGGGGGTTTTGGCCCATTTTTTGGGGAATTGGGGGCCCCCCCCCCCCCCTTTTCTTAAATTTAAACCCTTTTTCTGTAACCCACAGAACGCTGACATAAATTACGGGATCTTTAACGTAAATCTCTGTATTTCGTGGCCTACTTGTTAAATTGTGGTAGTCATAGATATTGCTGGAGTAAAGCAAATGGGATCATCAGTAAAATGATTGTAAGGTTTACATTGTTTCTTTCCACAGCACACAATTTAAAGTGAAACAAGTTGTTATCGATCGAAATGGGCATGAACGAACAGTGTTGCTCGTGTCTGTATTTTAACATAACGCTCTGATGTCCCAGAGAGACACAGAGAGTCCACGTTGGCTAAGGGGAAGCAATCCTTAAATAATCTTGCACGGCAACGTAGATAAATCATCTCCCCTGAGCTAGGCAAGCGATCAATGAAGCCCTGTCAGGCTGGTGTGCTGTTTGTGTCAGACTGAAAAACAACACAAGACACCCTGTCTATGGCCTATGGCCAATTAAATAGTTCTGGGAAGATGTGTGTGTGTGTGTGTGTGTGTGTGTTGTGAGTGTGTGTTTTGTGTGGTGTGTTGTGTGTGTGTGTGTGTGTGTGTGTGTGTGTGTGTGTGTGTGTGTGAGGAGAGAGAGAGAGAGAGAGGAGAGAGAGAGAGAGAGAAGATAATGATGGTGATGATGATGGTGGTGATGATGATGATTATGAGAAAGATGCGATGATGATGAAGGTGATGGTGATGGTGGTGATGATGATGGTGATGATGGTCTTTATTTCCAAGATTTCCAGACAATTTGATGTTGTTTTCAAATCTGGGGAGGGAAAAAGGGAGTGAGTGATTGATATGGTAAGGGTACGTGCGCACGAATGTGTGTGAATAGCATGTGTAAAGGTAAAGGTAAAGGAGTCCCATAACCTATAAGGTCGTAGGGGAGCGAGGCGTCAGAGACCTCACTTCTCTAGGGCCAGCATATTGAGGGCGGCGCCCATCTCCTCTCCCTCGCTGCTTTACCTTCCCTGACCCTAAAGAGGGCAGGTACCCATTTACAGCTGGGTGAACTGGGGGAACTGTACTGAAGCCAAGGCGCGCAAACGGTCACCCATCCAACTGGTAACCACGCTCGACGCTGCTTAACTTGGCTGGGGGAAAGCGAGTGCTCCGACCACTGAGCTATCCCGTCCCCTATAGCATGTGTATGCTCGCGAAACGTTTTCCTTTGTCCAACTAAAATCGCACCAACCTATGGTCTTGAAAATGGTAATATCTCTCTCTCTCTCTCTCTCTCTCTCTCTCTCTCTCTCTCTCTCTCTCTCTCTCTCTCTCTCACTAAATCTCAAATACAGTCAACTTACGCAATAAAACTAAAATATTAAATCTGAATAAAGCATTCAGCAGGATACTAATTTTAAACACGACAATTAAATCTATAAGCAAAACAATAAAAGGAGAGGACGAGAAAGAGAGAGAGAGAGAAAGAGAGAGAGAGAGAGAGAGAGAGAGAGAGAGGGGGGGGAGAATACACAGTACATTTTGAATCCATATGATATTGCATACAATTTTCAATTCATCAACACTATCACCATTAACTCACTGTGATTTAACATTGTACATGTTAAGATCGTCCTAGAGTTATGAATGCTTTATTTTGATATCTTCTTTTGAGTGTACCAATTATGTATAGCTAATTTCAATGGGGACGGGATAGCTCAGTGGTCGGAGCACTCGCTTTCCCCCCAGCCAAGTTAAGCAGCGTCGAGCGTGGTTACCAGTTGGATGGGTGACCGTTTGCGCGCCTTAGCTTCAGTACAGTTCCCCCAGTACACCCAGCTGTAAATGGGTACCTGCCCTCTTTAGGGTCAGGGAAGGTAAAGCAGCAAGAGAGAGGAGATGGGCGCCGCCCTCAATATGCTGGCCCTAGAGAAGTGAGGTCTCTGACGCCTCGCTCCCCTACGACCTAATAAGGTTATGGGACTCCTTTACCTCCTTAATTTCAATGTGCAGATGTCCTTTTTATGACTATAAATGATATTCATAAAGATTTGATTTTAGCATTGATGCATGGTGTGCGTGTGTGCGTGGGCGCGCGCGTGTGTGTACGTTTGTGTGTGTGTGTACGTGTACGTGTGCATGGAGATGCAAATTGCTTGTGCATAATCTCCTAAGTCTACTTATACAATATTTGCTTTGTGTAGTTTACCATTGCTGTTGCTTCCCATAAAAGCACAATGAATTTGTTGACGTTTCTTTCTGTTAGCCAAAACGATACTGTTTACGTGGTTTGTTATCCTTTATATTATGGAGGTTTTGCTTTGTTTGATTCTGTTTTGATTTTGGTTTGTGTTGTTTTTTTGAGGGGGGATTATTCGGTTGTCCCCTCTCCCCTTGTTGTTGTTGCCGCTTGCTTTGCTTTCTTTGCTATTTTTTCGGTTGTTTCTGTGTTTTCTGTTTTGCTTTCTTTTAAACTTCTTGTTGCTTTCTCTCCTCTCTCTCTCTCTCTCTCTCTTCTCTCTCTCTTCTCTCTCTCTCTCTCTCTCTCTCTCTCTCTCTCTCTCTCTTCTCTCTCTCTCTCTCTCTCGCTTTTCCGTGTTTTTTGTGGGGGCTTTTGTGAAATATTTTCCCCTTTATACTGTGTAAGTGTTTTGCTAGGGTTTAAAAATTTTATTTTTTATCATATAAATCCTAAGGGGGGGATGGATGAAAAAAAGGAAACAGGGGTTTATTCATTTTCCTCAAAAATAAAAGACTTTGTCTTTGGGCTTTGTCATTCCCTCCCCTTCTCCGTCTTTTCCTGTCTTCTAAATCTCTGTCTCTCTGCCCCGGTCTCTCTGGGGGTTTCGTCTCTCTCTGTCTCTTTCTCTGTCTCTTGTCCCATCTAAAGGGTGTCGGGACGCTCGCTTAATCTCTGTCTCTCTCAGTCTTGTTCCCTCTGTCTCTGTTTCGCTGTTCTTCGTTGTTGTTTCTCTGTCTCTCGTCTGTCTGCCTGTTTTGCCTACCTGCCTGTCTGCCTGCGGGCCTGCCTCCCTCCCTGTTTCTGTCTAAACTGTCGGGTCTTCTGTCTCGTCTCTCTCGTTTACTGAAAATTCCCCCCCGTAAAGACAAAAGTATTTTTAAATCATGACATTGCCCCTTTATACCTCAGTGACCCGTCGGGACACATGATCATCTATTATAGGGTTCATAAAATTTTCCCTCTTTGTACCCCTGGGGTTGGGGTGATAAAAGCTAGCGTTTTTTGTTCGGCGCTCAAAGGGAAAAAATACTAAGGAAATTGTAGTGGGAAAATCCTTTTGTACTGTTGTATATTATCTAAATCTAAATTCCCTTTTCTTGTCGTTTTTACCAATTTAAACCCAGAGGTATTTGGTAAGGTTTTTTGGTTTAAAAGGGAGCTGTTGCTGTTTCACGCCCTTGATTCTACGTGGGTAAAGGTGTGAGTGAGTGTGTTTTGGGGTGTGTGTTGTGTGTGTGTGTTTGGGGTGTGTTTGTGGTGTGTGTGTGTGTGTTTTTGGGCTTGTGTGTGTTTGTTTTGGTTTGTGTGTGTTTTTTTATATGTGTTTGTGTGGGGTTTGGGGGGGTGTGTTTGGGGTTGTGTGTGTGTTTGTGTGTGTTTTTTTGTGTGTGTGTGGGTGTGTGTGTGGGGGTGTGTGTGTGTGTGGGTGTGTTGTCTAAATTCTTTAGCCCGAATTTGCTAAAAAATGTCAAGCTGACCCAGAAATTCTTTAGTCGAATTTGAGGACCCCCTTTTGCAGTGGGTTGTAAATTTGGTTTAGGGGCCCCTTTCATTTCTTTTCCCTTTTTTCCCTTAGCCCTTCCAAACCCTCGAAAGTTATCGGGGACTGTACCTCATTGTGTAAAGTGGTTTCGGGAAAACACTCGCTTCGGTTTTAAAAAAAACCAAAATTTCCCCTTTTTCCCTTCCCAAACATTCAACCCCCGTTATCAAAAAAACCCCGAGCCCATTAAAGGGACAAGTCCCCTTAATTGCTTTAATTTCAAAGGGCCCAAAAAAAACATGGCTGTGCGATATCGCCGCCATTTCGCAAAATTTTCATTCCCGCATTTCCCAAAACGGGGAAAGGGGCCCAAAGGCCCCCCCCCATTAAAACATTGGGGCCGGGTTTAAAACAGGGGCGATGGAGGTAGCTGGGACCCCCCCAAAACCCCTCTGAAGGGGCAAAAACCCAGACTCCCTCATACTGCGCGGGAGAGGGGGCACACCGGGGAAAGGGGGAAACGAGGAAAGGCCCATGGCACTTGTAGGAGGAAGTAGAGGAGGGATGAGGAGGGGGAAAGGGCCGGGAAAATAAATTTGAGCTGGCTTCCCCAAGAAAAAAAGGGGGGGGGGATTTTTTTGGGGCCCCTTGTGCCCCGGCAAGGGGAAGGGGGGAGGATTAAGAAAGTAAGTAATCTTTCCCCAGGTCAAAAAAACGTTAAAAAAAATTACAAATACTTAAAAGAACCCCAAAAATGACATCTTGAAGTGCCATAGGGGCAAAAAAACACTACAAAATCCGTGCCCCGTCCCAGTTTTTTACAATGTCACTGTCTGGTCAAGTAAAAAAAAACAATGAAAAGCAAAAACGTCATTTAGTGTGAAAAAAAAAAAAAATTTAAAGGAGTACTCGAAAGAAAAAGGCCGGAAATAGAAACAAAGGGAAAAAGGGAAGAGAGGGAGGGGGATAGGGGGAAGAAAGGGAAAAAAAGACCCCAAAAAAAAGGCGTATTAGAGAAGGGAAAAATTTCTCGCCAAAATTTTCCAAAAGGGGGGGGATGTGTTTTTTATGAAAGACCCCCGGGGGGACCCTAAAAGGGAAAGGGTCATACCTAACTGTGAGGCGGGTGTTTTTTTGGTTATTTCACGAGGTCCCTTTGTCAAAACCAAGGCGCGTTGAATTTTTAATTTCCCGAGGTAAAAATTGTATACCCCAAAGGGTGCTGTTGAATTTTTATATAGGGAGGTGGATTGTCAAACCCACAAGGCTGCTTTTGAATTTTTAAATTTCAGGTAAAAATTTGGGTTTTTTCACAAGGTTTGCTGTTAAATTGCCCTTTACAAGGCTGCTGTTGAATTTTTCTATCACAAGGCTGCTTTTGAATTGTCATATCAAAAGGCTGCTGTTGAATTGTCAATGGAAAGGCTGCTTTTGAATTCCCACATTCGGGAAAATTTTGAAATAGATATTTCCTTTTTTCTTTCATGTCTTTCCCTCTTTGTTTAGCCTTTTTCCCTTTTTTTCCCTGTCCCTCCCCCTTTTTATTTTCTGCTTTTTGGTCCATTCTCCTGCCTTTTTTCCGGAAAAAATTAAAAAATGCAATTCTCTTTTTTGCCGAAGTTCGGATGCGGGGCTGATTGGGGCTAAAAGGGGCAGGTGACGCATTTTCGCTCAATAACAGAAAAAATAATTGTTGTTTAAAGCGTTCGAAGAAAAATTTGAAATTTACCCCACAAGGCTCTGTTTAATTGTAAAACCCACATTGCTGGTTTAAAATTATCATTTTCACCAACCCTAAAATTGTCTATAAACCAAGTAGAATTGTTTTTATACAAGCTAGAATTGTATATCCCCAAAAGCTACTGTAAAATTTTTCAAAATCAAAAAGGCTACTGTAGAATTGTTATATCAAAAAGCTACTGTAGAATTGTCATATCACAAAGCTACTGTAAAATCGTTATCTCTCAAAGCTACTGTAGAATTGTCATATCACAAAACTACTGTAAAATCGTCATATCACAAAGCTACTGTAGAATTGTCATATCACAAAGCTACTGTAGAATTGTCATATCACAAAGCTACTGTAGAATTGTCATATCACAAAGCTACTGTAGAATTGTCATATCACTAAGCTACTGTAGAATTGTCATATCACAAAGCTACTGTAAAGTCGTCATCTCTCAAAGCTACTGTAGAATTGTCATATCACAAAACTACTGTAAAATCGTCATATCACAAAGCTACTGTAGAATTGTCATATCACAAAGCTACTGTAGAATTGTCATATCACAAAGCTACTGTAGAATTGTCATATCACAAAGCTACTGTAGAATTGTCATATCACAAAGCTACTGTAGAATTGTCATATCACAAAGCTACTGTAGAATTGTCATATCACAAAGCTACTGTAGAATTGTCATATCTCAAAGCTACTGTAGAATTGTCATATCACAAAGCTACTGTAGAATTGTCATATCTCAAAGCTACTGTAGAATTGTCATATCTCAAAGCTACTGTAGAATTGTCATATCTCAAAGCTACTGTAGAATTGTCATATCTCAAAGTTACCGTAGAATTGTCGCGTCAGAAAATCGAATGAGAAAGCAGAGGAAAAAATGAAGACGGAAACGGGAAACGGAGGAGGAGAGGTATGAGGAGTAGAAGAAGGAGGGGGGACGAATATAAGGAGGAGGGGAAAAAAGAAGAGGAGGAGGACAGGTGTCAGTAGCTTGTGCCCATCAGATCTATAGCCGGTGGCGAATCTTGAAGGAGGAGGAGGAGGGGGGGAAAGAGAAGAAGGAGTAGAGGGAGGAATAGGGGGAGGGGAAGAGGAGAAGAAGGAGGAGGAAGATGAAGAAGGAGTAGAGGGAGGAATAGGAGGAGGAAGAGGAGAAGAAGGAGGAGGAAGATGAAGAAGGAGTAGAGGAGGAGTGGGAGGAGGAAGAGGAAGAGGAGGCGGAAGAAGAAGAAGGAGGAGGAGATGAAGAAGGGTAGAGGGAGGAGGGGAGGAAGAAGGGAGGAAGAAGAGAAGAAAAGGAGGAGGAGATGAAGAGGGGTAGAGGAAGGAGGAGGATTTAGAAGAGAAAAAGGGAGGAGGAAAAGGAGAAGGATGATGATGACGAGGGGAGAGCAAGAAGAAGAAGACGAAGAAGAAGACGAAGAAGAAGACGAAGAAGAAGAAGAAAGAAGAAGAAGAAGAAGAAGAAGAAGAAGAAGACGAAGACGAAGAAGAAGAAGAGGAAGACGAAGAAGAAGACGACAAACAAAATGCTAATGACACGATCAGCTCGCTAAGAGTTTCGGCGGGTGTGTTTGGTTTTGTTTGTATGCCAATAAAGGGAAACTGTTTACTGGGTTTTCCTCTTAGACTTGTTATCCTTCCTGCCTTCTGGCTCACCACCATCAGTTCCATGAGATGCCGACCGACATCTTGCCCATCTTTCTTCTAGGCTTTTCCTCCCAGCTTCTTATCCTATGCCCCCCTATCCCTCCCCCCTCCTACTCTGTTGTCAAGCACTGATTGTCAGTTTGAGCTGCCAGGAATCTGTGTGTGTGTGTGTGTGTGTGTGTGTGTGTGGGGTGTTGTGTGTGTGTGTTGTGTGTGTGTGTGTTGATTGTGTGTGTCTGTGAGTGTGTGTTGTGTTTTCGTGTGCGTTTGTGTGTTGTGTGTGTGTGTGTGTGTGTGCTTTTGTTGCGTGTGTTTGTGTGTGTGTGTGTGTTTGGGGGGTGTTGTGTGTGTGTGTGTGTGTTTGTGCTCTGAATTGAATTTATCCTTCTTCTTTGAATGCTCAGACGGCAACTACTGTTTTCTGTTATATGAGCGAAAATGCGTTGCCGTTGAGCACCTGACATGTCAGGCCCAGTGCATCCGACTTTGGCATGGAAGAAAATTGTTATCTTTTTAATCTTTCTGGGGGAAAAAAGGCAGGAGAATGGACCGAGAGGGCAAAAATAGACTAGAAGGAGGTGACAGGAAGAAAAGAAACAAGGCAGAAACAAAGAGCAGGATAGAAAAGAGGTAATTCCTAGCAAATAATTTTAAAGGGTGGAGGTAGATGCGGGTTTATACAAGTAAACACCAGATCCTTAAGGGTAGGGGGAATGGGGGGGGGGGGTTGAAATTTAATTTAACAAATGAACCTTTTTTAAGTCATGATGGGAAATTTTGGTGCTCCCCCGGGGAAAAGTGTGATGCCACAAGAGCAGAGGAAAATTTTTATCTTCTATTTATTATTTTCTAATCTATCTATCTCTTCTTCTTTTATCTATCTATTATCTATCTATCTAACTAACTACAAACTTCAATCTTCTATTTCGTTTTTCCTGTTTCCCGTGAATCGTTTCTCTTGAGTGGCTTTTTTCTTAAG
>CM054136.1:68122634-68156947 GCA_028751875.1 Rapana venosa | reverse complement strand
GAAAGAAGGAAAAAAAGCCGGTCAAGGTAAACTGTTATTTTTTTTATATAAAACTATGCAAGTTTTGGTTCGATGAGGCGAAGCCGAATCGGACCAAAGTTGCCTGGTTTTGGATAAACAGTATGTGGTTGAGCTTGACTCGGCTTTTTTCCTATCTCTGCATGAAACCTTGTGCCTCGTGTGCAGTGTGTGATGGAAAGCTGGGAACTCACAGCGACCTTGATCCCACACACCTTCCAAGTGTTTCATGTGGTACCTCGTCCTTTCCACTCTGACAGGTCTGATCAAACAGGTTTGAACAGTCTCTCTGAGTCACTAGGTAAAAAAAAGGATTGCATGCAGGAACAGCCATTTGAAGCTATGTTCATCACTTTCAGGTTTTGTACTCTCAGTGGTATCACACCAGCATACTAAGTTCAGTACGCTGCACCACATCGTTCACTAGGTAGAATTTTCAACGACTGCTGGTTGCATGAGTCAACTTTTTTGTAAGGAAGGTTTTCTATGATTACACTCACCACCTACATAGTGTGGACAAGTGTTTCTTGCAACCATTGGTGGGTTTTTGAAAAAGAGAAAAATGACAGTTTTGACATGGCTTGAAGACCAATGGTGTTTCATAGGAGTAAATTGTGTTCACTTTTTCTTAACTCTTGAATACCATATCCGAAAAAATATCGGATTTCTTGATCCAAAGGGGTTTAGTTTTGCCCCGATGATGGCAAAAGCATTGTTCTCCTGTTACAAGGTGACATCATACAGAAAGCAAGATACTGAAATTTTCTTCATAAAGCAGTCAGCATACCCAGATTGATGCCACCATGTCAGCCTTCCCAGAGAAGTTGATGGCTACTGTCCAGGGGTGTGGTATGTACAAAACGGGGATGGCTTGCTTCACATTGAAATAGGAGAATAGCATCTGACAAGTGATGCCTCATCAAATGACTGTAGTCAAAATGTGTGTGTGTGTGTGTGTGTGTTTCTTTGATCTAAATACTCAGCTGTTCAGAGAACGATCATAATATAACGACAAGATGTTATTGTAATTCTTGTTTATTTATTGTTATTGTTATTCATTGTTAATTATTGTTATTGTAAACGATCATAATATAACGACAAGATGTTATTGTATAATTTTTAAAAAGTCACTTACAAAAATATGACTTAAAATAACAATATCTCTCTTGTGAGAGAGGAGAGCATTTTTCTCTATACAAAAACCCATCTAAAAACAAGCACACAAAAACTAGGGCAAGAAAAATTAGTTTGCTATTGTGAGCATTACTGACACAGGGCTATGTGGTAATGAAAACATCTGGACATTGGTTCTGCTGCTGGGCTGCCTGAACAGACAGGATAGGGAGGGGCAGTACAGGGTGGGGGTTTTCGTGTGTAGGCTATAGAGTGGAGGGCTTCTACTATACAGGCAACGAACAAGAATCTTTCCTGTCTGATCCCAGAAGAAATATTCTTCATGTCAGTCAACACCCCATTTCGAAGAGAGGCTTCGCTGTTAAAGGAGAAATGTGATAACACATTGTCAGGCACAGGTGACAGGAGAGTGATCAGGGCCTCTCACATTTACCCTGTATTGTTTCGCTGGTAATGATCGACTAAAGACTGTGACAGAAGACTGGCTTACACAGACTTTGAACTGTGACCATCACAGTAGATGAGCTGTTTGTTTTCTATTTGTAACAAGAACAAGAGCATTATTTTTATTTTACAACAAAGCCCCTTACCAACAATAGGGGGTATTAAAAAATGACAAATTCAAATGCATTCAATCCAGTGGCAGTGAGCAGAACACATGTTCAGTCACCCTGTCTGACTGATAGGAAAACTTTGAATATTCAACACTTTAAGTGGTATAATATGTGACTATTACACAACATTCATAGCCATGGAGAAGCTGGCTGTGTTGTCATTAAGAGGCTGACATAAGTGACTGACAACATTCTGTTTAAATGCTTTACTTGCTAAAATTCCTATCGTAATGAAAACTTTCTGAGATTTCATCTCTATAAAAGCAACGTGTGATTTTATAAGGATTAATTCAGGAATAACTCATTACTGAAAAGGTCTAATACATGGCTAAGATCAAAGTCGTGTTTTGTGGGGGTAGTTTTCTGGAGCTTTGTAAATGACTACAGCTGTCTGTCTTGTGCACAAGTGGCTACAGTTTAGACCATGATTGACTATCACTCCCAATACAAGGGTGATGGTTGGGTTGAGTAGACTAGCAGTAGTCCTAATAACATGATATGACAAAGGGAGAGGGGTGAGAAGATAATCCTCAACATCCTTCCTCTCTTTGCAAACTTCTGTCCTGACAACCTGTCTGGAAAAGTTGGAAAGAGAAGGGAAGGGAAAGAGGCCAGGAGATACAAAGAGATAGGGGTGTGGATGAAGGAAGGTGGAGAGACACTACCCAGAGCTTTATGCCCTTGTGGACTGGACAAAAGAGGGAGAAGGTGTGTGTGTGTGTGTGTGTGGGGGGGGGTGACAACCTTAACTCGTTCATGACCAGGAAATGTCAGCAACAGCCCATTGCTAAGGTAGCCAGTAATATAAATGGGGCAGCTTGTGTATAGAAACGTTTTACTGGAGAATGCAATGCTTGTGACAAAACATCACTGAGAAGTAGTAAAACATGTGTGCATGTTTGCAAGCACATACACAGAGAGACAGAGAGAAACAGGCAGACAGACAGACAGAGACAAACAGACAGACACACAAACAAACAGTTGGTCTCTCATCCATTAACACAGAAAGAGGGTGCACCACACAGGAAAGATAAGCACAGGACTGATTCCCAGGAGGAGGAGAAGAGAAAAGCTGCCAGGAACTAGCTGCACGTGCTGGATGCACACAGACAAAGAGAGGGGGTGGGTGAGGGTGGGGGATATGGTGGGTGGAGTAGTCACAACACAGCAGGCACAGACAGCTCACTCTTTCCCCACATGTTTGGCTATGCTTGTAGGGTCGTCAGCAAAGCTGTCTTCTGCTTCTTCTCGCACCATTGCTGATATGATGGCCCCCCTCTCTCCCTGATGGCTCTCCCCCTCTCTCCCTGATCATCCAGCTTGTTGCTTCCTTTATACATGTATTGCTGCCAGGGGTGTGCTTCACCAGGCTAGGTGCTGGTTTCATGGTGTTGTTTGTAGTGGTGGTGGTGGAGGTAGTGGTGGTGTTGGGGATTGTGGTGATGACAGAAACAAAGAGAAGGATAGAAAAGAGGGAATTCCTAGCACAGAATTTCCAGAAGGGTGGGATGCTATTCATACTGACAAGCCCCCGCATTCCCATGGGAGGAGCTATCCCCTATGATCCTAGAATAAACACTCCCCCACTTCAGTCAACACCACTTAACAAAGACAAGCTTCACTGGCAAAGGAGAAGGATGATAACACATTGTATTGTTAGACACGCATGGGTGGCAGGAAGGGGATCAGGGCATCTCACATTACAATTTACTACTTTTACCCTGTATTGTCTGGCCAGTAATGATCACTAAAGAATGTGAGAGAAGACTGGTTTACACAGACTTTGAGCTGTGACCCTGACAGTGAATCAGCTGTTTGTTTGCTGTGTTGTAACAGGAATATCATGATTTTATTTATTACAAAAAACCCAGACAATAGGGTGGGTATGAAAATGACAAATACAAATGCATTCACCTCAATGGCAGTGAGCAGAACACATGTTTAGTCACCATGCAATCAAAATGACTGATAGGAAAACTATAAACATTCATCACATAAAGCGGTACAACATTTGACTATAAAACAACAGTCATGGACATGAGGAAGCTGGCTGTGTTGTCACTGAGAGGCTGAGTATCTGACAACATTCTGTTTTATGTGCTCAAATTCCTGTTGCAACGACGTAAGCTTTCTGAGATTTCATCTCCAGAAAAGCAATGTGTCATTTTTAAAAGGATTGATTCAGGAATTCACTCGTTACTGAAATGATCTAATGCATGGTTACGGTTAAAGTCATTGTGGGCGTAATTTGTGGCACTTTGGTAAATGAACACAGCTGTCTGCTTTGTGCGTAAGTCACTAAAGTTCAGACCACGATTTAGAAGGGTTAGGGTTGGTTTGAATAGACCTGCAGTAGTCCTAACTGCTGGCATGATCTGACAATGGGGGAGGGGTGAGAAGATAATCCTCAGTATCCTCCCCCTCAATGCCGACTATGGGTCCTGACAACCTGTCAGGAAATGATGGAAAGAGAAAGGAAAGAATAGGCCAGTACAGGAGATACAGGGAGATAGTGGTGTGGATGAAGGAGGGCAGAGCGACATGGAGCTTCATGCCCTTGTGGACTGGATGAAAAGGGAGGGAGAAGGGGGGGTGGGGTGTGTGTATAGTTAACTTGTTTGTGACAATGACATGTTGTAGGCAACAGCACACGCTAATAGGTAAACACACACACACACACACGCACACACGCACACACACACACGCACACACACACACACACACATACATGCAGGCACACCCCTACCTTAGCTTGCAAGTATATATCTACTCATGTTCTTGCAAGCAAGGGGGGATGGGATGACCTAGTGGTTAGAACATTGCACTCACAATCTGACGACCCTGGTTCAATTCCCGTTCAAGGGGATATTTTCCCCTGGAGTTAACATCAGTGCAGATTCCACTCTCTCCCAAAGTCCTTCGGATGAGACTATAAACCGAGGCCCCGTGTGCGAACGCACACAGGAGATCTTGCGCACATGTTAAATCCTGTTCCACTCTTAGTAAGAGTAGGCCATTGTGTGGTGGTGGTAACAGATGACAGAATTTACAAAACCGCATACACACAGGGACTGGATGTAAAAAAGCACTAAAGTGCTTATTCCACTATCCTCGATATAAAAAATAAAATAAAATACACATACAGAAACGCGCGCGCGCACGCACACACACGCACAAATATACTCACATACATGCAAGCACGCACACACTCACACATACACACACATACACACACACGTTCACACACACACGTGCGCGCATGTGCGCGCGCACACACACACTTCTCTATATATTGATCGATTTCAGACAGTCACAGTAAAGAAGATTCAGTCAGTACCTGCCAGACTGGAATGTGGAGTCCCACAGGGATCAATTCTGGGCCCTGTTCTTTTCACTCTCTACACCGCTCCACTGTCACATATAATTAACCGTCATCAGATCAACCATCACTTTTATGCAGATGACTCTCAGATTCTAAGCAGTGACACTCCTGAAAATCTGCCTTCTCTCTTGATAACTATGGCCTACTGCTTTCAAGACATCCAAAACTGGATGATAGAGAGCAAGTTACAACTAAACGCTGATAAAACTGAAGCCATGCTTGTAGGGACCAAACACAAACTCTCTTCCATTACAACTTCAATAGAATTCGGCAATGCATCAGTCCCTCTTTCCACTGCTGTAAAGTATCTAGGGGTCATTATTGACAACACACTCTCTATGCAAAAATTCATCACTCAGACCAGCCAGTCCTGCTACTATCAATTACGGCGTATTAGTGCAATTCGAAAGTACCTGTTCACAGATGCAACATCAAAACTCGTGGCATCTCTCATTCTTTCACGTCTAGACTATTGCAATTCTCTTTTGGCTGGTCTGCCAGCATCATCAATCCACTCCCTTCAACGTATACAAAACTCTGCAGCTCGACTAGTCCTCAGAAAGAAAAAATCTGAGCACATTACCCCTCTCTTGCGATCTCTCCACTGGCTGCCTGTGCCACAAAGAATAAATTATAAGATCAGTACTCTCTCTTACAAATGTCTCCACAAAACAGCACCCTCCTACCTCTGTGAATGTCTCCACCTGTACACCCCTTCTTCTCGTTCCCTTCGCTCTGCTGCAGATTCCTTGTGCTTACAAACACCTAGATTCAGCTAGTCCACTGTTGGCCGTCGCTCTTTCTCTGTTTCTGGTCCATCGATTTGGAATGGCCTCCCTATCTCTCTTCGCCAAAGACCTTCTTATGACACTTTTAAATCCGGCCTCAAGACATATTTGTTTCAAACCTAAGAATTTTCCTCTCCTGTTTCATTTCATAGCTATCCCTGCTTTTCAACAGCCAAAAATGCCATCACCCTGCCAAAGTGTATAACGTGTGTGTGTGTGTGTGTGTGTGTGTGTGTGTGTGTGTGTGTGTGTGCATTTGGACTTGTTAGAACTATTACTTGCTATTGGTTGCATGGCTGTGTAAGAATGAGTTGAGTGTAAGCGCTTTGATTTGTCTGTGCAAGATACAGCGCTATATAAATTCAATTTCTTCTTCTTCTTCTTCTTCTTCTTCTTCTTCTTCTTCTAACACTTTATCTTTGGTCTAATATCATCTTGAGTGAACAGACGTTAAATTAAAGAAAGAAAGAAAGCCCATAGCTGCGGCAGCAGGTAATGTAACAAGGCCGCTTGCTTGTGGACACATTTTGAGAGTTGTCCCCAGTCAAATTCTGTAGAGAAAATCCCTAATAAGGAGGCAACTGCACGTCAATACGTTCTTTTCGTTTGTTTGTTTTTTAAATGAGTGGCACTGCTCTTGAGGTGAAGTGTGGATAGCAGCTCAAATCTCACTCAAAGAAATCTGCTATGATGGAGTGTTTTACAATACAAATACAATCCAATGAGACACAATACAATATGCACACACACACATGCACACATGCGCACATGTGAGCATCACTGCTTGCACACACACACACATATACGCATGCAGCATGAGCATCACTGCATGGACGCAGGCACGCAAACTCATACACATGCAAGAGAGAGGGGAGAGAGAGAGAGAGAGAGAGAGAGAGAGAGAGAGAGAGAGAGAGAGAGAGAGAGAGAGAGAGAGAGAGATGTATAGACAAACAATCAAGAGAGAGAGAGAGAGAGAGATGTATAGACAAACAATCAAGAGAGAGAGAGAGAGAGATGTATAGACAAACAATCAAGAGAGAGAGAGAGAGAGAGAAGAGAGAGAGAGAGAGAGAGAGAGAGAGAGAGAGAGAGAGAGAGATGTATAGACAAACAATCGAGAGAGAGAGAGAGAGAGAGAGAGAGAGAGAGAGAGAGAGAGAGATGTATAGACAAACAATCAAGAGAGAGAGAGAGAGAGAGAGAGACAGACAGACAGACAGACAGACAGACAGATGGATAGACAAACAATCAAGAGAGAGAGACAGACAGACAGATGGATAGACAAACATTCAAGAGAGAGAGAGAGAGAGAAAAGAGAGAGAGAGAGAGAGAGAGAGATTGACAGATAGACAAAGAAACAGTCTAGACAGAGATAGGGACAGAGACAGAGAGACCGACCCACAGAGAGACAAAGACAGAGAGACAGACAGAGACAGACAACCAGACAGACAGAGTCAGTCTCTCATCCAAAACACACAAAAACAGGGGTGCACTACACAGAGAAAAGAAAACAAACACAGACAAGCACAGGGCTGATTCGAGAAGGAGGAGGAGGAGCAGGAGGAGGAAGAGGAAGAGGAGGTGGAGGAAGAGGAGGAGGAGGAAGAGGAGGAGGAGGAGCAGTAGATAAAAGCCTGTCAGGAACTGGTTGCACGTGCTGGATGCACACTGACAATGCGATGAGAGAGAGGAGAGAGAGAGAGAGGGGAGAGAGAGAGAGAGAGAGAGAGAGAGAGAGAGATGGTGGTTGGGTGGGTGGGTGGGTGGGAGAGGGGGGATGTGGGTGGGTGGAGTAGTCACAACACAGCAGGTACAGACAGCTCACTCCTTCCCCACGTGTTTGGCTATGTCTGTAGGGTCGTCAGAAAAGCTGTCTTCTCGCACATCTCTCTCTCTCTCTCTCTGGGACGGGACAGCCTAGTGGTCAGAACATTGCGCTCGCAATCTGACGACCCGGGTTCGATTCCCGTTCAAGGAGGTATTTTCCCCCTGGAGTTAACATCAGTGCAGGCAGACTCCATTCTCCCAAAAAATCCTTTGGATGAGACTATAAACCCAGACCCCGCTTTTCGGAAGAGTAGGCCATTGTGTGCCGGTGGGAACAGACCACAGAATTTACAAAACCGCATACACACGGGGACTGAATGTAAAAAAGCACATGAGTGCTTATTCCATTATCCTCGATATAAAAGAATAAATCTCTCTCTCTCTCTGTCTCTCTCTCTGTCTCTGTCTCTGTCTCTCTCTGATCATCCAGCATGGTGCTTCGTTTATTACTTACTGCCAGTGAGTGTTTTGCAAGGCACCATGGTCAGTTTTGTGTTGGTGTGGGTGTGGGTGTTGGTGTGGGGAATGGGGGTGGAGGCTGCACCAAAGATGTACAGGATAACTTGGCGATTTTTTTTCTCCTGTGTTATAATTTTTTGAAATATTTTTCGTGACGCTGTTTATTCTTACCGTTATGTATTAAAAAAATACACACCAAACAATCAAGTCAGTTTGTGTAAAAAGAAAAGAAGGTTTAAATGCTAATGTTTTGGAACGTTTTGGACGTTTTGGTTGGTTTTGCTATGTCTAGGTGTTGTTATATGTTGTTGTTGCTGTTGGTTTTTTTCCATGTTTCTTCTTTAATTTTCTTTTGTTGTTTCCAGCTTTCACATGATCCGAAACAGTTAACGATTAAAAGAAAGAAAAAGAAATCAAAACGCCGAAATGATATTTCGAAAATTGAGATAATTGTAGATCCAATTAAAGCGACATAGCCAGGATATTTTTTTAAATGACAAGGCTTATAAGTCATTTCTGTCTCTTGTTCACCTTTGAAAAAGGACTGAGTGTGAAACCATGATTCCATCATTGCTTGCGGTTCAGAACTCCACTATATGGATGGCGCTGCTTTTGTGGCGACACGCTCTCCCCACGGGGAGAGCAGCCCGAATTTCACGCAGCGAAATCTGCCATGACTTAAAGTGGTATAAAAGAAAAGGTGGTCATGCTCTTCTAGAGAAATTCCCTAAAGGACTGTTGTTAAAGAAACAGTGGGAGGGGTGGCAGTCATACTCAGAGTTTGCCTCAGAGCAGAGCGTACCTCTCTAAACTGAACACACAGCATCTTTCACAGTACAGGGAACAGTACAAGGAGGGAGACGAAGAGGCAGACAGAGAAAGTGATGGGAAGACAACGTCAGAGAGTAGACTGGCCTTGAGTGGAACGATTTGCTACGGAATGCAGAGGACCGCGGGGTGGGGGGTGGAGGAAGCTGGTTGCATAATCTTCATTGGTGCCCCCACGGGTCCACGGGACTACGGGATAGGTGAAGGTGAAGATGAGGAAGGTTGGTAATGAGCAGTGTCAGTGATGACAAAGCTGTCGCTTCATATAGACGCCAGTCGTGATGATGGCTCCAGTGTCTGTGACTATTCCCCAAAGGCTTCAGGGTAAAATGTGATGGTAATGACGTTGGTGTTGTTGATGATGATGGTGATGATGTTGATGGTGATGTGATGATGATGATGGTTATGATGGTGATGACGGCGGTGATGACGACGACGACGATGATGATGTGATGATGACTACGACGATAACGATGGTGATGATGGTAATGATGATGATGGTGATGATGGTGGTGGTGGTGGTGGTGGCGCTGGTGGTACTGTCCATTGTTTTGTTGTTGTTCGGTAAGAAGTTGGCTTGGCGCCCGATAGCACATCAGGGCTTTACCTTCGATTATCATGTTAGAACGAGATCCCTTTGGTCCTTCCCACCGACACCACTTCTGGCCTACAGTTCCAGTGTAATCTCCCTCCCTCCCTCTCTCTCACTCCTTCTCTCTCTCTTTGTCTGTCTTTGTCTGTCTCTGTCTGTCTCTGTCTGTCTCTGTGTCTCTGTGTCTATCTATCTATCTATCTATCTATCTATCTGTCTATCTGTCTGTCTGTCTGTCTGTCTGTTTGTCTGTCTATATCTGTCTTTCTGTCTGTCTATATATGTCTTTCTGTCTTTCTATCTCTGTTTGTCTGTCTGTCTGTCTGTCTCTCTGTATTTGTCTGTTTTTTTCCTGTCTCTGCTTTTCTCTCTCTGTTTCTCGCTCTACGCGTCTGTCTGTGTCTCTGCCTGTATGTCTGCTTCTGTCTGTCTGTTTCTCCTTCTCTGTCTCCCTTTGTCTGACCCTCTCCTCGCTCTCTTTCTCCCACCCCCCCACCCCTCTCTCTCTCTGTCTCTCTCTCTCCCCCCCCCCCCCCCCATCTCTCTCCCCCCGCCCCGTAACCTATCACGAGATCACTGGACAGCCAATCGGTGTTAACCATCTCCCTAGTTTCTTGTTCTCCCAGCCTGGTGCAGGGCTGCAGCCAAGTCATCACACAGTGGATCTCCCCTCCTGATCTACAGCAGAAATTCTGTCATTCTGCCTTACCTCATTCCTCTCTTCCACATTTCTTGTTTCTCTTCTTGCTGTTGTTCTTGTTGTTGTTGTTCTTGTTTTTGTTGTTGTTGTTGTTTTCTCTTCTTCTTCTTCTTCTTCTTTTTTTCTTCTTCTTCTTCTTCTTCTTCTTCTTCTTCTTCTTCTTCTTCTTCTTCTTCTTCTTCTTCTTCTTCTTCTTCTTCTTCTTCTTCTTCATCTCCTCCTCCTTCTTCTTCATCTTCTCCTCTTCCTCCTCCTCCTCCTTCTTCTTCTCCTTCTCCTCTTCCTCCTCCTCTTCCTCCTCCTCTTCTTCTTCCTCCTCCTCCTCCTCCTCCTCCTCCTCCTCCTCCTCCTCCTTCCTTCTTCTTCTTCTTCTTCTCCTTCTCCTTCCCCTTCTTCTCCTTCTCCTCCTCCTCCTTCTCTTTCATCTCCTCCTCTTCCTCCTCCTCCTCCTCGTTCTTCTTCTTCTTCATCTTCTCCTCTTCCTCCTCCTCCTCCTTCTTCTCCTCCTCCTTCTCCCCTCTTCCTTCTCCTCCTCCTTCTCCTCCTCCTTCTCCTCCTTCTTCTTCTCCTTCTTCTCCATCTCTCTTCTTCTTCTTCTTCTTCTTCTTCTTCTTCTTCTTTTCAATTTAAAC
This sequence comes from Rapana venosa, assembly GCA_028751875.1. Taxonomy (NCBI): domain Eukaryota; kingdom Metazoa; phylum Mollusca; class Gastropoda; order Neogastropoda; family Muricidae; genus Rapana; species Rapana venosa. The sequence continues at coordinate 68,145,970 of CM054136.1, read as the reverse complement.
AATTCTTTTTTTTTTTAATAGATATTCCCAACCTTTTCTTCTTCGTCTGAACTCCTTTTCTTCAGCTGTGATACAATAACGGAAAGTGCAGGGGCTGTCTTTATGGGTGAAGAGTGTTGCTATGGGTCGTTTTGTGGTTGGGTACTTTCGTCTAGGTACAAATAGGTGATTGAATTGCGTGTCTGTTCCATCTATCTGCTCCTGTTATGGCAGTCCTCTCCAGCAGTATTGCGTTGACTAAGCTGTTCACACTTGGGAATGTCTCTTCCTTGTTCTTTCATTCTCTGCCTTTCTGTTGTCAGGGAATCATCTCCTCCTCCTCCTCCTTCTCCTCCTCCTCCTCTTCTTCTTCTTCTTCTTCTTCTTCTTCTTCTCTTCTTCTTCTTCTTCTTCTTCTTCTTCTTCTTCTTCTTCTTCTTCTTCTTCTTCTTCGTCGTCGTCGTCGTCGTCGTCGTCGTTGAACGCTCAGACAGCAACTTTCGATGTCTGTCATATGAGCGAAAATACGTTGCGCTGCATGCCGCTAAGCGCCTGACAAGTCAGGCCCAGCACATCCGACTTCGGCATGGGAGAGAATTGTTATCTTTTAAAACATTCCAGAAAAAAGGGCAGGAAAATGGACCAAGAAAGCAGAAAATAGAGAAGAAGGAGGCGACAGGAATAAAAGAAAAACAGGCAGAAACAAAAGAGAGGGATAGAAACTAGGGAATTCCTACCACAGATTTTCCAGAAGGTTGGGATGCTATCTGTATTGCCATCCCCAGGAAATGAGAAAGATAAACCTGAAAAAATCCCAACCAGAAATATAGCAACAACAAGAACGGACAAACATACTGCTTATAAGATAAAAGACCCACGCGGCCGCAAAACAAACTCAAACAAAACAAAGAAACAAAACAGGCAAAGAAAGGAAGACTAATGGGCAATTGATGTGTCATTGTGGCTGTTGTTTGACATCATTGCACCTCTTTTTCTGCCTCATTATTCTGTTATTCAGGTAATATTGATGTTTCTAAGCAACGTAAACAGTAGATGACGACAAACAAAGGGAGGAGCATTTAATAATAACAACAATAATAAATGGAATTTATATAGCGCTATATCTTGCAGAGACAAATCAAAGCGCTTGCACTCAACTCATTCTTACGCAGTCATACAACCAGTAACAACTAATAGTTCCACCAAGTCCAAATGTGCACGCACGCACGCACGCACGCACGCACGCACGCACACACACACTCAGGTCACACACAGGTCACACACCCTGGCAGGGCGATAGAATCTTGGCTGTTGAAGGCAGGGAAGAACTATGAGATGAAGCAGGAGAGGAAAATCTGAGGTTTGAAATAAATATGTATTGACACTGGATTTAAAAGTGTCATAAGAAGGCTTTTGGCGGAGAGAGAGAGGGAGGTCATTCCAGATCGATGGACCAGAAATAGACAAAGAGCGACGGCCAATGGTGGATTTGTTGAGTCTAGGTATTCGTAAGGACAAGGTATCTGCAGCAGAGCGGAGGGAACGAAAAGGAGTGTACAAGTGAAGACATTCACAGAGGTAGGCGGGTGCTGTTTTGTGGAGGCATTTGTAAAGAGGGTACTGATCTTATAGTTTACTCTCTGTGGCATAGGCAACCAGTGGAGAGTTCGCAATAGAGGGGTAATGTGCTCAGATTTTTTCTTTCTGAGGATTAGTCGAGCTGCAGAGTTTTGTATACGTTGAAGGGAGTGGATTGATGATGCTGGCAGACCAGCCAAAAGAAAATTGCAATAGTCCAGAAGTGAAAGAATGAGAGACGTAACGAGTTTGGATGTTGCATCTGTGAACAGGTACTTTCGAATTGCACTAATACGCCGTAATTGATAGTAGCATGACTAACAGGTCTGGGTGATGAATTTTTGCATGGAGTGTGTGTTGTCGATAATGACCCCTAGATACTTCACAGCAGTGGATAGAGGGACTGATGCATTGCAAAGTTGTATTGAAGCTTTTGTAATGGAAGAGAGTTTGTGTTTGGTTCCTACAAGCATGGTTTCCGTTTTATCTGCATTTAGCTGTAACTTGTTCTGTGTCATCCAATTTTGGATATCTTGAAAGCAGTGGGCCATATTTGTAAAGAGAGAAAGCAGATTTTCAGGAGTGTCGCTGCTTAGAATCTGAGAGTCATCTGCACAAAAATGATGGCTGATCTGATTTAGAACAGCTTCGTTCAAACAGCAGAAGTATTTGACACTTTGCGGTCGATTAGTAGTATACAGGGAACAGTACAAGGAGGGAGACGAAGAGGCAGACAGAGCAAACGATGGTTAGACAACATCAGAGAGTGGGACTGGCCTTGAGTGGAACGACATAGGCTACTACGGAAAGCTGAGAACCGCGAGGTGTGGAGGAAGCTGGTTATAGAATAGTGTCCCAATGGCCAGCCAGACCACGGGATAATAACATAATCTTCATCTGTGGAGCTCTATGTTGCAAGAAAGTAGCAATATCCGGAGTAATAGGAACAGGAACAGTCGCAGTACTAACGACGGTAACAGTATAGTAGTAGGAGAAGAAGTAGTAACAGTAGTAGTAGTAGAGGGATAGCTCAGTGGTCAGAGCACTCGCTTTCCCCCAGCCAATGTTAAGCAGCAGTGGTCGTGGTTACCAAGTGGATGGGTGACCGTTTGCGCGTCTTGGCTTCAGTACAGTCCCCCAGTTCACCCAGCTGTAAGTGGATACCTGCCCTGTTTAGGGTCAGGGAAGGTAAAGCAGAGAGGGAGAGGAGATGAGCGCCGCCGTCAATATGCTGGCCGCTAGAGAAGCTGAGGTCTCTGACGCCTCGCTCCCCTACGAGCACAGAGGTGGAGTAGTGGTGGTGGTGGTAGTGGCAGTAAATAAGCCAGGAAGAAAATAGTATAAGTGGTGGTGGTGGTGGTGGTGATGGTGGTGGTAGTAAGTGAGTAAGTAAATAAGTAAGTAAGTAGTAGTGTAGCAAATGTGGTAGTTGTAGCAGTTCCGAGAGCAACAGCAACAACACAGACACAGAACAAGGAAACTAACTAAACAAACATTATCAAACACAAACCAATAAATCAAGGAGGGAATCGATGCATTTCTGCTTTATGTATTTGCTTGTCTGTTTGTTCGCAATCTTGCAATGAGGGGGACTGTCAATGAGTGTATCTCACACTGCGTGCTTTCCCATTCATCAGGGCTTGCACATGGCTTGTTTGTTTTGTTTTGCTTGATGTCTATCTTCTGCTTGGTGATATGGTGATATAGGCACAGACACTCATGCAGCCACACCGTATCATATCTATCTATCTATCTATCTATCTATCTATCTATCTATCTATCTATCTATCTATCTATCTATCTATCTGTCTGTCTGTCTGTCTGTCTGTCTGTCTCTCTGTCTGTCTGTTTGTCTGTGTGGTGTGTGTGTGTGTGTGTGTGTGGGGTGTGTGTGGTGTGTGTGTGTGTGTGTGTGTGTGTGTGTGTGTGTTGTGTGTGTGTTGTGTGTGAAGTCAAAATAATATTTATTGAGAGTAAAAGATTAAGTTTACATAACTTTTTTCATTCTGCCCTCACAAAAATCAATGTGTGTGTGTTGTCACGAACTTTGTTTCACACTTCAACCACACGCAATTCAAACACAAGTCTATTCATTCAGATCCTCTTCTCGGCCTTGGATTTCCCTCCTTTTTATTAACATTTTTTCAAGAAAACATAAAAGTATCAGCAACACAAAACATGTGTGTGTGTGTGTGTGTGTGTGTGTGCGCGTGTGCGTGCGAGTGTGTGTGTAAGTGTTAATGAATTGGTTGGATAATAATATTCCAGTTGTTATTGTACCTGATTGATTTTGTTGTAGTTCCATAGATTCGTTTTTATTAACAAACTGATTCGATTATGTTTGGATTGTTTGTTTCTTCTTCTTGTTGGGTCCTCACCCCCCCCCCCCCCCTCCCACCCCCCCCCCCCCCCCCCCCCCCAATGAGAGCCTGGGGTAATGAAACGTCTGGTTTATCTAATTACCCTCAATAAAATATTCGAGTTCTCTTTCTCTCACTCTCAACTGTGCTTTGCTGGGATGCTTGGTCTCAAGTCAGTATTTTATATGTGTTGAAAAAGTCATGAAAAGTTATGTTTCAATTCTTCCCCCCCCCCCCCCCCCCCTTTCCTGAAACCGTTGTCCCCATGAAATGTATTGTGGCCAAAGGCCGGTGTGCATTTATTCAAACCATTTCAGAGTTCAGAGTTCAGAGTTTTCTCTCTCTCTCTCTCTCTCTCTCTCTCACTCTCTCTCTCTCTCTCTCTCTCTCTCTCTCTCTCTCTCTCTCTCCTCTCTCTCTCTCTCTCTCTCTCTCTCTCTCTCTCTGGGGACTAGATGTAAAAAAGCACATGAGTGCTTATTCATTATCCTCAATATAAAAGAATTTGTCATTGTCATTGTCATTATCATTCTCTCTCTCTCTCTCTCTCTCCTCTCTCTCTCTCCTCTCTCTCTCTCTCTCTCTCTCTCCTCTCTCTCTCTCTCTCCTCTCGCTGGGGGACTGGATGGTCATTCTTTTGTATTGTGACCTGAGGCCGATGTACAGTAAAAGTCTGAAGTCTAAAGTCTCTCTCGCTGGGACTGGATGTAAAAAGCACATGAGTGCTTACTTTTTATCACCAAAATAAAAGAATTTGTCATTGTCATTCTCTCTCTCTCTCTCTCTCTCTCTCTCTCTCTCTCTCTCTCCTCTCTCTCTCTCCTCTCTCTCCTCTCCTCTCCTCTTTCTTTCTCTCTCTCCCTCCCTCTCTCTCTCTCTCTCTCTCTCTCTCTCTCTCTCTCTCTCTCCCTGTGTGTGTGTGTGTTCATTTTTCCTTTCTCTTTGACCTTTCTTCCCAAGTTCAGTGAGAGGACTGTGTTTGATGCTGTGTGCTTCTTAAAAAGGAACAAAAGGACGGGTGACATTTTTTTTTGGGGGGGGCTTTTGCTTGTTTGTTTGGTTGGTTTTGTTTTCTTTGGTGTTTCTTAAGGTAAAAGTGTGTTGTAGGTCAGAATAAATAAAGGTGTGCCATAGGTTTTGAACATCAGTCACTGCCATACCCTCCGTCCCATTGTTTTTCTTGGTGGCACTTTCCTTTCTCTAAGTGTGAGTGCACGTCTTGTGCGTGGATGTGAGAGAGGGAGGGAGGGAGGGAGAGAGAGAGAGAGAGAGAGAGAGAGAGAGAGAGTTGCACCGAGAGAGAGAGAGAGAGAGAGTCAAGTCAGAATGATCTTTATTGAGGTAAAAGATTTAAGTTTATACAACTTTTTTTCATCCTGCCCTCAGGGTAGTGTGTGTGTGTGTGTGTGTGTGTGTGCGCGCGTGCGTGCGTGTGTGTGTGCGTGTGTGTGTGTGTGTGCTCACGGACGGGATGCACACATCTGTGTGTGATTGTGTGTTGGAGGGAGGTGTTTGTGCGCACACATCTGTGTCCATGCTCACACACGTGGGTCTACAAGCGAGTGTGCACGTGCGCCGTGTATACATGCGTTTGTGGGGGTGAGAATGGTAGGGTTCGAGACAAGAAGGCAGTGAAGTGTGCCAAAGCACGTATGAATAGCAAGCAGCCCTGTACTAGGCCTATCATTTCTGGTCATCAGCATTAACCAACCAGCCCTGCTACAGAACACGGACAGCTGAAGATACAGAAGAAATATACGGTATAGACCCACTAGCAATAGCACTTCACTGGGTGTGTGGGGCCCGTTTGTTTGTTTGGCCGTGGCGAGTGAGGCACACACGCTCTCCGCTTAGCTGGAGTCTTAGTCCGCCCCTGCGGCATAGGCATAGCCAGCTTGGCAGCAGACAGACACTGAGACAGGCAGGCAGGCCATTGACGGAGTAGCTAGCTACTAGCTTAGCCTAGTCTCTCGCTAGGCTATATGACGGTGTAGGATCAACAACACGGAGAAGGGTGAGTAGGCCTGTTATTGAAGGGTGGGCCTTTCCGCTCCTCGACCGTGTGGTGCGTTTTGTGATGGGGGATATGATATGCTTGTATGCTTTCATCAGGGAAGAGAAAGAAGCTTTGGTGGGATAACGAACCCAAGTGAGAGTGAGTAGGCGTGACGGATATCCCTTCCTACGTTCTTTTCTGCTGCAGTTCGATTTTTGTGTGTTTTGTTTTGATTTTTTTTTTTTGCGTCTGTTGTGTGGATAGAACGAGTGTTGTTTTCATTGGGACACGAGTTATATTTGGAGTATTTGTCAAAGCTTCGATCTTGTTCTTCAATCGGAAAATCTCCACTGGGAATTAAGTTCAATCACAACAACAACAACAATAGCAACAGTAACAACTTCGATCTTGGTGCGTGAACTTTTGTTAGTCGAGGGTAGGATAATCATGTTGTGTAATGTTTTTTTAACGTTATCACTTTGTTTAGTATTTCTTTTGCCAATGTTTTGTGTGTGTGTGTGTGTGTGTGTGTGTGTGTGTGTGTGTGTGTGTGTGTGTGTGTGTGTATCTTATGAACTGGCTGGATTGGCATGGTGTTATTGGAGGCGTGGTGTTGACTAGGTCATGGTTTGACGGATTAGAGATGACAGCTTTGGCTGGATTTGGAAGATAGAGGCTCTGAAAGGATCTCGAGGATTCCAGCCTCGCTTACATTGGACAGATAAGAAGCGCGTTGGCTGGATTTAAGAGATTAGAGCAGTGACTGGATTTGAAAGATAAGGGCACGGACTAGATTTGAACAATCATTGCACTGAATAGATTTAGAATATCAGAATGCAGACTGTATGTGAAAGATTAGAGCATTGACTGGATCCGACAGATTAGGATACTGGCTGGATCTGACAGATTAGGATACTGACTGGATCCGACAGATTAGGATACTGGCTGGATCTGACAGATTAGGATACTGACTGGATCCGACAGATTAGGGTACTGACTGGATCTGACAGATTGGGATACTGACTGGATCTGACAGATTGGGATACTGACTGGATCTGACAGATTGGGATACTGACTGGATTTGACAGATTGGGATACTGACTGGATCTGACAGATTAGGATACTGACTGGATCTGACAGATTATGATATTGACTGAATCAAACAGATTAGGATAGTGACTGGATCTGACAGATTAAGATACTGACTGGACTGCTTTGAAAGAGAAGGGCTCTAACTGGATTTGAAATCTTTGAGCATAGAATGGATTTGAAAGATTATGCCACCAAGTGGATTTGAAAGATAGGGACAGTGACTGGATTAGACAGACTAAAGCACTGACTGGAATTGAAAGACTGGAGCAGTTACCGGATTTGAAAGATGAAGGCACTGGCTGGGATTGAAAGATTAGGGTCATTACTGGATTTGAAAGATTGAGGCAGTTACTGGATTTGAAAGATTGAGGCAGCTACTGGATTTGAAAGATTGGGGCAGCTGCTTTTGAAAGATTGGGGCAGTTACTAGATTTGACAAATTTGGGCAGTTATTGGAGTTGAAAAATTTGGGCAGTTACTGGGTTCGAAAGATTGGGGCAGTTACTGAATTTGAAAAATTGGAACAGTTACTGGATTTGAAAGATTGGGGCAGTTACTGGATTAGAAATATAGGGCCAGTTATTTGATTAGAGAGATTGGGGCAGTTACTGGGGCAGTTACTAGATTGGAAAGGTTAACGCACTGACTGGAATGGCAAGAATTGAGATACTGACTGGATTTGAAAATTGGTGCAGTTAGTGGATTGGAAAGATTGTGGGTATTGCCGGATTGAATTCAGACATAGTTGGGTATTGACTAAATTAAAAAAAAAATTAAGGCCTTGACTAAATGAGGGCTGTGACTGGATTTGATAGACTGGAACACTCACTTGGATTGGGAGGAAAGAGAGAGAGAGAGAGGTTGGGGGGGGGGGGGGGGTTGGTAGGGGTTGAACTGGAAGGATTAGGGCATTGATTGGATTTCGCACTCAGCGACTGTTAAGGCACTGACTAGCTTGGAAAGATTTGGGCTCAGATTAGATTTGAAGCAATGATACTTACTGGATTTAAAAGAGGAGGACTAGGTTAAAACATTTTTAAAAAGTAGACACTCAGTCGATATGAAAGCTTCAAAGCACCGAATGAACCTAGAAGATTTCTTCCTGGGGTGGGAAAGGGTTTAAGCAACACTTGGACAGATTCACGGACAGATCAGTCAGGCTGGTGAGTAAGTATGAGGAAAAAGTATGCAGTTGTGACTGATTTTAATGAAAATTGAATAATTGGATTTGTGCAAAGCTATGTTCCGTGTTCTTTAATCGGACACTTCGAAGCTTTAATGGTCGCTGCAGCTGAAGGTGTGCAGATTAATATTGTTTTTATGCCGAGGTCGTATGTGCTGGGCCTGACTTGTCAGGCGCTTTACGGCAGCGTTCGACAACGATGAAGAAGAAGTATTGTTCTGTTGCTCGTGCTTCAAGATCTATGTCCATATCTTCAGCTTATAAACCTTTACACTAACTGAACTTCAACATTAATTTTCTACACGCACATATATTATGCACCCAATAGTTAAAATTTGAAAGACGAAAAAATTGGGGTTTTTTTTTGGTAAACATGCAAATGACATTTTCAGGGTTCACAGCTATAATTATTCAAGTCACCTAAATTTTAATACAGGTCTTAGAATCTGCCTGTGGGAAATTGTGACATCGCATCAGTGAGTCTGTAGCGATGTGGATGGAACTATTGCATTTTTAGGCTGAAAGAAAGACTGAACGCTCTGGACAGGAGCTGAGCTTCGCCAGAACGTTACCATGACCATCAGTGGTGCTTTGACTGACTAAGGAGTGGAGTACCACAAGACGTTAGGTGTTTCATTCTGGAGAGAAGATGCAGAAGAAGTGTGGAAGTGTTGTCGGTAGCAGGATGAAGTGGCGGATGGACATACCGATGATGATGGTGGTGATGGTGATGATGGTGATGATGATGAGCAGCTTCCTTACTGGATCAGTGGCTGCCAGCAGCATCCGTACAGGTCAGTGTTACTGTGGTGTGTCTCCTCTCCTCTTCCTCGTGTTTTGTACTAGATGTTTTTTGTGTTTTATTTCTCCGTTTCTAGGCTAGAGCTCTGGGGTTCATCAATGGTGAGATTTTGTGTATGCGACCGTTTTTTTGCCCGTCATGAAGGTAGCCGCATTCCAACTTCGGGGATGTATGTTGGGTGTGTTCGTGTTTCTGTAGCCCACAGAACGTTGACATGAAGTACGGGATCTTTAATAAAGTGCATGTTTGATCTTCTGCATGTGTATTTATACATGAAAGGAACTTAAAGCACTAGCATGTCTGCACTTAAAGTTGACCTGGGAGATCGTATAAATTCCCACCCTGAATTCACCAGACGCCGCCGAGATTCGAACCCTGGTCTTCATGGACTCGTGGGGTTGAAGTCGAGCGGTCTCTTAACCACTCGGCTATAGCGTCCGTCGCACCTGAAGTTTACAAGGTTTTGGTTAAGATACATATTTTCTTCAAAGTGTTTGAAGGTTAACTATGTTAGATGTAACAAAATTCCACTCTGGTCTGTTGTGTGTGTGTGGTGTGTGTGTGTGTGTGTGGTGTGTGTGTGTGTGTGTGTGTGTGTGTGTGTGTGTTATTTCTTTCTTGGTTTGGTCTTCAAGGCCTATAATACCTACCTACCTACCTACCTATCTATCTATCTATCTATCTATCTATTCTATCTGTCTGTCTGTCTGTCTGTCTGTCTGTCTCTCTGTCTGTCTCTCTGTCTATATATCTATCTATCAATCTCTCTCTCTTGGTCTCTCCATCTTTTGTCTGTCTGTATGCCTGCCTGCCTGCTTGTCTGTCTGTCCTGTCTGTCTGTCTGTCTGTCTGTGTATTTGCTTATGAGCTTGTCTGTCTAGTTCAGTATGCCTAGTGTGCGTCTATCTCTGTATTTGTGCATGGGTTTGTCTGTCTCTTTCTGTATGCCTGCTGTCTGTGTGTCTTTCTGTCTCTCTTTTTCTCCCCCCTCTTTCCGCATACTTATCTCCCTCCCACTTTCTCTGTCTATAGTCTATTGTTTTCTTTCTATAATTATGCTGTGTACGCGTGTGTATGCCAGAATAATTTTTTAAGAAAAAGGTGCTGATGCACTTTGTTTTTAAAATGGCTGATTGCAGCCAGATGCATTAAAAAAAAACAACCAGTTTGCTAGTGCAACACACACACACACACACACACACACACACACACACACACACACACACACACACACACACACAAGATAAGGAGGTGGGTGAATGCACGCAAACACCCCTAACCCCCCCCCTCCCCCCCGCGCCCCCCCCCCCCCCCCCCACACACACACACTCTCTCACTCACACTCCCCCCTCCCCACCCCACCCTCCAACACACCACACACACACACACACACACACACACACCCTCACCCCCACACATACACACACACAGATAAGGGTGGGGTGGGTGTTGGGGTGGAGAGAAGAAGAAGAAGTAGAAGTGTAAGCCAAAGCAGGCCGATGACTGTCAAGGGAAAGAGGAGGGCAGGCAGAATGCATTCATTGCCTTAGTGCCAACACCCAGAACACAACACAACACAACACAACATGTTAGGACTGTCAGTGCCGGGGCCCATTGCCTCAGCCTGTAAACTGCATGGCAAGGGGCCTGTGGAGAACTATAATAACTATAAATCTACTCCCTACCTCCTTCTCTCTGTCTCTCTGTGCCTCTCTGTCTCTCTGTCTGTGTCTGTGTCTCTGTCTGTCTGTCTGTCTCTCTTATCTCTCTCTCCCTCTCTCTCTTCCATTATTCTCGAAATAAAAGAATAAAAAATTAAATAAAATCTTTCTCTCTTTCTCTCTTTCTGTCTCTGTCTGTCTGTCTGTCTCTGTCTCTCTGTCTCTGTCTGTCTGTCTCTCTCTCTGATGATGACCTCAGGTTGCTATGCCCATTATGTAAGCAAACAGTGGGAGATGAAGTGCATTTTATGCTGTGCTGTCCAGCATTAGATGTAAGATGATTTGTTGCTTTACAAGATTCAGCGCTATATAAATTCCATACACTATTATTATTATTAAGACAAAATTAAATTCCATTGAAGTATAGTAGACAGCCTAATTTATTTAGATTCTGTCTACTCATGGCATCTAGTCACCCTGAGATTGTGTGCAGCCTTGCTTTATACTTGTGTAAAGCCTTTAGAATAAGAGATATCTTGGTTTCTTAAGTCATATTTTTTGTAACTGATTTTTATTGTGGTGGTTGTGGTTATACAATAACATTTTTTGTTTTTTGGGTTTTTTTGTGCTTCCTTATTTTTCTCACTAAAATACTAAGCAGCTCGGCAACCCCCCTTCATGTATGGGCCAATGGCCTTTTTGTGAATAAATCTTTCGAGTTCGAGTTCGAGTTCGAGTTCTCTCTCTCTCTCTCTCTCTCTCTCTCTCTCTCTCTCTCTCTCTCTCTCTCTCTCTCTCTCTCTCTCTCTCTCTCTCTCTCTCTCTCTCTCTCTCTCTCTGTGTGTGTGTTTCCATGTCATGTAATTGCGTCGTGCTGCGACGCTTCGCTGCTGTATTAGCTTATCAGCTTAACAGCAATAAAATTTAGTTATCGTTATCCTTATCTCTCTCCCACGCTCTCTCTCTCTCTCTCTCTCTCTCTCTCTCTCTCTCTCTCTCTCTCTCTCTCTCTCTCTCTCTCTCTCTCTCTCTCTCTCTCTCTCCCTCTCCCTCCCCCTCTCCCTCCCCCTCCCTCTCTCTCTCTCTCTCCCTCCCTCTCTCTCTCTCACTCCCCCTCCCCATTTTTTTTTTTTGGTGGAGGGGGGGGGGGGGGGGGGGGGGGGGGGGTTGGGGGTGGGGGGGGGGGGTTCTGGGGTATGTTTTGTTTTTTGCTCGTCTGGGGTTGTTTGTTTGTTTGTTTGTATGTTTGTTTTGTTTTTTCTTCTTCTCTCTTTTTCTTTTAAAAAAAAAGAAGTTTTTTTTCCTTTGCTTCTTCTGCTTGAAAGTATGAGTACTGAGTGCATTTTTAAATGTGACCCCATGGGCGGGACTGGATGTAAAAAAGCACATGAATACTTATTCATTATCCTGGAAAAAAAAATTTTGTTTCTATTACTTACAATGTGTAGATGTTCTTTTTATGACTTTATTGGCTTTTCCCCCTCTTTATTATGTGAGTGTATGGGTATTGCACTTATTTTATTACCATGACATTCAATTTGCATGAGCATAATTAAAAAGTGTTTGTGTTGATCGTGTGCTATGTGAGTATTACATATTTAGTATTATCCCTGAAACACCCCCCCCCCCACCCCCCACCCCACCCCCCACACACACACGCTCAAACAAACACAAACACACACACACACACACACACACACACACACACACACACACACACACTCACTCACTCACTCACTCACCCACTCATATTCTCTCCCTCAATGACTGTATAGTTTTAAATTTCTTCTTGGTTTGTTTCTTGTTTTTATTGTGTGGATGTATGGGTATTAAATTTATTTCATTATCATGACATAGAATTTGAAACGAGTATAATCTAAAATGAGTGTTGATGGGATCGCATACTGTTTTGGGAATTATATATTGGATATTATCTCTGAAATACACACACACACTCTCTGTCTCTCTGTCTCTGTCTCTCTCTCTCTCACCTTTTATCGTCCTGCTTATAGTCATAGTATATCCTGATGAAGGATTCATATTTTTATATTTTCAATACTTTATTGGACTTGCCTCTGTACTTAAGTTTTAATGAGTGCCCTATTTCAATATCTTATAATTATGTGTAACAAGTATGTGTACCATTTGACAATGTGTAGATGTTTATCTTTATGACTTATTAAGTTTGGTTGTGTTATTTTTCTTGGCTTTGTTGTTGTTGTTGTTCTTGTTGTTGTTGTTTGTCTGTTTTTCTCTTTTTTTATCATCTTTTGTTGGTTTGGTTTTTTCTTCTCTTTTGTTTGTTTGTTTGTTTTGGTTAGGGATTTTTGGGGGTGGGGGTAGGGGTGGGGTATTTTTAGGATTTTCTTTTAATTGCTTGCTTTGGGGGGGGGGGTTGTTGGGGGGAGATGTTTTGAAAAGGGTTATTTCCCCTTGTTTTTATTGTGAGACTGTATAAGTATTGGGTTATTATTATTAAGATGTATCCCTAACGGGCGGGGACTGGATGTAAAAAAGCACATGTGTGCTTATTCATTATCCTCGAAATAAAAGAATTTGTCATTGTCATTTGTCATTGTCATTGTCATTGTCATTGTCCCCCTCTTTCGCTCTGTCTCTGCCGTCTTCAGTGTGTCTGTATCTGTCTGTCAGTCTGCTTGCCTCTGTAAGTCTATGTGTCTGTTTAACTGTTTGTTTTGTGTGTGTGTGTGTTTCTGTTTCTGTCTGTCCATCTGTCAGTCTGTCTATCAGTCTACCTACCTGTGTGCGTCTCTGTGTTTGTATCTATTTAGCTCTTTGTGTGTGTGTGTTGTGTGTGTTGTGTGTTGTATGTGTTTGCGCGTGTGCGCGCGCGTGTGTCTGTCAGTCTGCCTGCCTCTGTAAGTCTGTGTTTGTATCTGTTTAACTCTTTGTTTTGTGTTTGCATCTGTGTCCGTCCGTCTGTCTGTCTGTCTCTGTCTGTCTGTGAGACTTCTGCCTCTGTACGTCTCTGTGTTTTTCTCTGTCTGTCTGTCAGTCTGTCTGTTTGTTTCTCTCTCCCTCTCTCTCACTCAATCTCTCTCTCAAAGAGGGGCTAAATTTAATGGAAAGAGCATTTTTTCTCGCGTCATTTGTTGGGTAATCTGTCAGAAGTCAAGATTCATCAGTCTATTTTTCAACTATTTTTCTGCCATAATTATTCGACACGCCAATAAGTACATGTCTGAACCACTTAAAAACGATACACACACACACACACACACACACACACACACACACACACACACACACACACACACACATATATAATATATATATATATATATATATATATATATATATATATATAATATATATATATATATATATATATATATGTGTGTGTGTGTGTGTGTGGGAAAGACTAAAACGACTAACCCAACCACAAACCTAGAAAAAAAAAACAATAAACAAAAGAAATGCATGAAACAAAAAATCAGAACATCTCCACAATGTTTCAATAAATGTATGGATGGCTGGGATTCTGCTGCTGATATCATCCTTGTTTATGTAAATAGACCTTTTGATCTTCACCCTCCCCCCCCCTCTCTCTCTCTCCCCCGCCCTCATCCAAACACCCCCCCCCCCCCCCCCACTCCATCTCCTATTTCATGATTGTTTTGGCTCCAGTCCAAAACAGATGGCCCAGGGCCGTGGCATGGCATGGCAGGGTAAGGCAGGGCAGGGTAAGGACAGGGAAGGGTAAGGACAGGGTAAGGCAGGGTAAGGACAGGGCAGGGCAGGGTAAGGCAGGGTAGGGTAAGGACAGGACAGGGTAAGGACAGGACAGGGTAGGGCAGGACAGGGTAAAGGGCAGGGTAAGGACAGGGTAAAGACAGGGTAAGGCAGGGTAAGGACAGGGCAGGGCAGGGTAAGGCAGGGTAGGGTAAGGACAGGACAGGGTAAGGACAGGACAGGGTAGGGCAGGACAGGACAGGGTAAAGGGCAGGGTAAGGGCAGGGTAAAGACAGGGTAAGGCAGGGTAAGGACAGGGCAGGGCAGGGTAAGGCAGGGTAGAGTAAGGACAGGACAGGGTAAGGACAGGGTAGGGCAGGACATGGTAAAGGGCAGGGTAAGGACAGGACAGGACAGGGTAGGGTAGGGCAGGACAGGACAGGGTAAAGGGCAGGGTAAGGGTAGGGTAAGGACAGGGTAAGGCAGGGTAAGGACAGGACAGGATAGGGCAGGGCAGAGCAGGACAGGGCATGGTAAGGACAGGACACGATAGGGCAGGGCAGGGTAAGGACAGGGCAGGGCAGCGTAAGGACAGGGCAGGGCAGGGTAGGGTAGGACAGGACAGGGTAAAGGGAAGAGTAAGGGCAGGACAGGGTAGGGTAAGGCAAGGCAAGGACAGGACAGGACTGGGTAAGGACAGGGTAAGGACAGGACAGGGCAGGGCAGGGTAAGGACAGGACAGGGCAAGGTAAGGACAGGACAGGGCAGGGTGAGGACAGGACAGGGCAATGTAAGGACAGGACAGGGGAAGGTAAGGACAGGACAGGACAGGGTAAGGACAGGACAGGTCAGAGCAAGGTAAGGACAGGACAGGGGAAGGTAAGGACAGGACAGGGCAAGGTAAGGACAGGACAGGACAGGGTAAGGACAGGACAGGGCAGGGCAAGGTAAGGACAAGACAGGACAAGGTAAGGACAGGACAGGTCAGGACAGGGTAAGGACAGGACAGGTCAGGGCAGGGTAAGGACAGGACAGGGTAAGGACAGGACAGGGTAAGGACAGAACAGGACAGGGCAAGGACAGAACAGGACAGGGCAGTTCAGGACAGGACAAGACAAGACAGGGCAGGGCAGGGTAAGGACAGGTCAGGGCAGATTAAGGACAGGACAGGTCAGGGCAGGGTAAGGACAGGACAGGGCAGGGTAAGGACAGGACAGGACAGGGTAAGGACAGGACAGGGCAGGGTAAGGACAGGACAGGGCAAGGTAAGGACAGGGCAGAGTAAGGACAGGACAGGGCAGGACAGGGCAGGTAAGGACAAGACAGGGCAGGGGTAAGGACAGGACAGGGCAGGGTAAGGACAGGACAGGGCAGGGTAAGGGAAGGACATGACAGCGTAAGGGCAGGACAGGACAGGGTAAGGACAGGACAAGGCAGGGTAAGGACAGGACAGGGCAGGGTCAGGACAGGACAGGGAAGGGTAAGGACAGGACAGGGCAGGGTAAGGACAGGACAAGGCAGGGTAAGGACAGGACAGGGCAGGGTCAGGACAGGACAGGGCAGGGCCAGGACAGGACAGGGTAAGGACAGGACAGGGCAGCGTAAGAGCATGACAGGACAGGGTAAAGGCAGGACATGACAGGGCAGGGTAAGGGCAGGACATGACAGGGCAGGGTAAGGACAGGACATGACAGGGCAGGGTAAGGACAGGACATGACAGGGCAGGGTAAGGACAGGACATGACAGGGCAGGGTAAGGACAGGACATGACAGGGCAGGGTAGGGACAGGACATGACAGGGCAGGGTAAGGACAAGACATGACAGGGCAGGGTAAGGACAGGACAGGTCAGGGTAAGGACAGGACATGACAGGGCAGGGTAAGGACAGGACAGGTCAGGGTAAGGACAGGACAGGGCATGGTAAGGACAGGACAGGGCATGGCAGGGCATGGTAAGGACAGGACAGGATAGGACAGGGCAGGACAGGACAGGGCAGGACAGGACAGGGTAAGGACAGGACAAGGCAGGGCTGACCACAGGAGAACAGGGTCACCACGGAATGATGCACAGCGTCCTACATCCTAGCCAATAAACATACAATTATTATGTCCCCCATTGCGATGGTTTACATCACCCCGTTTTTCACCAAGACATGAAAAAATCTTCTTCGTTGGACGCTCAGACAGCAACTATAGTTGTCTGTCATATGAGTGAAAATGCGTTGCGGTGCCGTTTAGCGCCTGGCAGGTCAGGCCCAGCACATCCGACTTCGGCCTGGGAGTAGAATTGTTCTCTCTCTTTTTTTGTTTTGATGGTGTTTGTTTCTTTTTTGTTTTACATGCATACAAAATATCTGTTAACATGAAAAGTCAATGTCTTAGTAATTCTATGATAATTCTTCTTTTTTAAGTCATTCTTGACCAAAAAAAAAACAAAGGCAGGAGAATGGACCAAGAAGGCAGAAAGTAGTCGAGAAGGAGATGACAGGAAGAAAAAAGAACAAGGCGGAAAGAAATAGAGGGATCTAAAAATTAAAAAAAGGGAATTCCTAGCACAGAATTTCTAGAAGGTGGGGATGCTATTTATACTGACAGGCCCCCACCCCCCTACCACCCCCACCCCCACCACCACCACCCCGGCATCCCCAATGGGGAATATGATAAAAACAACAACCCTGCAATAAAGAATACAATGAAATATGCATTCACAGTATTCACCCAACGGCAAAAGGCGATCCCTGCATCTAGAGGGAAAGAAAGCCAGTTGGATCTGGAAGATGATTTTTCACATGAAATAAGGATCAATGAATCAGTAGGACAGAAGATGATGAATCAGATGAAGACATGCATGATACAGAGAGGAAAGGAAGGAAGGAGGGAGGGAGGGAGGGAGAGAGAAAGGGGGAGAGAGATAATAATAAATGGACTTTATATAGCGCTATATCTTGCAAAAAAGCAAATCAAAGCGCATTGTTAGAGATAGAAATAGAGAGGGGGGGGGGGAGAGAACTCTGAAATTTAATGAACAGGCCAACAGCCCCTTTCATGGGGGGGGGGGGGGGGGGGGGGGAAATAAACATTACTCTGACATAATATATAACATGATCAAGAAACACAATACGAGAGAGAGAGAGAGAGAAAGAGACAATGACAATGACAAATTCTTTTATTTCGAGGATAATGAATAAGCACACATGTGCTTTTTTACATCCAGTCCCCGCCCGTTAGGGATACATCTTAATAATAATAACCCAATACTTATACAGTCTCACAATAAAAACAAGGGAAAAAGAGAGAGAGAGAGAGAGAGAGAGAGAGAGAGAGAGAGAGAGAGAGAGAGAGAGAGAGAGAGAGAGAGAGGGGGGGGGGGGGGGGGAACTCATGCTTTGGACAAGGAAGAAAATAATAAGAAACCCGTTATCAAAAGGGAAAAAAACTGAAAAAGAGAGCAATCTTAAAAACAAACAAAGAAAGATAACACGCCGAAGTCGATTGCGCAGGGCCTGATTCGTGAGGCGCTTAACGGCAGCGCAACGCAACACATTTTCGCCCATATGACAGACGACAATAGTTGCTGTCCGAGCGTTCGACGACGAGAGAAAACGATAAAAGAATGAGGGTCATGATCTTGGACCTGACAATTAAAAAAATATATATATAAGAGAGAGAGAGAGATAGAGATAGATATATAGATAGATAGAGATAGATAGATAGATAGGTAGGTAGATAGATAGATATAGATATAGTTATGAATGTAGTTCAATATGTATGAATATGAATGTAGTTCATGATCTTGGACCTGACAATTACAGAGGGAAAACTCTTTCTCTCTCTCTCCCCCCACCTCTTTCTACATATCTCTCTCCCTCCCTCCCTTCTTCCTTCCTTTCCTCTGTATTATGCCTTTCTTCATCTGATTCATCATCTTCTGTTCTACTGATTCATTGATCCTTATTTCATGTGAAAAACAAGGCGGAAAGAAATAGAGGGATCTTAAAAAAGAGGGAATTCCTAGCACATCTATCTATCTATATATCTATCTATCTATCTATCTATCTCTCTCTCTCTCTCTCTCTCTCTCTCTCTCTCTCTCTCTCTATCTATCCCTCTCTCTCTCTCTGTCTATCTATCTATCTATCTATCTATCTATCTATATATATATATATATCTATGAATATATAAAAAGTGGCATAACCAATCCATAATGTTTTTCAGTCCTGACATCTTTTCCTTGAACCAGTGTCACAACAATGCCTTTAGTTTAATGATGTTTTATTATCTAGGATAGTATAGACACCTTTTCACATCTCTGTAGCGGAGAGACAGAGAAGAAAGAGGCCTGAAGAGCGGTTATGAGGAACATTATCGGGCCCAAAAGCCACAAGACAGCTGTATCGTCGTAAGGAGCGTAATGAAGCTCCTAAAAAGCCGCTTTATAGCATCATCATCCCTTATTAACGGCAGCAAAAGCAATAAAAATGACAATGACGACGATATCTACCAATCAATCAATCCATCCATCCATCAGTCAATCAGTTCAGTTGGTCAATCAGTCTGTTTTATCAGCCAGTTTGTCAGCCAGCCAGTGAGTGAGTCAGTGAGTCAGTCAGTCAGTTTATCAGTCTGTCAGTCAGTCAGTCAGCCAGCCAGCCAGACAGCCAACCAGCCAGTCAGTCAGCCAGGCATCCAGGCATCTAGCTAGCAAGCAAGCCACCCAGTCAGTCAGTCATCAGTCAGTCAGTCAGTCAGTCCATCCATCCATCCCCATCCATCCATCCATCCATCCATCCATCCATCCATCCATGTATTCAGTTAGTCAGTCAGTCCGTCAGTCAGACTATCAGTCAGTCTGTCAGTTAGTCAGTGAATTGATAAATCATAAATCAGTCCTTCAATCTCGAATGCTAAATTCTCATTCTTCAGATAATAATCATAAACAATTTATTTAGCCTGAATCTCTACCAGCACAGGAAGCCTGTATTCTGTCTCCTGTCCCTTAACACAGACATACACGCATACACGCGCGCACACACGCACACACACTCACACACACACACACTTTGAATATTCCCTCTCTAATGACAAAACCTGTAATTATGACAAGGAGATTAGAAACAAGGAAACCGAACCCTCTAAAAAACCACTGTTGTCTTAAAAAAGAAAAACGCTGAAATCCCTCAAAAAGAGGAATGAATGCACAATGTTACTCTGGGAGGCAGGTAAATGGGGTTGATGGGGGGTGGGGTGGGGGTGGGGGAGTGGCGGTGGGGGTGGGGGTTGGGGGGTAAACAAGCGCATGGAATGTAATTGCCCCAGTGACAACGGGCAATGTTGGCATGCCCAGGATCACCAGAGACTCCCTCCCTCCCTGACAATATTTACCCCGGCATTTTTCGCTGTAATTATTTATTGATCTTTTTCTTCATCCTCTTAGAAAGCAGCTTCCTTCTTAATGTTTGGGGGTTGGTGTTTTGTTTTTTATCATGCTGTCATTATTCTCTTCTCAGTAAAGATTTATTATTATTATTATTATTATTGTTATTATTATTATTATTATTATTATCTAGCCTAGGGTCAGAACATTGCGCTCGCAATCTGATGACCCGGCTTCAATTCCCGTTCAAGGGGGATATTTTCCTGGAGTTAACATCAGTACCGACTCCACTCTCCCCCAAAAGTCCTTCGGATGAGACTATAAACCGATGCCCCGTGTGCGAACGCACGCAGAACATCTTGCGCACACGTTAAATCCTGTTCCGCTTTTCGTTCGAGTAGGCCATTGTGTGTCGGTGGGAAAAGATGACAGAGTTTACAAAACCGCATACACACGGGGACTGGAGGTTAAAAAGCACATGAGTGCTTATTCCATTATCCTCGATATAAAAGAATAACATTTTTTTATCTCTTGCCTAGAACTGTATTCTTTTATCGTCTAATATCACTTAGTTTAAGTGAACCGACGTAAAATCGAAGACACACTGTATTTTTTGTGGAATGTTTGGTTTACTTGTTGGTGTTGTTTATTGTTTTTTTTAAAAAAATATTAATTTGGTTTATATATTTCCGAAGTCAGAATGCGGCTACCTTCAGGGTGGGGCAAACCACTGGTCGCATACGCAAAATCTCACCATCGGTGAACCTAGGACCTTGAGCTGAGAGACGAAAATAAATATTGATTTGGTATCAAATTCACACATGATTTTATTCTTTATATATAAAAAGAAAACCCACATTCATTGCATTGTTATTTCATTCAGAGAGATTTTCTTGCCAATCATTTCTGTTATTGTCTTGTTTGAAAGCAGGTTTTTTTGTTCGTTTTAGTTTGTTTATTGCTTTAAAAAAATTTGATCGGTTTTCGTAATCTGTTAAAACGGTATTTCCCTAACTGGTTTGTAATTTGTTTGGTGCAAAAGTGATTTCCTGTTTTGAATCAATCTGTGCTTCTCTCTCTCAGCTGTTGCTTTTTACTATCTACCATTGTTGTTGTTGTTGTTATTCTTCTTCTTCTTCTTCTTCTTCTTTCTTTTCTTCTTCTTCTTCTTCTTCTTCTTCTTCTTCTTCTTCATCGAACGCTCAGACAGCAATATCGTTGTCTCTATATGAGGGAAAATGTACTGCGCTGCCGTCAAGCGCCTGACAAGTCAGGCCCAGCGCACCCGATTTCGGCATGGGAGAGAATTGTTATAGTTTAATTCTTTCTGGAAAGAAGACAGGAGAATAGACCAAGAAGGCAGACAATAGGCAAGAAGGAGGTGACAGGAAGAAAAATAACAAGGCAGAAACAAAGAGAGGGACAGAAAAGAAGGAATTCATAGCACAGAGTTTTCAGAAGGTGGGGATGCTATTTATGCTGACAGGCCAGCTGGGATCCCCACAGGGGAATGCCTCTATCATGATAAAAGATATATTTTTTTGTCAGTCTGTTATACTTTTCTGAGAACATATTTTTGGGGGTATCGACATTTCATCTTTTTTTTCTTGAGAAAGCGCTTTCATAGTTTTCGTAACCATATTAAGTTTCCCAGTTGGAAGTCATTTGTTTTTAAAATGTTGATTTGTTGTCAACATAGAAAACATTTTTTATGTATCTGTTACTTCCTTGGAAGGTTTTAAAAATTGGTTTATTGTTAGCTTTTTGTAAAACTTGAAAAAGCGTTTTGGGGGACTGTCTTTTTAAAGGTAGAGCACTTGTGTGGATGTGGACAGAAGTAAAGACAACAGAAATGTGGATATATTTGCCATTCTGTTTTCTTTTTAAAGTAGAGCACTTGTGTGGATGTAAACAGAAGTGTGGACAACAGAAGTGTGGACATAATTTTCCGTTTTTGTTGTTTAGTTTTGTTTTAAAGTAGAGCATTTGTATGGATGTAGACTTAAGTGTGGACAACAGAAGTGTAGACATATTTACCATTCAGTTGTTGTCTTTTTAAAGTAGAGCACTTGTGTGGATGTAAACACAAGTGAGGATGAATGTGAACAAGTAATGGGTGGCGCTGCTCTTGTGGCGACGCGCTCTCCCTGAGGAGAGCAGCCCGAATTTCACGCAGCAGAAATGTGCTGTGACTTAAAGTGGTATGAAAATTAATTTTTACAAAAATTGCCGTTTTGTCTTCTTTTTAAAGTAGAGCACTTGTGTGGATGTAGACAGAAGCGTGGTTATAATTTGCCATTTTGTTGTTGTTTGTTTTCTTTGTTGTTTTCTTTGTTTTGTTTTTTAAAGTAGAGCACTTGTGAGGATGTAGACACAAGTGAGGACAACAGAAGTATGGACAAGTGCGGACATATTTGCCATTCTTTTGTTGTCTTTTTTTTTTTTAAAGTAGAGCACTTGCGTGGGTGTAAACAGAAGTGTGGAAATGGTCGCCTTCATGTTAACCGCCTCCACGCACGCACCTCCGCTGTTTGAGGAGGGCTGGTCTTTGCCGATCAATGCTTTCCTTCTGACAATCAGATTAGCACAGTCCCCTCCTGTGTATTGGCGGGAATATTGTGCCATTGCTTGCATAGTCTTTTTTGTTGTTGATGTTGTTTGGTTTCTTTTGAAATCCACTGTTTGTTCAAAGTGTCTGTCTGAAAAGGTAGGCTTCTCTGTGTTCGTGTTTTGCTACAAGTGGGAACAAATTTCGTTGCGTGTCAGCAAAGAGTGTGTCTTTGTCCTGGTGGCATTATTATAATGTTTATTCTGTATTTTGTTGTTGTTGTTGTTGTGATGGCATTGTTGTCATGTTTGTTCTGGTTTTTGTTGTTGTTGTGATGATTATGGAGGTACTTTGTATTCCCGTCTTTGTTGTGATAATGTAGGATGTTATTATGTCGTTTATTCTGTTGTTTTTTGTGTCTTGATAACATGGGTTAATGTTTATTCCTGTCTTTGTCGTGATAACATAAGATGGTATCATGTCATTTCTTCTTTTTTTAATCGTGATGGCGTGTGATGGTGTTTATTGTACTGTAGTTATCGTGGCATATTATGGTGATGTTAATATTGCTAACAGGTACTTCTGACAACAAAGCACCGTGCACTGTAGTGATGTATATCTATGACGGCAAGTAACTATGATCCTCAACAGAACACGCATTAAAAGGGCCATTATGCTCTGACTGTCCGCCTGCATGTTTGTCATCTGTCTCTGTCTTATCTCTCCCCCTTCCCATCTGTCTGGCTATATTAGTCCTCTCTCTCTCTCTCTCTCTCTTCTTCTTCTCTCTCTCTCTCTCTCTCTCTGTCTCTCTCTGTCTCTCTCTCTGTGTCTCTCCCTCTCTGTCTGTCTGTCTGTCTCTCTCTCTCTCTCTCTCTCTCTCTCTCTCGCTCTCTCTCGCTCTCTCTCTCTCTCTCTCTCTCTCTCTCTCTCTCTTCTCTCTCTCTCTCTCTCTCTCTCTCTCTCTCTCTCTCCTCTCCGTCGCTCTGTGTTTTGCACTTAATAGCAAAGTTCCTGTTAGTACTAATAGCCTTTTTTATGTACTCTGATTTTGTTCATGAATGTATACATG
>CM054136.1:68112634-68120134 GCA_028751875.1 Rapana venosa | reverse complement strand
CAGGTGGGTCGGTGGTCTAGAGGTAACGCGCCTGTCTAGAAAGCGAAAATGTCCGGGTCGGAAGTGTGCGGTGGTTCGAATCCCGTTTGGGCCCCCCCCCCCCCCCCCAACCCCATCCATTAGACCATGAGTGGTGGTCTGGGCGCTAGTCTTTCGGATGAGACGATAAACCGAGGTCCCGTGTGTTCTTCTTAGTCCTTATAGCTCCTAGCGGAGCATAGGGCCTCAACAGCATCCCTCCACCTTCTCCTGTCTCTGGCAAGGGTCTTGGCCTCTTCCCATGTCAGGCTGGAGTCTCTCAGCTCACTATGCAGGCTTCTCCTCCAGGTCTGTTTGGGGCGCCCTCTCTTCCTTTTCCCCTGCGGGTTCCACTCGAGCGCTTGTCTGGTGATGTTGCAAGGCTCCTTCCGTAGGGTGTGGCCGACCCAACGCCACTTTCGCCGCCTTACTTGGACATCCATAGGCTGTTGGTTCGCCCTCATCCACAGGTCGGTACTTGGCACTCTGTCGAACCATCTGAGATGAAGGATCCGCCGAAGACATCCGTTGATGAAGGTCTGGATCTTGGAGGAGCTGGTGTTGATGACCCGCCAAGTTTCTGACCCGTAGAGAAGCACAGACTTCACGTTGGAGTTGAAGATCCTGAGCTTGGTGGTTGTGGAGATCGCATTTGTTCTCCATACGGGTTTCAAGATGGCAAATGCTTGGCGTGCTTTCTTTATTCTTGCCTTGATGTCTTCGTCTGTGCCTCCTGTCTGGCTGATCTTACTGCCCATGTACACAAATTCACTGACATCCTCTACTGCTTTCCCAGAGATGGTGACAGGAGCCTCTTGCTGGTTGTTGGTACGCAGTAGCTTGGTCTTCTCTTGACTGATCCTGAGGCCAACACATCTAGCTGTGGTATCTAGGGCAGTGACTTTGTCTTGGATGTGCTGCAGGCGGTGGGATAGCAGAGCCAGGTCCCGTGTGTTACACAAAATTATTCCGTGCACGTAAAAGAACCCACGGCAACAAGAGAGTTGTCCCTGGCAAAATTCTGAGAAAAAGCCACTCTTATAGGGAAACAAATACAGTTGCAGAACCCCCCTTCCCCCCAAAAAAAAAGAAAAAGAAAAAAAGGGTGGCGCTGTTCTTGTCACACACACACACACACACACACACACACACACACACACACACACACACACACACACACACAACACACACACACACATACACACACATACACAAATACATTGGAGTGAACAAGTGTTATTCCTTTTTACCCTTTTTTTCAGGTACGGAGGAAATGAGAACCATAAGGTAGTCATTAATGCCTACTGTTTCACTAACCGTTCACTGTAAAATTTATTACCTTGCTGCTTGAAATTACTTTACACACACGCACACACATATACACACACGCATAAACACACACACACACACACGCACGCACAGACCCACACACACATATATACACACACAACACAACATAACACACACTTCGGATGAGACTATAAACCGAGGTCCCGTGTGCGAACGCACCGCAGAACATCTTGCGCACACGTTAAAACCCGTTCGGCTTTTCGGAAGAGTAGGCCATTGTGTGCCGGTGGGAACAGATGACACAATTTACAAAACTGCATACACACGGGGACAGGATGAAAAAAAGCACATGAGTGCTGATTCCATTATCCTCGAAATAAAAGGGAAAAACAAACAAACAAACAACAACAACAACAACAACAACAACACACACACACACACACACACACACACTTCAATGTACCATCTGAAAATAAAATTTGACTTTGACTTTGACTTTGACTTTCCAACACACACACACACACACACACACACACACAACACACAACCCCACACACACAACACACAAACACACACACCCCCCCCGCACGGCACGCCCCAAAACACACACACAAACCCCAACCACACCCCACACCCCTTCAATGTCCCCATCTGGAAAATAAAATTTTGATTTGGGGGACTTTTTTTGACTTTCACACACACCCAAAACACACCCCCCACACACACACACACACACACACACAAACCCCAACACCCCACACACCACACACACACACACCCCACCCCCACGGGGGGGGGTTGGGGATGCAGGTTTGTTTGTGTAGCAAGCTCCCCTAAAGTAGTCCAAAAAATACATTTAAAATTTTAAAATGAGACAAAAAGAGATTTTCCCCCATAACTTTTAAAAGCGTAAAAAAAAAAATCTGTGTTTTTTTCCGTCGTTTTAGAATTTTTAAAAAAGAGTTTCCCTTTTGTTCTTCGTTCTTTCATTTTTGTTTTAAAATTTAATGTCTGTTCACTATAATTGATATTAGAGGGGAGTGTGTGTGTGTGTGGGGTGTTGGGGGAGGGGGGTGGGTGTGTTGTGTGTGTGGTTTGGGGTGTGTGGGGGCGCCGACGCAGATGATTTTTTAAAAATAGGCCCCCCCCCCTTTAAAAAGGGGGAAAAGTGAACAAAACAATACATGAAAATTAAAAAACACGGGAAACCAGTCATTTGATCACTAAGTCGAAACCAGTTTCCCCCGAAGTGTTTTTTTGAATTTTTTTAAGTTTAAAAGCCTTGTACAAAAATAAAGAGGGAATTTGTATAACTTCAGGGTTTGTAAAAGGGCCATCAATAATTTTTATTTTTTTTTTTAATTTTTTTTATATCGAAATAATGGATTAAGCACTTATGGCTTTTTTTTTACTCTGTCCCCCTTTTCCCCTGAATTTTTGGGGTTTGAAAAAATTTTTCCACCCCAAAGGTCATGTAATTGTTGGCAAAAAAAAGAACAAAGGGGAAATTTTCATTTTCCGGGGAAAAACCCCTTGCTTTAACGGGATAAAAAAATCATATCATTAGGGGTTTTTAAATTTCCCTTAAGCGGGGAAGAAAAGGAAGGAGAGAGAGAGAGGGGAGAGGGGAGAGGGGAGAGGGGAGAGAGAGAAAAGAGAGAGAAGAGAAGAAAAGGGGAGAGAGGGGGGGAAAAGGGAGGGGGGGGGGTGGGTCATTTTCAACAGATCCCTTGGGCTGTAATTTTTATCGCCTCGAAAACAAAAAAAGGGTAAGACATGGGGGGTGGACAAAGGCGATCTCCCAAAAAAAAAAAGACGATTTTATTTGACAGTTTGGGAAATTGAACCATTTTTTGGCCAAATCTGCTTTTTGATTAGAAAAAACCCCCTTTGGGAAAACCCAATGGTGACAAAAGTTTTTTTAGTACAAGGACCGCATGACATGAAGTAAAAAAATACACACTTGTTGTAATTAGGATTATTAAAAAGTTTAAAAAACTTTTTCCATTGCCGGCCCCAAGGGCCCGGGATGAGAAAGGAGGGGGGTTTTGGGCGTGGGGTAGCAACCCACCCCTTTAAAAAACAAAGTTTGCTACGAAACCCCAAAAAACAACCAAGAGACTACTGCCCTGGGAGAGGGAAGGGTCCTCGCCAAGGGGGAGGGTTGACGCCATGTGGTAAAAGGCCGTGGTCAAAGGGAAACCCAAAAGGGCCCCCCCCCCCCTTTTTTAATCGACCGGGGAAAATAAAACGTGGGAAACCCATGGAATGTGAGGACCATGTATGAGCGGGAAAAACAAACAAGTGCAGCGAGATGAAAAGTAAAACCTCACTTTGTTTGGGGCATCAGGGGAAAACCCTTTGGGGACACAGTCGGGGACAAAGGAGATGTCACTGGAGAGATGGGGCTTTATTCTGGCATGAAAAAGGGAAAAACGCTCCACACACAAAAAGGGCCCGGTAGGCTAAATGTTGTCAAACCTGCGCAGCAACCCCTGTTTGGGATGGGAAGCACACGGATCAAGAATCTTTGGCGGCATCCTTCAGGATAAAAAGAAGAAGCAAAAGAACTTATCCAGTGTTATGCGCCAAAATGACGGCGAGGAAGAACCCAAAGACCCAAATTCTCCCGAAAAACTGCAGAACGTCTTTGAAAGTCCCGGGGAAAAAGATAAAACCCCTCCTCAGGGTGATTTCCCAATCCCAAAGGACGGACAAGACAAAAAAGGGATCGAGGAATTGGGGGAAGACACTGATTAGGAAGATGAATGAGAATGGCGAGAAAATTTGCAGATTCTGTGTTTAAATCAAAAATTGGTAATCGGTGGCAGAAATTTTCCCCCCACAGAAGATTTACATAAGGCCACCTGGGTATCCCCAAATAATGGGGACGAAAACCCAGATCGCCCATATCTGCAGGGCCAAAAAAATTCAGGAAAACACTACAGGTTTTAAAGGGGTGAAAAAAGCAGACTTTGCTTCTGACCACCACCTTTTGGAAACCGGGCTAAAGCTAAAGCTGAAGAAAAAAAGGAGGGAAAGCAACAACAAAGAGGCAGAAGTACAACAAAACCTGCTAAAAAGACACAACAAAAAAATAAGAATTCAAAAGCCCCTAAACCAACAATTTACCAAGCACAAACAAAACTGCTTGAAAAAGAGACGGACATCGAGACCCCAGGGGAAAGAAAGTGAAAGGACACTGCATAAAACTTGTCGGGAAATTTGGGGGCCCCCCAAGAGACACCAAAAAGGAAAGGGATATGGGGCATTTCAAAAGGGGCAAGATTAAAAAGGGGAAAGCGAAGAAAGCAGCAGAAAAACAACACCCGGAAACAAGAGAAAGAAAGGCCAAGACACAAGCAGACTTCACAGAACCAACAGAGAAGCCCAAGAGGAGCGCAGGGGAACAGAAAAAGCGCAAGTAATCGACAGCCGGCAGGGAAGCCAAAGGAAGCGGGCAGCCAGTAAAAACATAAAAGTGCTTATGACCCACTAAAAAACTCCCCGGGGAAGTACACAGGCCTAGCAAACCAGTCAAAGACAAGAATGGAACCCCATTCCGGGGAAACAGAGGGGCAACTAAAAACAGGGGGGCAGAGCACTTTGAGGAACTCCTGAACAACCCGTTTTTTAAAACCCCCCGGACATCGCCCCTGTGATAGAGATTTTAGACATAACTGTGAGCACCCAAACCCCAGGGGGGGAAATCGGGAAAACCCATAAAAATGCTGAAAAATTGGAAAGGCAGCGGGCCCGGGGAAACATCCCACCCGAAGCACTAAAAGGCAGCCTGGAGACAACCCGGGAAGATGCTGTACCCTCTCTTTGGGGAAAATTTGGGAAGAGGAGGAAATACCATCAGACTGGAAGGAGGGGTACCTATCAAAACTAACCCCAAAAAGGAAAACCCAGTTAAATGTGCCCAAATATTGAGGGTTTAAAGCTTCTGTCGGGGGCCAGGAAAAGTCTTTAACAACACCCCCCGAGAGAATGAAAAATGCAGTCGACCCTTTTCCCTTTCCCAGACCAAACAGGCCGGGTTCCGCCAGAACAGAAAATTTCGATCGATTGGGCCCCTTGCGCATCATCGTTGAGCAATCTTTTGAGTGGAACACATCTTTTTTACATCAACTTTGTTGTTATGAAGGGAAAACCTTTTACAGGGGGACCGGGAACACCCCCTGGAAAAATTTCTTGCCACCAAGGAGTGCCACCAAACTGGTCAACTTTATCAAGAAACCCCATGAAAAAAATTTACCCCCCCCGGGTGGTCCCTGGAGGACAACTCAAAAAAACAGCTTTGAGGTGAAGGGCCGGATCAGACAAGGGTGTCTCCTGTCCCCTTTTCCCCTTCCCCCTGGCGATCGATTGGGGCCAAGAAGACTTCAAAAGGCATGCAAAGAAAAAGGAACCAGTGGGGCATGTGGGGCCCGGGGGGAAAGATCTCGACTTTGCGACGACCTGGCCCTGCTTTCCCACAGCCCCCAAAAAAGTTGCAGGAACCCAAAATACAAAAAACTAACACCACCTCATTAAAAAATTTTGGGCTCAAGATCCCTGAAGGCCCAAAAACCCAAAATTCTCAAAATCAACCAGTGATTTAGGACCCAGTCACACTTTAAAGGGGGAAAGGGGGCGGAAAAAGTGGAGACATCACGTACCGGGTACACATTTTAAAATGCGGGCGGGACAGACCCCAGACGTCAGACAAGAATTTTGGGAAGGGGAGGGGAGCGTTCCCTTTCAGCTGAAGAACATCTGGGGGCTCCAAGGTGGTTTTCGGGCCCGCCAAAAAAGATCAGGCTGTTCAACCCAAAAGTCAAGTCAAATCCTACTATATGGGCGGAGAATGGGGGAAAAAAAAGACCCCCCATAGAAAGGGGCAGACCCTTTTCAAAAAGCCCCTGGAAAAGAATCCTCCAGAAACCCCTGGCCCCACAAACCCTCAGCAATTTTTGGGCCTGTGGCAAGTACCCCAAAAGTTCCCGCCGAAAATGGGAAAACCGGCGCAGGAGGGTGGGGATGGATTGGCACACCCCGAGGGAAAAACCCGCCACAACAAACAAAAAGGCAGGCACTTCATGGAAACCCCCCAGGGGGAAAAAGAAAAAGGGAAGGCCCAAAAAACACCTGGCGAAAGCGACCCTTTAGACGGGAACCCCCCAAAAAAATTTTGGGTATCCTGGGGGACAGTGGAGAGAATAGCCCCGGACAGAGGACCTGGCGGACTGTTGTCGGGGGGCTATGTCCAGGGGGGGTGATGGGCCTAAGTAAAATAAAAAAAGGGAAAAAACATTGTGTTTCTGCGGTTATTTTTAACCCCGTGAAGAAACCCGAAAAACGTTTTTAAAAACCCCCCATAAAATTTAAAAATAAACGAAACTCCAAATTTTTCACATAACCTTACCCCACCCAATTTCTTACCCCCTAAAACCCATGATGCAATTTTTTTATACTCTGGGTTTTGATTTCTTTGAACAGTCTAAGACCCGAACTAAGTACTACCTTTTTTATAATTTCCCAACAACCCTATATTTTTACAACAAATCAAATATGTTTTTATTCTGGGAACAAATTAGGGGGCCATTCCCTCCACAAATGAAAGCGACCCGTAGAACAGTGTCTCCCGAAACAGGCCCCACAGCAAGGGTTTCCCTTTTTCGATTGAGGACAAACCCCCTTGTAGACCTTGCGACTGTCGGGGAAACCCCGAATGGAGGGGGGAGGGAAAGAAAACGGGAAAGCCTCGGGGAAAAAATGAGGCAGGAGACAAACAACAGACAGACAGGGCAGATAGGCAGGCAAGCAGACAACAAAAAGGGCAGGCAGGCAAGGGAGGCAGGGGAGGGCGACAGAAAAAGGCAGACAGACAGATAGCCGGCAGGGCAGGGCAGGGAAAAACAGGCATCATGCAGGCAGACGGAAAGGCCCCCCAGAAAGACCAAACAAAGGCCCGACAGAAGGCCCGACAGAAAAGGGCGACAGGCAAGCAGGGGAGGGAGGCAGGCAGACAGAAAGACCCGGCAGCAGAAAGACAGGCAACAAACCCGAAAGACAGACAGGCAGGCAGACAGGCAGACAAAATACACAGGCAGACAGAAAGACAGGCAGGCGGGCAGACAGATAGACAGGCAGACAGAAAGACAGGCAGGCAGACAGAAAGACAGGCAGACAGAAAGACAGGCAGAC
>CM054136.1:68092634-68107634 GCA_028751875.1 Rapana venosa | reverse complement strand
TGGGGGGCTTGCAGTGTATTACACCCCAAGTAGCGGACTTATTGCAAACCTGTTTTAAACAAATCTCAAGTGGAACACAAGTTAATGAGCTGGAAGGGAAAATAGGTGGTATAGTGAAAAACAACCCTGGTTTTTCCCTTTTTTTTTAGAGAAACAAAGCGCAGCAGCAGCCCGCAAAAGCAGCAGCAGCAGCGCAGCGCGCGCGCACGCCACACACACACACATAAACCCCCCCTCACACCTCAGTACTCTCTCTTTTCCCCCATACACACAAACCACACAAGTGCTTTAGTCTATTTCTTTACAACGAAAACATTGTTTTTACTGGTTATGATGGAAAAAGGATACTGCTATTCCCCAGAAACTGTGTCAATTTCTGGTAAAAAAATACTTAATATGCACAACAACCCCTTTTCGTCGTGTCAGCACACTCGCTCCCTTTTATACGCCGAATTTTAACCCAAAAAAAACATTCCAAGGGCACAGAGGGCAAAGAGAGAGAAAACGAGAGGAGAGAGAAGAGACAGGAGACAGGAGAGAGCGAGAGAGCGAAACAGAGAGAGAGAGAGAGAGGGGGAAGAGATGATTTTGTATAATTTTTCGATGATTTTCTCTCTCTCTCTCTCTCTCTTTTCTCTCTCCTCCTCCTTCTCTCTCCTCTTTTCTCTCCTCTCTTCTTTTTTCTCTCTCGGAGAGAGAGAAACAGAGAGAGAGGAAACAGGAGATTGATTATTTTTGATTGATGATTAATAAAATTTTTTCCCAAAGGTTTTCGTTAAGTATTTCATTTCTTGAGAGAGAGAAGGGGGGGGGGAGGGGAGGGGGTGGGGGATTTATTGATTGATTGTTGATAATATTTATTTCCCAAAGGGTTTCAGTTAAAATGTTACATACTTGAGAGAGAGAGCTGATTGAATTGATTGATTTTAATAAAATTTTTCCCAAAGGGTTTCAGTTAAGTATTTTAAAACTTAGAGAGGGAGGGGGGGGGGGGGAGATTTATTATTGAGATAATTTTATTTCCCAAAGGGTTCAGTTAAATATTGGTTAAAATTTAGAGAGTATATTTATTTATTTATTGATTGATGACTGATTGATAACATTTATTCCCCCAAAATTCAGTTAGTGTGACATACTTTTGAGTGAAAGAGAGAGAGAGGAGAGAGAGAGAGAGAAGAGAGAGAGAAAGAGAGAGAGAGGGAGAGAGGAGAGGGGAAAAAGGAGGGAGAGAGAGCGCGCTCTTGAAGAAACAGGCTCCCATCTCTTGTGCCTCCGGTTTATTTTTGGCAACACGGAGAGGTCGCTTAGGTTTCATTTTATCCACACTTTATCTTTATGGTTCGTTTCCAAGACATACATGCCCGCTAGGCAAAACGCGGGTTCACTGTACACATTTAAACGTAATCATTTCATAATTATTTCATTGAGATCCGTTTTGAAAAGCCCTGACATCAGTAATTAATACACGTTTGAAAAAGGAGTTTCAAAATAATAAGTCGAAAGTAAAAGATAAAATTAACGAGCACTCGCTTTTCCCCAAGCTAAAAAGTTAAGCAGCATTGAGCATGGTTACCAAGTGGATGGGTGACCGTTTGCGCGCCTTGGTTGCAGTACAGTCCCCCCCCCCCCCCCCTCCCCCAGTTCGCCCAGCTGTAAATGGGTACCTGCCCCTTTAGGGACAGGGAAGGTGAAGCAGCGAAGGAGATGAGATGGGCGCCGGCCTCAATATGCTGGCCCCTAGAGAAGCTGAGGTCTTTGATGCCTCGCTCCCCTACGACCATAATTATGGGTTATGGGACACATTCACCTGTACCTTTTACCTCGGTAATACTAGTTTGAAAAAGGGAGTCAGAAAAGAACAAGTCTAAAGTAAAAGAAAACATTAATTAAACCTGTTGTTGTTGTTGGGAGTATATTAACGTCGCAGTGGAGATTTCCGATAATTATAGGGACTGGTGGCACCTATCTTTTTCTGAAG
The DNA here is from genome assembly GCA_028751875.1 of Rapana venosa. Classification (NCBI taxonomy): domain Eukaryota; kingdom Metazoa; phylum Mollusca; class Gastropoda; order Neogastropoda; family Muricidae; genus Rapana; species Rapana venosa. The sequence continues at coordinate 68,105,656 of CM054136.1, read as the reverse complement.
AATGTTTTGGGCTCTGTGGTCAGTTTCTCAAAAATGGGTGCTGAGGGCCCCCACACACACACACCCACACACACACACACACACAACAACAAACACACAACACACACACACACACCACACACGGGGCCGGCGCGCCGCGCGCCTTATTTTTCCTTTATAAACTTGTTTGGCCTGCAAGCCTGTAGGTTTTATGGAAATAAAAGATGCTCCAGTTCACACACACACATAACACACAGCACGACCACACACACAAACACACACACACCCCACACACACACACCCCGATTCCCGTTAAAGGGGGAATTTTTTTTCCCGGGAGTTAACTGTACAACTCCACTCTTCCCCCAAAAAATCCTTCGGGGATGAACTAAAACCCAGGTCCCCTGTTGAACGCACGCAGAACATCCCTTTCGCACCCGTTTAAAACCTGTTCCGCTTTTCATAAAAGGAGGCCCTTGTGTGCCGGGTGGGAACAGATGACAAAATTTACAAAACCGCATGCACACGGGGACTAGATGTAAAAAATAAGCACACAAGTGCTTATTCCATTGCCCATCGATATAAAAGAATTAAATAAATAAATAACACACACACACACACACACACACACACACACACACACACACACACACACACACACACACACACACACACACACGTTAAACAAACCATATCGTCAGATCAGTCAGATGGTAGTGTCAACGTATCACTTTCGTATAGTTTTGCCCATCACACTCCAACGACAACAATCCTCATCACCTTCTGAAGCCTCTGACAGGCAGGTAGACAGGCAGGTAGACAGGCAGGCCGGTAGACAGACAGGCAGACAGACAGGGAGGTAGACAGGCAGGCAGGTAGACAGGCAGGCAAGTAGGCATGCCCATTTCCCCGAACAACCAACACCATCACTACTGGAACCACCAGGCCACTAAATGACATGGGAGGAAAAGCCAATACCCCACCAGTACATGGAATACACCAGGAACAGAAAGAAGGCATCGGTGTCTAGTCCGCCACACACCGCAAAGTTATCATGTGCTGCTGTAAAGGGCTGCTGTCCAACTGGTCACCATACATACAGAATCAGCCCCGTGGAACAGGATCTCATCCTTGTTGGCATAAAAGCATAACTGGACCATGCTGATCAGAACATCTTGCGCACACGTTAAATCCTGTTCCGCTTTTCGTAAGAGTAGGCCATTGTGTGCCGGTGGGAACAGATGACAGAATTTACAAAACCGCATACACACGGGGACTGGATGTAAAAAGAAGCACACATGTGCTTATTTCTATTATCGTCGATATAAAAGAATAAAATAAATAAATAAGTAAATAAAATAAATAATTACGTAGTGTCAGTCAGAAAGGTTTCAGGCTTTTGAAAAAATATCGAATTAAGTGTTGACCTATTGAGTTTGTGTATTTTAAACATCAAGACAAATTGAGTGTCACTCTCTTGTGTGTGTGTTTTTCAAAACATCAAGCAAATGGAGTGTCGATCTCTTGATTTTTGTGTGTGGAAATCATCAAGACAAATAAATGGAGTGTCGATCTCTTGATTTTTGTGTGTGGAAATCATCAAGACAAATAGAGACTATAATGTCATATCTTAACGCCATTCACGAGGAACAAACTCTTTCAAAATCTTAACCCGCAACTGTGATTATTCAAAGAGAAGAAGCTCTTCAAGACCCCAAAGTCGAAATGCGGCTACCTTAAATAATGGTGGGGAAGGAAAAAAAACCCTGTCGCACAGGCAAAATCCCACCTCGGAGATCTAGGCAGGGAACGAAAAAAAATGTAAAAGGAAGTTTTAAAAGAATCTAAAAGTTGTAGCGTCAACAGGAAAAGTGGAACACACTTTATACATACATCAACAAAGCACAGTTTTGACACTGACTGCATGAGAAGAGGAGTCAACTATATACAGAAGTAAGAAAAACAGTGTTTTTCAAAAAATTTTAAAAGCACTTATGTGCTTTTTTAAAATCCAGTCCCCGTGTGTATGCGGTTTTGTAAATTCTGTCATCTGTTCCCACCGGCACACAATGGCCTACTCTTACGAAAAGCGGAACAGGATTTAACGTGTGCGCAAGATGTTCTGCGGTGCGTTCGCACACGGGGCCTCGGTTTATAGTCTCATCGGAAGAACTTTTGGGGAGAGTGGAGTCTGCACTGATGTTAACTCCAGGGGAAACTATCCCCTTGAAGGGGAATCGAACCCGGGTCGTTAGATTGCCAGCGCAATGTTCTAACCACTAGGCTATCCCGTCCCCCCATAAAGTGTGGCTTATGTAGATTTAGATGCAACGAGGTACTCAAGAATCTTTTTTTTTTTTTCGTTCCTGAACTAGAACTCCGAAGTTCGCCAATGGTGAGATTTTGCCTATGCGACCGTTTTTGCCCTCCATCAAGGTAGCCGCATTCCGACTTCGGGGATGTATGCTGGGTATGCTCGTGTTTCCGTAACCCATCGCTCGCTGACGTAAATTACAGGATCGCTAACGCGCATATTTGATCTTCTGCATGTGTATGTACACGAAGGAAATCAAAGCACTGGCAGGTCTGCACTTGAAGTTGACCTTGGAGATCGTAAAAATCTCCATCCTTAATTCGCCAGACGCTGCCAAGATTCAAACCCACGACTTCATGGACCCATGGGATTGAAGCCAGACGGTCTTAACCACTAGGCTATGACGTCCGTCGCTTAAGAATCTAAGAATTGGGGTTTGGAAAATTCAATGAAACATGCCCATGACAATTTCAATCTGTATTGAAAGGCAGTTCAAGAAGAATGCTTAGAATTCTGATCGTGGCAGGTGTGCGAATTCAAGAGGAATAAAACAGTCTAGACGGAACTGTGAAAATGGCACTTTTGACAATTCAAAGGAGGAAAGCTTTCTTCTTTTTACAGTTTTAGTTCGTTCTTGAGAGCTTCCTTTAGGGGCATTTGTGAATTTTTTTTAAAAAGAAAGTTTTTTTTCATAAATCTAATCTGGCAACTGATATTTTGTTGTTGCCTACACTACATGGAATTATGATAATAATAATCATATAAGAATAAAAACAACAAATAATGATGATGATAATTATTGACTTTTATTCTTATCATAATCATCGTCGTCGTCATCATCATCATCACCATCACCATCACCATCATCATGAGTGAACCAATTCAGCGTTTTACGAACAATTTCACAGTGGTCTGATTATTGCCTGTGTACTCTTGATGAGTTTTCCCACCATGCATCATTTAATTCATGTTGAGAGAGTGACGCTAGTCATTTAGTAGATCGTTGGACAACTAGATGCGTACGAGTTGACGTGACCATCATAACAAATTATTATAAGGTCGCAGGCATGGAGCATCTTTTTATTTATAGATTGCAATTAAAAAGGTACAGGTGTCCCATAACCTTTGCGGTCGTAGTGGAGAGAGGCATCAGAAACCTCAGCTTCTCTAGGGGCAAGCATATTGAGGGCGGCAACCATCTCCTCTCCTTCGCTGCTTTTACCTTCCCTGACCCTAAAGAGGGCAGGTACCCATTTACAGCTGGGTGAACTGGGGGGACTGTGCTGAAGTCAAGGCGCGCAAACGCTCACCCATCCACTTGGTAACCACGCGCGATGCTGCTTAATATTGGCTGGGGGAAAGCGAGTGCTCTGACCACTGAGCTTTTCCGTCCCTAGATTGCAATGAGTTAGTTGTAAGTCACCTTTCGCCTACCAACCCCCACCCCCACCCCCGCCTGGGACAAAAGTAAACAACAAAAAACCCAAACCCACAAACAAAACAAAGACAAAAAACACCTTTGCTTTTACTACCTCATCCAGCACAGTCAGTTATCTCATAGCGTAAGAAAATAATGTCCTGTACTGCCTTGATCGATAACACCCCCCTCCCTTTCCCACACCAAACACACACACGCAATTACACACACACACACACACACACACACACACACACACAACACACACACACACACACACACACACACACACCACACACACACACAACTCTTTAGCGAATCCTTAGCGAGCGCAGCATCAGACCTCTAGCTCTCAGCTCTTGCTAGGCTAGCAAGCTAGCAAGCAGCTAGCATGATCGGGTTCTGAACAATCGATGGGTGCCTTCAGCCAAGGTACCGAATAACACTCAGATGCCATACAGATAATCATAACAGTCGTAGAAGAACGAGCCGATTCCAGAGTTGTCCTCTCTCTCTCTCTCTCTCTCTCTCTCTCTCTCTCTCTCTCTCTCTCTCTCTCTCTCTCTCTCTCCTCTCTCCTCTCTCTCATCTCTCTCTCTCTCTCTCTCCTCTCTCAGGGGGAAGAGAACCGTAGGAGGTTGGGGAAGGGGTGGAGGGGAGGGGGGGGAGGGCAGGGGGGGGGGGGGGGGGGAAGGGGGCGAGCGGGAGGGAGGCAGAGGTCCATGTAGGGACGTGACTAGCTAGGCTATCATATGACGCTATAGAGTGTAGCGCAGTCAGACGTGGCGACGCCTGTAAGTGACGGTTTTGCCTGACATTGATTGGCAGGGGGTGGGGGAATGGGGAGGGGATGGGGAGGGGGTGGGGGGCGGGGTGGAGGGGGGGGGCAGGGGTGGTGATAACGGTATCGTTCAAGCACAGTCATGTATACATCATACATCCATCCCTGCCTAGGCCTACTGCTGTAGCACCCAGTGTGGGATTTCTGAGTTTTTAGTATAGGATGATGATATGATATTATGACCATTGTTGTTGTTTGTTGTTGTTTGTTTTTCATCGTCGCTGCTGTTGTGTTTCTGTGTTGTTGTTGTTGGTGTGGTGGTGGTGTTGGTGTTGGTGTGTGGTGGTGGTGGTGGTGGTTCTTCTTTCTTACTGAAACTAATTATTGGTGAGAGCACTGGTTGAACTTATGAATCTAAGGTTGCAGGTTCGAGTTGTGGATAGTTGTCTGGTAAAGGATTTTTAACAAAAAAGACATTTGAGAATGACATGTCTTCTGATTCCACTTCCCTACATGTCTTCTAATTCCACTGCCTTACATGTCTTCTGATTCCACTGCCCTAGATGTGTTCTGATTCCACTGTCCTAAATGTCTTCTAATTCCACTGCCCTATATGTCTTCTGATTCCACTGCCCTACATGTCTTCTGACATGTCTTCTGCTTCCACTGCCCTACATGTCTTCTGATTCCACTGCCCTACATGTCTTCTGATTCCACTGTCCTACATGTCTTCTGATTCCACTGCCCTACATGTCTTCTGAATCCACTGCCCTACATGTCTTCTGACATGTCTTCTGCTTCCACTGCCCTACATGTCTTCTGATTCCACTGCCCTACAATCATGTCTTCTGATTCCACTGCCCTACATGTCTTCTGATTCCACTGCCCTACATGTCTTCTGATTCCACTGCCCTACATGTCTTCTGATTCCACTGCCCTACATGTCTTCTGATTCCACTGTCCTACATGTCTTCTGATTCCACTGCCCTACATGTCTTCTGATTCCACTGCCCTACATGTCTTCTGATTCCACTGTCCTACATGTCTTCTGATTCCACTGCCCTACGTGTCTTCTGATTCCACTGTCCTACATGTCTTCTGATTCCACTGCCCTACATGTCTTCTGATTCCACTGCCCTACATGTCTTCTGATTCCACTGTCCTACATGTCTTCTGATTCCACTGCCCTACATGTCTTCTGATTCCACTGCCCTACGTGTCTTCTGATTCCACTGTCCTACATGTCTTCTGATTCCACTGCCCTACATGTCTTCTGATTCCACTGCCCTACATGTCTTCTGATTCCACTGCCCTACGTGTCTTCTGATTCCACTGCCCTACATGTCTTCTGGGGGTGGGATAACTCAGTGGCCAGAGCACTCGCTTTCCTCCAGCCAAGGTTAAGTAGCGTCAAGCTTGGTTAGGCTACCTGCCTCTTTAGGGTCAGGGAAGGTAAAGCAGCGAGGGAGAGGAGATGGGTGCCGCCCTCGATATGCTGACCCCTAGAGAAGGTGAGGTCTCTGACGCCTCGCTCCTCTACGACCTTATAGGCTATGGGAACACCTTTACTTTACATATCTTCTGATTCCACTGCCCTACATCTCTTTCTGATGACTGAACGAGCCAAGAAACCAAGGTTCTGTGACTGTGAACTCATGCAGAGCATCTTGTGCACAAGTTAAATCCATCCATCTATAGGACAGGACCGATGGTATTGATAGCACACAAGCGCTGGACATGCATTCAAGACCTCACCAGCCTATGAAGATACGCTGCTGATGAAGCATCTGCCCATAGCCAGTACAGTGTGGTGTGTAAGAAATGATCCATAACGGGAACACGTCCTCCAGGAAAAAACCAACCGAGAACCGAAATGCTTTTTTGTTGTTGTCCTTGTTTTACTGCTGAGTTTCGATTGATTGATGCTAAAGTGGATTTTAAAGGTGTCAGAGCAATATCGAGCTGATCTAGTTCCGTAAAGCTAATGCTGGAGTTAGATTTTCTTTCCGATGTACATTCATGAAGCCTACCACTACTACTATACAGAATGAGAGGAGATTGTCTGCGAACAAGTGTGTGTGTGTGTGTGTATGTGTGTGTGTGTGTGTGTGTGTGTGTGTGGTGTGTGTGTGTGTGTGTGTGTGTGTGTGTGTGTGTGTGTGTGTGTGTGTGGTGTGTGTGTGTGTGTGTGTGTGTGTGTGTGTGTGTGTGTGTGTGTGTGTGTGTGTGTGTGTGTGTGTGTGTGTGTGATATCCACGAAACATCGCAGATGTTGACTATCACTTCCTAACAATCTCTCCGATGCCGAAATCGGAGAACAACAACAACATTAACAAGACTTGCTCATGGAATTTCTACTGCCCTTGTCTGTGTAGTCTGCCTAAATCCAGTTTATTGATAGAAATAATTAGAGGCGTTGTCAAGCTCTTGTCTGTTGCCTCTCTCTCTCTCGAAATGGCGCGTGGTGTAAGTCCAGTGTACTGATGACACTGATTAGCTGAGCACAGCACAGCCAGACAATGTGAAGAAGGGGGCTCAGAGAATCACCAGACCGCTGATCTGTTGCCACTTAACTGAGGAGTCCAGTTCTGCCCCCTTGATCCCTTAAGAGGTCAGTCCTGAGAATGACGGACAAATGGACAAATGGACAGTGCTTCCTTAACCAGCCACGCCTGCCTGCCTGTCTGCCCGCCCGCCTTCCTGTCTGCCTGTCTGCCTGCCTGCCTGCCTTATCACTTGATCTCCACCATTTCTCACTGGTGAGGCAAACTAGAAGGGATTAGGCGGATTGAGTCAAGTTATTTAATTTTAATTTTCTTTTATTCTTTTATATCGAGGATAATGGAATAGCGCTCGTGTGCTTTTTTACATCCAGTCCCCGTGTGTATGCGGTCTTGTAAATTCTGTCATCTGTTCCCACCAGCACACCATGGCCTACTCTTACGAAAAGCGCAACAGGATTTAACGTGTGCGCAAGATGTTCTGCGTGCGCTCGCACACGGGGCCTCGGTTTATAGTCTCATCCGAAAGACTTTTGGGGAGTATGGAGTCTGCACTGTTGTGAACTCCAGGGGAAACCTATCCCCTTGGACGGGAATCGAACCCGGGTCGTCAGATTGCCAGCGCAATGTTCTAACCACTAGGCTATCCCGTCCCCCTGTCTGTCTGTCTGTCAGCCTGTCTGCCTGCCTGCCTGTCTGTCTGTCTGTCTGTCTCTGTTTCTGTCTGTCTGTCCGTCTCTCTCTCTCTCGTCAATTGTATCAAAGGCTCCAGTGCTTGCGTGTCAGAAAGGATGTTAGTGCGCAATATTTAAAAAAATCTGAATGGTTTGAAGAGAAATGCAAAATTCCTAAGAGAGAGAGAGAGAGAGAGAGAGAGAGAGAGAAGAGACAGACAGACAGACAGACAGACAGACAGACAGACAGGCAGACAGACAGAGATAGAGAGAATGAGAGAGAAAGGAAAGAAAGAGAAAAATAGAAAACAGGGCGAAAGTAAATCATTTCAAAGCATCTAGCTAAAATGAAAGAAAGCAGCATTGAGTTACATCGAAAAACCAATTCATCCCATCAGAAAAAATAAAGAAAACCCAGCAGGCAGGACTCTGGGAAAAGAAAAGGTTGAATGCTCAACAATGACTAATCAGAATTCTTTGAAGTTTTGAAATGAAATCAGAATTTTGGGATGAAGGTGTAACTGGATAGCGTATAGCGTCCTGAACATCTATGACTTTTTTTTGTTCGTTTCAGATTTTAAACAGAGGTATTTTAGTGCCACAAAGAAAATATTGTGATGTTTGTAATGTCTCTGCTGAGTAATAATGGCGCAGATTATGGTTTATTATCATCGTCATCGTCGTCGTCGTCGTCGTCATCACCATCATCAACATCATCATCATCATCATCATCTTCTTCTTCTTCTTCTTCTTTTTCTTCTTCTTCTTCTTCTTCTTTCTTCTTCTTCTTCTTCTTCTTCTTCTTCTTCTTCTTCTTCTTCTTCTTCCTCCTCCTCCTCTTCCTCCTCCTCCTCCTTCTTCTTCTTCTTCTTCTTCTTCTTCTTTCTTCTTCTTCTTCTTCTTCTTCTTCTCTCTTCTTCTTCTTCTTCTTTCTTCTTCTTCTTCTTCTTCTTCTTCTTCTTCTTCTTCTTCTTCTTCATCATCATCATCATCATCATCATCATCATCATCATCATCATCGTTGTTATTATTAGTAGCATTAGTATTAGTGTTGTTATTATCATTAGTATTAGTAGTGTTATTATTGGCATTACTATTAGTATGTCATTATTTTTTAAATGATTATTGTTGTTGTTATTATTATTATCATCATCATCATCGTCATCATCATCATCATCATCATCATCATCATCATCATCATCATCAAAAGGTATCTGAAGAAGTAATGCAGTAGATGATATCTTGGCTGAAGAATTAAATAGTGATGAAAAATAGACATCGAATTGTGCAATACTACTTTTCCGTCAGACCTGTATTCCACGGACTAGCTTTAAGACCAAAGTGGTACCAGTTCACACAACAGGAAGGTCTGAGAAAGCAGACCATTAGAGAGGAGAGTTATACTGCTTAATCATCATATCTAGACGTTATACAGCGGTTTTAAACTTGACCCCAATAGCAAACACAACACTATAAAAATTTTATTTATTTATTTATACCACTTTAAGTCACGAGATTTCTCTGCGTGAAATTCGGGCTGCTCCCCCCGGGAAGAGCACGTCGCCACAAGAGCAGCGCCACCCCCCCCCCCCTTTTTTTTTTTTAGTAGGGTATAATTATAATTATAGTCAGTGGCTTGAATCCACTAGCAAAGACAACACTTTCTTCTTCTGCGTCGAACGCTCAGACAGCAACTATTGTCTGTTATATGAGCGAAAATGCTTCACGCTGCCGTAAAGCACCTGACAAATCATGCCCAGCGCAACCGACTTTAGCATAAGAGAAAATTGTTTTCTTTGAAGTTTGTCTGGAAGAAAACAACATGCAGGAGAATGGACCAAGAAGACAGAAAACAGACAAGAAGGAGGTGACAGGACGAAAAGGAACAAAAGAGAGTGAAAGAAAAGAGGAAATTTCTAGCACATAATTTCCAGAAAGTGGGGATGCTATTTGTACTGACAGCCCCCCCCCCCCCCCCCCCCCACCCCCACCCCCCACCCCGGCATCCCCTGAACAAAGGTAAACACGACACTATTGGGATCAGTCAGGGGCTTAGGAAGAGATGGGAGGACAACATTGGAGAGTGGACAGACGTGGAGCTGAGAGACACACTGAGAGCGGCCGAGAGACGCGAGGACTGGAGAAAGGTGGTTGACAAAGCTTCTTCGGCGCCCCAAAGGATTCGGAATCTGAGGGATCGGTGACGGTGACGACAGTGGCTTGGACTCCACTAGCAAACACAACACTATGTTCTCCTCACAGCTTAGATGCCTACCCTACAGAGGAGTCAACACTATTGGAGGAGGTGGTTGGAGGGGGGGGGGGGGGTATGTTTCCTCTACTATGCTACAAACTCCAGAAAGTTGCAGAAAGTGGGAAAGGGAGGGAGGGGGAGGGGAGGGTGAAAGAAAGAAAGGAAGACAGCAGAGAGAGAGAGAGAGAGAGAGAGAGAGAGAGAGAGAGAGAGAGAGAGAGAGAGAGAGAGAGAGAGAGAGGATCCTGTGGTTTTGTCGATCCCATCTGTGTCTGGAGTCATTCCCCAGTACAGTACAGTACAGTACAGTACAGTACAGTACAGTACAGTACAGTTCAGTTCAGGCAGTGAGAAGAATGACAGTCAGGATCAACACTATCCGCTGCTGCTGCTGCACATTTCTCTCTTGATGTGTGGTATTTGTGTTTCTGAGACGTGGCGGTAATCTTCGATTACCAGTTGCAAAGATACCAGCGACTTCTGTCTGTCTGTCTGTCTGTCTGTCTCTGTCTCTGTCAGTCTATCTGTATCCCTCTCTCTGTCTGTGTGTGTGTGTTTCTCTCTTTCCCTCTCTGTCTCTGTCTTTGTCTCTATATGTCTGTGTCTCTGTCTGTTTCTCTGTGTCTGTCTCTGTCTGTTTCTCTGTATCCTGTGTGTGTGTGTGTGTGTTCTCTCTCTCTCTCTCTCTCTCTCTCCTCTCTCTCTCTTCTCTGTGTCTCTCTCTCTGTCTCTCTCGTCTCTGTCTGACCGTCCTGTCTCTCTCTCGTCTCTTCTAGTCTCTGTCTGTGTGTCTGTCTGTCTCTCTGTCTGTCTGTCTGTCTGTCTGTCTCTCTCTCTCTCTCTCTCTGCTGCTCTGTCTCTCTCTCTCTCCCTCTCTCTTCTCTCTCTCTCTCTCGTCCTTCTCTCTCTCTCTCTCTCTCTGTCTCCTCCCATGTTCCTGAGCGGGAAGGGGTGGGGGGGGGGGGGTAGGGTAAAATTTGACCAACTATGTGACAAGAGGTATTTTTCAGAGCTCGTGAAATTTATCCATTAATTTGTTAAACTTTTTAGTCAGACACAGAGAAGGCATTTCGAGGAATGAAATGAATGCATGAAAGCTATGTATACAAATATATAATTAAGAGGATTAGAACGAATGCCGGTGAAAGAGAATCTCAAAGGTTGGATAAGAAGTGCTTTAAATTTAATTAAAGGAGGAAGCAAGGGCAAAAATGCGTTTGTTTTTTTTTAAAAAAAGAACACAACTTCCATCAGATCAACAAAATGCCACGAAGACTAGGAGTGAAAATCGTAAAAATTCTGAAAGAAAAGACACACACACACAGAGTTTGAAGTTGTGTACGACACACTATCTACCTGACAACATACCAGACCCAAGACACTTTTGGAGTGAAGTTAATATAAATCTCACCTCACCTCACATGTCTACCTCGTAGTCTAATAGACCATTGGTGTACCACTGAAGATTTCGCAACAGAAATCTAGGTCGCAGTGAACAAGAATCAGGAATGCAATGAGATAACTATGCAGAGATCGTGGTCTAGAAGGTAACCGCCGCCTGTCTAATAACGAAAGGTCCGGGTCGGAAGTGTGGTGGTTCGAACTCCCTTGGACCCGAAAACTTGACCCCCATCTATAAGACCATTGTGGTGGGCAGCGTTAGTTTTTCCCGAGAGACGATACAACCGAGGTCCCGGTGTTCACATATTATTTAGCGCACGTAAAAGAACCCGACGGCAACAATAAGTGTTTCCTCCAGTCCCCTGGTAAGAAAAAGATTCTGTAGAAAAAAGCCACTCTGAAAGGGAAAAAATACATTGCAGTTACGAGTTATCACTGCGCAAGATGTTCTGCGAGCGTTTGAACACCAGGACCCCGGTTTTTATTAGTCTCCACCCCAAGGACTTTTGGGGGAGTGATGTCAGTACAGGATATGACTACCAGGGAGGGGGGGGGGGGGGGGGGGGGATCCTCTCGAAAAGGGGTAATGAAGGTCGAACCCGGTCGTCACATCACAGGTCAACGCTCTAAACCACTAGGCTGGTCCTCCTCCTGTCCGTGAAATAAACTAGGTTTCTGGGGACGGGATAGAGGTTAGAACCTTGCGCTCGCCCATCGACGACCCCGGGTTCGATCCCTTTCAAGGGGAAATTTTTCATCCCACTGGAATTAACATCAGTGCAGCCTCCAACTCACCCCCAAAGTCCCTTCGGATTAGACTATAAACCGAGCCCCGTGTTGCGAACGCACGCAGAGAACATCTTGCGCGCACGTTAAACACTGTTCCGCTTTTCGAAAGAGTAGGCTATTGTGTGCCGGTGGGAACAGATGACAAAATTTACAAACCGCATACACGCGGGGACTGGATGTAAAAAGGCACATAAGTGCTTATTCCGTTATCCTTGATATAAAAAAATAATAATTAAAAAACACAACAACGAACAACTCGCATGGTGTTTGTACAAAGTTTGTACAAAGCTTTCAGACGAAAGAGACTAAACCGTAAACTCAGTCTCCTGCCTACCTGGAAACTTGCAATGTCTATGCGTTGATTCATTGATTTATACAGTACCTCAGTAGATGTTTCTAAACCCCATGAAAATAAAGGTGAAAAGGTAAAGTTATCCCATAACCTATGCGGATCGTAGTAGGGGGGGGGGTGGGGGGTCAGAGACCTTAGCTTTCTCCAGGGCCAGCATATGATGGCGGAGGGGGTGGGGGGGGGGGGGGTGAGGGCGGCGCCCATCCTCCTCTCTCCCTTCGCTGCTTTAACCTCCTGACCCTGAAAGATGCAGGTACCCATTTACAGCAGTGGAGCTAGGACTGTACTGAACCAAGGCAAAATCGCAGAACGGTCCCCCACCACTTGTAACCACGCTCCGATTCTGATTAGGCATGAGGAAAGCGAGTGCATTGTCATCGCTGATCCCTGACTCTCTCTCCTCTACAAAAAAGAAAGAACGTTTTAACCCCCCCCCACCCACCACCCCCCCCCTCTCTCTCTCGCTCCTCTCTCATCTCTCATCTCTACTCTCAATCTCTCATACATCTCTCACTCTCTCTCTCTCTCTCCCGCTCTCGGTTCGTCATCTCCTCATCCTC
>CM054136.1:68085134-68090134 GCA_028751875.1 Rapana venosa | reverse complement strand
AATTCCAATGTTCATCACATCACAAACAGTTCCATAATTCACACCCAAAAGGGATGGGTAGTTACTATTATTTTTCTAATTTTTTTGCTTTTTATGAACTCTCCTATCATTTTGTTTGACCAAAATTTTACACAAACAAATTGAAATTCCTCATATATAACAAAAACAGATTGGATAAGCATATGGCTTGAACAGTTTATCAATATGAAACTCCTGTCCTCTCCCTCCTCCCCATTACAACAAAAAAAGAAAAACCGAAAACCTTACTTCTCTGCTCCAAGGTTAAACAAGGGTTATCAGTGTTTCGAATAAAAACGCAATATTATAGTAGTCTTTAAATTTTGTTCCCATGAATTGGCCTCCTTTAAAATAAAAAAAAAAAAGGCGTATATTGCTTTGTTGCTATGGTTTTTAACTAAATGTTCTTGTGTTGCTTGAAAATTCCCGTTCTGATGAAAAAACGACCGCTAGAAATATATTAAGTATCTCTCTACTTGTTTTTTATCAATCATAAAACCATGCTCTCCCCCCCTCCATGCTCTTCCGCTCCCCCACCAACATTTAAAATGAATTGGAATTTTAGGAGGTGATCTCGTAAATGGACTATTAATAAAACTAACCTTGTTTTTGTTTTGTTTATCTTTAAAAAAAAAAATAAAAAAAAAACTTAAAAAAAACAAAAAACAAAAAACAAACAAAAAAAAAAAAAAAACCCCCAATTAGAGAACAGTATTTCTTCTCTTTAATCTGCAGTTTGTATCAGTTTTAGTTTTGAAGGACTCCTATTTTAGGTTGTTGAAAGCAATGTAGCCATATGCCAAACAATGCCCGGTGGCCCAGGTCATCAAGCATAGAGTAAAAACAAAAAGGAATTCTGCTTGTCTGTTTGCTGATTTCTGTATTTAGTCTGATTCCCCTAATTTATCGGATCCTGTTCAACTTCTTTTTATATTCTGTCTTTAGTTTTTTTTTTTATTTTTTTGTTTGTTTTTTTTTTTTGTCATTTTTTTTATTTATTTTTTTTATTTTGCGTTTATATAATAAAATGGCGAAGACTCTATGTTTTTCCCCTAACCCTTGTCCTCAATCTCCAAAAGAGAAATCAAACTTTTCTCCCCTCCATCAATATATTGAAACTATAAAGAACTATAAAACAAGCGATAATCACATGAAACCAAGATACATTAAATTAAAGTTAGAAACTTTAGCTGTATTTTTTTTTTTCCCTGAAGTACCCCTTTTCTGACTATGATTTCATCTGTTTGTTTTGCCCTCTATTTTTGTAAATATTGTTGCATTGGAATACATGTTTTTAATGACATTAAAAGTTTTGCCATGTTAATCCCCTAATTCTTAACTTTAAAGAAAGACCCTCGTTCCACACATTATCACACGCTTCCTGAAAATCCTACAAAGCTGCATTAAAGTCTTTTAGTTTACTTTCAGTACACTATCCTATTAAATATTAAGTAGGAAGATATGGTCCTATGTTCTGCTGCTTTTTCGAAACCAGCTTGTTCTCTGACAATACTATTGATTTTCTAATTATTCAAGAAATTCTATGGTCAGTATTTGACAAAAAGTTTTCCAATAGTGTTTGTCAACGTTATTCCTATGTAGATTTTCGGGTTGTATATGCATCCGTTTTTTTATAATTTGGGAAAACATTCACTCCTACCTTCCAGTCACAGGGATATATACCCGTTTCTAATGTGTGTGTTGTGTGTGTGTGTTGTGTGTGTTTGTGTTGTGTGTTGTTGTGTGTGAGTGTGAGTGTGTGTGTGTGGTGAGAGTGTGTGCGTTGTGTGTGTTGTGGTGTGTGTGTTAGTCACTTCTCTCTCTTCCTCTCACCACCACAGCACATTACACACACCCATGACACAAAGCAAACCATGAACATTGGGGTGAAGTACAGTTTTGTTGTGTTGTTTTGTGTTATTGTGTGTGTGTGTGTGGGTGTGTTGTTGTGGGTGGTGGTGTTGTGTGTGTGTTGTGTGTGTGTTGTGTTGTGTGTGTTGTGTGTGTGTTGTGTTTTGTTTTGTGTGGTGTGTTGTGTGGGGTGAGGGTGGAGAGTTGTGGTGGGGATGTAGTGTTGTGTTGCGTGTGGGAGGTGAGGGTGGGTGTTATTGTGTTGTGAGGTTGTTGTTATGTGTGAGTGGTGAGTTGTGTGAGCGAGGGGTGGCGGGTGTTTGGGTGTGTGTGTTGTACGTGTGGTTTGTTTGTGTGGGGTGGGTGAGTGGTGTTATGTGTGTGTATGTGTTGGTGTGTTGTGTGTTTTGTGTTTGTGTGTCTGTGTTGCTTGTGGTTGTGTGGTTGTGTTGTTTGTGTTGTGTGTTGTGTGTGTGTGTGTGTGTGTGTGTGTGTGTGTGTGGTTGGTTGTGTTGTGTTTTGTGTGTGTGTGTGTGTGTGTGTGTGTGGGTGTGTTTAATCATTCTTCACTCTTCACTCCTTAAGTCATGATGATAAAAGAGAGAGAGAGGTCTTGGTTAGTGATCTATTTTTTCAGCATATTTTTTGTCTCAGACTCCTGGCGCTCTCTCTCTCTCTCTCTCTCTCATCATCTCTCTCTCTCACTCTCACTCTCTCTCACTCTCTCATCCTCTCTCGCTCTCATCCATCTCACGCTCTCTTCATCTCCCGTCCATCACTCCTCATCGCTCATCTCCCTCTCTCTCTCCTCTCTCTCTTTTAAAGATGAATTCATCCCATGCTTTATAATCTGTTTAATTTTTTTTTTTGTTATGTCAGGGGATTTATTTTCTTCCTCCCCTCCTCCACTTCTTTATCTTCTTTTCCCCCATGTCTCTGTCTGTCCAGTTTTCTGGTCGTCAGTATTTTTCCCCTGATTGCGTCTTGCTACCATTGCGCAAGTCTGTCTTTGTTTGTCCATGTCTGCCTGCCTGCCTGTGTCTCTCTGTCTGCATGTCTGTGTCTATCTGTCTGTCTGTCTGTCTATCCGTTTGTCTGTATGTCTATCTGTCCGTCTGTCTATCCGTCTGTCTGTCTGTGTCTGTCTGTCTGTCTATCTGTCTGTCTCCCTCTCTCGTGTATTAATGTGTGTGTGTATTTATTATATATTTATTAATTTATTCTTTTATTTCGATCGAGGATAATGGAATAAGCACTCCTGTGCCTTTTTTCATCCATTCCCCGGGCGTATGCAGTTTTCTGAACTTTGTCATCCGTTCCCACCAGCACACAATGGCCTGCTCTTCCAAAAAGCGGAACGGGTTTTTACGTGTACGCAAGACGTTGTGGTGTGTGTGTGTGTGTGTGTGTGTGTTGTGTGTGTGTGTGTGTGTGTTGTGTGTGTGGCGCGCGCGCGCGCGTGTACGTGCGTTTGTGCGCGTGCGTGCGTGTTGTTCCCTCCTTGGCTTAATCACTCGCTGTCTACGTTTTAATCCTGCTGTGATATAATGGAAGCCCACGCATGTCAAACTGAAGAAAGCTTCAAGAAGAAGAAAAAGGCGAAATGCTACGCGTGCATGTATGCGTGAGCGCGCTCTTGTGTGTGTGTGTGTGGTGTGTGTGTGTGTGTGTGTGTGTGTGTGTGTGGTGTGTGTGTGTGTGTGTGTGTGTGTGTGCATGTGTGTGTGTGTGTGTGTGTGTGTGCATGGTTGTGTGCATGTGTGTGTGTACGTGTGTGTGTTGTGTGTGTGTTGTGTGTGTTGTGTGTGTTGTGTGGTGTGGTGTTGTGTTTTGTGTGTGTTGTGTGTGTGTGTGTGTGTGTGTGTGTGTGTGTGTGTGTGTGTTGTGTGGTGTGGTGCGTTGTATGTGTGTGTGTTTATGTGTGTGTTGTGTGTCTGTGTTGTGTGTGTGTGTAAGTCAAATTTTTATTTCCAGATGGTACATTGAATAGCAATGCATTTTGGGGTGGGATTTTTTTTTTAAAAATCAAGCCATCGATCTAAGAACAAAAACTTAAAGAAGAAGAAAAAGGCGCAATGCTGTGCGTGAGCGTGTGTGTTGTGTGTTGTGTGTTGTGTTGTGTGTGCTGTGTGTGTATGTTTATGTGTCGTGTTTTTTTAAATTTTTATTTTATTCTTTTATTTCATTTTATTCTTTTATTTCATTTTATTCTTTTATATCGAGGACAATGGAATAAGCACTCATGTGCTTTTTTACATACAGTCCCCGTGTGTATGCGGTTTTGTACATTCTGTCATCTGTTTCTACCGGCACACAATGGCCTACTCTTACGAAAAGCGGAACAGGGTTTAACGTGTGCGCAAGATGTTCTGCATGCGTTCACACACGGGGCCTCGGTTTATAGTCTCATCCGAAGGACTTTGACATTCAGTTCCATTTTTTTGTCAAACTGGGAAGAAAGGTTGAGGCTGGGAATCGAACCCAGAACCTCACGGTTAACTTGTTGGCAGGCGAACGTCTTAACCATCCTGCCACCTTCCTTCCCCTGTGTGTGTGTGTGTGTGTGTGTGCGTGAAGATGTTGTGGGAGTGGAAGAAGACAGATGGAGGGGAGTTATGTGTCAGTGGAAACAATGTCAGGCACTCCTTTCCCATGTGTGTTCAGTTACTGCCCTATAGGGCCGGCCGTCTCTTTGTGCGCGTGGAATATTATTGTTATTATTATTGTTATTGTGAGCCTATCGTCCACACCGCTTGCTTGCTTGCTTGTATCTATCTCTGTCTGTCTTTCTGTCTGTCGGTCGGTCGGTCTCTTTTTGTCTGTTTGTCTGTCTGTATGTATGTCTCTCTCTGTGTCTGTCTCTGTATGTCTGTCTCTGTCTGTCTCTGTCTCTGTATGCCTATCTCTCTGTCTGTCTGTCTGTTTCTCTCTCTCTCTCTCTCACTCTCTCTCCACACATACGTGTCGAGCCGAAGAAAGCTGCAAAGAAGAAGAAAAAGGCGCAATGCTATGCATGCATGCGTGCGCCGCGCGTATGTTTATACACACACACACACACACACAAAGTTATTGTTGTTTAAAATTATTTTTTTCTTTCTTGATTATATCCCGATAAGGGCAGGGACTGGATG
>CM054136.1:68065134-68082634 GCA_028751875.1 Rapana venosa | reverse complement strand
GAAGGAAAATAATCCTGGAAAGTACGTACCTCTCTGGAAACAGCAAATTTGGCAAGATGATGGCTGTAAATGGTGTCTTTCCATTATGCTGGCACAGAACTGAAAAACAAGATCTAATGGCTGCAGGATGCAGCAAGTATATCTAAGGGAGGTTACTGCCCTGCTCTTACTAAGGGAGGCTACTGCCCTGCTTTTTACTAAGGGAGGTTACTGCCCTGCTCTTACGCTGGTAACTATGGGAGGCGTCTGTGTTCCTGTTATGGTTACCATGGGAGCGTGTGTGTTTGTGTGTGTGTGTGTAGGGGGGGGGGGGGGGGGGGGGGTCTGCTGTGTTCTTATTTGATCGTTGTAACAGTTTTAATTAATGGTGTGGCTTTATCTTCAAATTCCTTCTCCATCTTCAATACTGTAGACATACTTTTAAGTTATACGACACATTCTCCTACAATCTTAGCATTTCGAAGTCCAAATTGTAACAACATTAACAACAAAATAATGACCACAAGTGATTCAATTTACTCTCTTTTAAAATTGGAAAGAAGAGGCATGATGTTGCTTCTCCTGGAAGAGAGTACAGTTTACACATACACGTACATACACACACACACACACTCACACACACACACCACTTTCACACACATGTACACACACACACACACACACACACAACACATAATACATACACACACCCACACACACACACACACACACGTATACACACGTACACACACACACACATACACGTACACACACACGTACACACACACGTACACACACACACACACACACACACACGTACACACGTACACACACACACACAAACGTACACACACGTACACACACACACACAACACACACACACACACACACACACACACACGTACACACACACACACACACACACACACACACACACACACACACACACACACACGTACACACACACACGTACACACACACACATACACACACACACACACACACACACACACACACACACACAGTGACAAACACAAACAAACAAACTGCAAGCCAATTCTTCTGCTGCTGCACACCAGCCTCGGTGCACTCGTAAACAAAACCCACCTATTTGGAATTGCTGTTCTCTGAAGCCCTTCCTTCCTTAGTCTTGTCATCAGTGTTTGTAAGGAGCCTAGAGAGAAAGACGTTATTCATAGTCTACAGCCATCATTGTGAAAACCAAAAAACAGAAAAAAGGGGGGGGAAAGCTCCCTAATTGTTCATTAACGTTGCTCTAGTGGGGATGCCAGGGGCATATCAGTATATACATTGTATATACATTCCATTTATTATTATTATTATTATTATTATTATTATTATTATTATTTCAGTATAAATAGCATCCCCGCCTTCTGGAAATCCTGTGCTAGGAATTCCCTCTTTTCTATCCCTCTCTTTATTTCTGCCTGGTTCCTTTTTCTCCATGTCACTTCCTCCTTGTCTATGTTCTGCCTTCCTGGTCCATTTTTCCTGCTTTTTCCCCCTAGAAAGACTTAAAATCTAACGATTCTTTCCCATGCCAAAATCGTATGCTCTGGGGCCTGACTTGTCAGGCGCTTAACGGCAGCGCAACGCATTTTTGCTCAGATGACAGACAACACTAGTTGCTGCCTGAGTGTTCGACGAAGAAGAGGAAGAAACAGTTGTGTTAGGTGTGCCCCCCCCCCCCCCCCCCCCCCCCCCCTCCCTCCTATTTTGAAAAAAAAAAGAAGAAATCTGCTCTCAGTCCTCACTGTACGTCGTCTCAAAGTAAAACGCGTGTTTCTGAAGTCTGGTCTGTTTTTATGGTGGCATTCACAATATTGGTTTAGTTTGTTACTCAAAAAGCTGGTGTGTGATTTTACTTATTTTTATTTATTTATTTATTTATTTATATTTATGCCACCTCAAGTCACGGCAGATTTCTCTGCGTGAAATTCGGAGAGAGCGCGTCGGCACAAGAGCAGCGCCACCTTTTTTTTCTTTTTCCAGTCTGCAGCTGTATTAATTTTGTTTTCCTATCAGAGTGGCTTTATTTTTATTTTTTTTACAGAATTTTGCCAGGGACAACTCTCTTGTTGCCGTTGGTTTCTTTTACGTGCGCTAAATAATTATGTGTAACACACGGGACCTCGTTTTATCGTCTCATCCGAAAGACTAGCGCCCAGACCACCATTCATGGTCTAATTGATGGGGGGAAAAGTTTCGGGTTCAAACGGGATTCGAACCACCGCACACTTCCGACCCGGACTTTTCGCTTTCTAGACCACTGATCCACCAATAGTCTTCTTCTTGGGCGTCAAACTTCATGGACCTTTACCATGGGAGTGAGTCAAAGTCAAAGTCAAGTCAGGAACACTGTAATCGTCACCCCATGAAGGGCAATCATAGAGTCGCAACGGTCTTAACCACTCGACTATAGGGTCCCTCGTATTGACATTCTAGAGGCTTGCATGTTTGATTGGCAGTCACTTCACATTCAAATGGCATTTCGCTACTCGTCTGGACACCCGTGTCTTTCTGTCTGTTTGTCTGTCTGTTTGACTGTCTGCCTGTCTGTCTGTCTGCATGACTGCCTGCCTGCCTGCCTGTCTGTTTGTCTGTCTGCCTGTCTGTCTGCCTGCCTACTTGCCTGCATCCTGCACGTCTGTATGTCTGTCTGAATGCCTGCCTGTCTGCCCTCTTGCGTGTCTGTATGTCTATATGTCTGGATGCCTGTCTGCCTGTCTCTTTCTCTTTCTGTCTGTCTTTCTGTCTGTCTTTCTGTCTGTCTGTCTCTCTGTCTTTCTTTCTGTCTCTCTGTCTGTCTGTCTGTCTTTCTGTCTGTCTGTCTGTCTTTCTGTCTGTCTCTCTGTCTGTCTCTCTGTCTGTCTTTCTGTCTTTCTGTCTGTCTCTGTGTCTCTCTTTCTGTCTGTCTGTCTCTCTGTCTGTCTTTCTCTCTGTCTGGCTGGTGCCTGTAGTGAAGTTTGACGCAGGTCCACCCACCCACACACCCCTCCTTCTCGTGCGGTAATGATTCCCCTTGACCCATTCCCTTCAGTGAATATCGACGGTAAATCTCATTAGTACCAGAAAATTGTCGGTCTGCCAGTTGTTCTTGCCTGCGGTGGGTGTCGTTCAGAGAAGAAGAGAAAGAGAGGAGGAGGAGGAAGAGGAGGAAGAGGAGGAGGAGGAAGAGGAAGAGGTGGAGGAGGAGGAAGAGGAGAGGGAGGAGGAGGAGGAGAAGGAGGAAGGAGGAGGAGAAGGAGGAAGAGGAGGAGGAAGGAGAAAGGGAGAAGAGGAGGAAAGAGAAGGAGAAGAAGGAGGCTGAGAAAGAGGAGGAGGAGAAGGAGGAGGAGGACGAGGACGAGAAGAATGGAGAGGAGGGTTGGAGGAGGAGGAAGAGGTTGAGAAGAAGAAGGAGAAGAAGGAGGAGGGGGAGGAGGAGCGGGAGATGGACGAGGTGGAGGAAGAGGAAGAGGAGGAGGAGAGGATGTGTATGCCAAGTAAGGTGAAGTGTGGGCCCTTGTCCTGAGGAGGCTGGAAGAGTTTTGTGTGCACTTTTTGTTCTTTGCACTTTCGGCGTTGTGTCCAAAAAGTGAAAAGTGCAAAAGAGTCTAAAGCGAGTCCTAATACACTATAAGTCACGGCAGATTTCTCTGCGTGAAAGTCGGGCTGTTCTTCCCAGGAGAAAGCGTGTCGCCACAAGAGCAGCGCCAACCATTATTTTTTTTCTGCTCCCCTGTGTCTGCATTGTGTATATTTGTTCCCTAGACTTTTTTAACATAATTTTTACCAGCGAGTTTCGGGCACAAAAGGGATTCGAACTCAGACCCGGCCGGATCGAACCTGGACTTTTCGCTCTGTAGGCAAGTAGGTGCGTTACCTCTAGACCACGGATCCACCGGCTAGATAATGTCTGTCATTTCTTCCTGCTGGGCCTGAAGAAGGCTTGGGCTGCACACCGGTATTAACTTGGGGGTCATGTAGTATCTTGTATAGTGTGCGAGTGGAAACAAATGTTGGTGATCTTCACAGATTTTTTTAAAGCATGAAAAAAATGGACTGTGCACTTGTTTTTGGGATTGAGGACATAGAGCAATACCAGGTAGTCACGAGAAAGTTGGAAATAATCATCAAATGAGGATTGCCTGTATTCCTACAGCGTTGACCCCCTGCGCATGCATATTGCGGTAAGGAAGGTAGCAGACGACAAAGGACAGTGTTTGCTGAAAAATTAAAAAAAATTTCAAACCTACCAAATGTGTTCAAAATCACATGAGTTTTGAGCCAGAGGCTAGTCTTTCACAAAAAAGTGGGGTTTTATTTCTGTGGATGCCTTAGTACGTGCGATATGAATATTAGAGTCATAATTATAGAAAAACAGAAGGGAAAGAGTGATATTTTAATACCGGTGTGCAGCCTGTATTGGCCTTGTAAGTGCTAGTGCATCAGTGTAGTGCATCAGTGTAGTGTATAGTGTAGTGTATAGTATAGTCCAACCCCTGATTCACCCTGGTCTGACGTGGGAGTGGAGGGGGTGGGGGTGAGGGGGTGGGGGATGTGTGGGGGGTTGGGGTGGCGAGGGGAATGCATGATGGGGTGGGGGAGGTGGAGGGTGGGGGGGAGCGGGAAGGGGTAGATGGGGTCTTCGATTTATAATGTTCGCCCCTTTACGGTACACAGCAAGTACTTTCTTCTGGAAGGATTCCAAGTGTGTTGTGTTGTGAGTGTATGTGTGTGTGGTGTAGTGTGTTGTGTTGTGTTGTTGTTGTGTGTGTTGTAGTGTTGTGTTGGGTGTGTGCGTGTGCGTGTGTGTGTTGTGTTGTGTTGTGATGGGTGTGGTGTGCGTGCGTGTGCGTGTGTGTTGTGTTGTGTTGTGTTGGGTGTGTGCGTGTGCGTGTGTGTGTTGTGGTGTGTGTGGCGTGTGTGCGTGTGCGTGTGCGTGTGTTTGTGTGTGTGTTTTGTGTGTGTGTGTCTGTGTGTGTGTGTGCGCGCGCGCGCGTGGTGTGTGTTCGTGTGTGTGTTCGTGTGTGTGTGCATGTGTGCGTGCGCGCGCTCGTGTGTAAGTGTGGGTCTCTGTCTGTCTGTCTGGTCTCGGTCTCTGTCTCTGTGTCTACGTCTCTGTGTCTGTGTCTCTGTCTCACTCTCTTTTATTCTCTCCATCCTTTTTCACAAATATCTCTTTTCCCCTTGTCTGTTTCCATGTCCTCCCCCATCCAGTGTCAGAAGATCAGCAGCCAGTCATTTGTTTCCCCCTCTCTCTCCCTCCTCTCCCTCCCCCCCCCCCCCCCCCCCCCCCCTCTCTCTCTCTCTCCCTCCCCCTCTCTCCCTGTGTCTCTGTCTCTGTCACCCCCTTTAATCTCTCCATCCTTTTTTCACAAATAACTCTTTTCTTACCTTGAGTGTCTTTGTCTGTCTGTCTGTTTCTGTCTCTCTCTCTGTCTCTCTGTCCGCCCCCTCTCTCTCTCCCCATCCTTTGTCACAAATATTTTCTTTATTGTAATTGCCCTTCATGGGATGATTAAAGTGTTTTTGACTTGAATTGACTTGACTTGTCTGTTTCCTTGTCTTTATCCAGTGCCTCTCTCTGATCCAGTGTCAGAAGATCGGCAGCCAGTCATTTGTTTCCTCCCCCCCCCCCCCTCTCTCTCCTCCTCTCTCTGTCTTCCTCCCTCCCTCCCCCCTATCTCTCTTCTCTCCCTCCCTCTCTCTCTCTCCCTCCCCCCCCTCTCTCTCTTTCTCTCTCTCAATCTCTCTAAGCCTGCTGCTCTATCAGCCGCATAGTCATCTATCTACACACTCCCCATCTGCAACCATTTTGCATTTCTGCATTAACACCCCCCCCCCCCCCCCTGTCCCCCCTCTAGCCTCCCCAACCCCTTCCACCCTCCCCCTCCCACCCTTCTGTGTTTTTTTTCTGTCTCTCCAATCCTATCTTAACGTCTTACCCCCTACCCTCCCCTCCCCCACCCCTCCCCTCTGCCCCTGCTTAAATGGCCTGTTATGTCTGGACAGAAATAGGTAACGAATGAGCATGCCCGTGTCTGATGCGGTCATTTCCGTCTTGTCTATAATTATTCGTCGTAGTTGGCGCCACCTTCTGCTATGATCTTAATTATCGCCCTTGTGTAGCTAGCGTATCGCATTTTGTTGTGTTGTGTTGTATTGTATTGTATTGCATTGCATTTATTGTAGTGCATTGTATTGTATTGTAAATGTGTTGTAAGGCATTATATTGTATTGCGTTGTATTGCATTGTATTGTATTGTACTGCATTGTAATGTATCGCATTGTATTGTATTGTACTGCATTGTAATGTATTGTATTGTATCTCACGCGCATTGTATTGTATTGCATTGTATTGTATCGCATTGTATTGTATGGCATTAGCCATGTTGTCGATACTTCACTATTTTCACATGTATCCCTGATGATCTCTGTGAATGTCTTCGCTTGTACGCTCCTTCTCGTTCTCTCCGCTGTTGCGGGTGCCTTGTCCTTGCGAATACCTAGTTTCAACCAGTCCACCGTCGACCGTAGCTTTTTCTTTGTTTCTGGTCCGTCGATCTGGAATGGCCTACCTCTCTCTCTCTCTCACACTCTCTCTCTCTCTCTCTCTCTCCGCCAAAAGCCTTCTTATGACGCTTTTAAATCCAGTCTCAAGACATTTTTATTTCAAACCTCAGATTTTCCTCTCCTGCTTCATCTCATAGCTTTTCCCTGCCTTCAACAGTCGAGATTCTATCGCCCTGCCAGGGTGTGTGACCTGTGTGTGTGTGTGTGTGTGTGTGTGTGTGTGTGTGTGTGTGTGTGTGCGCGCGCGCGCGCGCGTGCGTGCGTGCACATTTGGACTTGATGGAACTATTAATGGTTACTGGTTGCATGACTGGTGTAAGAATGAGTTCAGTGCAAGCGTTTTGATTTGTCTCTGCAAGATATAGCGCTATATAAATTCCATGTATTATTATTATTAGGTTGTTGTTGTTTCTTTGCTGCAAGCTTTACCAACTCTGGGCAGTACAGAGTGTGGGCCCTGAGATACAATTCTGTAGGAGCGAAAAAAACCCACCACAACAGCTCTCACAGGGAAGCAAGATGCACGTGCGAACAGGAATTAAAAGGATGGCGCTGCTCTTGTGGCGACGCACTTTCCCCAGGAAGAGCGACCCGAAATCTGCCGTGATTGAAAAGTGGTGACAGTACAAAATGATACAGCTTATTACAGTTGTAACACAGCACAGCACAGGGCAAGGCAAGACGACATAATACAATGCAAGGAAATGATAGGCGTGGTCGGTGGTCTCGAGGTAACGCGCCTGTCTAGAAAGCGAAAAGTCCGGGTCGGAAGTGTGCGGTGGTTCAAATCCCGCTTGGGCCCGAAACTTTTCCCCCATCCATTAGACCATGAGTGGTGGTCTGGGCGCTAGTCTTTCGGATGAGACGATAAACCGAGGTCCCGTGTGTTACACAAAGTTATTCAGCGCACGTAAAAGAACCCACGGCAACAAGAGAGTTGTCCCTGGCAAAATTCTTAGAAAAAAGCCACTCTGATAGGGAAACAAATACAGTTGCAGACCAAAAAAAAAAAAAAAGGGTGGCGCTGCTCTTGTGGCGACGCGCTCTCCCCGGGGAGAGCAGCCCACATTTCACGCAGAGAAATCTCGTGACTTAAAGTGGTATAAATGAAATGAAATAAATGAAGACGATGCAAAACAATGCAATACAATTACAATGCTGCTCAATACAATGCAATGCAATACAATACAATACAATTATGTACAATACAATGTAATACAATACAATACACCACACAGTACAATGCAATACAACACAATACTTCACACAGTATTCAATGCTACTCAATACAATGCAATACTAGACAAAGCAACACAATATGATGCAATGCAATACAATACAATGCTACTCAATACACAATACTTCACACAGTATTCAATGCTACTCAATACAATGCAATACTAGACAAAGCAACACAATATGATGCAATGCAATACAATACAATGCTACTCAATACACAATACTTCACACAGTATTCAATGCTACTCAATACAATGCAATACTAGATAAAGCAACACAATACCATGCAATGCAATACAATACAGGTAAAGCGTTGTACAATGCAAAACATTGCAATACGCCACACAGTACAATGTACTACAACACAATACACCACACAGCACAATGCAATACAACAAAATACAATATACCACGCCACATTACACTACACCACGACATGCCAGATCACACACACCATGCCACATCACACTACACCACACCATACCACACCACACCACACCACACACTACTAAGCACCACATCACACCATGCCATATCACCTCACACCATGCCACACCACACCACACACACACAGCACAGCACAGCGCACCACAGCACAGCGCACCACAGCAGAGCACAGCGCACCACAGCACAGCACACCACACCACACCATTCCACACCATGCCACACCACATCATACCACATCACACCACACCACGCCATACCACATTACACCACACCACACCACATCATGCCACACCACACTGCATCACATCATATATCACATCACACCACCCACTACTCAGCACCACAGCACACCACAGCACACCACATCACACCACACCATACCACACCACACCACACAACACAACACCGCACCACACCACACCACGCCACACCGCACCACACCACACCGCACCACACCACACCACGCCACACCACACCACACCACACAACACAAACACCGCACCCACCACACCACGCCACACCACACCACACAACACAACACAACACCGCACCACACCATACTACACCACACCGCAACAGAATACAAAACATGACAGACTTTTTCTTTTTGTCCCTTCTTTTGCCCAGGGTTCTCTCCCCTGATCTGACCAGGTGAGATGAAGACAGACTCCTGCAGATGCAAACAGCCGCTTCGAGAGCGAAAGGCTACACTCCACCTTTAGCTTCCGGGTCATGTAGTATCTTCTATACAGTGCTAGTCAGACCACAAAAACAACAAAAATTCCGCTGATTTTCACAGATTTCTTACAGTATGAAAAGATGTACTGTGCACTTGGTTTTGTTGTTGCTGTTTGGGTTTTTGTTTTAGGAAGTGGGGTAGGGTGGGGTTGGGTTGGAGGTTGTCTGAGGACATAGAGCAATACCGGGTAGTCACGAGAAAGTTGGAAATGATCTTCAACATGAGGACTGCTTGTGTTGTTCCTACAGTGTTGATCCCGCGCAATACAATACATTTTGTGGTTAGGAAGCTAACAGACGACAAAGGACGGAAGGGGATACAGCGTTTACTGAAAAAAAACACCCAAAAAACTTATCAACATTGTGCAAAAATCACATCAGTTTTGAGTCAGAGGCTAGCCTTTCACAAAACAGCGCTTGTTTGGTTTCTTTTTTCTCTGTGGATGCCTGAAGGAGGTGCGGTATGGATGCAAGTGGGGACGGGATAGCCCAGTGGTCAGAACATTGCGCTCGCAATCTGACGACCCGGGTTCGATTCCCGTTCAAGGGGATATTTTCCCCAGGAGTTAACATCAGTGCAGACTCCACTCTCCCCAAAAGTCCTTCGGATGAGACTATAAAACCGAGGTCCCGGTGTGCGAACGCACGCAGAACATCTTGCGCACACGTTAAATTCTGTTCCGCTTTTCGTAAGAGTAGGCCAATGTGTGCTGGTGGGAACAGATGATAAAATTTACAAATCTGCATACACACGGGGACTGGATGTAAAAAAAGCACACATTAAGTGCTTATTCCATTATCCTCGAAATAAAGAATGAAATAAAATAAATAATAAAGTGTGCTATAGGAAAATAGAAGGAAAAGGGACCCAAAAAATGATGTAGGCGGTGTGTAGCCAGCCAAAACGCTCTGCATGACCCAGGCTACAGTCCTCCTATAGTGCCGGCTGGTCCCACAGGAGGAGCTAGTGAGATTCATACTACCTCCCTTCCCCCCCCCCCCCCCCCTTCTCTCTCTCCTCTCTCTCTCTCTCTCTCTCTCCTCTCTCTCTCTCTCTCTCTCTCTCTCTCTCTCTCTCTCTCTCCCCTCTCTCTCTCTCTCTCTCTCTCTCTCTCTCTTTCTACACTGCAACTACGATCGCGATTTGCTCCCAATTAATGTTTTATGCATTAGGCTTATGCCTGGATCTCTCTGTCTTGTTGTCTCTATCTTCTGTCTCTGTCTGTCTGTCTGATGTGTGTGTGTTTGACTCTTTCTCTCTGTCTGTCTCACCCTCTGACTCTCTCTGTCTCTGTCTGTCTGTCTGTATGAATGTATGTCTGTCTGTCTCTCGCTCTCTCTGACCCTCTGACTTTCTGTCTCAATCTGTCTCTGCTTCTGTCTCTGTAAATCTGTCCCTTTCCTTGTTCCAGTCTGTCAGTGTTTCTTCTCTCTCTCTCTCTCTCTCCTCTCTCTCTCTCTCTCTCTCTCTCTCTCTCTCTCTCTCTCTCTCTCTCTCTCTCTCTCTCTCTCTCCTCTCTCTCTCTCTCTTCCTGCCTGTCTTCCTTTCTGTCTCTCTCTCTCTCTCCTGTATTTGTCTCACCCTCTGAATCTTTGTCTCTGTCTCTCTGTCTCTGTATTTCTGCCCCTTTCTCTACTCCAATCTATCGGTGTTTCTTTTCTATCTCTGTCTCTGTTTCTGTCTGCCTGCCTGTCTGTCTGTCTGTTTCTCTCAGTCTCTCTTCTCTTATGTCTGTCTCTCACTGTCTCTCTCTTTATGAGTCTCTGTATGTCTCTGTTTCTCTTTCTGCCTGTCTACTTGGTGTGTGTGTGTGTGTGTGTGTATGTGTGTGTGTGCGCGCGCGCGTGCACGCGCGCGCTTGTGTGTGTTCTCTTTTTATTCTATTCTTTTATTTCGAGGATAATGGAATAAGCATTCATGTGCTTTTTTTTACATCCTGTCCCCGTGTGCATCTAGTTTTGTAAATTTTGTCATTCATTCCCACCGGCACAAATGGCATACACTTCCAAAAGGCTGAACGGGTGTTAACGTGTGCGCAAGACGATCTACGTGCGTTCGCACACGGGACCTCAGTTTATAGTCTCATCCGAAGGACTTTTAGGAAGAATAGAGTGGGCACTGATGTTAACTCCAGAGGTACAATCCCCTGGAACAGACGCTTCGGTGGTGGCTCGAACCCGGGCTTAAACCCGAATCGCTAGATCGCGAACTCAACACGCAATGTTCTAACCACCAGACTATACCGTCCTACTACACTACACTACTCTCTCTCTCTTCTCTCTCTCTCTCTCTCTCTCTCTCTCTCTCTCTCTCTCTCTCTCTCTATCGTTTGTAATCCATGCACTGAAGTAGAAAGCAAAGCCACATCATCCGCAAAGAGCAATATAAACAATTCCATAATGTCTGGCAAAATTTGGATACCATGTCTTCCTTTAACATTCATATGACTAACAAGCTGATTTATAAAAACAGAAAATAACGTAGGACTTAAAACACACCCTTGCCTTACCCCAACTGGGCACTCAAAAAAATCAGTAAGTTCACAATTTGCACGTACACATGAGACTAAAGAAGAATACATTGCTTTCAAGGAAGCCAAAAATTTTCCATTCACACCTTGGTTTCTCAAGCATTCAAGCAGTTTGTCAATGATGTACAGAATCAAACGCTTTTTTGAAATCATCAAAAGCTACATACAATTTTCTTCGTTTTTTCATCATACATTTTTGGACAATAGCATATAAATTAAATATTTGATCAACAGTTGAATATCCCCTTCGGAAACCTGCCTGACTTTCAGAAATCATATTATTGTCTTCTAACCAGTTATAAAGTCGTGCATTCAATATTGTTGTATAACATTTTGAAATAATACTTAACAGTGACACTCCTCTGTAATTATCTGCATTTTCAATATCTCCTTTTTTGTAAATAGGTATTATTATGGCTTTTGACCACTCTTTCGGATAAACACCTAAACTGAAAATAGTGTTAAAAAATTTCACCAAAAACTCAAGTACAGCTTTGCCTCCATTTTTTAACATTTCAGCTATATATTGTCAATCCCACAGGCTTTTCCTATTTTAAGCTTTGATATCGCTTGTACTACTTCTGATTCACAGATTTCTTTGTTCAAAGTGTGTTCATCTCCTTCCTTTAAATCAACATTCCCACAATTCCCTTCTATGTTTACTTCAAGGTTTTGAAATACATTTTTGAAGTGGTTATACCAGTCATCACTACTAATAGAGTTGTTAATCACAACACGGTTTCCACATCCCATGCTTCTTACTTCTTTCCAAAAGTGTGAAGAATTAGAAATGCTATTTGCTAAAGACTCTGCTTCCATTCTTTTATAACTTTGTTTTTTAGTCTTTAGCAACCGTTTATATAATTTCCTTTTCTCAACATAAATTAGTCTGTCCTCTTCCTTTCTGGTTTTCCGGAAATGGTTTAACTTTGACCTACTTTCTTTTTTTGCTACTTCACATTCATCATCAAACCATTCACATTTTCTAATGGTGTGCTGTGATGTCTTTTTTAACATGCATAAACTAGCCTCTTTCAAAGTTTTAACAAACATATCTAAAGCCTCTTCTATATTGTTATCTATAGTATTTGTGGCCATTGTGAATTTTTTCTGCATGTCAGTACTGTTTAATGCCTTCAAAAAGTCATCTTTCTTATTCTCATTCCATACTAGTTTCTCATAAGAAATTGTCTTTTTAGAATTCTCACTGCATAAGTTTTCTACAATATTGTTCGTGGCTTTTATCTTCATACAAACAGGAAGATGGTCCGACTCTGTTAAGTTTTCCACAACTAATGAAAGTATTTTAACAGATGTTACTAATTCTAAAGATGCAATGAAGTAGTCAACTGTACTTGAACCTGAAGATGCTATAAAAGTATAACTATCATCGAATTCTGAATCACAAAGCCCATTCAGAATAACACAATCAAACATATTACATAGCTCAATTAACTGATTACCAAACACATTTGTTTCAGAATCATGTGATTTCCTGGGAATTTGGAAATTAGAAAAAGTATGCAAATTGTCAAAATCATCAAAGTCGTCCCCAACATTATAATTATAGTGAGCAGTTCGAGCATTGAAATCCCCTGTGAGTATAAGATTAAAGTCATCATATAAACTTTGGAGCTCAAGTAAACATTGCTCCAGATCTTCCATACCATACACCCCTTGTTTGGTTTTCCAAAATACAGAATCACACGGAGGAATATATGTACAAATCAACATTGTATCTTTGTTTGTACCCAACAAATCTTTGTGCAACTTTACAACAACAGTATTTTCAGTCTCAACCTCAATTTTTTCTACAAAAGTATCAAAGGATTTTCTGACTAACAGAATTACCCCTCCCGAATACCTTCCCTGATGTGATAGTTTTTTGGCCTTCGAAACAAACATTAAATAATCATTAAAGATGGGGAAATCAAAATCAGCTGCAACAAAAGTTTCTGTTAAGCAAATGATATCATATTTGAGCAAAAAACTAATAAAATCTCTGTTGTCAATTTTAGGCAACAGACCATTAACATTATAAGTTAGAAAATTAATTTCAGAACTATTTACACATTGATCAGACTGCACTGCCTCTAGCCTGGTGCTATCATTTGCAGTTCTAGAAATATTCCTCTGCTGCTGACATTGAAATTCTGTGGCCCGGCCGAATCCCTATTTTGCCCTTACTGGGCTACCCTCATTTTTTGCTTTTGTCTTTATCTGTGAGGTTGAATCTCTTTCACTGTCACCTGAGTGAAGTCTGTTAAAAGAATCCGTAATGCTACTTTGGCTACCAGACCTTGCTGGCACTTTACGGCAGCTTTGCTTACCAGTGACTACTTGAGAAGCAGCACGCCTGGGCCGTAGGGCCTGCTTTGAGCTCAGAGACTGTCTGGTCTGCCTGCCTCTCTGTACTTGTGGTGGGTCACTGCTCTGTGGGTTCACTGGCTCCCCTGCAATACTTGCATCATCTTTCTTGTTAAATCTGTTGTCCATGGTACATAGTTTGCCCTGTTTGTGACCGTCACTACTTTCTACTTTGTTGTCAGTGTACTCATCGATATCTGTCTTGTCAGTCTCTGATTCAGTCATGTCTATATCTGTCATCAGAGTTCTGATGTTCCCAGTGGTAATGTTATCATCAGTCATTTCATAGTCTTTGTTTCCTCCTCTGTCTTTTTCATCCCTGACAACTTTGTCAGATTTGTCGTTATCCGGGATTTTGTCAGGTATATCATCATCTGTCTCCTCGCTAGCAGTAATACCAAGAACCCTTTCATCAGTGTCATCAAGATTTTCAACAGTCCTCTGTCTGGTTACTTCTTCAGAATTACTGCAACAATGTCCTGCACCATTCAGTGGGTCATGATCTTTTGACTCTTCTTTGTCACAGTCACTCTTGTCATATTCAGTTGTCAAATGTTGTATTTTCTTTTGTACATGTCTGCATGTGTGTATTGCAGGATTTAGTCTTTGGTCAGAGTCTGTGTTTTTCTTTTTCTCCCTCACATAAACAGTCCTCTCTGGCTCAGCTTGCCTTCTGTGAGTCACTGCCTCACTGTAGAGACGGGGACCTGGCACAACTGGTACAACACTGCCCCTTCTCCTGTCTTGATGACCAGTCTTCTGCTGTGGCGTCATACTGTCTTCCCTGGTGACAGCGTAGAAGTGGTTGGTTGGCTGCCCTCTGTGCATGGATTACAAAACCAATTAAACATCCTACATAACTGTTGCAATGTCATGAAATTGAATGTGAACACTGAGAAAACAAAAATTATGGTATTCAGAAAAGGGGGGTATTTAGGACGTCATGAGAAGTGGTTTTTCAATGGTAAGAAACTAGATGTTGTTAATAGTTATTGCTATTTAGGATTCCATTTCACTACAATGATTAGCATGAAAAGAGGTACCGAACGGTTGGCATCTAAGGGTAAGAAAGCAGTTGTTCAACTGAATAGGGCTTTTCAAAAATATAAAGAAATGACCACCAAAACATTTTTTAAGATTTTTGATGTTAAAGTTCAACCAATTCTGCTGTATGCTTCTGAAATATGGGGTTTAACAAAATTAGATCATTTAGAAAAAGCTCATACTATGGCTTGCAAAAGATTTTTAGGTGTTCCAGTGAGAACTCCAAATAAAATGGTTTATGGTGATTTAGGAAGATATCCTCTGTATGTTAATTCTAGTATTTCTGTCATAAGGTATTGGTTTAGATTGTTACAAATGAATAATGAAAGACTTCCACACAAAGCTTATCAGATGCTGTTGGAATTAGATAGAATTGGTAAAGATTGTTGGGTATCAAAAATTAGGGAAATTCTATGCGAGACAGGGTTTAGTTTTGTTTGGTTGCAGCAAGGTGTCGGTCAGGTCAAAGTGTTTATAAAGTTATTGAAGCAGAGACTTGTTGATCAGTACATCCAAGAGTGGTCTGGCACTATTAGAGACCGTGATAGGTATAGTAATTATAGATCCTTTAAAATAATTTTTGAAAAGGAAAAATATGTGACTGACATGGAAACCTACTGTTTCAGAGTTGCCATTTCTCAAGTCAGATTTAATGTTCTGCCTATCAATGTAAATGTGCACCGATTTAGTAATATTCCGCAGAAGAAATCATGTCCATTTTGCAGGTCAGCAATGGAAGACGAAGAGCATTTTCTTGTTGTATGTCCCACATATTCTGATTTAAGAACAAAGTTTCTGGGGGGGGTAGCTAAAACCCCCATTCATGTGTTATTACAAATGACTAATAGTAAACATATGCACAGTGTCTCCAGGTTCATTTTCCATGCAGTGAACAGGAGGAAGAGAAACTTGATTGGAATTTGATATCCTTTTGATGGGCTTTGACAACTTAACTTAGATAGATGGTGTTGTTGTTTTTTGTGTGGAGTTAAGTACTGCTTCTGAAATGCTGATGGGATGTATGTGTAAGTGTGTGTGTGTGTGTGTGTGTGTGTGTGTGTGTGTGTGTGTGTGTGTGTGTGTGTGTGTGTGTGTGTGTGTGTGTGTGTGTTTGTGCGTGTCAGTGTGTGCCTGTGAGTATGTCTGTGTGTATGTGTGTGTATGCGCGCACCTGCGTGGGTGAGTGCATGTGTGTATGTGCGTGCGCGTGTGCGAGAGCTCATGAATGTGTGTGTGTGCAATATTGAATTGCTAAACAAGTAATGATGGAAAGTGCCATGCTTATATAGATGTAAACTAAAAGTATGATCAAGATGTCACTTTCGGAATTGATAACATAATACCAAACAAGGATATAGATGAAGATGATGAAGTTAATAACGATGATTGTATTGAATGTAATTACTGATAACGGTGACATCATGTGTTTAGGATTATGATAAGGACGATGCTCTCAGTCGTGTGTTATGTGTTTGAAGAATGTGTGCATCACTAGACAGTATACAGAAAACTATTGATTTACATATTTCAGTTTGTTCCCTTTTGTCCCCTTTACCTGTATTGTGGCCCAAGGCCGAAGTACAATTAAACGTTCAGAGTTCAGAGTTCAGAGTTCTCTCTCTCTATCTATCTATCTCTCTCTCTCTCTCTCTCTCTCTCTCTCTCTCTCTCTCTCTCTCTCTCTCTCTCTCTCCTCTCTCTCTCTCTATCTCTCTCTCTCGCACAGCACGCAATGTTCTAACCACCAGACTATCCCTATCTACCACACTACTCTCTCTCTCTCTGTATGTGTG
Source organism: Rapana venosa (assembly GCA_028751875.1). NCBI lineage: Eukaryota > Metazoa > Mollusca > Gastropoda > Neogastropoda > Muricidae > Rapana > Rapana venosa. The sequence continues at coordinate 68,065,917 of CM054136.1, read as the reverse complement.
TATGTGTGTGTTTATTTCTTTTTAGTTTATTCTTTTATTTCGAGGACAATGGAACAAGCACTCATGTGCTTTTTTTTGTATCCAGTCATCGTGTGTATGCAGTTTTGTAATGTTGTCATCCGTTCCCACTGGCTCACAATGCCCTACTCTTCCGAAAAGCGGAACGGGTTTTAAACGCGTGTGTGTGTGTGTGTGTGTTGTGCGCGCGTGCGTGCGTGCGTACGTGCGTATTTGCTTGTCTGTGCAAGCACCTAGTTCTACATTCGTCATTTATCTGGAGATTAATGCTAATGCTGCTGCTGCTGATGATGATGATGATTGCTGATAATGATGATGATGATGATCATCATCATGATCACAATCTTTTGATCCGTCTTTCTCATTATTCAGCCAACAGCTGCCCTTCCGTCCCGTGTTGTTTGCTTTGCTTGTTAGTTTGGTTGGTCGTCTGTTGTTTGAGGTGGGGTGGAGGGGAGGGGGGGGGGGGTGGATAGGGGAGTGGAGGGTGTAGGTGGTGGTAAGTGTCACGTGTGTGGCGTCACAGTACTTTGGTATGTCTTTTCTCCAGATGGAGAAAACAAGTTAATGATGCTGTCAAAAGGGATTGGACAGCGAACTATTCTTTATCACGTTTCCCCTCCCGTTGGGATGCCGGGGGCCTGTCACAATAAATAACATCTCCACCTGCTGGAACTTCTGTGCTATGCTAGGAACCCCCTCTGCCCTATCCTTTTCTTTGTTTCTGCCTTATTCCTTTTCTTTCTTGTTTTCGGTTTTGTGCTG
>CM054136.1:68050134-68060134 GCA_028751875.1 Rapana venosa | reverse complement strand
ACCCAACCAATCAGCAAACCAACCAACCAACCAGCAAACCAACCAGCTAACCAACCAACCAACCAGCCAACCCAGCCAATCCAGCCAGCCAATACACAGACACAAACTAACCAGCCAAAAGCCTGATTGTCAGGCGATCCACATCGGAAATCCTTTTATGATGAGCTGACTATTGCTTCCCCCCACCCCACCCCTTTTGATATCAAGGTGTTGATATCGCTTTATGAATATCTGCACCCTTTTCTCTTTCCTGTTTGTTTCTGTCTTTTTCTGTCTCTCTGTCTTCGTGTGTCTGTCCCTGTTAACCTGTTTTCATATCGGCTGTGTGTGTGTGTGTGTGGTGTGTGTGTGTGTGTGTGTGTGTGTGTGTGTGTGTGTGTGTGTGTGTGTGTGTGTGTGAAAGTCAAAGTCAAACTTTTATTTCCTGATGGTACATTGAATAAGCAAAACATTTGCTTTTTTTCGTCAAGCCATCTATCTAAGAGAAAAAACAAATAAACAAAAAATGTGTGTGTGTAATTGTGTGTGTGTGTGTGTGTGTGTGTGTGAGAGAGAGAGAGAGAGAGAGAGAGAGAGAGAGAGAGAGAGAGAGAGAGAGAGAGAGAGAGAGAGACAAGACAGAGAGAGAGAATGAATAAATGAATGAATGAATGATTCTTTATTCTTACTTTTGAATGAATGTGTATTTTTCAAGGGTAACAGAATAAGCATACGCATACTTTTTTCATCCGGCCCTTGCCCTGATTAGGGACTATCAACAACACAAAAGGGGGAAAAACTACTACAACAACGACAACACGATTTAAAAAGGATAAGTGTATATCTAACAATACATAATCCCTAACTGACCTGAACATTAATGTCAAGAGATACATAGATAATACATTTTCTTCGAAAAGAGATATTCGTTAATACACGCATAATTCTCAAATGAATTAACATGAAAACTGATAACACTGATTATAATTAAGTAATAGGGGATAAAGTAAAATAGAGGGGAGACAGCAAGAAGCGAGAGAGACAATGACAATGACAAATTCTTTTTTTTTCGAGGATAATGAATAAGTACTCATGTGCTTTTTTTTTTTAAATCCAGTCCCCGCCCGTATGAGAGAGAGAGAGAGAAAAGAGAGAGAGAGAAGAAGAGAGAGAGACAGACAGACAGACAGACAGACAGACAGACAGACAGACAGACAGACAGACAGAGCGAATGAGAGAGAAAGAGAGAGAGACAGACAGACAGACAGACAGAGCGAATGAGAGAGAAAGAGAGAGAGATCGTGCGTGCAGTGTATGTTGGTTGGTTGGTTCTTCGCTTTAACGTCTTTCCACTTTAAGTGATATTAGACGATGACGCAGTGTATGTGTGTGTGTGTGTGTGCATATGTGCGTGTGTGTGAGCCCGCCTGCGCGCGCGTGTGCGTGCATGCGTGCGTGCGTGTGTGAACGAGGCTAGGAGAGAAATGAGCGGCTCTCCATGTATGCAAATGATGGTATGCACGTGTTGGCGTGGGTTTGTCCATGTCCATGGCCATACATACATCCATGCATGTGCATGACTAGGCCTAGCTAGCTAGCTGACTGACTGACTGACTGACTGTGCTGTTCAGAGCGGCCTCGTGAGCCGTGCACTCCACTCCACCATCAACACTGGGTGGTGTGTCCTAGATCCTGTGAACTGGACGATGATTGCTGCACCTGAGATCCGTCACTGACACTCTGTGTGTGTGTGTGTGTGTGTGTGTGTGTGTGTCAGTCACACACATACACACACAATTCTCTCTCTCCTTCTCTCTCTCTCTCTCTCCTCTCTCTCTCTCTCTCTCTCTCTCTCTCTCTCTCTCTCTCTCTCTCTCTCTCTCCTCTCTCTCTCTCTCTCTCTCTCTCTCTCTCTCTCTCTCTCTCTCTCTCTCTCCTCTCTCTCTCTCACTTGTCTCTCTATCTCTCCTCTTTTCTACTATCTCTCTCTCTCTCTCTCTCTTCTCTCTCTCTCTCTCTTCTCTCAGGCTGATGTAAAACGTCTTGCACTTCTTCTATTACCCTCAATAACAATTCGTTTCGTTTATCTCTCTCTCTCTCTCTTCGTTCTCTCTCTCTCTCTCTCTCTCTCTCTCTCTCTCTCTACCACTCTTCTCTCTCTCACTCTCTCTCTCCTCTCTCTCTCTCTGTTGCTGCTCTCTCCAGAGTTCCTCTCTCCTCTCTTCGATGTCTCTCTCTCTCTCCTCTCTCTCTTCTCTCTCTCTCTCTCTCCCACCCCCTCTCTCTCTCTCTCTCTCACTCTCCCTTCTTCTGAGTTGTTCACACACACAATACACACACACACACTCTCTCTCTCTCATTCTTATCCTCTCTCTATTCTCTATATCTCTCCCTACTTCCCCCCCCCTCTCCTCTCTCTCCACTCGGTCACCATCTCCCATTCTTTGGATATTCCATCACACACAAACACGCACACACAATACATCACAACACACAAACATATTCCATTATCTCGAAATATAATAATAATAATAATAAATAATAACAACAACAAGAATTACACACACATACACACAAAATCTCCCACTCACACACACAAGTCAAGTAAAGTCAAAAAACACTTTAATCATCCGATGAAGGGCAATTACAATACTGACAGGCACATTGATACCTATAATTATCTCACAAGACACAAGAAAAATACATTTCAGATTGTTATAAACATTCCAAGATAGCTTAAAAAAATTATCACACACACAAACCCAAGTCCTTCGGATGAGACTATAAACCGAGGCCCCGTGTGCGAACGCATGCAGAACATTTTGCGCACACGTTAAATCCTGTTCCGCTTTTCGAAAGAGTAGGCCATTGTGTGCCGGTGGGAACAGATGACACAATTTACAAAACCGCATACACACGGTGACTAGATGTAAGAAGCACATAAGTGCTTATTCCATTATCCTCGATATGAGCGCTTTGATTTGTTGCTTTACAAGATTCAGCGCTATATAAATTCCATACATTATTATTTATTATATAAAAGAATAAAATAAAATAAAATGAATACCCCCCCCCCCACACCAATGTAGGAACACACACACACACCTATCTCCCCACCCCTCCACTCCACACACACCACACACCACCTCCTATCCCCACCCCCCCACTCCACACACACACACACACACACACACACACAACACCACCCTCCTATCACCCCCCCCCCCCCCACTCCACAAACACACACACACACCACACACACACATACAGACAGCAGGGCATGAACGTAAGAAAGATTGGCTTTTCGTGCACACGCATTCGCCCACCAAGTGTCTAATTTGCTCAACAGCTCCAATAGGCCTACTATGAGACCAACCAACCAACCAGCCAACCAACCAGCCAACCAGCCTGAAACCGCCATCATCGATTGAAGAGGAGGAAGAGATGGAGGAGGAGGAGGGGAAAGGGAGGAGGGGGAAGAGGAGGAGAGGAGGAGGAGGGAAGGGGGAGGTGGTAAGAAAGAGGCATACATGTCATTTCTGGGAGTCGGCCTGTTGCTCTTCTAGCACTATACAGAGAGGGGGGGGGGGGGGTGGGGGAGGGGGGGCAGGGGGAGAGGGAGTGGGGAAGGGGGGGGAGGGATAGGAGCCGGAGACGGCCATCTGTGTAAAAATGATAGGCATGGCTAGCCCTGCTGGGACGAATTGCGATGGTGTGGTGTGTGTAGTGTTAGTGTGTGTGTTAGTGTGGTGTGGTGTGGGGGGGGGGGGGGGGGGGAGGGGTAGTGTGTTAGTGTGTGTGTGTGTTAGTGTGTGTGTGTGTGTGTAGGGGGGGGGGGGGTAGTGTGTAGTGTGGGTGTGTATGTGTAGTGTGTGTGAAGTGTGTGAAGTGTGTATGTTAGTGTGTGGTGTGTAGTGTGCGTAGTGTGTGTGTGTAGTGTGTGTGTGTATGTGCGCGTGTATGTGCGTAGTGTGTGTATAGTGTGCATGTATATTATATCGTTTTTTGCATCATGTGTGTGTAGTGTGTGTGTGTTTGTGTGTGTGCGTGTGTAGTGTGTGCGTGCGTGCATGTGTGTGTGGCGTGTGTGTGTGCGTGTGTGCTTGTGTGTGTGTGTCTCTGGGGTAGTAGTAGGGGTGGTGGACAAAACTGGACGGGGAGGTGGGCCTAAGGGTTGCAGATTTAGCTTGGATTACCATAGTAACAACAACTGAGCAGTGCAGAGGAGGCCATTGTACCCAGCTGACTCCAAGCGATGCATACTCTTTGTACAGTAAGTTCCAGCCAACTCTTCTAGAAATGAGTGTGCCAGAATCGCCTTATTCATAGGCAGAAATACGCGCAGGAGGAAGGAACTCTGAACTAAAAAAAAGGAAGAGCAACATAAAGCTGAAGGCTCACACCGTTCTCTAGTATAGTGGCAGCTTTAATTAATAGACTGCCGATGGCTGTAATCATAGTGATTGCTGATGTGAGAAGGAATCGGCATTATTGTCAAAGTCATCAAGGCTTAACGCTCCGCACAGAGCGATGGCGCAACTAATATAGATGAAAGCTTAATATGTTGAAACGGGAAAAGAGAGTATTTATATTTATTTGTCTTATCTATCAGATTCTCCGTATACATTTTAAATTGTTTTTAAATTTTATACCACTTTCAGTCACTGCAGATTTTTTTTTTGTGGAATTCGGGATGCGCTTCCCAGGGAGTGCGCGTCACGTCGCCACAAGAGCGGCGCCACCCATGATTTTTTTTCTTGTACAGACCTTATCCTTAACTCATGCTCAAACGGAGAAAAAACCCCATTGTTTTCATCCACATGGCACGTGAAGAAGAAGGCATGGGTGACGCGATACTTGCAGTCAGTCTGGTATTAATCAAAAAGCACACCATCAGTTTTCTTGTCGGAATTATTATTTTTAACGAAGTGTCCGTGAATGAGCGACATCCCATGTGGACCATGTCAGTGATGTCATGGTCGTTGTTACTAATGATGTCATGGAAGTTATTGCCGCTGATGTAATGGTCGTTACTGCCAAAGTTGCTTGCTGTGAAATTCTCTCATGTCCTTCCATTATTTTAGTGCATGTCGAGAGGAAGATTTCCGGGTGAATATATTTTGTCAGGAAGAAATCATCATCTTGTCAGTTAATATGTCAACTCTTCTTCCATACCGTTTTTTGATTTACGTCTTCTTCACTTTCACTTTTCTCACAGCCCTGTCCTTCGGAGGAGACTATAAACCGAGGCCCCGTGTGCGAACGCACGCAGAACATCTTGCGCACACGTTAAATCCTGTTGTTCCGCTTTTCATAAGAGTAGGCCATTGTGTGCCGGTGGGAACGGATGACAAAATTTACAAAACCCCATACACACAGGGACTGGATGTAAAAAAAAAAGCACATAAGTGCTTATTCCATTATCCTCGATATAAAAGAATATAAATAAATAAATACATAAAAATTAGCATGACCTACCTGGACCAACGCCTGGAAAAAAACAAACCAACTCCTACCTTCAGCTTGGGATCCCTGAAAAGGGATTTCTGTCAGAGCAGCGCTTTTGGAAATTAAGGACAGGGATTGTAACTGTCTTCCAGGTCAACTAATGCACGTAATTACCGACGTTTCACTCAGATAATGCATGTATGTTAAAGATCCAGTGCTTTATATTGAAAACCTGTAGGCCCCCTAAATACTTAGCTATCAAGCGCTTGAAGACTTCACCGTCAAAGTGGATGATGCTTTTGGTGAAGTGTTAATAGATTGGATGTCTAGGCAGATGTGAACAGTATAGGATATTTTAATTCTGTACTCAGGGACTCCTTTACGGGAAAACAAGGGGAAAAGTTTTTTCTTTCTTCGCTGAACGTTCAGACGGTAACTATTGTTGTCTGTCATATGAGTGAAAATGCGTTGCGCTTTTTTCCCTTTCTCGAACGCTCAGACAGCAACTATTGTTGTCTGTCATATGAGTGAAAATGCGTTGCGCTTTTTCTCCCCTTGTCCAACGCTCAGAGAGTTACTATTGTTGTCTGTCATATGAGTGAAAATGCGTTGCGCTTTTTTTCCCTTGTCGAACGCTCAAACAGTAACTATTGTTGTCTGTCATATGAGTGAAAATGCGTTGCGCTTTTTTCCCCTTGTTGAACGCTCAGACAGTAACTATTGTTGTCTGTCATATGAGTGAAAATGCGTTGCGCTTTTATTCCCTTGTCGAACACTCAGACAGTAACTATTGTTGTCTGTCATATGAGTGAAAATGCGTTGCGCTTTTTTTCCCTTGTCGAACACTCAGACAGTAACTATTGTTGTCTGTCATATGAGTGAAAATGCGTTGCGCTTTTTTCCCTTGTCGAACACTCAGACAGTAACTATTGTTGTCTGTCAAATGAGCGAAAATGCGTTGCGCTGCCGTTAAACGCCTGACGAGTCAGACCCCAGCGCATCTGACTTCGCGTGGGAGAGAATTGTTATCTTTTAAGTCTTGCTGGAGAAAAAATAAGGCAGGAGAAGAATGGACCAAGAAGGCAGAAAAAGAAGAAGGGGGTGACAGGAAGAAAAGAGACAAGACATAAACAAAGAGAGAGATAGAAAAGAGGGAATTCGTAACACAGAATGTCAAGGCGGGGATGTTAGTTATACTGACAGGCTCTTGGTACCCCCACGGGGCAAAGGGGGAACTGAATGTTCTGGATGTTTGAACCCCAGGCATCAGAACCCTCAGCTCCAGTGTAGGCCTACGGTGTGCCGGCGACCTTTGGAATCTGTGGACCGGCAGAGCCAGGGTACACATGTTGGCCATGACTCGGCGTGAAAACGACTGTGTCCTAATTCACTCCGCGCCATGCGTGTCCGACATGGGGCCAGGTGGTCAGTCAGCCCGAGAACGAGAGAGAGACAGAACCGTGTGGTATGCAGTGTAAGGCTGGTCTCACACTAGACGGGCTCTATTTACCTCACACTACACAGGCTCTATTTACCTCACACTAGACAGGCTCTATTTACCTCACACTAGACAGGCTCTATTTACCTCACACTAGACAGGCTCTATTTACCTCACACTACACAGGCTCTATTTACCTCACACTAGACAGGCTCTATTTACCTCACACTACACAGGCTCTATTTACCTCACACTACACAGGCTCTATTTACCTCACACTACACAGGCTCTATTTACCTCACACTACACAGGCTCTATTTACCTCACACTACACAGGCTCTATTTACCTCACACTACACAGGCTCTATTTACCTCACACTACACAGGCTCTATTTACCTCACACTACACAGGCTCTATTTACTGTGAGGTTTGTCTAGGTGGTCAGTCAGCCCGAGAACGAGAGAACCGTGTGGTATGCAGTGTGAGGCTGGTCTCACTCTAGACAGGTTCTATTTAGTGTGAGGCTGGTCTCACTCTAGACAGGTTCTATTTAGTGTGAGGCTGGTCTCACTCTAGACAGGTTCTATTTAGTGTGAGGCTGGTCTCACTCTAGACAGGTTCTATTTAGTGTGAGGCTGGTCTCACTCTAGACAGGTTCTATTTAGTGTGAGGCTGGTCTCACACTAGACAGGCTCTATTTAGTGTGAGGCTGGTCTCACACTAGACAGGCTCTATTTAGTGTGAGGCTGGTCTATCACTAGACAGGCTCTATTCAGTGTATACAAAACTCCGCAGCTCGACTAGTTCTCAGAAAGAAAAAATCTGAGCACATTACCCCTCTCTTGCGATCTCTCCACTGGCTGCCTGTGACACAGAGAGTAGATTATAAAATCAATACCCTCTGTTACAAATGTCTCCACAAAACTGCACCTTCCTACCTATGTGAATGTCTTAACCTGTACACTCCTTCACGTTCCCTCCGATCTACTGCAGATACCTTGTGCCTACGTATACCTAGATTCAACCAATCCACTGTTGGCCTCCGCTCATTCTCTATTTCTGGTCCATCCATCTGGAACAACCTTCCTCTCTCTCTTCGCCAGAAACCTAGTTATGACACTTTTAAATCCAGCCTCAAAACATATTTATTTCAAACCTAAGACTTCCCCCCTCCTGTTTCATATCTAACCCATGTTCTATCACCCTGCTAAAGTATACGGCCTGTGCGAGTGTATGTGTGCTTTTGAAAAACATTTGACTATCGAAATTTTATTTCATAGATTTTGTCTGCATCGCACCATGTTTGTAAATATCTGTTTGTTTAAACTTTTGATTATTTATCATTGATTGCATGACTGTGTAAGATTAGGTTGAATGCATGCGCTTTGATTTGTCTTTGCAAGATATAGCGCTATATAAGTTCCATTTATTATTATTATTATTATTATTATTCACACTAGACAGACTCTATTTAGTGTGAGGCTGGTCTCACACTAGACAGGCTCTATTCAGTGTGAGGCTGGTCTCACATTAGACAGGCTCTATTCAGTGTAAAGCTGGTCTCACACTAGACAGACTCTATTTAGTGTGAGGCTGGTCTCACACTAGACAGGCTCTATTCAGTGTGAGGCTGGTCCCACACTAGACAGGCTCTATTTAGACAGGCTCTATTTAGTGTAAGGTTGGTCTCACACTAGACAGGCTCTATTTAGACATGATCTATTTAGTGTGAGGCTGGTCCCACACTAGACAGTCTCTATTTAGTGTAAGTCTGCTCTCACATTAGACAGGCTCTATTTAGACAGGCTCTATTTAGTGTGAGGCTGATCTCACACTAGACAGACTCTATTTAGTGTCAGGCTGGTCTCCCACTAGACAGGCTCTATTTAGTGTGAGGCTGGTCTATCACTAGACAGTCTCTATTTAGTGTAAGGCTGGTCTCACACTAGACAACCTTCATGTCAGACACGTGTTCCGGAAAAGCAGAATACATTTAGAGGAAAAGAGTTGTGGTTTAATACCGTTTCAAATTTCCTGTGCCACGTGAGGCAAAAACGAAGGGAAAAGTCAGCGTACAACACCATTAAGCACAGTCATGACTTCAACAAAAACCAGTCTGCGGTCACGTTGATACAGGTTTGGTAATCAGCTACATGGTTATCTGTGCACATACATGCATTCGTTTAGAGCTTTTGATCATGTATATAAAGACTTAAATAACTCATTTGGAACAGTATTCCACAGGTAAATTCGGATTCTCGATAAAACAGCAAAGCAACCCAGTTGCCAAACTGTTTCTTTGTTGTCGAACGCTCAGTCAGCAACTATTGTTGTCTGTCATATGAGCGAAAATAAGTTGCGCTGCCGTTAAGCGCCTGACAAGTCAGGCCCAGCGCATCCGACTTTGGCGTTGGGGAGAATCGTTATTTTTTAAGACTTTCTGGGGGAAAAAGGCAGTAGAATGGACCATGAAGATAGAAAACAGGCAAGAAGGTGGTGTCCAGAAGAAAAGGAACAAGGCAGAAGCAAAGAAAGGGATAGAAAAGAAGAATTCCTAGCACAGAATTTCCAGGAGGTGGAAATGCTATTTATACTGGCAAGGTCCCCTGGCATCTTGACAAGGGAGCGGAAACTTTTTGAAACGTAATGGAAAAAGGGTATGTTGCACTGAACACTGACAAAACGTAATAGAAAAAGGGTATGTTGCATGAAACACTGACAAAACGTAATGGAAAAAGGGTATGTTGCATGAAACACTGACAAAACGTAATGGAAAAGGGTATGTTGCACTGAACACTGACAAAAACGTAATGGAAAAAGGACATGTTGCATTGAACACTAACAAAAACGTAATGGAAAACGGGTATGTTGCATTGAACACTGGCAAAAACGTAATGGAAAAAGAGAATGTTACACGGAGGACTGACAGCTGCTGAATCCTTATAGGGCACGGACACAGTGATTATTTGGAAAAGATTGTGTGACATAGGCTTTACGGTTGCTTGGCTGAGACCCAGAGAGCTGAGTGATGTGTTCTCTGAATAAAGCAGACAGGGATTGCTCAGGCCAGTGGAACTGACCACTTCAATTCAGAGATTTATCTTATCATTCTTGCTGAATAAATAGCATTGCAC
>CM054136.1:68040134-68045134 GCA_028751875.1 Rapana venosa | reverse complement strand
TCGTAATTACAACATTAAACAAAACATGTTGTTATGTAATCACATCGCTAAACAAAACATGACATTCTGCAATTACAACATTAAATGAAACTCGATATTCCGTAATTACAACATTAAGCTCTGTTTTCTAATGTTTAGTGCTTTATAGACAAAAGTGGCAACTTTCATCACAATTGTTCTGTTTTCAGAAGAACAATAATAATGAACATTTAAACATACATGGATGGCTGTGATATTTACTTGGAATCAGTTCTGCTCTAAGATCATTGTACTTTGGGCACTGAAGCAAAAAGTGAACTTCTGTTTCTTGTACGTCATCACAAAAGGGGCATGTCAAAGTCTGTGTGTTAGTACGATTGTTAAATTGCAGAAAGCTACAGTTCAAAGACGACATTCCAATTCTAAAGTCCGGCCAAATCTCTTCTTACAGTAAAGGCTTTATGTAGCTTAAATATACACTTTTTTTCCCAATGATTGTTTGTAACTGTTATACACTTATAGAAATAAATGGTTCCCTAAGGCAGAAAGCCAGCCCTGTTTGAAACAGTCTATAAGTCGTTGTTTAAAATTCAGATACAAATGTTTGCTATATCCCCCACCCCTTGTGTTTTTCCCAGACTACTCCGAACCCCAAATTTATACAAAACATTCTAACTCCACATGCCCATGTGACATAGTTTGTTCCTTAAGAGATAAGAGCATTTTGGGTAAGCTTTTCGTGGATATCTATTGGTATCCATATGAACAATTCGTAACCAAAATTTGAGGGCACTTTAACGAAAGTATTCACCTGTAAAGGATGTCTGCCTGTCTCTCCATACACAACGTGCCCTTGGTGACTTTGGGCTTACCCCCAAAAACCTTTTTAAAGCAGACAAATGGACTCTTTCCCACAATATTTTGATCAGGTACAAAAACCCCAGATCTCAGAGCCGGTAAGTCAAAATGGCTGAATCTGACAATCAAACAGCTTAAAAAAAGACAGGCGAGTGTTCCCCAATGGACCATAGCATCTCATAAATGGCTGATACACCTTTCTTTGCTCGGGCAGCGAGATCAGACATGGGATACGAAAATGAAAGCCGGGTAGACAGAAAAACACCAAGATACTTATAAGTGTTGACAATTTTCAGTTTCACGTCACCATAATGCCAGTTTTCACTGGCAGCAAGATAACCCCCATTAAAGAAAGACAACAACATTCGATTTTCAAGGGTTTTCTATTTTTTCAAAATCGCCTTGAAAGTTTTCTACAAAATATTCAACGGGTTTTGGAGGCCTATCCACTGTCAAAAAAAAAAACACAACATCAAACAGCAAATGGGAAATTAACCCCAAATTTAAAAAAACTTGGTGACAATGAAAAACCGTTTTTCCCCTTTTTTGATAAAAATCTTTGGGAAGTTCATTGTTTAATTTGTGAAAACAAAACAGGGAAAAAGATTTTCTCCTTGTTTTTTAAAACCCTAGGGGACATGAATACATCAGGCAAGGGCACTGCCAGAACGAAAACAGGTTTTTAAAAGTTGAATACATACTTTTCAAGCAGAAAGAATTTTCCCCCTCAAACCATATTACTTAGTTTCTTTTCCCTACTTTTTTTCCCTTCATAAAAGAGTCAAAAGCTTTTCGAAAAACATGAAAGCAAAATAAAGTTTGCGATGACAATCAAATGAGGGAAAAAGCGAAAGAGAGAGAGAGGGGAGAGACAAAGAGGAGAGGGGCAAAAAGAGAAGAGAGAGAGAGAGAGAGAGAGAAAAAAGGGGGGGAGGAGAAAACAAAGAGAGAGAGAGAGAGAGAGGGGAACGAGAGAGAAAAGAGAGAGGGGAGAAAGAGAGAGAGAAAAAAAAGAGAGAGAGACAGGGGGAAAAGAAAGAGAGAGAGAAAAAGGGAGAGAAACAAAGAGAGAGAGAGACAAAAGAGAGAGAGACACAAAGAGAGTGGGGAGACAAAAGAGGAGAGGAAAGGAGAAAAGGGGGAAAAGAAATAAAGAGAAAGAGAGAAAGAGAGAGAGAGAGAAAGAGAAAAGAGAGAGAGGAAAAAAGGGGAGAGAAAAAGAGAGAGAAAGGAGAGAAGAGAGAGAGGAGGAAGGGGGAGAGAAGGGGGAAAGAGAGAGAGGGAGAGAACGGAGAGAGGGGGAACGAGGGAAGAGGAGAGGAAAAAGAGAGGAGAGAGGGGAGGGGAGAGGAGAGGAACAAAAGAGAGAGACCAGAGAGAGAAAAGAAAAAGAAAGAGAGAGAGAGAGAGGAGAGAGAAGATGAAAAAGAAGGGGAGAAAGGGGAAAAAGAGAGAGAGAGAAAGAAAGGGAGGAAAAGAGAAAGGAGAGAAAAAGGGGGAGAGAGGAGAGAGGAAAGAGGGGAGAGAGGAGAGGAGAAAGAGGAAAGAGTGAGAGAGAGAGAGAGGAGAGAGGGGAGAAGAAGAGAGGAAGAAGAGGGGAAAGAGGAGAAGAGAGAGAAAGGGGAGAAGAGAGAAAGAAAGAGGGGAGAAAGAGAGAGGGAGAGGGGAAGAGAGAGAAAGAGAGAGAGAGAAAAAAAGAGAGAGAGAGAGAGAGAGGAGAGAGAGAGAAGAGAGAAGGGGAAAAGGGGAGAGAGAGAGAGGGAGAAAAGAGTGAAAAGCATTGAAGAGAGAGGGGAAAAAGAAAAGCGGGAGGAGAGGAGAAGAGAGAGAGAGAAGAGAGAGGAGAGAGGAAAGAGTTGAAAAGGAGAGAGGGAAGAGAGAGTGGAGTTTGAGAGGAGATGAGAGAGAGAGAGAGAGTGATGGAGGAGAGGAGAGAAAACGCCTTATCTGAATGGCATTGTGTTTGGAATGGCTCTGAGCGTGCACCGCCGTGCCGTGTCGTATCATGCCATGTGCTGTCTCTTGTGTTTGTGCTGTGTGCTCTGTGCTCCTGTGGTGTGTGTGTGGGGTGTGTGTGTGTGTGTTTGTGGTGCTGGGCGTGCGTGCGTCTCTCTGTCTCTGTCTCTTCTCTCTCCTCTTCTCTCTCTCTCTCTCTCTCTCTCTCTCTTTCTCTTCTCTCTCTCTCTCCTCTCTCCTTCTCTCTCTCTCATTCTCTCCCCTCTCCCCCTCTCTCCTCTCCTCTTTTCCTTTCTCTCTCTCTTTTCTCTCTCTCTCTCCTCTCCTCTCCTCTCTCTCTCTCCTCTCTCTCTCTCTCTCTCTGTCTCTTGACTTTCTGTTAAAGGCACTATAAACAAGAACAACAACAACAAAAAAGTCTGGACCGTTCTTTTTATTTATTTCTTTATTTATTCTTTTATATCGAGGATACTGGAATAAGCGATCGTGTGCTTTTTTACATCCAGTCCCCGTGTATATGCGGTTTTGTAAATTCTGTCATCTGTTTCCACCGGCACACAATGGCCTACTCTTCCGAAAAGCGGAACAGGATTTAACGTGTGCGTCAGATGTTCTGCATGCGTTCGAACACGGAGCCTCGGTTTATAGTCTCATCCGAAGGGGGAGAGAGAGAGAGAGAGAGAGAGAGGGGAGAGAGGGGGAGAGAGAGGGGAAGAGAGAGAGAGAAGAGAGAGAGGAGAGAAAGGAGAGGAAAAGGAAAGAGAGAGGGGGAGAGAGAGGAAAGAGAGGAGGGGAGGAGAGGGGAAAAAAAGAGAAAGAGAGGAGAGAGAGAAGAGGGGAGAGAGAAAGAGGAGAGAGAAAGAAGAGAAAAAGAGAGAGAGAGAGAGAGAGAGAGAGGAGGAGAGGAGAGAGAGAGAGAGAAGAGGGAGAAAAGAGGAAAAAAAGAGAAGAAGAGAGAGAAAGAGGGGAGGAGAGAGGGGGAGAGAAGAAAGAGAGAGAGAAAAGAAAGAGAAGATAAGAGGAAAAGAGAGAAAAGAGAGGAGAGAAAAGAGAGAGAGAGAGAGAGGGGAGAGAGGAAGGGGGAAAAGGGGGGGGAAGAGAAAAAAGCCTTATCTTTGAATGGCTCTGTGTTTGGTATGCTCTGAGCGTGCACACGCCGTGCCATTTTTTATTTATTGGTGTCAGTATCATGCCATTCCGTGCCGTGCCATTCCATGCCGTGCCATGCATGCCATGCGAGGGGGGATGGGGGAGGTAATGAGGATGCATTCAGTGTCGTAACGAATCTAACGATCGGGCCGGCATTCCTCCTAGCTTTCTTTCTGAGGAACAAGGAGCCAGGGTACATGGTCTCGCAGAGGTTGGCTCTATACCCTCTTCCCGCTCTTTTGTTAGGCTTCTGTGAGTGCTGTTTGCTGCATGCTTGTGCTGTGCTAGTGTGCTGTGTGCTTGTGTGTGTGTGTGTGTGAGAGGTGTTGTGTGTGTGTGTGTGTGTGTGTGTGTGTGTGGTGTAGTGTGGTGTGTGTGTGTGTGTGTGTGTGTGTCTCTCTCTCTCTCTCTCTCTCTCTCTCTCTTCCTCTCTCTCTCTGTCTGTCTCTTTGTCTTTCGGTTTAAGGCACTATAAGCAAAAACAAAGAAACAAACAATAAAAGAGATCTGGATCGTTATTTTATTTATTTCTTTATTTATTCTTTTATATCGAGGACAATGGAATAACCACTCATGTGCTTTTATTTACATCCAGTCCCCGTGCGTATGCGGTTTTGTAAATTCTGTCATCTGTTTCCACCGGCACATAATGGCCTACTCTTCCCGAAAAGCGGAACAGGATTTAACGTGGGCGCAAAATGTTCTGCGTGCGTTCGCACAGGAGGCCTCGCTTTATAGTCTCATCCGTGTTTTTTTCCTTAGAGGAACTCTGCCATTTGTCTAGTATAAACTACACTATATCCCCGAGGTTGGATTGCAGCTACCTTCATGGTGTGGGGAAAAAAAAACAACCGGTCGCATACGTACACACACACACGCAGAGAACATCTTGCGCACACGTTAAAATTCTGTTCCGCTTTTCGTAAGAATAGGCCATTGTGTGCCGGGGGGAACAGATGACAGAATTTACAAAACCGCATACACACGGAGACTGGCTGTAAAAAAAGCACATAAGTGCTTATTCCATTATCCTCGATATAAAAGAATAAAAAAATTTA
>CM054136.1:68027634-68035134 GCA_028751875.1 Rapana venosa | reverse complement strand
TCCACTTTGCCTGCAGCTCTTAGTGTCCGTACATTCCATGTGCCAATGATGGTGTTGTTTCTGGCACGAATTTTGCTGCGTTTTACATCAGTAGCATACTTTCGACATCTGTCCTGATGAGCAACAGAAGGCGCGGTCCTTGGTAACCCGGGCGACGACCGATCCGGTATGGAGATTCTGGCTGTCTTTTTCATGGGTGTATCTTGGGCAAATCAAACCTGGCGGAGCCCATCCCTCTCCAGGTCGGATTTTTTGATTGGGTTTACTCCCCACATGTGGCAGGTGGTATTGGGTTACATGGTTACCAGTAGCAGAGGGAGTCTCTGACCTGACTTGCCAGTAACAACCACCTCCAGCTAGTGAATACACTTGGCCCACACAAGAAATCCAGAAAATGGACATGGCATAGCCCAAATGGAGAACACCACAACCAAATAGATTACATCATGGTGAAAAGACGGTTTCAGTCTAGCGTTAACATCGCACAGACACGAAGTTTTCCAGGAGCAGACATAGGGAGTGATCATGATCTTGTGATGATGACTTTCCGACTACGTCTAAAGAAAATCCACAAGCGGAACAACATCAGGATCAAATTTGACCTCGAGAAGCTGAAGGACCCAGAGGTATTAGAAATTTTTCAAGCAAGGATAGGTGGAAAGTTTGCAGCACTCACTGTGATAGACTCAGACATAGATACACTGACGAATAGTTTCAATACAGCAGTGACTGAAACAGCAAACGAGCTTCTTGGCAACACCGACCAGTCAAAAAACCATGGGTCACACCTAACATCCTACAACTATGCGACAAGCGTAGAGAGTTGAAGAAAAAGAAAAATGAAACAAAAGAAAGAGCAGAACAATATAGGGCAGTCAACAAAAGAATCAGGAAGTCCATGACGGAGGCAAAGAGAAATGGATCGGTGAGCAGTGCCAAGACATTGAAGAGAACATCAAGAAAAACAATAGCAAGAAAGCATATCAGCTGGTGAAAGACCTGACTAGCACGAAACAGAGAAAAGGTTTAACAATCCAAGACAAAAATGGGAAGTGTCTCACTGACGACCAGGATATTCTGAACAGATGGACAGAATACTGCTCCGACCTGTATAACTATAGAACCGCAGGAGATCCAGAAGTCCTTAATGTACCCGAAAGCAAAGACACAGACAGTCACCCTATCCTCCGAGAAGAAGTGGAAACAGCAGTCCGATCGCTGAAAAAGGGGCTGACAACATTCCAGCTGAGTTGGTCCAAGCTGGAGGGGAAGCCATGATCAGCGCCCTACTAAGAATCTGCAACAAGATCTGGCAGACAGGAAAATGGCCAACACCATGGACACAGTCACTCATCATCACCCTCCCCAAGAAAGGAAATCTACAACAATGCCATAATTACCGCACAATCAGCCTCATATGTCACCCAACAAGGTCATGCTGCAGATAATATTGAATAGACTGAAGCCACAAGCAGAGACCATCATTGCTGAGGAACAAGCAGGTTTCAGAGCAGGGCGCAGCACAACAGAACAGATATTCAACCTCAGAATACTATGGTGAGCGGTACCTTCAACATCAACAAGACCTTTACCACGTATTTATCGATTTTAAGAAGGCATTTGACAGGGTGTGGCATGCAGCTTTGTGGGCAACCATGAATTTGTACAGCATCAATGCAAACCTGATCAGAGTCATCAAACAGCTGTACAGCGAGGCCACCAGTGCAGTGTACTACAACAACAACATTGGAGAATGGTTTCGAACAACAGTTGGAGTAAGGCAGGGCTGTCTACTCTCACCCACTCTTTTCAACATCTTCCTTGAGAGAATCATGGCTGATGCACTGGAACATCATGAAGGATCAGTCAGCATTGGTGGCAGAACGATCACAAACCTCCGCTTCGCAAATGACATTGATGGAATAGCAGGATCAGAAAAAGAGCTTGCCAGCCTAACAGAACACTTGAATAAGGCCTCCAAAACATACGGCATGGAAATCAGTGCAGAGAAGACCAAACTGATGACTAATAACACCAACGGCATTAGCACTGATATCAGGGTTAATGACCAGAAGCTGGAAACAGTTCAAAGCTTCAAGTACCTGGGAGCCATTGTATCAGACCAGGGATCCAAGCCAGAAGTAGTTTGCAGGACTGCACAGACAATAACAGCTTTGTCAAAACTAAACACCATCTGGAGAGATAAAAATATCTCACTTATCTCCAAGATCAGACTAATGCGCTCCCTTGTCATATCCCTATTTCTGTATGCCTGTGAATCATGGACCCTGACTGCAGATTTGGAGAGAAGAGTACAGGCAGTGGAGATGAGATGCTTTCGGAGACTCCTTGGCATCTCCTACAAAGACTACATAAGCAACGAAAGCGTGCATAACAGAATCCAGCAAACCATTGGACCCTATGAGAACCTTCTAACGAACGTGAAAAAGAGTAAACTTAAATGGTATGGGCATGTCACAAGATCCCAAGGAATTACAAAGACAGTTTTGCAAGGCACTGTCCAAGGAGGAAGAAGAAGAGGCAGACCAAGGAAGAGCTGGGAGGATAACATCAGCGAATGGACAGGCCTAGAACTCAACAAAACCCTGAGAAAGGCAGAACAGAGAGAGGAATGGAGGGAACTGGTTGTTGAGTCTTTGAGGGTGCCCCCACGGTCGTCAGACTACGGGACAGATAGATAGATAGATAGATATCGAGGATAATGGAATAAGCACTTATGTGCTTTTTTACATCCAGTCCCCGTGCGTATGCGGATTTGTGAATTCTGTCATCATCTGTTCCCACCAGCACACAATGGCCTGCTCTTACGAACAGCGGAACAGGATTTAACGTGTGCCCAAGATGTTGTGCGTGCGTTCGCACACGGGACCTCGGTTAATAGTCTCATCCGAAGGACTTAGGGGGAGAGTGGATCTTGAACTGGGGTGAGAGAAAGGGGGAAGGAGAGAGTTCAAATATAAGAACAGGGGGTGGGTAGGGGTGGGGTGGGGGTGGGGAGGTGGAGGAGAGGGGAACTTCTTCGTCAAACGCTCAAACGGCAACTCAATTCACCACACGCCACAACCTGAGATCCGAACTCACGAACTCATACACAAGGGGATATTTTTTCCCTGGAGTTAACATCAGTGCAGACTCCACTCTCCCCAAAAGTCCTTCGGATGAGACTACAAACCGAGGCCCCGTGTGCGTTCGCACGCAGAACATCTTGCGCACACGTTAAATCCTGTTCCGGTGTTCGTAAGAGTAGGCCATTGTGTGCCGGTGGGAACAGATGACAAATGTACAAAACAAAAAAGCGCATAAATACTTATTCCATTATCCTCGATATAAAAGAATTAATTTTTTTTAATTAAAAAATACACTCATGGAACGGTCTTAACCGCTCGGCTATAGCGGCCCCCTTCTCCCCCCCCCCCCCCCCCCCCCCCCCCCCCCCCCCCCCCCCCCCCCCCCCCCCCCCCCCCCCCCCCCCCCTCCACTATAACACAGAAATACCAACATGAAGTAACAAGAGATCAGCATGAAGGACACTCCGCATGAAGCCGATCTATCTAGAGTATCTATCTGCCTTCCTGCCTGCCTGCCTGCCTGCCTGCCTGCAGTAAGGTATTGCCATCAACAGCCGGCCACAGACGTTTCATTGCATTGTTATGGGCAAAACGACCTACTCTCCAGGGACCGCCAGGACAATGCACTCACTGCCCCAATGCTCAGTGTCGGTGCCAGGTCTCACCATATCTTTCTATGTACGTCCAGTTGCCAGTAACAGACCCCGCTTTTGGCTACACACCACGGTTACATTTTGGCACTTTTCCTTTGTGTTTGTCTATACTATGACTCTTACATTTATGCCGCACGTACTTAGGCATCCACAGAAATGGAGAAAAAAAACACCCACATTTTCGTGAAAGACTAGCCCCTGACTCAAAACTGTGATTTTGCACAAATTTGGTAGATTTGAATGGTCTTTTTGTGTTTCAGCAAACACTGTACCCTATTCTTGCTTTCTGGTCCGACACTAGTAAACACAGTCCTGCAGTTCACCAGACAGGCAAAGTGGATCGGTGGTCTAGAGGTAACGCGCCTGCCTAGAAAGCGAAAAGTCCGGGTCGGAAGTGTGTGGTGATTCGAGTCCCGTTTGGACCCGAAACTTTTCCCCCCATCCATTAGACCATAAGTGGTGGTCTCGGTGCTACGCTTTCGGAATAGACGATAACCTGAGGTCCCGTGTGTTACACATAATTATTTAGCGCACGTAAAAGAACCCACGGCAACAACAAACCCGTGGCAAAATTCTGTAGAAAAAAGCCACTTTGATAGGGAAAAAAATACAGTTGCAGACAGAAAAAAATGGGTGGCGCTGCTCTTGTGGCGACGCGCTCTCCCCGAGTAGGGCAGCCCGAATTTCATGCAGATAAATCTGCCGTGACTTAGAGTAGTGTATAATACTTTCCAGCAAAAGTCTGTCTCTCACATTCTGTTGGCCTCTCTGTCTTCCTCTGTGTGTGTGTGTGTGTGGGGGGGGGGGGGGGGGGGGGGTGACGGGGGCGGGGGGGGGGGGGGGGGGGGAGGGGGGGGAAGGGGAAGGGGGATACGTGGCATACGCGTGTGTACATGTGCGCGGGCGGGTTTGTGTCTACGTGGTGTGTGTGTGTGTGTGTGTGTGTGTGTGTGTGTGTGTGTGTGTGTGTGTGTGTGTATACCCGTGCGCGCGCACGTGCATGCTTTGTGAATTTGTGTGCGTGTATACGTGTGTGCGTGAGAGTCCATGTGTGTGTGTGTGTCCAAAAATGAGACCGTCCATACATGTGTGTGGATGTGCATGCGCGCGCGCACGTGTGTGTGTGGGTCAGTCTGTGTGGCTGTGGAGAAAGAGAGAGAGAGAGAGATGGAGAGAGAGAGAGAGAGAGAGAGAGAGAGAGAGAGAGAGAGAGAGAGAGAGAGAGAGAGAGAGAGAGAGAGAGAGAGAGAGATGAACAGACGAGCAAAGCGAACAGACCGAGAAACAAGCAGACAGACAAAAAACAGAGAAACAAACAAACAAACAAACAGTCAGACAGCCAACACAGAGGCCAAGCTAATGACACGGACTCTACCGCAATTAAGGGATGGGACAGTGTTGGGGCCTAATTGCCTGCCTGCCTGCCTGCCTGCCTGCCTCCCCAGATGAAATCACCTAGGGAGAAGCACGAACACCACCATCACTCAGGCAGGGAAAAAGACAAACAACACCACACAGAAAACCAGAAAACATGGCCAGGATCCTAGTTTCTGCTGCGCAGCAAAGCTCCCGAAACAAGTGAGCAGAGACAGCTGTCTTTGATGTCGTGCAGATCTCAGTGATGAAAGCACAATTAGTCCCTGCTAGCTAGGTTTGTTTTAAACACTGTTTCACGCCGCCATTTTGATGGTTTGTGTCTGCTGTTTAGCTTTTTTTGTTTTTTGTTAGTTTGTTTTGTTTTTGGTTTGTTTGGTTATTTGGTTTTGTTGGTCAGTTTATTTGCTTGTTCTATAATTTGTTAATTTTTTTAGTTGAATCTCGTTCAAGAGGATTCTTCCTCTGGAGTTAACATCAGTGCCGACTCCAATGCCCCCCAAAGTCCTTCGGATGAGACTGTAAACCGAGGTCCCGTGTACGAACGCACGTAGAACATCTTGCGCACATGTTAAAACCCATTCGCTTTTCGGAAGAGTAGGTCATTGCGTTACGGTGGGAACGGATGACAAAATTGACAAAACTGCATACACAAGGGGACTGGATGCAAAAATCACATGAGTGCTTATCTATTATCCTCGAAATAAAACAATAAAAAAATAAAGTCTATCATGTCTTTTTCTATTCTATTCTTTTATTCTATTCTATTCTTTTATTTCGAGGATGATGGAATAAGCACTTATTCCTTTTCCTACATTCAGTCCCCGTGTGTATGCAGTTTGTAAATTTTGTCATCTGTATTGTCTTTCTTGAGTCAGGGTTTTTTGGGGATTTTTGGTTTGTTGTTGGGTTTGAGTTGTTTTTTTTTAGCAGGAGTGGGTTTTTTCTTGTTTTGTTCGTTTGTTGTTGTTGTTGTTTTTCGATCCTTGGCTAGAGCTCCGAGGTTTACTAATGGTGGGTGAGACTTTGCGTATGCGACCTTTTTTGCCCGCCATTAAGAAAGCCGCATTCCAACTTCCGAGATTGTGTCCAGACACGGCACCAGCGCCCATGCACTTTTTTTTGGTATTTTTGTAAAGTGTCATCCGTTCCTGTCGGCACGCAATGTCCTACCCTTCTTGAAAGCCAGAACAGGTTTTAATGTGTGCGGAAGATGTTCTGCGTGCGATGGCGCACGAGCCCTCAGTTTATAGTCTCCTTCGAATGACTTTTGGGGAGAGTGGATGGGTATTGATTGTTAACCACGGGAGAAAAATCCCCTTGAGCGGGTGAGTGAGACGTCTCGGTGAGGGCTCGAACCTGGGCCATCAGAGCGCGAGCTCAAAAGTTCTAACCACTAGGCTATCCCCACCCGCTGGTGTGGTTTTGAATAAACTGTAATTTTCGAAAGGTTTTTACTGCCCCTGTGCTTGATTTATGTATTTTATTTTATTTTATTTATTTATACCACTTTTAAGTCAGGAGATTTCTCTGCGTGAAATTCGGGCTGCTCTCCCCGGGGAGAGCGCGTCGCCACAAGTGCAGCACCATCTCTTTTTTTTGGTCTGTAACTGTATAATATATAAAAAAAAAACCCACTCTGGTAGGGAAAGAAATACAGTTGCAGACAAAAAAAAACAAACAAAAAAAAAAAAGGGGTGGCGCTGCTCTTGTGGCGACGTGCTCTCCCCGGGGAGAGCAGCACGAATTTCACGCAGAGAAATCTCGTGACTTAAAGTGGTATAAATAAAATAAATAAATAAATAAATAAAATAAATTATCATCTTTAGAAGAAGAAGAGGAGGGAGTGGGAATTGTGTGTGCGTATGTGTGTGTATGTGTGTGTGTGTGCAGAAGTGCACTCACGTATTTGCGTGCTCACGCGTCGTGCTCTAACACACACACACACACTCACGCACACACACACACACACACACACACACACACACACACACACACACACGCACGCATGCACGCACGCACACATTTTTTTATTTTAGACAGCCACTCCTTTAGAATGAAATTGCCAAAAAAGCCCCCTCACCCCCCACCCCCACCCCATCCAAACCCAAATAAATAAACGAAAGCAAACAAAAACAAACCGACCATCCAACAAACAGCAGCAGCACCAGTAGCAGCAACAACAATAAATCCAATCAGAGCACCTCAGCCTATATGGTGACTGTGAAAACATGGGCAATGTAAATACGGATGTGTGTACCCAGAGGAGCCGAAGTGTTTTATAATGATGCACCGGTCTACGCTCTCTGTCGGTCCCTTTATTTACAACAGACCCCTGTCGTGGTTTCAAAGCGCTGGAAGTTTTTATACCCTAAGTCTGCGAA
>CM054136.1:68005134-68020134 GCA_028751875.1 Rapana venosa | reverse complement strand
GCTAGTTTCTTTAAGAGGAGATTGTGATCAAGGACGTCGAATGCCTTGGCAGAGAGAGAGAGAGAGAGAGAAAGAAAGAGAGAGAGAGAGAGAGAGACTTCTTCAGACTTCAGACTTTTACTGTACATCGGCCTTAGGCCACAATACAAAAGAATGGTGGGCATACGGAGTGGGCATATGACATAAGTGTTATAAACATATTACTATCAACGTATATAAATATGAAACAATGCAGCAGCAATAATAACACAAGGAAATTTCGTCCACAATATCTTGAAAATTCATCACAACTAATTCACGTGTGTATAATCGACAATGTTTGAATGTAGTATTCATCAATATAATGATAAATTTCTAGAAAGTTATCTTATTTCTTTTGTTGATTGCATGGAAAATAAATCGAGATAAATTATGTCTATCAGTAGATACTGTGGCTTTGAGTAGCACGTGCAAAGGAAATCTTTTCGAATCTTTTAGAACTTATTTCTCAAATCTTCATAGACTGGACAATTAAATAAAAGTGTTCTTCATTCTTATTTGGTCTTTACAAACAGGGCATTGTTATCTTCATTTGAACTACTATAGCGATGTATATTATTGTTTAGTGGTAGAACATTGAATCGTACTTGAGTAACTGCAACGCGAAAACATATGTATCCATTTCATCTGATATTTCTCTCTTTCAAAAACAGTCTTAAAGTTTCTATAACAATCATATCTATTACGATCCTGATGGTGCCAGTCCATTCCTGGGTAAACCAATCTACAAGTCTTGTTTAAAGGCACGTAAGAACATTTTTACGTCTCCTACTCCTTGGTTTAACCAACGATATTATACCCTGTTATGATAATATTTCCTGATTTTAGAGACCCAGCATTGCTTCCCTTTTCTATCTAACCCTAACAACATATTATAGGCTTTATGTGGCAATCTCTCAGAATCCATGTGTAATAATTTAAACCAGAATCTTATGCATGCAACATATGTATTTACATACAATGGGTACCTGCCCAGATCTCCATACACCATTTTATTTGGTGTCTTGGCAGGCACACCTAAGAATCTTTTGCAAGCGATTAGATGCACTTTTTCCAGATGTTCTAGTCTATTTAACCCCCAAATTTCAGCTGAATATAACAGTATTGACTGGATTTTGGTATTGAAAATTTTAAAGAATGTGTTTACAGTCATTTCCTTGCAATTCTGAAAAACTCTGTTAAGCTGTGTAACTGCTTTTTTGTCTTTAGTAACCAAATGTGATGTACCTCTCTTTGCACTTATCATAGACGTAAACCTAAATCCCAAATAACAATAACTGTTAACTACCTCTAACCTTTTATTATCAAAGAACCATTTTTCACGTTGTCCTAAGTATCCCCCTTTTCTGAATACCATAATCCTGGTTTTGTCTATGTTTACACTTAATTTCATATCATTACAACAAGTTTCTAAGACCTTTAATTGATTTTGTAAACCAGTCGGTGTAGTTGAAATTAATGCTACATCATCAGCAAATAATAGGATAAACAATTCAAAAACTCTGGAAAACTATGAGCACCATGCTTACCTTTTTCATTCATAATGTTTGCTAACTGATTGATAAACATAGGAAAACACGTGGGGCTTAGCACACATCTCTGCTTACTCCCATGGGGGTTTGAAACATATTAGTTAATTCAGAATTCGCTCGTATACATGCTGATAATGACTTATACATAGCCTAAGTGATACAAAAAATTTACCCTTCACACCTTGATCTTTGATATAACGCAATAACCTGTTATGTTCAACTGTGTCGAAGGCCTTTTTAAAATCTACAAATGCAACATACAGTTTTCTTCCTTTTTTTAGTCATATAGCTCTGAATAGCGGCGTACAAAGTAAATATCTGATCAACTGTTGAATATGTTTGACGAAAACCTGCCTGACATTCTGAAATAAGGTTATTGCTTTCTAACCAGTTATATAATCGTGCATTCAATATGGTAGTGAAACATTTAGATACTATACTTAAAAGAGACACTCCTCTATAATTATCAACATTCTCAGGATCTCCTTTCTTATATAGAGGAATAAGTATGGCTTTAGACCATTCTTGTGGGTATATGCCTTGGTCAAAAATTACATTAATAACTTTACAAATACATTTACTTTTATTAAACCACCATTTTTTAGCATTTCTGCAGAAATTTCATCAATACCACTTGCTTTGTTGTTTTTCAGTCTTCTTATAGCATGACTACCTTCTTCTTCTGTTATCTTTTTGTTTAATCATGGTCTATTTCCTGAGATAATCATTTACAATGTCACATTCATCAATACATTCATTATCATTACCTGAAAAACCTTTTTAAGTGGTTAACCAGTCATTTGTGGTAATATTGTTTGTAATTTTTTCTTATTTCCAAGACCCAATCGACGTAATTCCTTCCAAAACCCAGAGGGACTGTTAGCCTCAGTTGCTAACTTTTCAGTTTGTTGCTGTTATAAGTGAGTTTCTTGTCTTTTAGCAACTGCTTATACCTCTTTCTAGCTTCAACATAAATAGTTCTATCTTCTTCTTTCGGGTAAATCGAAAGTGATTAAGTTTTCTTCTAGTTCTTTTTTAATTTTTTACACTCATCATCAAACCATGCTGATCTTTTCTTTTGTTAAAACCGGTTTGCTTAACCATACATTCTGCTGGCATCTTTAAGACAATTAACAAATATTTCAAGGGCATTGTCTACATCTTCCTCTAATCCTTCATAGCTATCAGCATTCTGCTTTCGATATCTTTGCTCTCCCATGATTTAACAAACTCATCTCTATATGCTTCATTCCAAATGAACTTTTCATTATACTTTATTTTCATTTGTTTTTCTCTAATACAACCCTTTCCTGATTGTCTCTTAACTCTACTTTCATACTTACAGGTAAATGGTCTGACTCTACAATACTCTCTACTTCTAAAGATGAAATACAAACAGATGAATAAAGTTCCACAGATACAATAAAGTAGTCCACCATACTTTCACCAGAACAATCCAATAAATGTACAGCTATCATCAAAACCTGGCTCACTAAGGCCATTTAATATTTTACAGTCATGCATATTACAAAGTTCAATTAGTTGTTCCCAAAGTTGTTATAGTTATCATTTGAGAGTTCCTTGGATAAGAGGTAAAGTCAGAAATTGACATTTGTTCGAAATCACTGCTATCTCCATTAAAGCTATAATTTTCCATTGCAGTTCTAGCATTAAAATCTCCATTTAGAAGAATGAAAAAATCACCATGTTGTTCATATATGTCTGCCAAGCATTGGTCTAGTAGTTCAATTCCATATACGCCATGTTGTGACTTCCAGAACAAAGAATCGTAAGGTGGTATGTACGAACAAATCATCATTATGTTTTTATCTGTTGAAAAAAGATGTTTGTCTATTTGTAAAACTACTGTGTTTTCTTGCTCTACCTGGATGCGTGTAACAAAATCAGCAAAAGATTTTCTTATCATTACAATTACTCCACCAGAGTACCTTCCTTGATGGGATAAATTCTTTGCTTTGGAAGTAAATATTAAAAAGTCATCAAACAAAGCCGATTCAAAATCAAAAGCTTATGAAAGTTTCTGTTAGACATAAGAAAGTCATTATAACACTTAGAAAATCAATAAAATCAGCATTTTCTAACTTTTTGCAAAAGGCCATTAACATTATAGTTGAGAAATTTACAGATTGATATTTACACTATGTACATGAGAATTTGTCAACATCCCAGATTCTGATACGGGGACATGCTACCTTGTATTGTGGCCTGGCCGTTTTCCTATTGTTGGTGTGTGGGGCACCATTCTTCCTAGACTGGCATCTAGGAGGCTGGGGTTGTATGCTGATCCCCTAGTTGGCTTCCTTGAGTCTTTTCTGGATGAGTCAGTAATACTGCTTTGACTTTTATGTCTTACAGCAGTTTTGCTCTGACCCTGGTATGTGACCGTGAGCTGGATGCAGTGGCCTGGACGCAAATCATGGGAAGAAGGTGGAGTCCCTTGTGCTGGATCCCCCACTCTGTCAGACCTGTTACAATCATCAACCATATCATTGTGTTCTGAGTTATGTCCACTTGTCATTTTGTCAACTGTCGCTTCCTCTGTCACTGTTACTTTTCGGACAGTCTCATCTGTCAGGTCACAATGGCCTAAGTTGTCTTCCGACTCTATTTCTTCGTTATTTTGTTGTTTGCTTGTGTCAGTTATCTCTTGACTTTGACTGTAAGTTATTGTATTCTCGTTACAAACCTCTGTGTCGACCCTTGTCATATTACATGAGACCAATGTTGTATTTTGTTCTGGTATCTCATCCTCACAAACACCTGTGACTGGCTTGTCTTCATCCTGTCTGTCCGATTTGTTGTCATCTTCTTTGTCATCAGTAATGTCATCATTGTGAGTGTCCACATTATGTGTGACATCTGGTTGTGAAAAGTCGGTCACTGTCTTGTCTTGCTGTTTGTCATTGTGGTCAACAGTGTTGTGCTATCCTCCTGCTCAGTAGATGCCACTGACTGCCTGATGATCTGCAGATATTGCTCAGGGTGTTATACCTGGTATCTACTAGGTTTGTAGCTACAGTGTCCTGGGGTTTAGACCTATGTTTTTTTACCCTCACCACCTATTGTGCTTGCTAGCAGTCTGTCACTGGTTTGACCAAATCTGGTCATGTCACTGTACAGACGTGTACCAGGGGTGATAGGCACACTTGTCTTTTCCTCGTAGTCCTGGTGGCGGTGGGTCATCCTGTCTCTGCCCTCCGGTCTTTGATTGATGGTGGGGAGATTCCTTGCTTCCCTTCCCTCAGATTCATCTGCATATCTCATAGGCCTGGAGTGATGAGGCTGCTCTGGTCTCCTGAAGTGCTGCCTGTCTGCTGCTCCAAAGCAGCCCTGTCTGGCTGCAGAGTGACGTCTTTGAGGCTGCTCCCTGTAGCGTGACAGAGACCTCCTTCCATCCTGGTGATCACTGGTATGCTGACTATTTCTGCCAGCCTCTTCCTGCCAGTGGTAAGAATGCGGAAAGTCTGCATTGTTGCTGTTAGTGGCCAAGTTGGGTGACCGACTGTCTCTGACATATAGCTTCCCATTGTATATGTAGGCAATCTTGCCTTGCCCACGGTGAAATTCTATCATGTTTCTTTGACGTGTTGTGAGGTCAGCAGCCACTCTAATGCCACTGTTTCTCAGGTTGTCTCTCATCTCTTTGTCTGACAGGATTGCTAGTTTGTCAGCAAAACGACAAAACCTGACCAGAATGGGCCTGGCATTGTCACTATGTGGCTGTGGCCTCCCAATGCGAAAAGCTCTGGAGATGTCATCTTGACACCAGTCTGGTGCAGGGGAATGATCATTGAGTATGTCAATGATGATTTGTCTTGTTGTATATTCATCTTCCCTTCCAGCTTCAGACACACCCATGAATCTCAAATTGTAAGCTTTTGTGTCCTGTTCTGCTGATTCCAACCTCCTTTCCAGTGTTTCTAATCGGTCCATCATTGCAACATTGTCTTCTTGCAGCTCTTTAATGTCCTCTGTATTGATAACCACACTTTCCTTCAGTTCACTGATTTGGGCTAGGAAGCGTGACAGGCTATTTTCCAAATTGCCAAATTTTTCATCCAAGTCATTTTTCATTCCATTTAAGTGTTGCTGTAGACCTTGCTGCATTTGCACAAAGTGCCAGTCAATGAAATGAAACATGTTGTTTGGTACTGGAGTAGGGACACTGTGACATTTTTCAAGTGCCTGTGGTTTGTTTTTTCAAGTGCCTGTGGATTTTTGATTATTTAATACTGCTATACAAAGTGTTCAAGCCCCTGTGTTTTTATCTTGTCAAAAAGCATGAGAACAGGGGTACAGGTCACAACTGGAAAATTTGCATATACACCCATCACAAATGTCACTACTCACCCAGCAACACGTTTGCCTCACGTGAAAAAGAAAGTTTATGCACGTGCAACTGGAGACACATTGCCAGTGAAGGGGGATGTCATGAACTCTTACCTTGTAGATAAAATTACGCCCTTCTTTCCTCCATGTAAATTTTAAAATACTATTTACAAATTAGTGACGGGTCCTTTGGCAAATTCGCATACACAGTTTAGAGCACAAAGTCACTAGCCACATGTCTGCCAAAACTGAGAAAGATCCATTGGCTTTTTCATGCACAAATGTTCATTCAAACAGGAGAGCTATTCAGCACGTCTGCACTCTGTCTTTGCCACACACCAGCCCCCGAGAGGAGGAGAGAGAGAGAGAGAGGAGAGAGAGAGGAGAGAGCAGGGTGGGGTGGGGGAAGAGGGATTGACAGACAGACAGAAACAGAAAATGGATTTAGTGCTTCTATATCCGGCATTTCGCGTGACAGTCAAAACTTGCTTGTTCTAAATAAAATGAGTTTTTTTAATTCTAAAATAGTTCCCAACACCTGCATTTAAAAAATACAATTGTTTAAACAATTGTCGACGTTAATTTGGTCAAAATTGGCTTTCGTCTTGTTTGTTTATTTGCTTTTTGTGCCATTGGAAAGTACCTGTCCACAGATGCAACATCCAAACTCGCTACGTCTCTCATTCTTTCACGTCTGGACTATTGCAATTTTCTTTTGGCTGGTCTGCCAGCATCATCAACCCACTCC
Organism: Rapana venosa; assembly: GCA_028751875.1. NCBI lineage: Eukaryota > Metazoa > Mollusca > Gastropoda > Neogastropoda > Muricidae > Rapana > Rapana venosa. Next base: position 68,013,465 of record CM054136.1, on the reverse strand, counting down.
CTTCAATGTATACAAAACTCTGCAGCTCGACTAGTCTTCAGAAAGAAAAAATCTGAGTACTTTACCCCTCTCTTGCGATCTCTCCACTGGTTGCCTGTGCCACAGAGAGTAAACTATAAGATCAGTACCCTCTGTTTCAAATGTCTCCGCAAAACAGCACCCTCCTACCTCTGTGAATGTCTTCACTTGAACACTCCTTCTCGTTCCCTCCGCTCTGCTGCAGATACCTTGTCCTTACGAATACCTAGATTCAACCAATTCACCGTTAGCCGTCGCTCTTTCTCTATTTCTGGTCCATCGATCTGGAATGACCTCCTCTCTCTCTCTCTCTCTCTCTCTTCTCTCTCTCTCTTCTCTCTCTCTCCTCTCTCTCTCTCTCTCTCAGCCAAAGCCTTTTTGTGACACTTTTAAATCCATTCTCAAGAAATATCTATTTCAAACCTAAGATTTTCCTCTCCTGCTTCATCTCATAGCTTTTCCCTGCCTTCAACAGCCAAGATTCTATCGCCCTTCCAGGGTGTGTGACATGGGTGTGTGTGTGTGTGTGTGTGTGAGTGTGGGTGCGTGCGTGCGTGTTTGTGTGATAGATAAAAAGAAAAGAATCGGAAAGGGAAAGTAGTAGGGGACTGTTTCTGCTGCTGAGGTTAAATGGAAGTATTTTTTTAGATCCAATGTAATGATGAAACCGTCAGGCAAAGTGTATGAGGCAGACGCACTGTCAAAACAGTAGAACCTCAGCACTGGAACAGCTAAGATCCCTTGCGGAGATGCCGGGTGCCTGTCAGTAGAAATAACATCCTCACCTTTTGGAAATTCTGTGGCAGGATTTACCCTCTTTTCTATGTCCTCTCTGAGTTTCTGCCTTGTTCCTTTTCTTCCTGTCACCTCCTTCCTTGTCTATTTTCTGCCTTCTTGGTCAATTCTCCTGCCTTTTTTTTTAAACCACAAAGACTTCAAAGATAATAATTCTTTCCCACGCTGAAGCTGGATGTACTGAACCTGACTTGTCAGACGCCCTTAACCACAGCGCGCGCAACGCATTTTCGCTCATAGTACAAACAACAATGGTTGCTGTCTGAGCGTTTAACGAAGAAGAAGAAGATGATGGTGATGACGATGATGATGAAGTTGAAGAAGACAAAGACGAAGAAGGAGGAGGAAGAAGAGGAAGAATAGGAAGAAGAAGAAGGAGGAGGAGGAAGAAGAAGAAGATGAGAAAGAGGAAGAAGGGGAGAAGGAGTTGGAGGAGGAGGGGGAGGAGCAGCAGCAGCAGCTAAGAGACACTGAGAAAGCGACATTCATTGTGAACTGAGATCGGAAAAAACGGAGCAAAAAGCCATTTTAGGAGACAAACCCCCCACCAAAATATCGGAGACTACGGCTGTGCCCAATAGATGGTGTACACTAAGTGCGTGGCTAGCGAGTGCAGCCCACAAGGGATTCGGCTGTCTGCCATTCCGGGAGACTGGCTTCACGTCAGTCAGATTCGCTTAGTGCCGACAGGTGCCCATGGGAGGCAGGGAGACACACACAATTTGACACAATTTTATTGCTATTTAGCAATCAAGCCATATAGCGCTGCGGCGCGGTAACAACGATATCGAACGCGACGCGATTACAATGACATGGAAACCATGGCAGTGGTGGTATGTACATCAAGATTCGATACATTATTGTCTGTGTCTCAAGTGTCTCAATTTTCAAACCATCCTTTCCTTTTCCAGTCTACAGCCAGCGAAGTCAGCCCATGTAAGACCGGATCAGGTCCCGAAGATGATGTAACTCCTGCTCAGCACTCGCCACCACTGTCTCTGTGTGTTGTGTGTTAGTACACTGTTTCCCTTTACGAAGTCTGGCAAGCCTGACACGTTCTTCTGGCAACATGTTTTTCTCTTCTTGCTTGATGTACCAGAACACACACTTAGATTCCTCGCCAGGATCTCCATTCCAAGTGTATTCCAGGATGATGTCATCTGATTCACACATCACAATGTTTTGATCAACCGAACTATGTACCACCACCTTTCGAAACCGTGTGTTTCTCTTGCTGTCCCTTAATCGACGATGTACACGTTTGTCAGTTAGAGTAGACACATACTGTTTCACAATACCAGTATCAGTATCAGAGTCATCCACTGTGCAGCCAACTGTCAGCTCTTCCTGCACATCAGGCGCCTCAGAAGACACACTGATCTTGCTGTCTGTTGCTGGATCACACAGTAGATCAAGTGAATCTGGTGTGGCTGAGGCATTCAATTCACGCTGACACATAGTTCTGTGTACACACTGGTTTGTTTTCCTTCTGTTTCCACATCGAGCAGGGAGTCAATGTTACACAAGACGGCTCTTCCAAGACACTGTTATTGTCACATTGGCGACTTGCCTGTCTTTCTTGGTGTTGTCTACTTCTTTGAACATCGCGACCGTCTTTGACAAGGGGGTTTCTTGCGATAGTACTGAACACGGGAGTTACGGTTCAGCACCGGGTCCGCCATTTCTGTTGACACTGGCTTGTCAGCTGGCTTCATTCGCAAGACGAACACCACACTGCCGCTCTCCCCCGCGACTTTCCAACTCGATACGACGTTGTCGATCAGCAGGGCGTTTAAAGTTGTTATTACAGTAGCTGGAAGGCCAGTAACTGACATTTTGAAGCTAAAATGCAAAAATTTGCAGCAGCTTACTAACAGCACACCCGTTCAGTTCTCGTCCCGTCACGTCGTCCGGGAGGCAGGGAGAGCGATAGAGAGACGTCTGAGCTGTCTGCAGGAGTGATCTCAAAACTGTCAGTCACAGGAGACAGCCAATTACAGCGACTTGTTCACAACGCTTGTAGTGAGGCTGTTGGTGGCTTGGCAGTGTAGGGGTTAACGTGGCTGAATAGGAAAGTGAAAGGTCTGTAGTAACTAGTTTGAAGCTAACGTGAAGTAGGTTGTTTTGTTGTTGTTCTTCTTCTTCTTCTTCTCCCTGCCTTTTCACTCAAGTGACTTTCTGTTACTGTCTCTGTCCATCTTTCTGTCTGCCTGTCTGTGTGTTTGTCTGTCTGTCCTTTCTTCAAGTTTAACGACTCTTCTTCATAGTGATATCAGACGATATTAGACTGTCTGGGTTGTTGTTTTTTTCTATATGTACGTTATCTTTCTAACTTGAGTTAACACACATTTGATATACATAGAATAGGGGTTGGCGGTGTTTTTTTCTTGAGAGAATTCTGTTATGAAACAAAGCATGCAAACAACAAAGAAAAAAAACGAAGGAAAGAAAAAAAAATGAAAAGAAACAAAGAACGGTACAAACAAACAAGCAAGAAAGCAAGCAAACAAACAAACAAACAAACAACGCAAAACACTTAGAGACAGACAGACAGACAAGCAGAGGTATACAATGTACCGTCAAGCAGAGAGAAATCTTAAAAAAAAAAACTAAAAAAAACCACCAAAATTAGTGGCACTCCATTGTGGCGAAGTTGTTTTTTTCTCAAGGGAAGGGGGATCATAGCAAACAGAATGTAAAAAGCAATAGTACTACCCACTTTGGGTGAATTAGGGAGATTTCCACTGACCCTTAAAATCATATGCCAGATAATATCCTTTTGGATTCATTTGACAGAATCAAAACCAGACTCTTATATTAGAATAGTATACGATTATTTGTATCAGAATAATACACACGATAAATGGATAAACACAGTGAAAAATTTCTGTACACAATTGATTCAAACATGTCCCGGAAAAACCAAAGCACTCTTAATGTTCATCGGTTGAGTTTGTGTTAGAAGAAACTTGAGGACTTGATAAAACATTTTGGATCTACCAAAGAAAGAGTTTGCAAAACAAATTTTAAAGATTTTGCTACCAAAATACAGATTGGAACCATACTTAGTAAACTATAAACAAAACTCATAAGAAGACATATTGTAAATTTCGCACAAGCTGTCACAATTTAATGATAGAAAGGGAGACACCAAAATAAAATCCAAGAGGAAAAATGTAGACACTGTAACAAATTGAAGATGAATTCATTTACTTGATGAATGCATTTTAAAATGATGAAACTAGAAATAATTTGTTATTAAAAATCAAAACGAAAGACAAAGAACGCAAAAACTGTGTACATAAATTAAGTGACATAATCACAGTTGATATATATCAAGCAGATATCATCAGATATGTGTATGAGTGTTCTGAAAAGAGAGAAAAAGATAAGTAAAATACAACATGTTTTTAGTGTACATCACTTTTAGCCAAAATAGATAATAATTATAGTTGATGTTTTTGTTGTGTCAAATAAGTCTACATGATTTAAATGGCAATAAAATATTCTGAATCTGAATCTGAATCTGAATCTGAATCACAGTCTGCTGTAATAAGAACAAGTCACAACTGGATATATAACAGTACAAAACAGTACAGTACACTAATGTACAATAAGAAATAGTGCAGTACAATACCCCCCCCCCCCCAAAAAAAAAAAAAAAAAAAAAAAAAAGCAATGTCAGTATAATATAGAACGAGCTAGTACAGTGTAGTACGATGTCGTAAGCTTGCTGTGCAATACAGTATGAGGCGAAACAATGTAACACAATACAAGCTCTATAATACATTGCAACACTACACAATACGTAAGTTGGGTTGGTGTTTTTTTGTGGGTTTTTTTGCCCTCTCAATGCAATACAATAGCGTTGTAGTTAAATTGAACCCTGTGTGAAGTGTAATCTTTGTCTGAAGCTATTTCCTGTGTCTGAAGTTTTCTCTGTGTGAAGTTATTTTCTCTATCTTAAGTTACTTTCCCTGTCTAGAGGTATTTCCTCTGCTTGAAGTCATGTTCTAAGCTTGAAGTCATGTTCTCTGTCTGAAGTCATTTTCTCTGTCTGAAGTCATTTTCTCTGTCTGAAGTTATTTTCTGTCTGAAGTTATTTTCTTTGTCTGAAGTTATTTTCTCTGTCTGAAGTTATTTTCTGTCTGAAGTCATTTTCTTTGTCTGAAGTTATTTTCTCTGTCTGAAGTTATTTTCTTTGTCTGAAGTTATTTTCTCTGTCTGAAGTTATTTTCTGTCTGAAGTCATTTTCTTTGTCTGAAGTTATTTTCTCTGTCTGAAGTTATTTTCTCTGTCTGAAGTTATTTTCTCTGTCTGAAATAATGTTCTCTGTCTGAAGTCATTTTCTCTGAAGTTATTATCTGTCTGAAGCTATGATCTCTGTCTTCAGGTATTTTCTCTGTCTTCAGGTATTTTTCAAGGACTGGGAGTGGCTGGAACGTTTCCGTTCTGACTGTGTACTGAAAAAACTAGAGGGTGTAGGATTCGTTGAATCGCTTTAATAAGTGTCCCTGTCTGCCTCTCCCTCTGTCTTTGTCTCTTTCTATGTTTCTATGTCTTTCTCTCTGTCCAACTATTCAACTATACGCAAGAAACTGCTGATCAATTGCTTGAATGGGCCAACCTTAAATTATAAGGCTGTAAGCAATCAGACAAACACAAGACACCATCAATACTTCTCGATAAAAACAACAAAATAAAATCTTTGTAAAAAAACCCAACACTTTTGTTCTGCAGCCAGTATTAGTAAAGGGAAAAAAGGCACGCATACACTGTTGGGAGTTACTATTGACAATATTTCCTGTCATTCCCATAGTGACTGGTTATACAAACGAACCTCTCAAAAGGTACTGCCGCTCTCTAAAGAAAAAAAAATACCCACTCAATCTTGACCTAGATTCCTGTAGACATTTTTATCGCGCTTATATCTAATCAAGTATCGTTTATGTCTCAACATTATTCGATCTGTGTAGTGCTGATAGCTGAAAACCACTCTCAATAATCCATAAAGGAGCTCTTAAAGTTGTACTGTAAAATGTTTGTCTTTGTTAACCCAGGATTATATTAAACGTCAGTTCCCCCCCCCCCCCCCCCCCCCTCCAACTTATCAACTGGAATAATAATGATCAAGCAGTCATACTGGTCTGTATAATGAACTGTCTTGCTCCATCTTCGCTGACTGCTAGGTTTCTCCTAAAGGTATTCAAATACTGGTTCAATCCCCAAATAAAACCTGATCTTTTGTGATGGTGTGGTAAGTAATTACCTCCCATGCGTTCAGAGTGACGTGTTACTATTTTGGGACACACCTGCAAATTGTGCAGCGCTCTGTTTCCTTGGGTGGTGGTTGGAAACTACCCATTGCATACACGTTGCCTTTGCGGTAAATTGTAGTATTTATGTAGCCTCTTTCTTAGAAGCCATATCCTCTCTGTTCATGCTGTGCTGTTGTAGCCGATATGTTGTACAGAGTCGTGGCAGATCAAATATCTCCACGCTGTTACATTTAATATAACAAGTCTTCTTTACTCGGAATGAACTGTTGTTGGAACTCGTTACCGAAATCTGTTAAAAGTAACAATGACTTTGCTTCTTTTCAGCAAAAATCGCAAATCTTTCCTGATTCAGAAGACGAAAGTTGCTCCTAAACTATCATTATCATCACAATGTCTTGTGGATTTTGTTAAGTTGTGGCAAATTTAAGGGTCAGCTTCTCTAGGGACCAGTATCTCCTCTCCCTCGCTGCCCTACTTTCTCTTCCTAATGGACAGGTGCCTATTTACAGCTGGGGGACTGTACTGAAGCCAAGGTGTATGAAAGGCCAACCTTCCATCTTTAACTTGGGCAGAACAAAATTAATGATCTGACCACTGGGCTACCCCATGATCTGACCACTGGGCTACTTCATGATCTGAGCTACCCCATGATCTGACCACTGAGCTATCCCATCCCACCAGATGAACAAAGAGCTGTAAAAAAGGTAAATCGCTCTTTAAGAAAAGGGGAAAAAATAGGAGGCACAAAAAAAAGTGATGTGATGAAAATACCTGACTGAGTCACAGCGTAGTTATAGTCAGAGTTTACTCAGTGGGGTTTTCATTTACGCTAGCCTAACAGAGCGCGGAAGAATGGCGCTTGTCAACAAGCGGAACCGGAAAAGCGAACACGATGTTAACAGGGGGGGGGGGGGGGGGGGGGGGGGGGGGGGGGGTGCTGTCATTGGATGGCGTCATTCGACAGCCTTGCCCTGTACGGCTGGCTGCCGGCTCTAGCACCAAAGGACCGGATTCGGATTCAGGAGACTGGCTCTGTACTGCGTTCCACAAGCCCGGTGTCCCAAGGGGGTATCTTGTTACAGATCGGGATTGATTCTTGCCGCTGTATATCGAAAGGGGATGCATTACTGATTTGCGGAACGTTAGATTCCACCCCGGGTTTTGCTCGAAGTTCGTTTCCTATCTCTTCGTTTTCTGAGTGGTATTTTAGTGTATGTCTGGGTGGCGCTGCTCTTTTGGCGACGCGCTCTCCCCGGGGAAAGCAGCCCGAATTTCACGCAGAGTAATCTTTTGACTTAAAGTGGTATAAAATAATTTTTAAAAATGTCTTAGCAATCGACATGGATCAGATAATGAACTTGAAAGTACTGGTTAAATATTCAACTTTCAGCGGCATATTCAGTTTTTCGCTCGTTATTTTGTGATCCTTCTTCTTCTCCCTCTTCCTCGAACACTCAGACAGCAACTCATTGTTGTCTGTCATATGAGCGAAAATGCGTCGCGTTGCCGCTAAGCGCCTGACAAGTCAGGCCCAGCATATCCGCGACTTCGGCAAGGGAGATTTTGTGATGTAAAGAAAGTGTTGTTTACAGCATTGATGGGCTTTTAAAATTGAGGGACATTTCCACCTCCTTAATAACAACAGAAGCCATCCCAATCTGACCATGCCAAGATGAAGCTCCTCTGAGGGTTATGCAGACTGAATTGTACTTGTAGCCTACTGACGATATCGTAGGTCACACGCTTAAAGGCTTTTGGAAACAGAGTTGCTCTGTGGATGGAATAGTTTGCTTGTTTGGTTGGTTGGTAGTGTTTGCTTGTTTACTTGTTCTCTCTCTCTCTCTCTCTCTCTCTCTCTCTCTCTCTCTCTCTCTCTCTCTCTCTCTCTCTCTCTCTCTCTCTCTCTCTCTCTCTCTCTCTCTCTCTCTCTCTCTCTCTTAGCTGTGCTTTGTTTTGATTCTTGGTCTACGTCAGCCTCTATTTTAAGTTTTGATTTTGGAATATGCATATCAAGAGTATCCAGTTTTGAGTGCACGCCAAGGTATTGTGCCAAAGTTCCTCCAAAATTTACAAGAAATTATACTTTATTTTCTTTGCCTCTTCCATTTTTGCCCCTCAAAGTGTATTGTGGCCTAAGGCCGATGTACATTAAACAATTTTAGAGTTCAGAGTTTTCTCTCTCTCGTATGACCGAAAACTATGAAGATCGATAATGTTACACCATAGTACCATTTTGGAT
>CM054136.1:67992634-67995134 GCA_028751875.1 Rapana venosa | reverse complement strand
CTCTTTTGCTTCTTGTATCAGTTTAATTTGTGCATAATTTATCTAAACTGGGGCTAATTTTTCAAAAAAGGAAGGATCCTAGATAGTATTGCTGAAGAAGAAAGTTGTACAGTAACTTTGGTGCAAGTGACCCTGATGTAGCCACAGACTTAGGGAGAGAGGAAGATGCCAAGAGACAGTAGACAGCAGACAGCAGCAGACAGCAGCAGACAGCAGTAGACAGCAGCAGACAGGCAGTGGCTGATACTGCTGTACGTCTGGCTTGTGATGTGGCTGGCAATGGGGATTTAAAAGGTCTCCTCATCGATTTTGTCTGAATTCAAAACTTTGGAGTCCATTTTCCTCCATCCGCCCGTCCAGTTACTTCTCTCCAGCTGTCAGTGCTGTTTTGTTTGTAGCTAACTGTTGTAAGGGAAGGGAAGGGATGGGATGGGGGTTGTGAGGTGTGGTGTGGTGTGGCTGGGGTTCTACTGTATGAGGGTGTTTACTGTTTGTTCTCTCTGTCTGTGTGTGTGGTGTGTCTCTGTGTGTCTCTGTCTGTGTGTTTGTGTCTGTCTGTCTGTCTGTCTCTGTATGCCTCCCTCTCTCTCTCTCTCTCTCTCTCTCTCTCTCTCTCTCTTCTCTCTCTTCTCTCTCTCTTTTCTCTCTCTCTCTTTCTATTTCCCTCCCTTTGTGTCTCACTCCTCTCCTCTCTCCCACTCTCTCTGACCCTCTCCTCTCTCTCTCTCTCTGTCTGTCCCCCTCCCCTCTCTCTCTGTCTCCCTCCCTCTCTTTTTTCTGTCCGCCCTACCTCCCTCTCTCTCTCCATTTCTCCTCCCTCCCTCTCTCTTTCTCTCTATTTTATTCCTCTCTCCTCCCTCTCTCTCTGTCTCTGTCTCTCTCTCGCCTCCTCCATCTCTTCTTCTTTCTCTCTCCTTCATTCCTCTCTCCTCCCTCCCAGCCCCCCCCCCCCCCTCTCTATCCCCTTTCCTCCTCCTCGTCTGCTTTTTCCTTCCTTTCTCCCTCTTTCCCCCTCCTCCTTCCCCCCCCCCCCCTCACCTCTCCACCCCCCTATTCTAGATGATTGTGGATTGTTGCTTGATTGATTAGGTTGTTTTGCCCTGAGAACTAATAGCACAATGACTCATTTCTGTAATATTCCTTCAAGCGTTCTTTGGTTTTGATCAATGCCCACCACCACCCCCCACTCACCATCATCTACACCCACTTCCCCCTTCCTCTCGCTGCGTTTCTGTCTGTCTGCCTGTCTCTGTCTAACTCTGTCTGACTATACGTCTGTCTACATGTGTCTGTCCGTCTGTCTATATGTCTGTCCATCTGTCTGTCTATATGTCTGTCTATATGTCTACCCTGTCTCTGTCTGTCTATCTGTCTCTCCCTCTCTCTCTCTCTCTACCTGTCTGTCTGTTTGTCCGTCTGTCTGTCTCTGTCTGTCTGTCTCTCCCTATCTATCAGTCTGTCTGTCTATCTGTCTATCTATCTGTCTGTCTATCTACCTATCAATCTATCAATCGATCTATCTACCTACCTACCTACCTATCCATCCATCCATCCATCCATCCATCTATCTATCTATCTATCTATCTATCTACCTACCTACCTATCTATCTATCTATATATCTATCTATCTACCTACCTATCCATCTATCTATCTATCTATCTATCGATCTATCTGTCTACCTACCTACCTATCTATCTATCTATCTATCGATCTATCTGTCTACCTACCTACCTACCTATCCATCCATCTGTCTGTCTGTCTGTCTGTCTGTCCTTGTGTGTCAGTCTCTCGTTCACATGCATATCTCCCTCATCTGTGTCTTTCTTTCTTTTACCCTGACCAATGTTAATCTACGTAGGTGGCTAGAACTATAAGAGCCCTCCCTCCATCCCTCCCTGCTGCTGTCTCAGAGGCTGTCTATACAGCAGATATCGTGTCTGCACACACAATTTGCTGATGGAATGGAATTCCCCTATCAGCTTTCTATCTTTCCTATTCTTTCTCTCTCTCTCCTCTTAAAGAAAAGGGGAGGGGGGGGGGAGGAGGGGGGGGGATAAACTATTATCCTGATAATGCCCACGTCTATCTGTCTGTCTGTCTGCCCACAGCATGTGTGCTGGGTTGCACCGATCCCATTAGCGTTTGATTGCATTCTGTTGAAGCCCATTGCACCAAATTAGTTGAAGGGGGGGGGGGGGGGGGGGTTGTTTTGCTGCAGCATCATCTTCAGTGACGTTCCTGTCCTGTTGTTGTTGTTGTTGTTTTTACCATGTTGCTCACTTCAATCTCTCTGCCCCGCCCCATATCCAGACATCTATTGGACCATGAGTGGTGGTTGGGTGCTAGTCTTTTGGATGAGACGATAAAACCAAGATCCTGTGTGTGTTACGCAACATTATTTAGCATACGTAAAAGAATTCACAGCAACAAGAGAATTGTCCCTGGCAAAATTCTGTCGATAAAAAGCCACTCTGATTAGGAAAAGAAACACAGTTGCAG
>CM054136.1:67975134-67980134 GCA_028751875.1 Rapana venosa | reverse complement strand
CTACTTTGCAAGAGTGTTTGTTATCAGACAGAAAAAGCTAAGGTCAAACAACCAACCACACAAGACAGTCGGAGAAGTGGGAACGAGCGATGGAGGATGCGCGCAGGAATGGAAGGTAGACTGAAATTCCAACATGAGGACTTTATCAGTCTCTCTCCGCTACTACACTAGGCCTACCTGCCGGAATGTGAAGAGGCCCGAACAGCCTGCCGCTAGGCTAGCCTCTACTGGCCACAGTGCATGCACCACACACAACAGGGCGTGTTGACTGAGTTCAGCTGACCGTCTGTGTGTTATTCCTTATCTCCCTCCCCTCGTTCTGCTCCCGGACCAGGACCTGCAGGAACGAAGGAGGAGAAGAAGATTGTATTGTAATGCAGGTTACACGTGAGGGGGTTAGCTTTTGGCAGGTTTTCCTTCTATTTGAGGTTCTGGGTTCGATTCCCAGCCTCGCCCTTTCTTCCCAGTTTGACAAAAAAATCGAACTGAATGTCAAAGTCCTTCGAATGAGACTATAAATCGAGGCCCCGTGTGCGAACGCATGCAGAACATCTTGCGCACACGTTAAATCCTGTTCCGCTGTTCGTAAGAGTAGGCCATTGTGTGCCGGTGGGAACAGATGACAAAATTTTAAAAAGAACCGCATACACACGCAAAAAAAAAAAAAGTCATCTGAGCGCTTTGATTTGTTGCTTTACAAGATTCAGCGCTATATAATTCCATTCCATTATATTATTATATTATTATATTATTATTATTTTCATATAATTATCACTCTTGCATTCGTACTGCACGTACTACTAAGGCATCCACAGACATAAAATCCACTTTTTTGTGAAAGACTAGCCCCTGACTCAAAACTCAGGACAATACGAACACATTTGGTAGGTTTGAACTTTAATTTTTTTTTTTTTTTAGCAAACATTGTACCCCCTCAGTCCTTTGTTGTCTGCTAGCTGCCTCACCACAGTAAGTGCCTACGCGCGCATGGATTTGAAATCTGTTGTTCATTATGTTTAAGGAGAGTTGCATGCGTGTAAATGATTTGAGTGCAAGCGCTTCGATTTGTTTCTTTTTTTACAAGATTCAGCGCTATATAAATTCCATATATTAGTAGTAGTAGTAGTAAACATGTGCGGGGTCAACACTGTAGGAATACAAGTAATCCTTATTAATTGATAATCATTTCCTAGCTTTTCATCACTACCTGGTGTTAATCTATGGCCTCAACCCCCAAAACAAGTGCACAAGTGCATTTCTTCATACTTTAAAAACCTGTGAAAATCAGCAAGCAGTTTTTTGTACTGGCACTCTGTGTAAGATACTACGTGACCCTGGAAGCTAACCCCGGAGTGTAACCTGTAGATAGAGAGGAACAGCCAAGATGCAGGAATAGAAAGGTTACACATGTGTATTAGCTTGGGGGTCATGTAGTATCTTGTATAGAGTGGGAGTCGAACAAAATTTTGGTGATTTTCACGGCTTTTTTTTTTAAGAATGAAAAAATGCACTGTAACTTGTTTTTGTAGTTAAGTACATAGAGCAGTACCTTGTAGTCACGAGAAAATTGGAAATAACATTCAAATGAGGATTGCCTGTGTTGACAGCGTTGACCCCGCGCATGCATATTGCGGTAATGAAGCTAGCAGACGACAAAGGACTGAGGGGGTAGGAAGTTTGCTGAAAAATGTTAAAATTTCAAACCTACTAAATTTGTTCAAAATCACATGAGTTTTGAGTCAGATGCTAGTCTTTCACAAAAAGGGGTGTTTTTTTTCTGTGGATGCCTTAGTACGTGCAGTATGAATATGAGGCATATAGAAAAACAGAAGGAAAAGAGCAATTGTTTTATTTGCATGTAGCCTTAGGATAGCTCAGTGGTCAGAGCACTCCCTTTCCCCCACCCAAGTTAAGCAGGGTTGAGCGTGGTTACCACTTGGATGGGTGACTGCATGCCTTGGCTTTAGTACAATCCCCCAGTTCACCCAGCTGTAATTGGTACCTGCCTCTTTAGGGTCAGGGAAAGTAACGCAGCGAGGGAGAGGAGATGGGCGCCGCCCTCAATATGCTAGCCCCCTAGAGAAGTGAGGTCTCTGACACCTCGCTCCCCTACGACCTTATAGGTTATGGGAAACACCTTTACCTTAGCCATTAGAAGGAGACTAAAATTCCAACATGGGGACTTTATCAGTCTTCCCACTACACTACCTGCCGCAATGTGAAGAGGCCCGAACAGCCTGCCGCTAGGCGAGCCTATACTGGCCACAGTGCATGCACCACACACAACACGGTGTGCAGGCTGAGTTAATCAAGCTGACTTTCTGTTTGTTATTCCTTCCTCTTCCTCTCTCTCTCTGTCTCTCTGATCTGTCTTTGTCTGTCTGTCTCTGTCTCTCTGTCTGTCTGTTTCTGTGTGTGTGTGTGTGTGTGTGTGTGTGTGTGTGTGTGTGTGTGTGTGTGGTGTGTGTGTGTGTGTGTGTGTGTGTGTGTGTGTGTGTGTGTGTGTGTAGCAAGACTCGCAGAGGATGATAAGTCATGGTCGTTAAAAGTGCGTCAGTTGAATGCCCACTTATAATTATTCTCTCTCTCTCTTTCTCTTTCTGTGCGCGCGTGCGTGTGTAGTAAGACTATGCAGAGGATGATAAGTCATGGTCGTGAAAAGTACGTCAGTTATAGGCCTATGCCCATTTATTGTCAAGATTCACAAGATGGGAGAACCCGAACCGCTTAACTGATCTAGCACTGAGGTGCTGTTTATTGATGTAGTTTGGAGTCAAAATCACACACTTGGTAGCCCCTTAATGAGCTAAGCCCGTGGCAGGCAAGTCGTTCTGTTCCTGGGGGAATGTCAACTCCTTTCCCTCTCACCCCTCCCCCCTTCCCCCCTTCCCCTCTCCCCCTCCCCTCCCCCCCTCACCCTTCTGAATTCCTCGGCTAGAGCTACGAGGTTCACTTAATGGTGACATTTTGCGTATGCGACCGTTTTTTTTGGTCTACTATGAAGGTAGCCGTATGCCGACTTCGGAGAACTGGGTGAGTCAAGGTTATTGTCATCATCATCATCATCATCATCATCATCATCATCATTTGGCCTCATTATCGTCGTCGTCATCATTGACCTCATTATCGTTGTCGTCATCGCTTTTGACCTCATTATCACCATCGTCATCATCATCATCATCATCATCATCATCATCACTACCATCGTCGTCGTCGCCGTCATTGTCATCCTCAATCATTGACCTCATTATCATTGACATGATCGTAGTCCTCGCTGTCATACACGCGATTATAATCGTTATCATCACAATCATTTACCTCATTATTGTCATTATCGTTATGGACCTTGTCATTAGTACACGTCGTTGTCTTTGTCCTCATTATCGACGTCGTCATCTTCATCGACCTCAATTATGGTCGTCGTCATCATCGTCATCATCATTGCGGCCATTATCGTCGCCATCACCATCATCATTGACCTCATTACTGTCATCTTCATCGTTGACCTCATTATCATCATCATCATCATCATCATTGCCGCCATTATCGTCGCCATCACCATCATCATTGACCTCATTACTGTCATCTTCATCGTTGACCTCTTCATTCATCATCATCTCATCATCATCTCATCCTCATCTCATCAGTGACCGTCAAACCATCATCCTCATATCTCTCATCATCACATGGACCTTGTCATTATACCATGTACCCGTTACCTTTCCTCATTATCGTCGTCATCATCACAATCGACTTTGGTCGCTCCTTACTCAGAGACAAGCAGGGTGAGTTGTTGCCAAACAATGGATCAGCCTTTTTATGGGAATTCTCGTTCCTCCCCCCCCCCCCCCCCCCCCCCCCCCCTCTTCTGAATGTTAAGAAAACGGATCAGACTTTTTTTTTTTAATGGGAATTCTTGTCCCTCCCCTTTTTGAACGTGGTTCGCCATGGAACTGTGCTGGATGCTGTGTAGATGCTGAAGAATTTCCCCCTGGCACTGCAAGGCGTTGAGTCGTCTGGCCACTTCTGATGGTGTCCCGGATACATACGTGCCTTTGTTACTGCTGGTGGCTCACACAGTAATAGCCACGATGTTTATCTCCGCCCCTATCTATATCTGCCTGAGTGTGTGTTTGTCTGAAAGTGGTATGCAATACATTATCTTTCTCTCTCTCCGCCCCTATCTCTGTCTGTCTATCTGGGGGACAGGACAGCCTGGTGGTTATAGTGATGTATTCGTGATCTGATGACCCGGGTTCGAATCTCGTTCGAGAGGATTTTTCCTCTGGAGTTAACTTCAGTGCCGACTCCACTCTCCCCAAAAGTCTTTCGGGTGAGACTATAAACCGAGGTCCCGTGTGCGAACGCACGCAGAACATCTTGCGCACACGTTAAAACCCGTTCCGCTTTTCGGAAGAGTAGGCCATTGTGTGCCGGTGGGAACGGATGACAAAATTTACAAAACTGCATACACACGGGGACTGGATGGAAAAAAGCACATGAGTGCTTATTCCATTCTCTTCGAAATAAAGGTTTTTAAAAAATCTGTTTGTTTGTCTGAAAGTGGTATACAATACGCTATATTTATCTCCCACCCACCCCCACTTCCGTTTGTCTGTCTGTCTGACTCCTCTCCTGTTTTCATCCTACTTCCCGCACTAGGCTTTCTATAATAATTACATCCCCCCCCCCCTTCACCACCCTCACCTCACCTAACCCGTAGTCCCTTACACCGTGGAGGCACTAATGAAACTTTTGCAGCCAGCTTCCTCCACTCCCCTCGGTCCTCTTCTCTCAGTAGCAACTCGTTCCAATCCCCTTGAAAAAAAGGTAAAGGTTTCCCAAAACCTATGAGGTCTTAGGGGAGCGAGGCGTCAGAGACCTCACTTATCTAGGGGCCAGCATATTGAGGGCGGCGCCCATCTCCTCTCCCTCGCTGCTTTACCTTCCCTGACCCTAAAGAGGGCAGGTACCCATTTTACAGCTGGGTAAACTGGGGG
>CM054136.1:67965134-67967634 GCA_028751875.1 Rapana venosa | reverse complement strand
AGTAGTAGTAGTAGTAGTAGTAGTAGTAGTAGTAGTAGTAGTAGTAGTAGTAGTAGTAGTAGTAGTTAAAGTGTAGTAGAGTAGTAGTAGTAGCAGCAGCTAGTAGTAGTAGTGAGTAGAAGTAGTAGTCATAGTAGTAGTAGTAGTAGTAGTAGTAGTAGTAGTAGTAGTAGTAGTAGTAGTAGTAGTAGTAGTAGTAGTGGTAGTAGTAGTAGTAGCAGCAGCAGCAGTAGTAGTAGTAGTGGTAGTAGAAGTAGTAGTAGTAGTAGCAGCAGCAGTAGTAGTAGTGGTAGTAGTAGAAGTAGTAGTCATAGTAGTAGTAGGTGTAGTAGTAGCAGCAGCAGCAGCAGTAGTAGTTAGTAGTAGTAGTAGTAGTAGTAGTAGTAGTAGTAGTGGTGGTAGTAGAAGTAGTAGTCATAGTAGTAGTAGCAGCAGCAGCAGCAGCAGCAGTAGTAGTGGTACTAGAAGTAGTAGTCGTAGTAGTAGTAGTAGTAGTAGTAGTAGTAGTAGTAGTAGTAGTAGTAGTCGTAGTCGTAGTAGTCGTAGTAGTAGTAGTAGTAGTAGCAGCAGCAGCAGCAGCAGTAGTAGCAGCAGCAGCAGCAGCAGCAGCAGTAGTAGTAGTAGTAGTAGCAGCAGCAGCAGCAGCAGCAGCAGCAGCAGCAGCAGCAGTAGTAGTAGTAGTAGTCAAAGTAGTAGTAGTAGTAGTAGTAGTAGTAGTAGTAGTAGTAGTAGTAGTAGTAGTAGTCAAAGTAGTAGTAGTAGTAGTAGTAGTAGTAGTAGTAGTAGTAGTAGTAGTGTATTGTTGTCGAAGAAACAATATTGCATTGCCAGGAGTGGGTATATTTGGTGTGTGTGTGTGTAAGTGTGTGAGTGTGTGTGAGTGTATGTGTGCATGCACACGCATGTGTGTGTGAGTGTGTGTGCATGCACACACATGTGTGTGAGTGTGCGTGTGTGCATGCACACGCATGTATGTGTGTGTGTATGTGTTGAGGGTAGGATAGCGATACGGAATCGGCCATATTAATTATATCTGTCTCTGTCTCTGTCTCTATCTCTCTCTCTCGCTCCTTTTGAAAGAGAACTTTTGATCCGACAAAGTGATAGGGCTGGACGATTAAGTACACCATTATCAAGATGTTTTAGCACTGGGCTACATAATTATATAAGGGGATATACATCATCAACCATTTTTATTCTTTTCTTCTTCTTTTTTAAAAAGGCATTTAGCTACACTGATAGATCTTAGATTGACGTCTGTGTACATATTTCCTCAGTTGGAGTCTTTCTTTTGGAAGCTGACTGACAGGCCAGTAAAAACAAGTTTTGCCTGAATCGTCTTTTAAAAAAACAACACTTTTATATCGAGGATAATGGAATAAGCACTTATGTGCTTTTTTTACATCTAGTCCCCGTGTGTATGCAGTTTTGTAAATTCTGTATCGGTTCCCACCGGCACACAATGGCCTACTCTTCCGAAAAGCGGAACAGGATTTAACATGTGCGCAAGAAGTTCTGTATTCAGATAACGTGCATCCAGACTGGCTGTCATGAACATCCTGCCAGGATTGGCATGTTTTCTGGTTATGTGATTCTAGTGAAGCATTTCATAACAGAATATTGCCCGTTACAAAAAAAAAATTGTTGTAGTTGCTGAACGTTCCCAAGCTTAACGCTGTGGGTATCATCCAAAATATGGCACTCTGTCTTACCTATCATACCTTGGAATCTCTGTGAGACCGTAATGGGTTAGTCAATCTGAACGAAAAATTGCTTTCAAGTACATCACCACATAGGCAGCCATACTCCAACTTCAGAGGGGTTTTCTCAAGTTCAGGCGGATCATCTTATACATGGGTGATTGCATGCGTGTGAAATGATTTGAATGTAAGCGCTTTGATTTTGTTGCTTTGTGATTCAGTGCTATACAATTTTCATACTTTATTATTATTCATTACGATGCTTAGAGCTTGCCACAGATTGAAGACAACCTCCAGACGACACTCCAAAGCATAACACACTTTCAATGAATGGTATGGCACCTTTGCTTTCAGAACACACGAACAACAGTTTATAAAAGCTTTTATGTCCTGGAGGAGGAGGGGGGGGGGGGGAACGAAGAAAAAAAAAGGTTTGAAACTTGTAAAGCTGGAAGATGGCAAACTTGGAGACACTGATTTCGGAAATGCCAAAAGCCTCTTTACACATCTACTTCCCGCAACGAATCCCCCCACCCACCCACCCACCCCTGTCACTCACCCAGTCCCCAAATCATTTTCTCCCCTGCTCACCCCCCCTCCCCTCCTCTCCTCCACGTCACTAGTGGCTAGTTGTCTATGCAGCATCAGCAGCAGCAGCAGCAGGAGACTGCATGGAGTTTTCTATGGAGAGGAAAAAAGCATGACCGCCACTTCAAGCCTGGAGAGGTCCCTAGTGCCTGTGTTCATCAGTTGCTCACAATCTGCAATCGGAAGTCTATTTTTATTTATTGCTTGTTTGC
>CM054136.1:67945134-67960134 GCA_028751875.1 Rapana venosa | reverse complement strand
AGATGTTCTGCGTGTGTTTGCACACGCGACCTCGGTTTATAGTCTCCAAAAACCGACCCAGTTAGTAGAACATGGTACACGAAAACCGTATTCATCAAGACCTACCTATGTCAATTTTCTTGATTTTCTTTTTTTTGTGTGTGTGAGGGCAGGATGGGATAAAAAGTTGTATAAACCTTAATCTTTTACCCTCAATAAAGATCATTTTCACTTGACTTGACTTGACTTGACTACAGTACAGTCCACTATACCAGCCTACTAGCGAGGAAGTAAGTACACCTTGCCATGAGAGGAGGGTGTTTATTGGCTTTCAGGTCGGCAGCAGGAGAGCAGAGGGAGGGAGGGAGGGAGGGAGGGAATGACATCGCATCACTCTGAAATCTGTCTGCTGCAAGTGCTGCAAGCGTCCGTCAGCTGTCAGCGGCTAGCGTTGAAGCACTGCAGGAAAACCGCTTATCGGAGCTGTAATTACACACACACACACACACACACGCACACAACACACACACACAACACACACACAACACACACACACACAAACACACGCACAACACACACAACACACACACACGCACACACACACAACACAACACAACACACACACACACAACGCACGCGCGCGCACGCACACACACACACACACACACACACACACAACCCCCTAGCCTGCCTTCTAATTCCAGCTGCCAGAACGACCAGACGCATCAACTGAAGGAGTGAGATAGCATTTTGATGGTCAGGTTTTTGATACACCGAGTAGATTTAAAATTAAACTAAGTAGAAAAAAAGACGGATATACGAGACTCAACAGTTGTGTGTGTTTTCGAAAAGAGAGAGAGAGAGAGAGAGAGAGAGAGAGAGAGAGAGAGAGAGAGAGAGAGAGAGAGAGAAGACAGACAGACAGACAGACAGACAGACAGACAGACAGACACAGACAAACAGGCAGGCAGGCAGGCAGGCAGGCAGACAGGCAGGCAGGCAGGCAGGCAGGCAGGCAGGCAGGCAGGCAGACAGACAGACAGAGACTCTGAAACTCTGAAATGGTTTAATTGCACAGTAGATTTGGGAAAGCATCACGATATAACGCAGTACAGAAATACACAGTAATCAACATTCGATACATTTTCATGGGTTTTCAGTATACGTAAACAATTCTACGCTGCCTGACTAAATACCGTTTTGTTTGTTGTTCACCTCGCTAGTATTTATCAGAACCCAGAATATGAGTACATATTAAAAAAATAAAAAGAGAAGAAAACTGTTTCATGCGTTATCGTTACTTCTATTACATTAGAGAGAGATGGAGAGGAACAGTACATAATGTAAAGTGAATATTCAATCTCTCAAAATAAGGATTGATCTGTCCACAAACGCGTTTTTTAGATAGATTAGTAATTTGTGACTTACAATTTTTCAGAGGGAGGAGGAAAGGAGTGCAGAGGAAAAAGGAGAGAGGGAGAGAGAGAGAGAGAGAGAGAGAGAGAGAGAGAGAGAGAGAGAGAGAGAGAGAGAGAGAAAAGAAAGAGAGAGAGACAGAGAAAGAGAGAGAAAGAGAAAGAGAGAGAAAGAGAGAGAGAGAAAGACAGAGAGAGAGAAAAAGAAAGAGAGAGAGAGAAGGAAAGAGAGAGAGAGAGAAAAAGAAAGAGAGAGAGACAGAGAAAGAGAGAGAAAAAGAAAGAGAGAGCGAGAGAGAGAGAGAAAGAGAGAGAGAGAAAGAGAAAGAAAGAGAGAGAGAGAAAGAAAGAGAGAGAGAGAAGGAAAGAGAGAGAGAGAGACAATGACAATGACAATGACAAATTGACAATGACAAATTCTTTTATTTCGAGGATAATGAATAAGCACACATGTGCTTTTTTACATCCAGTCCCCGCCCGTTAGGGATACATCTTAATAATAATAACCCAATACTTATATAGTCTCACAATAAAAACAAGGGGAAATAACCCTTTTCAAAACAGCTCCCCCCCAACAACCCTCCCCCCCCCCCAACAACCCTCCCCCCCCCCAAAGCAAGCAATTAAAAGAAAATCCTAAAAATACCCCACCCCTACCCCCACCCCCCAAAAAACCGTAACCAAAACAAACAAACAAACAAAAGAGAAGAAAAAACCAAACCAACAAAAGATGATAAAAAAGAGAAAAACAGACAAACAACAACAACAAGAACAACAACAACAACAAAGCCAAGAAAAAATAACACAACCAAACTTAATAAGTCATAAAGATAAACATCTACACATTGTCAAATGGTACACATACTTGTTATACGTAATTATAAGATATTGAAATAGGGCACTCATTAAAACTTAAGTACAGAGGCAAGTCCAATAAAGTATTGAAAATATAAAAATATGAATCCTTCATCAGGATATACTATGACTATAAGCAGGACGATAAAAGGTGAGAGAGAGAGAGAGAGACAGAGACAGAGAGTGTGTGTGTGTATTTCAGAGATAATATCCAATATATAAATCCCAAAACAGTATGCCATCCCATCAACACTCATTTTAGATTATACTCGTTTCAAATTAAATGTCATGATAAAAATAAATTTAATACCCATACATCCACACAATAAAAACAAGAAACAAACCAAGAAGAAATTTAAAACTATACAGTCGTTGAGGGAGAGAATATGAGTGGGTGAGTGGGTGAGTGAGTGTGTGTGTGTGTGTGTGTGTGTGTGTGTGTGTGTGTGTGTGTGTGTGTGTGTGTGTGTTTGTGTTTGTTTGAGCGTGTGTGGGGGGGTGTGGGGTGGGGTGGGGGTGTTTCAGGGATAATACTAAATATGTAATACTCACATAGCACACGATCAACACAAACACTTTTTAATTATGCTCCTGCAAATTGAATGTCATGGTAATAAAATAAGTGCAATACCCATACACTCACATAATAAAGAGGGGGAAAAGCCAATAAAGTCATAAAAAGAACATCTACACATTGTAAGTAATAGAAACAAAATATTTTTTTCCAGGATAATGAATAAGTATTCATGTTCTTTTTTACATCCAGTCCCCGCCCATGGGGTCACATTTAAAAATGCACTCAGTACTCATACTTTCAAGCAGAAGAAGCAAAGGAAAAAAACTTTTTTTAAAGAAAAAGAGAGAAGAAGAAAAAAACAAACAAACATACAAACAAACAAACAACCCCAGACGAGCAAAAGACAAAAACATACCCCAGAACCCCCCCCCCCCCCCCCCCACCCACCCCCCCCCCAAAAAAAGACAACAACAACCAAAAAGCCGACAAAAACACCCTTCCAAATAAACAAACAAAAACAAGAAAAAACAACAACAACAAACAACAAACTGAAAAAAAAACACACCATAAGACCCCCCCAAAAACCAAAAAACAACAAACAAACAAACAAAAACAATTTTTAAAAAAAAATAGCACCTTCCCCCCTTCACACACACACACTTCAGAGAGAACTCTGAACTCTGAACTCTGAACTAGTTTAATTGCACATCGGCCTTGGGCCACAATACAATGCAAAGTAGATTAGGGAAGGCATCACGATATAACGCAGTACATAACACACAGTAATCAACATTCAATATATATTCATGCGTTTTCAAGATACTAAACAATTTTCAATACAGATTAAATTCAGTTTTGCTTGATTTTCGCTTTTCTTGTTTAATCAGACACCCGATTATGCAAATATACCAAAAAGAGGAGAACATTGTTCCATACTTTAGGTTACTTCTATTACAGTGAAGAGGGTATTTTTCATCCTTGGATATTATTCTTTAATCTCAACACTTCAGTAATTATGCCTTCCTTCTGTTCAAATACTACAACACAACATTTGCAAATATTTCTCTTTCTCGTCATCATTTGTTTTGTTCTTGAATACAACACTATTAACATTCTATAATACACAGTATTCCCTGCATTTTGCTGCATACCAATGTACCAAGCTTTTATACAAATAACGAAAAGGGGGGAAAAGTTGATACCCCATTCATTAGGTAGTCACACTCACACAGAAGTGCAGATCATGATAAGCTCAATGCTTAAAATAATATTTCTTCCGCTGTTGATTGCATGGAACACATACTTTGATAAATTATGTCTGTGGATAGGGTTAGTGGCTTTTAGCAAAATGTGAAGAGGAAGTCCATTCGATTCCTTTAGAAATTTAAGCCTCAAATCATCATACATAGGACAGGCAAACAAAAATGCCGTTCATTTTCAATATGATTTTTACAAAATGGACAAGCTTTATCATGGTTAGATTCTTTGTAGCGATGTACATTGTTATTTAGGGGAAGAACGTTGAACCGAACATGCGAAATGGCGACACGAAAGCAATATACATCAATATCTAGAATGTATCGTTCTTTTTCAAAAATGGTCTTGAATGACGTGTAAGGTTGATATCTGTCACGTTCTCTGAGAGTACCTGTCCATTCCTGAATAAACATATCCACAAGCCTCTGTTTAAAAATATGCAGAAATGTTTTCACATTCCAACACCTTGTTGTAACCAGACAATATTAAAACCAGTAATACATAATATCTCTCTTATTTTGACACCCAACACTGCTTCCCAATTCTGTCTAATTGTAGTAACATTTGATAGGCCTTATATGGTAACCGTTCTGTGTCCATTTCTAATAATCGAAACCAGTATCTTAGGCAGGTAACATATGAATTCACATAAAGTGGGTACCTACCCAAATCCCCATATACCATTTTATTTGGTGTCTTGGTTGGCACTCCTAGAAACCTTTTACATGCACACATGTGCACTTTTTCTATGTGTTCTAACCTGTTTATTCCCCATATTTCTGCAGCATAGAGCAAAATTGGTTGTATTTTTGTATCGAAGATTTTAAAGTAAGTTTTCGCTGTCATTTCTTTATATTTTTGAAATACTCTATTAAGCTGAACTATTGCCTTTTTGCCTTTTGTTGTTAAATGCAGTGTACCATTTTTAGCACTGATCATCGTTGTAAATTTAAATCCTAAATAACAATAGCTATTAACCACTTCCAGTCTATGACTATCGTAGAACCACCTCTCATGTTTTCCCAAAAATCCCCCCTTTCTAAATACCATGACCTTTGTTTTATCAATGTTTACGGTTAATTTTAAATTATCACAACATGTCCGTAAAATATTTAACTGATTCTGGAGACCACTTGGTGTTGTTGATATTAATGCCACATCATCTGCAAATAATAAGATAAATAATTCCATACTATCTGGGAATAATTGTACCCCATGTTTACCGGTCACATTCATTAGATCAGCTAACTGGTTTATAAATAATGAAAATAGTGTTGGGCTGAGAACACAGCCTTGCCGTACTCCGATAGGGCAGTCAAATATTTCAGTTAATTCGAAATTTGCACGTACACATGACTTTAATGACTTGTACATAGCTTTAAGTGTAGCAAAGAATTTGCCGTTTACTCCTTGATTTGAATACATTGCAATAGTTTATCATGTTGAACAGAATCAAAGGCCTTTCTAAAATCAACAAAAGCAACATAGAGTTTTCTACCTTTTTACTCATGTGGTTTTGGATAACAGCATATAAAGTAAATATCTGGTCAACTGTAGAATATTTTCTTCGAAATCCTGCTTGGCATTCTGATATTAAGTTTTGACTTTCTAACCAGGAGTATAATCGCTTATTCAAAATTGAGGTATAACATTTAGATATTATGCTTAGGAGAGAAATTCCTCTGTAGTTATCTACATCATTTGAATTTCCTTTTTTGTGTAATGGTATGATTATGGCCTTTGACCATACCTGTGGATAAACTCCTTGATCAAAGACAACATTAAATAATTTTGTTAGAAATATAATAACATAAGTACCACCACATTTTAACATTTCAGCTAAGATATCATCTATTCCACTGGCTTTTCTATCTTTCAGTTTGTTTACTGCCTGAATAACTTCCGCTTCTGATATTTCTATATTTAAAACATGATCTGTTTCCTCTAAGAGTTCCCTATCACTGTTTAAGTCCCTTTCTAACTCTTCAGTATCCCATGAAAAACAGTTTTAAAATGTTTAAACCATTCATCTCTGGTGATACTGTTTACTACCTTTTCTTTATTTACACAGCCCATTTTTCTGAGCTCATTCCAAAAATTTGACCCATTGCTAATTTCTTGTGCCAGTGCTTCAGTTTTCTGTTTTCTAAAAGTATGTTTCTTGTTTTCAAAAGATACTTATACTGTTTTCTCTCTGTAACATACATTAGCCTATCAGCTTCTTTTCGAGTTGCTCTAAAACATCTGAGCTTCTTTCTACATTCCTTTTTAGCTTTATTACATTCATTGTCAAACCATTCTGACCTTTTTGCCCTACCAATACAACATCTTTTGAGCATGCATTTACTAGACTTTTTTAAACACTCAACAAATACTTCTAGGGCACCATCTACATAGCTATCTAAGTTATTTATGGCCATTTTCAATCTGTTTTGTATATCTGTGCTCTCCCAAGAAATCCTGAATTCATTTTCCAGTGCTTGATTCCAGATAAATCTGTCAAATTCAGCATGTTCACTTACTTTACTTTTGACATGGCAGTCATTACCAGTTCCCATTACTTCCACCTCCATGGTAACAGGTAAGTGATCTGACTCTATACAGTTTTCAACAATTAAGGCAACCACTTGAATAGAAGAAAAGAGTTCAACAGATGTGACAAAATAATCCACAGTACTTTCCCCAGAGTGTCCAACATAGGTACAACTATCATCAAAGTCTGTTTCACTTAGTCCATTTAGTATAATACAATCATACATGTTACATAATTCAATCAACTGATCACCAAAGTTGTTAACAACTTTATCTTGTGATTTCCGTGGAAATTTGTTTTCAGCAGGGACAGATGTTTCAAAGTCAGTGCTATTTCCATTGAAAGAATAATTCTTACTTGCTGTTCTTGAATTCAGATCCCCAGTTAACAGAACAAAAAAAGTCACTATACATATCATACAAATGTTCCAAACACTGCTCTATCATCTCCATGCCATAAATATCCTGTTGGCTATTCCAGAATGTGGAATCACATGGAGGTACGTAACAACACATGTACATAATGCTTTTTTCAGTGTAGAAGAGATCTTTATGTATATTTATCACAACAACATTTTTTTGATCTACATGAACACGCTTCACAAACTTGGAAAATGTTTTTCTTATTAGAACAATTACACCCCCAGAATACCTCCCTTGATGGGACAGTTTTGTTGCCTTTGATGTGAATATTACAAAATCACTAAATAAATTGGATTCAAACTCAAACCAACAAACGTTTCAGTTAGACATACAAAATCATATGAAGTAAGGAAGTTAATGAAGTCAACATTCTCTAGTTTTGGCAAGAGACCATTCACATTATAACTTAGAAATTTAAATGAACTATTATTTACATTTTGTACAACCTCAGATTCATTTTGACATGATATGGACTGTTTCTCTTTTCTTGAGGACTTACTATCAGATAAGGTGGCCCGGCCGAATCCCTATTTTCTGGTGCCTGAGCACCCTTCTTTTTATGTTGGGATACTGACTGCTGAGGCTTGTTTTTGTCCTTTACCTGATTTACAGCCTCTGCCTTTTTAAAAGAATCCATGATATTGCCTTGACTGTTAGATCTAATTGCAGTTTTCTTGCTTGCTTGCCTGTTAATTCGAGAGCTGGATACAGCCCTTCTTGGTCGTGGACTACGAGCTGTAGGCAAAAGTGTAGGGGTCTGACCCTTCTCTTTGTCAAAGTCCTCACATGTCTGTTCATTGACATGTTCACTAGTGGGACAGTTGTCAATTTCATCTTCCCTGATTTGGTCAGCTGTCACAGTTATGAAGGTCTGTTCTTTATTTATATTTATATTTGTGTCATGTTTTGGTGAGCTTTCTGCACAACTTGCATCAAATGCATCCTCACTTAAACAACTTTCTTTCCTAGCCCCAACAGATGCAGCTGTGTCTTGAGCTTCAGTGTGAGATTCTGTGATGTTAGCAGTATTACTCATCACACTGTCATCATCACTTGTGTCTGTCTTGTCTCTATCTTTGTCATGCATGTCCAGTTTTTTCTCTGATAATTTCTCCTGTAAGGAGTCAGCATTGTCAGAGCTTTCAGCATGTAAAGGACCTTCTAATTCCCTGAGTGTATGCTGCAGATTAAGGTCTGTTTTGTTGGCATTGTCTCCTTCAAAAGGAACCAAGCTATGCCTAGTGATCCTCTGCTGCCCATTTGAAGGTTTAGGGCCCCTTTTGTGAGGTTTTGTATTTATCACACTAGGGTTTTGCAAAGAATCCTTCATTCTGACAATTCTCTGTGGTCCAGATCATTTTCTTCACTTGATCTACCAGTTTGTACAACATCACTGTATGAGAGAATGCCAGGAACCACTGGCACAGATGCCTTTTCTCTGTGGACTTGCTGACTGGACTGACTCAAACCTCTAGACCTGTCTTTTATTCTGGAACTGTTGCTTGAGTGCTCCTCTGCGTCTGCTTGTCTGTGGTGTTTGTCACGCCACATGCTCTGGTATGGGTATGGTGATCTGGTCCTAATGACACCATGTCTTGGAGACAGACCATCCCCATCCTGATGGGCACTGTCAAACTGGCGTCTCTCTGCCTGGTGCCTGTGCTTGGCTGGAAACCTCTTAGTCTGGAAGCCATTTTTGTGCCAAGCATTTTCCATTTGTGTTGAAACTAGCACGATTACCAGCCTGTACTTGTGGCCAGTCATTTTCTTTGTGATTGCTACTGAAAGTCTTGGGCTGCTCTTTGTCATGCACATACAACTTTCCACCATGGAAGTATGCGGTCTTGCCTTGACCACGGTGAAACTCCAGCAAATCCCGCTGGCGTGGGGTAAGGTCAGCAGCAACCCGAATACCACTGGCTCTCAGATTATCTCGCACTTCTTTATCACGCAGAACAGCCATTTTGTCACTCCAGCGGCAAAACTGGACAAGTATGGGCCGTGGTTCCTCAGTGCGAGGGCGAGGTCTGCCAATGCGGAATGCCCTAGCAATGTCTGTTTGTTGCCAGCTGGGTGAAGTTAAATGACTGTTCAGTACATCTACAATCACTTCACTTGTCACATGTTCATCTTCCCACCTTTGCTCCTCAACACCAATAAACCTGAGGTTAAGAGCTCTAGCATCCTGTTCAGTAGACTCTAGTTTCTTTTCAAGCGCCTCTATCCTGTCTGACAGTAATGCTCACACTTCAGAGAGAGAGAGAGAGAGAGAGAGAACAGTCCATTGCAAAACAGAACCTGATGTACATGTGAATATGATTCTTACTTTTAGAAGAAATCGGGAACGTGGAACTTAGAAATCTTATTTTAAAAGAGAGAGAGAGAGAGAGAGAGAGAGAGAGAGAGAGAGAGAGAGAGAGAGAGAGAGAGACAGACAGACAGACAGACAGACAGACAGACAGACAGACAGAGAGCATAAATGCCAGCAGCATGGCTAGACCGTGCGTGTGTTTCTGCCGACATTGAATGGAGAGGGGATGAGTCTGAATGGGTGCATGTGTGTGTTTATTTTGTGCGAGAATGAGTGAGCGTGTGCCGCGCGTGTTTGTGTGTGTGTGTGTGGTGTGTGTGTGTGTGTGTGTGTGTGTGTGTGTGTGTGTGTGTGTGTGTGTGGTGTGTGTGTGTGTGTGTGTGTGTGTGCGTGCGTGTGTGTGTGATCGTTCTTCAGATTTTACGTCTTTTCACTATCAGCCATATTAGACGAACGTGTGTGTGTGTGTGTGTGCGCGCGTGCGCGCGCGCGTGTGTGTGCTGTGTGTGCGTGCGTGCGTGCGTCCGTGCGTGTGTCCGTGCTTGTGTGTGTATGTTAGAGAGAGAGAGAGTGTGTGTGTGTGTGCATGCTTGCGTGTATGCAAAAGCTTGTGCGTGGCTGGACGTGCCAAAAATAATCACATAAATCCACACAGGTGTACGCCATAAACACATTCGCATGAACATAGGCCTTGACATTTATACATTTTTGTTGTAAGAAACTGAAGGTCTACACATCTCCAAAGGCTGACCCACGTTTATTCATTCATTTATTTATTTGTTTTGTTTTGCTTTGTTTTGTGTTCAGAACGGTCAATGGCTGTACAGCAGCACAGCGTGTGTGAGGATGACGGGGCAGGGCTACGCTGTCCCCAGGGGTACACGCTGCACGTGCTGGACGCTTCCTGTGGCCGGGACTGGGGCAGTCAGCAGCCCTGCGACCCCCAGGTGAAGGAGACCCTGCTCCAGCTGTGCCAGGGCAAGCCCTCCTGTGCAGGGCTGGGGCTGGCCCAGGTCTTTGGAATGCTCTGCCTTAACTCTTCTGCGGGGAGTGGACGGCTGGTGGTGGCCTACACGTGTCGCCGATACGGTGAGTGGAGTGTCTGTAGGAGGTGTGGTTGGTTTGGTTTACGTTTGGTTTGTTTGTTTGTTGTGTTCTTCGTCGTGCTTAAGTTGTCACACATACACACACGCACACACAAACACACACACACACACACCGCCCGCACGCACACACACACACACACACACACACACACACACACACACAGATAGATGGCTTGATGAAGAAAAGCAAATACATTGCTTATTCAATGTACCATCTGGAAATAAAATTTTGACTTGACTTGACTTCACACACACACACACCCCACACACACAACACACACACACACACAACACACACACCGCGCACGCACACACACAGAAATACACATATACACACAAATATGAAAAGCAAAGAAACAACAAAACAGCAAAAGAAGAAGAGGAAGGAGGAGAAGAAGGAGAAGAAAGAGGAGAAGGGGGAGGAGGAGGAGAAGGGGGAGGAGGAGATGAAGAAGATGATGATGATGATGATAATGATCATCATCATCATCATCATGATTATCATCATCATCATCATCATCGTTAAGATGAAGATGATGATGATGATCATGATGATGATGATCATGATGATCATGATAACGATGACGATGATGACGATAAAGGTGAATGAGAAAAAGTTTATGAAGAAGAAGAAGAACAACAGCAACAACATCCAATAACAATCACAACAACAACAACAACAACAAAAGCAACAACGAACAGAAGGAGGAAAGGGGAACAAAAAATTAGAATAAGCTATCTCAAAAGATACTTCGCAGTAAACCCACCGACCTTCTCCCACTAAAAACGCGTTAAGTTTTTCAATGCATGTAACTTCGGTCATCAGGTCTACTTCACACAAATCGACAAATGTCACTGAAGAAAAACAAACACCAAAGAAAATACAACTCCGGGGTTTTTCCAGTCCGACTCCTCGCCCCCTCAAGCCCTACACCACCTCCCCGTTTCCCCTCATTCATGTGCAGTGTCGGGCCGTTGTCGTCTTCCTCCGTGTCAAGTTTGCTTTATTGGCATGGCTCAGGGTTGGCTGGCTGGGTGGCTGGGTATATGTGAAGCAAGTACGGCCATGCAAACGGCCATTTCTTGTCTGCTGTCTTTCTCCTTGTTGGGTCATATATCTTTTCTTTTTTCTTCAGCACTTTACTTCCCCAGCTAAACCGTTCATGGCTTTGTTTCTCTCTGCATTTGTTTGTTTGTTTGTTTGTTTCTCTCTTCAGTTGTTGTGTCTGTATGTAAGCTGATCCCTCTCTCCCTCCCATCAATCGTCATTATTGTCCTCTTCCCGCTAGATCTTTAAACCCATGAAAGCTGAACGGTGTTGTTTGTACCTTTGCTCCTTCTTCTCATTTATTCCTTGCCGCCTACCTTTCCACTGTTCATCAGTTTCTCGTCCTTCTCTATCTTAGCTCCCGCATTTCTACTTGTTCTCTGTTTTACATGAACGATCAGGGCTTTTTCTTCCCCTTTTTGGCCAATAGCTTTACGGTCGTTAGGGTTATGATAAGGCTGTAAGGAGTCTCGTGAGTTCTTGGAGTTTGTTGTTACTGCCCCTGAGAAGATCGATGGCATCACCAAACTGTGGATTGTGAATAGATCTTCTGCCAAGATTTATGGTAGTAGGGAACTCGAGGAGTGTCTTTTGTATTATCTTTTTCAGAAAGAAGGTGAATAGAGTAGGGGAGAGTGTGCAGCCTTGTCTGACTCCTATCAGTTGTTGATTTTTTACAGTTTGACGTGGCTATTTATCAGAATTGCACATTTTACAGTGTTATAGAGTGCATGAAAAATATACAGCGAATTTTTCACAATGCTAGAAGTGCTAAGTGTCTGCCTCAATCCTTCATGCCCTACTCTATCAAAAGCTTTTTGAAGTCAATGAAGAAAGAGTTTGCGCTTACGGTATGAAGTTCGGTGCAGAAGTAGTAAGTCATAGTAAATAGTGCCAGTGACATTGCAGCAGCCATCTTGGAATGGTCAACAACTGGAATGGACTTTTTCAAATATCTTGGTTCCACACTTACCAATGATGGCTGTTTTTCAAGTGGAGATGCGTCTCTGGCCATTAGGACCTAAGTCGTGGCAAAGAGCAAGGAGATCAGCTTGACAACAATTTTAAAGCTGTTCAGAGCACTCGTCTTTTCCCCCCTGTACGGGCGTGAAAGCTAGACCTTGACTATAAAGCTGGAAAATCAGATTCAAGCCTGTGAAATGAAAAAATCCAGAAGGCTTCTCCAGGCAGGACCACAGGACCAGCGAGTCAGTGTGGCAAGAGGTGATCATGAAATCTCGGCCACAGGAACAAACCCCTCCTGGCTGTTGTAAAAGAGGAGGAAGCTGGCATGGTTTGTTAAACGTCAGAGCTCCCTTGCCAAAGCGACCCTGCAGGGAACACTTTGTGCAGCGTAGGGAACACTTTGTGCAGCAGGGAACACTTTGTGCAGGGAACACTTTGTGCAGCAGGGAACACTTTGTGCAGCAGGGAACACTTTGTGCAGCAGGGAACACTGTGCAGGGAACACTGTGTGCAGCAGGGAACACTGTGCAGGGAACACTGTGCAGGGAACACTTTGTGCAGCAGGGAACACTGTGCAGGGAACACTGTGTGCAGCAGGGAACACTGTGTGCAGCAGGGAACACTTTGTGCAGCAGGGAACACTCTGTGCAGCAGGGAACACTTTGTGCAGCAGGGAACACTTTGTGCAACAGGGAACACTTTGTGCAGCAGAGAACACTTTGTGCAGCAGGGAACACTTTGTGCAGCAGGGAACACTTTGTGCAGGGAACACTTTGTGCAGCAGGGAACACTTTGTGCAGCAGGGAACACTTTGTGAAGCAGAGAACACTTTGTGCAGGGAACACTTTGTGCAGCAGAGAACACTTTGTGCAGGGAACACTTTGTGCAGCAGAGAACACTTTGTGCAGGGAACACTTTGTTCAGGGAACACTTTGTGCAGCAGGGAACACTTTGTGCAGCAGGGAACACTTTGTGCAGCAGAGAAATTTGCAGGGAACACTTTGTGCAGGGAACACTTGTCAGGGAACACTTTGTGCAGGACACTTTGCAGGAACACTTTGTGCAGCAGGGAACACTTTGTGCAGCAGGGAACACTTTGTGCAGCAGAGAACACTTTGTGCAGGGAACACTTTGTGCAGCAGGGAACACTGTGCAGGGAACACTTTGTGCAGCAGGGAACACTTTGTGCAGCAGGGAACACTTTGTGACACTTGTGCACAGGGAACACTTTGTGCAGCAGGGAACACTTTGTGCAGCAGAGAACACTTTGTGCAGGGAACACTTTGTGCAGCAGGGAACACTTTGTGCAGCAGGGAACACTTTGTGCAGCAGAGAACACTTTGTGCAGCAGGGAACACTGTGCAGGGAACACTTTGTGCAGCAGGGAACACTATGTGCAGCAGGGAACACTTTAACACTTTGTGCAGCAGGGAACACTGTGCAGGGAACACTTTGTGCAGGGAACACTTTGTGCAGCAGGGAACACTTTGTGCAGCAGGGAACACTTTGTGCAGGGAACACTTTGTGCAGCAGGGAACACTTTGTGCAGCAGGGAACACTTTGTGCAGCAGGGAACACTTTGTGCAGCAGAGAACACTTTGTGCAGTAGGGAACACTGTGTGCAGGGAACACTTTGTGCAGGGAGCACTTTGTGCAGCAGGGAACACTTTGTGCAGCAGGGAACACTTTGTGCAGCAGGGAACACTTTGTGCAGCAGGGAACACTTTGTGCAGCAGGGAACACTTTGTGCAGCAGAGAACACTTTGTGCAGTAGGGAACACTGTGTGCAGGGAACACTTTGTGCAGGGAGCACTTTGTGCAGCAGGGAACACTTTGTGCAGGGAACACTTTGTGCAGCAGGGAACACTTGTGCAGGGAACACTTTGTGCAGCAGGGAACACTATGTGCAGGGAACACTTTGTGCAGCAGGGAACACTATGTGCAGGGAACACTTTGTGCAGGGAACACTTTGTGCAGCAGGGAACACTTTGTGCAGCAGGGAACACTTTGTGCAGCAGGGAACACTATGTGCAGGGAACACTTTGTGCAGCAGGGAACACTATGTGCAGGGAACACTTTGTGCAGCAGGGAACACTTTGTGCAGCAGAGAACACTATGTGCAGGGAACGCTATGTGCAGCAGGGAACACTTTGTGCAGCATGGAACACTTTGTGCAGCAGGGAACACTATGTGTAGGAACACTATGTGCAGCAGGGAACACTTTGTGCAGCAGCGAACACTATGTGCAGCAGGGAACACTTGAGGGAGGAAGACTCGGGAGTAGACAGAGGAAGAGTTGCACAGCTGAAGTCAAATTCTTTTCAAAGTCAAATTTTGTTTTCCAAAAATGAAATCAACAAACAAACAACAACGACCCTCTTTGGGTACATGGAAGAACATTCACAAAACCATCCAAATCATCGTTCAGCAATCAAGATAGCAATTCTTTCTTGTTTCAAAACAGCCAGCCAAAAAAAAATTACCCTCTTAAATTAATGGAAAACCATAACTACAACCACCACCACCACCACAGCACACAACACACACACACACACACACACACAACCACACACACACACACACACACACAC
>CM054136.1:67922634-67940134 GCA_028751875.1 Rapana venosa | reverse complement strand
TGGCCTTGCCTGGCTTTGCCTGGTTTTGCCTGGCCTTGCCTGGTTTTGCCTGGCCTTGCCTGGTTTTGCCTGGCCTTGCCTGGTTTTGCCTGGCCTTGCCTGGCCTTGCCTGGTTTTGCCTGGCCTTGCCTGGTTTTGCCTGGCCTTGTCTGGCCTTGCCTGGTTTTGCCTGGCCTTGCCTGGTTTTGCCTGGCCTTGCCTGGCCTTGCCTGGTTTTGCCTGGCCTTGTCTGGCCTTGACTGGCCTTGCCTGGTTTTGCCTGACTTTGCTTGGCCTTGCCTGGTTTTGCCTGGCCTTGCCTGGTTTTGCCTGGTTTTGCCTGGCCTTGCCTGGCCTTGCCTGGCCTTGCCTGGCCTTGCCTGGCCTTGCCTGGCCTTGCCTGGTTTGGCCTGGTTTGGCCTAGTTTTGCCTGGCCTTGCCAGAAGTTTTGTCGTGTTGGTGGTTAATTTTCATGGATTGTGAGCTGTTGTCTATCTATCTGTATGTGTGTCTGTCTGTCTGTTGGTCGGTCTTTCTGTTTGTCTCTCTGTCTTTCTGTCAGTCTTCGTTCCGTGTCTCTGTCTCTCTCTCAATGTCTGTGTGTGTGTGTCTCTCTCTCTTGTCTTTCTCTCTTTCTCTCTCTTTCTTTGTGTCTGTGTGTCTGTGTCTGTCTGTCTCTCTGTTTATCTGTCTGTCTCTGTCTCTCTGTCTGTCTCTGTATCTTTATCTGTGTCTGTCTCTCTCTCTGTGTCTGTCTCGTTTTTTCTCTGTTTGTCTGTTTCTGTATCCGTCTGTGTGTCTGTATGCCTGTCTGTCAATCTGTCTGCCTCTGTCTCTCTCTATGTCTGTCTGTCTATCTGTCTGTGTCTCTCGTCTTTCTCTTTCTGTATGCCTGTCTCTGTCTCTGTCTCTGTCTCTCTCTCTGGCTCTGTCTGTCTGTCTGTCTCTCTGCCTCCCTCCATCTCTCCCTCTCTCTCTCCCTCTCCCTCTCTATCTCTCCCTCTCTCTCTCTCTCCCACCCTCCCTCCATCTCTCCCTCTCTCTCTCTCTCCCTCTCCCTCTCTCCCTCTCTTTCTCTCTCTCCCTCTCTCTCTCTCTCTCTCTGTGTCCTCTCTCTCGGCAGGAGTGTTAGTGCAACATGGCTGTAGGCGTGGAGAAAGATGCGGCGGCAAGGCAGCAAGCATGATCTGATATGATGCTGCAGTAGGCCTGATTGATAGAACTGGGCTGTATGGGGGCCTAAACTTTTCCCGCCAGTGCTGCATGAGGATAAATAGTAATAATGATAATAATATATGGAATTTATATAGCGCTGAATCTTGCGCTAAATAGTGTGATGGAGAATGAAACCTGCGGTAGACAGAGAAATGGGTATCATCAGTATTTCAAATACAGTAATGATAATCGTTATAAACATTGTTGCCGAAAATCGAAATGCGGCTATGTTATTATTAGTTGTGGGTAAAAATGATGGCATAGGCAAAGTCTTATTGTTGGTGAAGCTCATAGCTGTAGCCGAGGAACGCAAAAATACAATTCGGTGATTTTGTAGAGGTTATGTTCTAGTGAAATTTAGTTCTTTCCCCTTTTGTTTTTCTTAAATTCATGCACACTTCCGTGACCATACAGAAATTAGGATGATGATACTACTACTACCATTACTACTACTACTACTACTACTTCTACTTCTTCTACTACTACTACTACTACTACTACTACTACTACTACTACTACCATTACTACTACTACTACTACTACTACTACTACTTCTTCTACTACTACTACTTCTACTACTACTACTCTACTACTACTACTACTACTACTACTACTACTACTACTACCGTGACCATACAGAAAGTAGGATGATGATACTACTACTACTACTACTACTACTACTACTACTACTACTACTTCTACTACTACTCCTGCTGCTGCTGCTGCTGCTGCTGCTGCTGCTGCTGCTGCTGCTGCTGCTGCTGATGATGATGATGATGATGATGATGATGATGATGATGATGATGATGATGATGATGATGATGATAGAATTTGTATAGCACTGAATCTTGAAAAGCAAATAAATCAAAGCGCAAACGGTGTTTTCTTGTTTTCTTCAATACATACAAACTACCGTGGTCATACTGAAGTGTACAAGTGGTGTTTTATTCGACACATACAAAATAACCATGACCATGCTGAAATTTGAAAACGGTGTTTTCTTCAATATATGCACACTACCACGGCCATACCGAAATTTGCAAGTGAGTGCATTTTGCTGCTGGCAGCCGGGACAGATTCCCCAAAGGTTTGTGTCCGTTGTATCGCGAAAACTGCTGCAAGCCATTTTGGCCTTTGGGGGTGTAGAAGACCCCAGCCTTTCCTCAGCCAGCAAGCATCACGGGAGGGATGCTGCCACCATCTCTTGCTCTGATAGAGTCCTTCGGATGAGACTATAAACCGAGGCCCCGTGTTCGAACGCATGCAAAACATCTTGCGCACGTGTTAAATCCTGTTCCGCTTTTCGGAAGAGTAGGCCATTGTGTGCCGGTGGAAACAGATGACAGAATTGACAAAACCGCATACACACGGGGACTAGATGTTAAAAAGCACATGAGTGCTTATTCCATTATCCTCGATATAAAAGAATAAATTAGGGAAACAAATACAGCTGAAGACAGCATAAGAACAATAAAAATTAAATAAAGCGTGGGTCGATGCTCTTTTGGCAACGCGCTCTCCCCTGGGGAGAGCAGCCCGAATTTTACGCAGAGAAATCTGCCCTGACTTAAAGTGGTATAAAGTATAAAACAAAAAAAACAGAACAAACAAAAAAATCTCCTCCACTTCTCTGCCTGACAGCGTGTCGCTGTAGGGCCTACATTTCCAGCTGGGTTTAAAAGTTACCAGGAGAGGGGGGGGGGGGTTGTTACTCGAGTTTGAGCGGCACGAATGATCGATCAAAGCGTCCAACGGACAACCCCGCCGCACTGTACTTAACGCTGGCTTTCAGGAGCAAGAAGTGCTGTAATGTATGTCTGCCATTCCGCTTGCTCCTCGAGCCAGTACAGTGCCTGATTTGATTTGTGGAGATGACACGATTTCCGTGAACAAGCCTGGAACTCTCACTGGGGAAAAGAGGAGATTACTGAAGCCGAAAGTTGCGAGACAGGCGTGTTGGGGGAAAAAGGATGTGGAAGTTCTTGGCCACTTCAGTGAAATCGAAGAAAGCAAAGGCCGAGTATTGCATGCAGACAGGGCAGCGTGAAGGGTGATGGAAGGAAATGCCGGGTCAGGTTTCTGATTGAAGACACCGAGTGTTTGTTAAACAGCGTGGGCTTCTTGCTGGTGGTGTAATGTTAGCGTGGGAAGGTGTGTCTGGGTTATCTCAGCTTCGTCTTCATTTTGCGACTGACGTGATTAATTTGCTGTTTTGAAGGATGATGAATTCTTTTTGAAATATCTCAGCCAAGAAAGTAGATAGGTATAATATTCGATTGAATATTTCTGGTCGTTTATTCTTTATGAACAGGACCCAAAGAGTTACTTGGTCATTTATTCTGACCAACTGAATAGTTGAGGGGAAAACACGAGAAGATAACCAGTAAAAACTTGTTCATCATTGTATTTAATTTGTTGTCAAAGATTTAAAAAATGCAGCAGTGACTGTAGATTTCACAATAAAAAATACATATTCCTGTCGGGCCCTATTTTAAGGATAGACTGCATATATGTGCTCATTTTAAAAATTGATAATTGATTAAAGATAAAAGGAGGACTGAGGGAATGCTATGTTTTTTTAGAACCGAAGTCACCTGAACTTGTATTAGGCTAATATTTCGATTTTGTCAGTATTCCAGTGACGTCAGAACATTTCTTGTCCTCTCCCTTCCGTCCATCCTTCCTTCCTTCCTTCCTTTCTTCCTTTCTTTCTTTCTTTCTTTCTTTATTTCCTTCTTCTTCTTCTTCTTCTTCTTCTTCTCCTCCTCGCCCCCCCCCCCCCCATCCCCCCATCCTCCTCCTCCTCCCTTTCCCCTCTCTCTCTAGTTCTGTCTGTCTCTGTCTGTCTGTCTCTCTGTCTCTATCTGTTTCTGTCTCTCTCTCGCTCTCTCTTCCTCCTCCTCCTCTCCCTATCTCTCCCCCTCCAACCTTCTCCGTCCTCTTACATACAAACAGACAATATAAACCATGTGCACATAACGCTAAGCTAAACAGCTTGCAGATATGACACAGAAAGACGGATGGGAGGAGATGAGAAAGGAGGCAGGCTCAAGTGCCCAGGTGAATGCTGTGAGGGATGCATGCATGCACAACTCAGCACAACCAAACCATCATTCTTCACCTGCCTGTGCCCACAAGTATCCCCAGCCGTCTCCTCCTCCACAATACTGCGAACTAGACAGAATTCAGCGTTCAGAACGCAGTTCAAAGATGCTGTTGGTCCATACGTAAAGAGTTTGTTGAATTCCTCTTCTTCGTCAGCGAACACTCAGACAGCAACTAATGTTGTCTGTCATCATAAGAGCGAAAATGCGTTGCGCTGCCATTAAGCACCAGACAAGTCAGGCCCAGCGCATTCGAGTTTGGCACGGGGGGGGAGTTGTTATCTTTTAAGTATTTCTGGGGGGAAAAAAGGCAGAATGGACCAAGAAGGCGCAAAAATAGACAAGAAGGAAGTGGCAGGGGGAAAAAAGGAACAAAGCAGAAACAGAGAGAGGGATAGAAAAGAGGGGACTCCGAACACACAATTTCAAAGAGGTGGGGATGCTATTTATACTGACAGGCCCCCGGCAATCCCGAGAGGTAGTTTGTTGAAGAAGGTATAATTTATGTGATAAGGAAAATCAAAAGAGAACTTTTGTCGTAATTGCAAGACCATACCCATCCAACATTAGCAAAGTTTAGCACACATGATGAAAGGGCGAAAGTGTGAATGAGATCATGCTGACCTGATGCCAAAAGTAAAGGGATTCTAATCCAATTCATTTGGCTGACAGATTTTGCTAAAAATAAGCTTTTCCTTTTCGTCTGATGTAATTTAATGCTAGATGAAATTTTAAAAAGTAAATTTGCTTCATCTTCTCAATTTCAAAACAAACTGAGAAAAGGAAGGAGGGAAAGCTGGTGGGGGAGTAGGGAGAGAGAGAGAGAGAGAGAGAGAGAGAGAGAGAGAGAGAGAGAGAGAGAGAGAGAGAGAGAGAGAGAGAGAGAGAGAGAGAGAGAGAGAGAGAGAGAGAGTGAGTCATTTTGATACAGTAGTAGCAGAAGCATTAGTGTTTCTTTTTCGTAGATATTTAACACAAACAATCATCATCATTAACCATTACACCCAGTGGTGTGTAGGGCAGCAACAAAGCGCTTCCACTCCTGCCTATCCTGGGCCAACCTAGTCACTGATCCCCAAGAGTGCTGGCATGGCCTTCATCTCACTTTCTACAGTTCTCCTCCACGTTGCTTTTGGTCTTCCTTTCTTTCTCCTTCCTTCCGGGATCCAGTGCAATGCTTTCTTGTGACTGACGGTGGGTCTCTTCGGAGGATGTGCCCAATCCACTTCCACCGTCATCTGGTGATGATGGTTTCCATGTCTTCTTGCCAACACAAACAATAATTATATAAATAAAGAGACGTGTAGACAGATAGTCAAAGAGGTAACAATAGTAGTCTGTAAAATTAGTGACAGGATTGCTGGTGGGTTTTTTTTTAAATAGTCCCTATCATCTAAGTTGATTCAGTCTTTTCTTCTTCTCTTTGTTAAAAAAGTTAAAGGTATAGATCTACTGCTGTATGTGTACTCTGTGTAAACAAAACAATGAGTGCACATTTCCTGTTTCTATGCTGTACATTTGTTTAAAGGCGCATGTCGATACAAGAAAATGTGTACCGCTTATGACACTGTTTCCCACAGTCCAGCATCATGAGAAGGATGCTTTTCTCTTCTCTTGTATTCACTGCTTTACAGTCTGTCTGTCTGTCTGTCTATCTGTCTATCTATCTATCAATCTATCTATCTATATATCTATCTATCCATCTATCTATCTACCTGTCTGTCTGTCTGTCTGTCTATCTGTTTGTCTGTCCGTCCGTCCGTCCGTCCGTCCGTCTATCTATCTATCTATATCTATATCTATCTATCTATCTACCTACCTACCTATCCATCCATCTATTCGTCTTTCTGTCTGTCTGTCTGTCTGTCTGTCTGTCTGTCTGTCTGTCTGTCTGTCTGTCCGTTCCGTCCGTCCTTCCGTCCTTCCGTCCGTCCGACTGTCTGTCTGTCTGTCTGGGTGTCTGTCTGTCTGTCCTGTCCATCTATCATAAAGCTGTATCTGTATGTGTTTACCCATCTGTTTTCATTGACATTGGTTGAAATTAAACTGAGGAAGTCAAAATTGGACAGAGTAAAAGTTATGCCTTCAGGAAACCCAGACTGCACGGACCCTTTACGCTTTGGCTGTAGTCATGTCCGTCGTACATAACCTGATGGCTGTATGAACACTTATGGTGGTAGAAACATCCATGGCAGTATCAACATTCGATAGCAGTGTGGACATTTACGGTAGTATGAACATTAGATGGCAGCATGAACATTATAAGACATCATGAACATTAAATAGGAGCAGGAACATTAGATGGCTGTATGAACATTACATGGCAGAATGAACACCTTTGTCAGTCTGAACATTAGATGGCTGTGTGAACATTACGTAGCAGAATGAACATCTTTGGCAGTATGAACATTAGATGGTAGAATGGACATTTTTGGCAGTGCGAACATTAGTTGGCAGAATGAACATCTTTGGCACTATGAACATTAGTTGTAAAATGAACATCTTTGGCAGTATGGACATTAAGTGACAGAATGAACATGTTTAGCAGTATGAACATTAGATAGCAGAATAAACATCTTTGGCAGTATGAACATTAGATAGCAGAATGAACATCTTTGGCAGTATGAACAATGCATGGTAGAATGAACATCTTTGGCAGTATGAACATTAGGTGGCAGAATGAACATATTTGGCAGTATGGACATTAGATAGCAGAATGAACATCTTTGGCAGTATGAACATTAGGTGACAGAATGAACATCTTTGGCAGTATGAACATGAGGTGGCAGAATGAACATCTTTGGCAGTATGAACATTAGATAGCAGAATGAACATCTTTGGCAGTGTGAACATTACATGGTAGAATCAACATTTTTGGCAGTGTGAACATTAGGTGGCAGAATGAACATCTTCGGCAGTATGAACATTAGATAGCAGAATGAACATCCTTGGCAGTATGAACATTACATGGTAGAATCAACATTTTTTGCAGTGTGAACATTAGGTGGCAGAATGAACATCTTTGGCAGTATGAACATTAGGTGGCAGAATGAACATCTTTGGCAGTGTGAACATTAGATAGCAGAATGAACATGTTTGGCAGTGTGAACATTAGGTGGCAGAATGAACATCTTTGGCAGTATGAACATTAGATGGCAGAATGAACATTTTTTGGCAGTATGAACATTAGATGGCAGAATGAACTTCTTTGGCAGTATGAACATTAGGTGGCAGAATGAACATCTTTGGCAGTGTGAACATTAGATAGCAGAATGAACATCTTTGGCAGTGTAAACAATAGGTGGCAGAATGAACATTTTTTGGCAGTATGAACATTAGATGGCAGAATGAACTTCTTTGGCAGTGTGAACATTAGGTGGCAGAATGAACATCTTTGGCAGTATGAACATTAGATGGAAGAATGAACATTGTTGGAAGTATGAACATTAGATGGCAGAATGAACATTTTGGCAGTATGAACATTAGATGGCAGAATGAACATCTTTGGCAGCATGAACATTAGATGGCAGAATGAACATCTTTGGCAGTATGAACATTAGATGGCAGAATGAACATATTTTGCAGTACGAACATTAGGTGGCAGAATGAACATCTTTGGCAGTATAAACATTAGATGGCAGAATAAACATCTTTGGCGGTATGGACATTAGATGGCAGAATGAACAATTTTGGCAGTATGAATATGAGGTGGCAGAATGAACATCTTTGGCAGTATGAACATGATGTGGCAGAATGAACATCTTTGGAAGTATGAACATGAGGTGGCAGAATGAACATTTTGGCAGAATGAACATTTTTGGCAGTATGAACATTAGATGGAAGAATGAACATTTTTGGCAGTATGAACATTGGATGGCAGAATTAACATTTTTGGCAGTATGAACATTAGATGGCAGAATGAACATTTTTGGCAGTATGAACATGAGGTGGCGACGCGCTCTCCTCCCGAATTTCAGGCGGAGCAATCTGCCGTGACTTGGAGTGGTATAAAGGAAATACATGAAAGCAAGGCAGAGTATGCAGGGCAGACAGCCCAGAATGATGCATGATTACATGGGTGAGGGATGGAAATGCGGGGTCAAGTTCCTGATGAAAGACACCAGGCGTTTGTGGACAGTGTGGGCTTCTTGCTGTTGGTGTAATTGTAGCGGTGCGAAGGTGTGCCTGTGTGATCTCAGCGTTGTCTTTGAGATTTTGACTGACCTGATTTGCTCATTAAGAATGATTGAATTTTGTTTGAAATTGATCATCATGAATAGTGAAGGGATAAAGTATTTTATGAATGATTTAAAACTAATTTCTTTGTTTATAATGAAAACATAAAAACACATTTGTCGGAATAAAGATTGATAAGTCATTCTGACTACAATTAATCATTCAATGTAATCTGCGGACAAAAGGTAGGAGGACAGGGATGGATGGCAAGAGGAAAAACCAATCTGAAGACACTGTGCACACTTAATAATAATAATAATAATAATAATAATGTATGGAATTTATATAGGGTTGAATCTTGTAAAGCAACAAATCAAAGCGCACAGATGACTTTTTTTTCACACTTAATTCATTCCCTCTGCTCTCCACCCCACCAACATCCACATTAATTTGATGCCACCCTCTCTACCATACCCTACCCATTTCAACCCCCCATCCCCATCCCCACCCCATCCCCACCCCACCCCCACCTCCAACACACATTTCCATTTCCCCTGAGTTTGGGGTGGGTTGTTTTTTTGTGTTTCCACTACCAGTATGGTAACTCCTCCCTCCCTATCTTCTTTCTGTGATATAAATTTTCACTCTTTTGTCAAACGCTCGTTGGTCTTTGAATTTCTTTGATTGGGTTGTTGGTTTAGTTTGGTTTGGTTTTGGATGGGTTTTTTCATTTATCATGGGTTGGTGGTTTGGTTGGTTGGTGTTAAAGTTTCTTCATCTTTTCACCTATCCCGTAGTCTGGTAGACCGCTGAGGCACCACTGAAGATTTTGCATCCAGCTTCCTCCACTCCTCGCGGTTTTCAGCTTTCCGCAACAAGTCGTTCCACTTAAGGCCAGTCCGCTGTCTGATGTTGTCTCGCGTTTGCAAACTGTTTTGACCCACCATTCAGGCAGCCGTATTCCAACTTCGGGGATATGATGGTTTATAAACTGATCTGTAGGCCCAGCAGGAGAATAGAGTCACTACCAGTCTTGACCCCAGCATCTGAATAAAAATAAAAAATAATATAATAACAATGATAATAATAGTAATAATAATAATAATAATAATGA
The DNA here is from genome assembly GCA_028751875.1 of Rapana venosa. Classification (NCBI taxonomy): domain Eukaryota; kingdom Metazoa; phylum Mollusca; class Gastropoda; order Neogastropoda; family Muricidae; genus Rapana; species Rapana venosa. The sequence goes on along the minus strand of CM054136.1, from coordinate 67,930,546 downwards.
TGATGATGATGATGATGATAATAATAATAATAATAATAATGACGACGACGACGACGAGGATGAGGATGAGGATGATGATAACGATGATAATGATGAAAGTTGTTATCATCGTTATCAGCATCATCACAACACCAATATACACACACACACACTCATCCCTTGGTCGGGACGACCGTTGGGGTACCCTCACGGACGCTGCAAGTGGACCGCCAAATGGTTCTGTCCTGGGCTGCTTTCAGGAGGTTTGGTACAGTGAGGCCGGTCCACTCCTTGATGTTGGATATCCAGCTTTTGCGTGGTCGTCCCTGCCTCCTTGCTCCTTCCACCATTCCCTGCAGGACTGTCTTTGACAGGCTGTTATGCCTTGTTGTGTGGCCAAACCATTTCAGTTTCCTCCGTTTGACTGTATCTAGCAATGGTTTTTGTTTGCCAGCCAGTGCCTCGATCTGCTGCCAGACGTAGTCATTGGTTTTACGGTCTCTGTAGGTGATGTTCAGGATCCGCCTGAGGCACTTCATCTCAAAGGCTTGAATGCGACGTTCTAAATCGGCAGTAAGTGTCCATGCTTCACAGCTGTACAAGGCAATGGATGTGACGAGTGCCTTGTAGAGTCTGACCTTAGTGTGGGTTCTGATGTTGTGGTTTCTCCACACTTTCGCCAGCTTAGTCATGGAGGAGAGTGCCACAGCAAGTCTGATCTTCACCTCTTGTGTGCTCGTACCTTCTTTGGTGATGACTGCTCCAAGGTACTTGAAAGTTTCCACCTCCTCTAGTGTCTCGCCACTCATCTTGATGCTGGTGGGAGTGGTTGGTGTAGTACTGTTCACTAGGATCTTGCTCTTTTCTGTGCTGATCTCCATACCGTGGGCATTGGCTGATGTTTCCAGTCTGGTGGTGAGATCCTGGGACACCAATAACAACAATAATAATAACAACAACAACAATGATTATATAATAATATTAATGATGATGATAATGATGGTGATGATGATGATGATGATGATGATGATGATGATGATGATGATGATGATGATGATGATGATGATGATCTTCCTCTACTCCTCCTCCTCCTCCTCCTCCCCCTCCTACTACTACTACTACTACTACTACTATTACTACTACTACTACTGTTACTACTACTACTACTACTACTACTACTGTTACTACTGCTACTACTAGTACTACTACTACTACTACTTCTACTACTACTACTCCTCCTACTACTACTCCTACTCCCCTCCTCCTCCTCCTCTACTACTACTACTACTACTCTCTACTCCTCCTCCTCCTCCCTCCTCCTCCTACTACTACTACTACTACTGCTCCTCCTCCTCTCTCCTACTACTACTACTACTACTACTACTACTCCTCCTCCTCTCTACTACTACTACTACTACTACTACTACTACTACTACTACTACTCCTACTCCCCTCTCCTCCTCCTCCTCCTCCTCTCTCTACTACTACTACTACTACTACTACTACCACTACTACTACTACTACTACTACTACTGCTCCTCCTCCTCCTCCTCCTCCTACTCTACTACTACTACTACTACTACTACTACCACTACTACTACTTCTACTCCTACTCCTCCTCCTCCTCCTCCTACTACTACTACTACTACTACTCCTACTCCCCCTCCTCCTCCTCCTCCTCCTACTACTACTAGTACTCCTCCTCCTACTCCTCCTACTACTACTACTACTACTACTACCACTACCACTACTACTACTACTGATAATAATAACAAACAACGTTACACAGACGCCCCACGTGCAGCAGATTCGCATAGTCTCCCCCAGAGAGCGTTAGATGTCAGTCTTGACACGTGGATCAGTCATTCGGATCCGGATTCGGATTCTGTGCAGGAGATAACAAACCTGCATGGATCCGACCATTGTGTCATTTTCCCCTACAATGCTTGCACGTGGTCAGTGTAATGTTTGTCTTTTTGTAGGGAAAGGGGTGGTGGAGAGGGATATTTGTGTAATGTATGGTTTTCGGCATTTTTTTTTTTAGCATGGTGTTAATAAGGTTTTCTGTATAGTCGAGCAAACAAATAATAATTAAAAAACACAAACCAACAACAAACCACGCACACGCACGCGCGCGCACGCACGCACACACACACTCATACACACACGCACGCACTCACGCACACACACACACACATCTTGCGCACACGTTAAATCCTGTTCCGCTTTTCGTAAGAGTAGGCCATTGTGTGCCGGTGGGAACAGATGCCAAAATGTACAAAACCGCATACACACGGGGACTAGATGTAAAAAAAAAACCACACACGCGTTCTTATTCCATTATCCTCGATATAAAAGAATAAAATAAAAATAAATAATAATAAAATAATAAAATAAATGATAATAAATAAACACACACACGCGCGCGCTGGGACGTACGCCCCCCCCCCCCCCCTTCCCAACTCCCCCCCCCCCTTCCCCACCCGCACACGCACACACACAAGTGAGACTGCGAGGGCGAGCCAGGACTAATCTAGATTTATAAGCTGGAATGTATCATGCTACACGTAACATTCTTTCTTTGGCTTTCCTCCCCTTTTCCTACTGGTTTGTGATTCTGGGCGGTGGGTTGCTATTAATAGATCAGGAGAGGGGTGGGGGGGGGAGAATAAAGAATGAAGAAGAAGAAGAATCACCAGCACCAGCAGCAAGAGAAGAAGAAGAAGAAGAAGAAGAAGAAGAAGAAGAAGAAGAAGAAGAAGAAGAAGAAGAGAAGAAGAAGAAGCAGCAGCAGCAACAGCAGCAGCAGCAGAAGAAGAAGAAGAAGAAGAAGAAGAACAAGAACAAGAACAAGAACAAGAAGAACAAGAAGAACAAGAACAAGAACAAGAAGAAGAAGAACAACAACAACAACAAGAAGAAAGACGAAAACCAACAAAAAAGTAGTAAAAGACAAAGGAGAGAAGGAGGATTTTTTTTTAAAAAGCTCAGTTGAATTGAAATAAATGGATGGGAAGATTAGTAGACAGAGTGGAAATGGGAGCAAATTGCCACGCGATTTCCGTTTTTAACTGCTGCCTTAGCTCATTACAGCAAGTCTGGTGGTTGCTCCTCTTCCTCCACCCCCCTTCTTCCCCTCCCTTTTGTGGGTGGGGGGTGGTGGTGGGGATTCATGTGCTTTAAGATTTTCTGTTCTCAAGCAGCGTTCCTTTCAATTTTTGCGTAAGACACGTTTGATTTTTGCAGCCTATTCCTGTATCTTATTCCTGTTACTGTGTGGCAGGCTCTTTGACTTGCCTAAAGCAGAGGGATTTGTGCAGTCACGAGCAAAATCTCATTTGAAACCTTTTAATTTCAAACCCTGCTTAACCAGTTGTGAAGAAGCAGTGAGAAGAGAAATGATGCGAAATGGAAATAGACGAAAATGTCATCAGCGATCTATAGAATTAAAATGTAAGAAAGAAAGAATTTGGAAGAGGAAAGATTGAATATTATAAGGACGTGAGGATAGTTCGTTTCATCGAACTGAATTGAGTCATAGAGGCATACAACTTCTTTGATTGCAAGAGGAATTTTAAATTTTTTTTAAAGCAGGTGTGAAGAGTATTTGGGGGGAAATGAGACAACATGGCAAGAGGAGGAGAGGGGGAGGGAGAGGGAGAGAGAGGGAGGGAGGGGGAGGGAAGGAAGACTCGTGGATAAAATTGATAATGGTGTGGTCAAGGTAAGGGCACTGAAGTTTAGCGATTTGTGGTCTATATACAGGTCTGTGATTAACAGCAATGTAAGAATAAAACATACACTGCGCAAAGATATTCTCTGTGATCAAAATGGCGGAGATAGTTGGGGGTGAGGCGGTGGGGGGTGGGGGTGGGGGGGTTTGGAACAGCAAAACACCGATGTCAAAACTTGTTCTGCCAGAAGTACCTCTACCAGGGATGTTTCGTCAGTTTCTCAATAGTTAACCGTTTGGGGTTTTTTTTTTGTCTCTTTCAGTTGCGTTAACTGATAAACACAGTCTACATGCTTACTATTGCTGTATCATCAGGAAGGTCAGTGTCTACTGTTTATTTGACTTACAGATGTTTTTTCTTTCTTTCAAATGTTTTCATTTCAACGGTTCAACGGTTTCAATGGTTTTCATCTCATCTGCAAAACTATCCCAGACAGACAGACAGGCAGACAGAGAACTCAACCTCGAACTGGAATGTTTTATTGAGGGTATAATTATGGATAAGCCAGAGGCTTCCTAACACCAGGCCCTCATGCAAAAAAACCCCAAAAAAAACAAACAAAAAACAACGGGGTCAAACAAACATAAAGAAATAGAATTATAACATATAGACAATAATGAAGCTAATCAGAGAAAGAGGGGGGGGGGGGGGGGGAGAGAGAGAGAGAGAGAGAGAGAGAGAGAGAGAGAGAGAGAGAGAGAGACAGACAGACAGACAGACAGACAGACAGAGAACGAGAGAGAGAGAGACAGACAGACAGACAGACAGAGAGACAGAAAGACAGTGAGAGAGAGGACAGACAGAGACAGAGACAGAATGACAATGGCAATGACAATGACAAATTCTTTTATTTCGAGGATTATGAGAGATAGAGACAGACAGACAGCGACAGACAGAGAGAGACAGACAGACAGAGACATAGAGATACACAGACAGAGACAGACAGCCAGCCAGCCAGACAGTCAGCCTGCTTCTCGTTGTATCTGTTCTGTCACGTGTATGGAGGAGGCCACAGCGACAGTGTGTGTGTGTGTATGTGTGGTGTGTGTGTGTGTGTGTGTGTGTGTGCGTGCGTGTGTGTGTGTGTGTGTGTGTGTGTGTGTGTGTGTGTGTGTGTGTGTGTGTGTGTGTGTGTGTGTGTGTGTGTGTGTGTGTGTGTGTGTGTGTGTGTGTGTGTGTGTGTGAGGGGCAGCACATCTCTCCCTGTCAACAGGCCCTGCCCTGACCTCTGTGGCACGTGCCACCCGGCCATAAACAGCGATAACACTGCCACTTGCATCGTGTCGTTTGTAGGGCGTGTATCAGTGTGTTAGTGTTTTGTGGGGGGTTGGGGGGGGGGGGGGGGTGCGGGGCGGGGGGGAGGGGGGGGGGGGGGGGGGGGGGGGGGTGCGGGAGGGGGGGGGAGGGGGGGGGAAGAGCGTGAGTGTGTGTGTGTGTGGTAAGTGTGTGTGGGTGTGTGTGTGTGTGTAAGTGTGTGTGTGTGTGTGGGGTGGTGTGTGGGGTGTGTGTGTGTGGTGTGTGTGTGTGTGTGTGTGTGTGTGTGTGAAAACTATTTGATCAATTAGGAGTGTGTGTTTGTTTCTGCGAGAGAAAGAGAGAGAGTGTGTGTGTATGTGTGTGTGAACGGTTTGCTTTTTTATGTGTGTGTGTGCCTTATGTGAATGAGTGTGTGTGTGCCATGTGTGTGTGGTGTGTGTGTGTGTGTGTGTGTGTGTGGTGTGTGTGTGTGTGTGTGTGTGTGTGTGTGTGTGTGTGTTTTTCCTCTATGTGTGTGTTTTCCTCTGTGTGTTTGTGAACTGTCTGCCCTATGTGAGTGTGTGTATGTGTGTGTGAACTTTCTGCCCTGAGTATATGAGGGTGCGTGCGTGTGTTCTTGCGTGCGTGCGTGCGTGTGTATGTATGTGTGTGTGTGTGTGTGCGTGCGTGTGTGTGTATGTGTGTGTGCGTGCGTGCGTGTGTTTGTGTGTGATAGAATCAGGCTAATCTCTTCCATGCTTCTTAGCTCAGTCTTCAAAACGTGGCTGTTACTTCGTCTCTCAAGGTTTTGGACAGTTAGCTTTCAACGTTGGTTTTCTCCTGTAATTCTGAGGGTTTTTTGCTGTTTTGTTTTCTTTTCTTTTTGTTCCTCAGGTAGAGCCCTTATATTCACCAATGGTGATATTTTGCGAATGCGACCGTTATTTCCTGCCATGAAGGTAGCCGCATTCCAACTTCAGGGATGTATGCTGGGTATGTTCGTGTTTCTGTAACCCACCGAACGCTGACAGGAATTACAAGATCTATAACGTGCATATTTGATCTTCTGCATATGTTTACAAACGAAGGGAAATTAAAGCACTGGTAGGTCTGCACTTGAAGTTGACTTGGGAGATCGTTAAAATCTTCCACTCCTAATTCACTAAACGCCGCCGAGATTCGAACCCGCGACTTTATGGACCTCACGGGAAGTTGAGGTTTAGTTACTACGTTTTTGACAATCAAAGAAACCAGTTCTCAAACAAATTTGGTCGAAATCTTTTATCCCAGCTATCGCATCTTTTGTGGTTAGATAGCACTTGAATGGCCTTTGTTCTCCTCAGATTATGATTTGTATACTTAAGTTTTGTTAAACTCTTCACATAGGCCTACAACGTTTTCACGGTCCAGTTTGGGCCATTTTGGTTATGAAGCTCATTACTACTAAACGGATAACGAACAAACAATCGTGTGTGGATATGCAGTCAGTGACCAAACACTCAACCGAGAGTGATTTTCACACTCTGATTTCATCTGTGAATAAAGAAAATCCGAGCAAAGCATACTGACATCATTCTTTTGCTTTTGCGTTTTTCAGTGTTCTGCCTCCTGTCTGGCAGTTTTCTGTCAGTCCTCGCCCGGTCCCCTCAAGCAGAAAGATGTAACAAAGGGGAACGACTAGGGTATTATATTTCTGGGAGAGGGCCGACAACTTTGGGTGTAAAAGGTGACAAGAGGGGTACCTCCGTTTTCAAATGTTATTCACGAAAACGTGTTTGTCCACGACGCATTGTGTGAAAGATAACCACTATCTGACAACCAATTTTGTCCATATCTTTCATTGTTTGGGACAGAACAGGAAAAGAAAGAAACCCTAAAATTTCGGACACATCTGTAGTATAAGTTTGACATATTTCAAAGTGAAGGTCCCGTTTCATTATGCATGACAATTCAACAAAATTTCATTACCATTGAAAGGTTTCTTTACACAAAGAGATTATCTCCCATTCAAATTATATCAATTCTGTATCATTTCACTGTTACGCATAGATTTCTGTTTTGGAAACATGCGAAAAATAGAGTGAAATTGTTTCCCAATGCTAAAAGTTTTCACGAGCAAAACATTTTCTATCGAACAGACAAGAGAAGTCAGAGGGACAGTCAGTCAGTCAGTCAGTCAGACAGTCAGTCAGACAGATATACACAGACAGACATAAACACATACACAGGCAACTCCAGATGAAAGCATAGACTCACGTTGTGTACAAGGCTGATGCGAAAGGTATTGACAGGCAGCGGCAGACTGAAGGCTCCTGTGGTGTGACCTCAAGGGCATGACTGTGTGGCCAGGCATGCACCCCGAGAGATAAGGGCTGGAACCAGCTCCGAACCAGATCATCAGTTCTCGCCCCCTCCCCTTCTATTTTGAGTGCTCAGCACTTGTAGCAGTAGTCTTGAAACCACTTGTATTTGTGTGGGAGGAAGAAAAAAAAACACAGCCTCTTACCATCGTCTGGGGAAAAGTGCAGGATGCCTGCATTAGCCTGGTTCCCAGATCAGTGGAGAGGAGAGGAGAGGAGGAGAGAGAGAGAGAGAGAGAGAGAGAGAGAGAGAGAGAGAGAGAGAGAGAGAAGGGGGTTTAGTAGGAATATCATGACGAAATCATTGCAAAACCATATTATAGGTGTACTCTCTCTCTTTCTCTTATTAGTCAACATTCACTGCTGTCACCATACATTGCTGTCTATTGTCAACATGCACTGCTGTCAACATGCGCTGGTTTCAGTCAACATACACTACTGTCAACATACACTGCTGTCAGTAAACATACACTTCTGTCAGTCAACATACACTGCTGTCAGTCAACACACACTACTGTCAGTAAACATACACTGCTGTCAGTCAATATGCATTACTTTAAATTAACATACACTACTGTCAACATACACTGCTGTCAGTAAACA
>CM054136.1:67895134-67907634 GCA_028751875.1 Rapana venosa | reverse complement strand
GCCACAGGACTGCTTCACCTGAGACCCCCCAGGATCCGAGCAGTAAACTAAATTGTTAATTTCATTTGTGCATTGTTCCAGACCTTAGAGAGAGATAGTAGTAGTAGTAGTAGTAGTAGTAGTAGTAGGAGTAGTAGTAGTAGTAGTAGTAGTAGTAGTAGGAGTAGTAGTAGTAGTAGTAGTAGTAGTAGTAGTAGTAGTAGTAGTAGTAGTAGTAGAAGTAGCAGTAGTAGTAGTGTGTGTAGTAGAAGTAGTAGTAGTAGTAGTAGTGGTAGTAGTAGTATAGTAGTAGTAGTATAGTAGTAGTAGTAGTAGTAGTAGTAGTAGTAGTAGTATAGTAGAAGTAGTAGTAGTAGTAGTGGTAGTAGTAGGAGGAGGAGGAGGAGTGGTAGTAGTAGTAGTAGAAGTAGTAAAGTAGTAGTAGTAGTAGTAGTAGTAGTAGTAGTAGTAGTAGTAGTAGTAGTTTATTTATTCTTTTATTTCGAGGATAATGAATAAAAACTCATGTGCTTTTTTTATTTTTACATCCATTCCCCGCGTATATGCAGTTTTGTAAATTTTGTCTTCCGTTCCCACCAGCACACAATGGCCTACTCTTCCAAAAAGCGGAACAGGATTTAACATGTGCACAAAATGTTCTGCGTGCGTTTGCACACGGGGCCTCGCTTTATAGTCTCATCCGAAGGACTTTTGCGGGGAGTGGAGTCTGCACTGATGTTAACTCCAGGGGAAAATATCTCCTTGAGCGAAAATCGAACCCGGGTCAGAAGATCACGAATACATCACTCTAACCACCAAGCTATCCAGAGAGAGAGAGAGAGAGAGAGAGAGAGAGAGGGGGGGGGGTGATAAAAGCCTTTTCCTCGATTTCTAGGTAAACACTCCCTCCCCCCTCCACCACCACCCCCAAACACGTTGATGCCAGCCGTACATGTATTTACCCAAGTCGATGCCAGCCCTTGGACCCAGCCATCCCACAGCCATCCTCCTGATCAGATGACTGTGACAGCGGCCATTACAGCTTTACATCTCGCATTGCTGTACAGGGACCTCGTAAATATTCATGAGCTGGGCAAGATGCAGTTTTTGTCCCATCACCCCTCCAAGTTCCTTCAGTGTGAGCTGACATACTGGCCTTTCAGTTCCTGACATAATTATAGACACGGCTGTCAAAGACATGCAGCTGTAAGAGCCCGTGGGAGCTGAGTGGAGGTTTCTGAGGATGTCTGAGAGTCTGTCTGTCTGTGTGGCTGGCTGGCTGGCTGGCTGGCTGAATGACTGGCTGACTGTCTGTCTGTCTGTCTGTCTGTCTGTCTGTTTGTCCACTGCTTATATGAATTTGAAATTGATGGTATACTTTTTTTGGGGGGTGTAGGTCTACTGCAGCAGTGATACCATAAATGTGTAGTATGTGTGTGTGTGTGTGTGTGTGTGTGTGTGTGTGTGTGTGTGTGTGTGTGTGTGTGTTTTAGGTGCAAAGTGCGTGTAAGGTGCAATGCGTGTTAAGTGCAGTGTGTGTGTGTTAAGTGCAGTGTGTGTGAAGTGCAGTGTGCAGAGGATGATATCTAAACACACCATTGTGCATGCGGTTTTCTTTAAGTTGTACTTTTATCGCCAGAATGGCCTGAATGGCTTAGTCTTCCGAAAGGCAGAACGGGTTTTAACGCGTGCGTAAAATGTTTCTGCATATGTTCACACACAGGACCCTCTGTTTATAGTCCCATCCGAAGGACTTTCATGGGAGTGATCTTCACTCCAGGGGGAAAAATCCCTTGGAGCGAATGTCTCGGTGGTGGCTCGAACTGGGACCGTCACATTTGCGAGTGCAACGCTCTGACCACAAGGTCACCCCGCTCCTATTATCTATCTATCTATCCATCTATCTATCTTCTCTCTCTCTCTCTCTCTCTCTCTCTCTCTCTCTCTCTCTCTCTCTCTCTCTATCTATCTATCTATCTATCTATCTCTCTCTCTCTACCTATCTCTCTCTTTATCTATCTATCTCTCTATCTCTCTCTATCTATCTATCTATCTGTCTCTCTCTCTCCATCTATCTCTCTCTCTATCTCTATCTCTCTATCTATCTGTCTATCCATCTCTCTCTCTCTATCTATCTATCTATCTCTCTACTATCTATCTATCTCCATCTCTATCTATCTACTATCATTCTCTCTCTCCATCTCTCTCTCTCCTCTCTCTCTCTCTCTCCTCTCTCTCTCTCTCTCTCTCTCTCTCTCTCTCTCTCTGCAGAGCAGAGCTGTCGTGTTCATTATCTTTACTCTGTGTTTGCTTGTTTCTGTACATGCCTGCCTGGTTGCTTGTGCTGCTGGCTTTCCCCTCTGCCTGTCTGCACCAATTTCATGACAGTCAGGAAATAATTTCTCTGCAGATTCTGTTATATGGACGACATCTCATGTATCTGCACGCTTTCTTATACATGCGCTAAGTGTGTGTGCGTACGTGTGTGTGTGTGTGTGTGTGTGTGTGTGTGTGTGTGTGTGTGTGTGTGTGTGTGTGTGTGTGTGTGTGTGTGTGTGTGTGTGTGTGTGTGTGATCTAATATATAATAAGGCACGTGTCGGCGGCATGTATGCTTGTGGCCTCCTTAGCTTATTATCTTATCTGTATAACTCACGCCTAAGTCGAATCCGCTGGGCCTGACTTGTCAGGCGCTTAACGGCAGCGCAACGCATTTTTGCTCTTAAAGACAGACAACAATAGTTGCTGTCTGAGCATTCGACGATAAAGAATAAGAATCTCTATGACTTTCATCTTAATTGCCACTTAATATGATCCTCACCTTCACCTTCACCTATCCACCCCGTAGTCCTGTAGACCGTGGGGGGCACCACTGAAGATTTTGCAGCCAGCTTCCTCCACATACCCGCGCTCCTCTGCTTTCCGTAGCAAATCGTTCCACTCAAAGTCACTCCAGTTTATGATCTAGAGGAATGAAACGGTCGTGATCTGCTGACCCGGGTTCGAATCTCGTTCAAGAGGATTTTTCCTCTGGAGTTAACATTGGTGCCGACTCCACTCACTCACTCACTCACTCTTTCCCATGTCCCAAAGGACGTAGGGGGGACATGAGAGAAGACGCAACATAGATCTTTTTCCATGCTTCACGATCCTGTGTGGCTCGTAGAAGGTGTTGCAGGGGTTGGGCGGTCCAGTCTTTGATGTTGTCAACCCATGATTTCTTTTGGCGGCCTCTTCTTCTCTTGCCTTCAACGGTTCCCTGCAAGATGGTTTTTGCTAAGGTCTTGTGGTGTGACCAAACCACATCAGTTTTCTCCTCTTTATGGTGGAGAGCAGAGGTTCTTGGGGGCCCACACGCTTTTTGATTTCTTCTTTCACATAGTTGTTGGTCTTGTGTTCTTTGTATGATATTTTGAGGAGTCTTCTGTGCCGACTCCACTCTCCCTTAAAGTCCTTCGGATGAGACTATAAACCGAGGCCCCGTGTGCGAACGCTCGCAGAACATCTTGCGCACACGTTAAAACCCGTTCCGCTTTTCGGAAGAGTAGGCCACTGTGTGCCGGCGGGAACGGATGACAAAATGTACAAAACTGCATACACACAGAGACTGGATGTTATAAAAAAAAAAAAAAGAGCACATGAGTGCTTATTCCATTATCCTGGAAATAAAAGAATGATAACTTTTTTTAAAGCTACCCCCCCCCCCCCCCCCACTTAAAAAAACAAAACAAAACAAAACGGTACAAGCTCTAAAGAAACGACCAGGGTTTCTTTCCGATACAGCCATAATGCCGGCGATTTCCTTGACGAGTTCAAGCAGTCAGGGTAGGCTAGTAGTTAGTAGTAGTGGTGGCTGCTTGACGAGCATTTTGCCTCAGAGACATGGCATTGCCTGTTTTTATCTTTGGCCGGCGATAGCCTATCTTCTCCAGTCCCTGTTGGCTGCCACTTGCACTCGCAAGACAGTACAGAGTTGATTGTGGCGCGATGACAGATCGGGCCTTGGATGACAGCTGACTGCATGCATTGCAGCTTCGTGGCTTGGCTTGTACCTGACCTCTATCCACAGCGCTCGCAGACAGGATTATCACAGGTCACAGAATTATGATCACAGAGAGAAACGACCACAGACAGAGTTGTTATTATCACAGAGAGAAACGAGCACAGACAGAGTTATTATCACGGACCTGTCACAGACAGAAAATATTATCACAAGAGCTATCACAGACGTGGTAATTATCACAGACAGAATAATTATCACAGACATAATATTTATCGCGGATAGTCCTGTCACTCATCACGGACATTAATAAATTATCTCAGACAGAATAGTTATCACGTACAGAACGGTCACCAACAGAATCGCCACAGACAGGCTTATCACAGACAGAACTATCACAGGCAGCCAGATCTATCGCAGACAGAATCGTCACATACATGGTTGTCACAGACCAAAATCATCACGCAGGCAGAATGATCACAAGCAGAATGATCACAGACAGAATGATCACACAGAATCATCATCATCTCACTCACAGGCAGAACCATCACTGGCAGAACCATCACAGGCAGAACCATCACAGGCAGAATTATTATTACAGACATGATTATTATTGCAGACAAAATGATCACAGGCAGAATGATCACACAGAATCATCATCATCATCATCATCATCATCTCACACACACACATACACACACACACACAGAATTATCACAGACATAATCACCACAAACAGAATTATTATTACAGACAGAATTATTATTACAGACAGAATGGTCACAGACAGAATGATCACACACAATCATCACACACACACACAGAACCTTCACAGACAGAACCATCACAGACAGATCCATCACAAACAGAATTATTCTTACAGAATTATCATTACAGACAGGATTATTATCACAAACAGAACTATTATTGCAGACAGAATTATTATTGCAGACAGAATTACTATTGCAGACAGAATTATTGTTACAGACAGAATTATTATTGCAGACAGAATTATTATTACAGACAGATTTATTATTGCAGACAGAATTATTATTACAGACAGAATTATTATTGCAGACAGAATCATTATTACAGACAGAATTATTATTGCAGACAGAATTATTATTGCAGACAGAATTATTATTGCAGACAGAATTATTATTGCAGACAGGATTATTATTACAGACATAATTATTATTGCAGACAGAATTATTATTGCAGACAGAATTATTATTGCAGACAGGATTATTATTACAGACAGAATTATTATTGCAGACAGAATTATTATTGCAGACAGAATTATTATTATCACAGACAGAATTATTATTATTACAGACAGAATTATTATTGCAGACAGAATTATTATTGCACACAGAATTATTATTGCAGACAGAATTATTACCACAGACAGATTTTACATTATTATTATTATTATTATTATTACAGACATAATTATCACAGACAGAATCACCACAAACAGAATTATTGTTACAGACAGAATTATTATTACAGACAGAATGGTCACAGACAGAATGATCACACACAATCATCACACACAACCACACCACACACACACACACACACACACACACACACACACACACACACACACATACACACACACAGAACCATCACAGACACAACCATCACAGACACAACCATCACAAACAGAATTATTCTTACAGAATTATCATTACAGACAGGATTATTATTACAGACAGAACTATTATTGCAGACAGAACTATTATTGCAGACAGAATTATTATTACAGACAGAATTATTATTACAGACAGAACAATTATTACAGACAGAACTATTATTACAGGCAGATTTATTATTACAGGCAGAATTATTATTACAGACAGAATTATTATTACAGGCAGAATTATTATTGCAGACAGAATTATTATTACAGACAGAATTATTATTACAGACAGGATTTTTTATCACAGACAGAATTATTATTACAGACAGAACTACCACAGGCAGAATTTATATGATTATTATTACAGACAGAATTATCACAGACAGAACCATCACAAACAGAAATATTATTACAGACGTAATTACGCTTACACTCAGAATTATTATCACTGACAGAATAATTATTACAGATGGAGTTTTCACAGACAGAACCATCGCGGACAGAATTATCACCACGGACAGAACCACCACAGACAGAATTATTATCACAGACAGAACCACCACACACAGATTTATTATCACAGACAGAACCACCACACACAGATTTATTATGATTTCTGACAGAATTATGATTACTGACCGAACTATCACGGACAGAACCATCACAGACAGAACTATCACAAACAGAATTATGATAACAGGCAGAATTATGATTGCAGACAGAATTATCACAAACAGAACCATCACAAACAGAACTATTATCACAGACAGAACCAGCACAGACAGAATTATAATCACAGACAGAATTATAATCACAGACAGAATTATGATTATAGACAGAACTATCACAGACAGAAGGAGCGCCATGAACAGTGAACAGTGTCTCCTTCTGAAGCTGTAGGCTAGAGCTCCCAGGTTCACCAATGCGCGGAACAGTGAGATTCTGCGTATTGCTGCTGTCGGTTTGCCCGCTACTAAGGTAGCCGCATTCCGACTTCAGGGATGTTTCAACACGACTCCAGTGCGCATGCATGTTTTTTCTTTAAAAAAATAAATGTTATCCGTTCCTTCTGACACGCAAATGGCCTAATCTTCTGAAAAGGCGGAACAGGTTGTTCACGTGTGTGTGTGTGTGTGTGTGTGTGTGTCTTGTTGTTGTTGTTGTTGTTGTTGTCTTCAATTTAACGTCTGTTCACTCTAAGTGATATTAGACGAATATGTGTGTGTGTGTGTTGTGTGTGTGTGTGTGTGTGTGTGTGTGTGTGTGTGTGTGTGTGTGTGTGTGTGTGTGTGTGTGTGTGTGTGTTGCAAGATGTTCTGTGTGCAGAACGCACACGGGACCTCGGTTTATAGTCTCATCTGAAGGACTGAGAGGGCACAGCCCCCCTTCAGGCTGTTTTGTTGCAGGTCGTGTAGACCTCTGGTAGGCTATGGTGGACATGTGCCGCCAACCAGCAGTGGTGTTAATGGGAGGCGTGGTTTACCTCCTGACGGACAAAACCATGACCAAAAAGAAAGAAATAAAAAGAAAAGAAAAAGTAAACAGGCAGAAAAAACAAACCAAAACCAGAAGGAAAAAAACATCCACACAAAAACCAACTTGCTTGCAATGAATTCCTATGAATGTAGTGTGTGTGTGTATGTGTGTCGGTCAGTACATGTCAAGTTTGTATTACAGCAGTAAGCTTACTGAACTACTCTCCACGACAATGTCCAACTCGGTAGATTACCTTGCTGTCCCATCTGAATGATAATTTTTTTGTTGGCGGAAAAACAAGCAGTAATAATAACACAACTAGTCATTGGCCTTCATTAGGCTAGAACAGGACAGGGTCCAACCTAAGGGGTTAGTTAGCACAGCTCAGTGGCAAGTTTAGTTCAGCACAGACAAGATTAGGCCAAGTGTTACCTAGTCTGTAAGGAGCCAGTCACCACCATCTTAGCCAGCTTATTCTTCTGGAATGATGAATGATGACTGACAGACTTTGCAACAACTGACAGTGTGAGTGTTTGTCTGGTGTTATGGTGATGAAGCTAATCATGTTAGGGGCCAGGAAGGGGGAGGGAGGGATGGGGAGGCAAGGAAGGGGGTGGGTTGGGGGGGGGGAGGAGGCAGGGGGGTTGGGGGGGGGGGTAAGGGTGGCGATGGGAAGACTCCAGGCTGTAAAATATGTTTGTGGTTGTTGGGTCTTCTGTTGACTATTATTATATATGGAAGTTTGCCAGGCAAAAGATTGTTCTGTGTGAGTAGTAAGTTAACTAGCTGCTGAGAGAGAGAGAGAAATAGCAGAGCTGTACATTAATTAAGCACGCATGACAACTGGGTAACTTCTCTAACATTTCTTTGTGGCAAAGCTTGCAGAGCAAAAATGGTAGCAGATTCCGTTCAGTGTTCCTGTTCCCTTGTGGGGGAGGGGGGGGGGGGGACAAAAACGTCACCAAAAAGAAAGAAATAAAAAGAAAAGAAAAAGTAAACAGGCAGAAAAACCAAACGAAAACCAGAAGGAAGAAACATCCACACAAAAACCTTCTTGCTTGCAACGAATTCTTGTATGTGTGTCGGTCAGTACATGTCAAGTTTGTATTACAGTAGTAAGCTTACTGAACTACTCTCCACGACAACGCCTGATTACCTTGCTGTCCCATCTGAATGACAAAAAATTTTGGCGGGAAAAACAAGCAGTAATAATAACACATTTAGTCATTGGCTTTCATTAGGCTAGAACAACACAGGGTCCAAGCCTAAGGCGTAAGTTAGTACAGCTCAGTGGCGAGTTTAGTTCAGCACAGACAAGAGTAGGCCTAGTGTAGTTACCTAGTCTGTAAGGAGCCAGTCACCACCATCTTAGCCAGCTTATTCTTCTGACAGACTTTGCAACAACTGACAGTGTGAGTGTTTGTCTGGTGTTACAGGTGATGAAGCTAATCCTGTTAGGGGCCAGGAAGGGGGAGGGAGGGATGGGGAGGCAAGGAAGGGGGTGTGTTGAGGGGGGGGGGGGGGGAAGGCAGGGAGTGGGGGTCGGGTAAGGGTGGTGATGTGAAGACTCCAGGATGTAAAATATGTTTGTGGTTGTTGGGTCTTCTGTTGACTATTATTATAATTATGTGGAAGTTTGCCAGGCAAAAGATTGTTCTGGGTGAGTAGTAAGTTAACTAGCTGCTGAGAGAGAGAGAGAGAGAGAGAGAGGAGAGAGAGAGAGAGAGAGAGAAGAGAGAGAGAGAGAGAGAGAAATAGCAGAGCTGTACATTAATTAAGCATGCGTGTAACCTGACAGTGGTGATAACTTCACCCCTACACTATGCTTTCTGGAACTGCAGCCAAAGAGACCAGTACAGGTAGTGGCAATGGTTGCATGAATACTATACAGCAGAACGAAGAAACCCACATTATAAGCCTACACACATACGACAAATTCCCTAAATGTGTGTGTGTGTGTGTGTGTGTGTGTGTGTGTGTGTGTGTGTGTGTGTGTGTGTGTGTGTGTGTGTGTGTGTAACTGGGTAACTTCTCTAACATTTCTTTTTGGCAAAGCCTGCAGAGCAAAAATGGTAACAGATTCCTTTAGTGTTCCTGTTCCCTGGGATGGGGGGGGGGGGGGGGGGGAGCAAAAACCCCTAAACAAACGGACAAAACATGACCAAAAAGAAAGAAATAAAAAGAAAAGAAAAAGTAAACAGGCAGAAAAACCAAAGCAAAACCAGAAGGAAGAAACATCCACACAAAAACCTTCTTGCTTGCAACGAATTCTTGTATGTGTGTCGGTCAGTACATGTCAAGTTTGTATTACAGTAGTAAGCTTACTGAACTACTCTCCACACAACACCTGATTACCTTGCTGTCCCATCTGAATGAAAAAAATTTTTGGCGGGAAAAACAAGCAGTAATAATAACACAACTAGTCATTGGCCTTCATTAGGCTAGAACAAAACAGGGTCCAAGCCTAAGGCGTTAGTTAGTACAGCTCAGTCCCAAGTTTACTTCAGCACAGACAAGATTAGGCCTAGTGTAGTTACCTAGTCTGTAAGGAGCCAGTCACCACCACCTTCTTAGCCAGCTTATTCTTCTGACAGACTTTGCAACAACTGACAGTGTGAGTGTTTGTCTGGTGTTACAGGTGATGAAGCTAATCATGTTAGGGGCCAGGAGGCCGGAAGGATGGAGAGGAGGCAAGAAAGGGGGTGGGTTGGGGGAGGAGGCAGGGTGTGTGTGTGGGGGGGGGGGGGGGCAGGGGGGGGGAGGGGGAGGGGGGGGGGTAAGGGTGTCATGTGAAGACTCCAGGCTGTAAAATATGTTTGTGGTTGTTGGGTCTTCTGTTGACTATTATTATAATTATATGGAAGTTTGCCAGGCAAAAGATTGTTCTGGGTGAGTAGTAAGTTAAGTAGCTGCTGAGAGAGAGAGAGAGAGAGAGAGAGAGAGAGAGAGAGAGAGAGAGAGAGAGGAGAGAGACAGAGACAGAGAGAGAGAGAGAGAGAGAGAAATAGCAGAGCTGTACATTCATTAAGCATGCGTGTGACCTGACAGTGGTGACAACTTCACCCCTACACTATGCTTTCTGGAACTGCAGCCAAGGAGACCAGTACAGGTAGTGGTAATGGTTGCATGAATACTATACAGCAGAGCGAAGAAGGACAAATTCCCTAAATGTGTGTGTGTGTGTGTGTGTGTGTGTGTGTGTGTGTGTGTGTGTGTGTGTGTGTGTGTGTGTGTGTTGTGTGTGTGTAACTGGACAACTGGGTAACTTCTCTAACATTTCTTTTTGGCAAAGCCTGCAGAGCAAAAATGGTAAAAAGAAAAGAAAAAGTAAACAGGCAGAAAAACCAAAGCAAAACCAGAAGGAAAAAACATCCACACAAAAACCTACTTGCTTGCAACAAATTCCTCTGTGTGTGTGTGTGTGTGTGTGTGTGTGTTGTGTGGTGTGTGTGTGTGTGTGTGTGTGTGTGTGTGTGTGTGTGTTGGTCAGTACATGTCAAGTTTGTATGACAGTAGTAAGCTTACTGAACTACTCTCCACGACAATGTCTGACACGTAGATTACCTTGCTGTCCCATCTGAATGACAATTTTCAACCAGTAATAATAACACAACTAGTCATTGGCCTTCATTAGGCTAGAACAACACAGGGTCCAAGCCTAAGGGGTTAGTTAGCACAGCTCAGTCCCAAGTTTACTTCAGCACAGACAAGATGAGGCCTAGTGTAGTTACCTAGTCTGGAAGGAGCCAGTCACCACCATCTTAGCCAGCTTATTCTTCTGACAGACTTTGCAACAACTGACAGTGTGAGTGTTTGTCTGATGAAGCTAATCATGTTAGGGGCCAGGAAGGGGGGGAGGGATGGGGAGGAGGCAAAAAAGGGGGTGGCAGGGGGGGGGGTGGCAGGGGGGGGTGTAAGGGTGGCGATGTGAAGACTCCAGGCTGTAAAATATGTTTGTGGTTGTTGGGTCTTCTGCTGACTATTATTATATGGAAGTTTGCCAGGCAAAAGATTGTTCTGGGTGAGTAGTAATTTATGTAGCTGCTGAGAGAGAGAGAGAGAGAGAGAGAGAGAGAGAGAGAGAGAGAGAGAGAGCAGAGCTGTACATTAATTAAGCATGCGTGTAACCTGACAGTGGTGATAACTTCACCCCTACACTATGCTTTCTGGAACTGCAGCCAAAGAGACCAGTACAGGTAGTGGCAATGGTTGCATGAATACTATATAGCAGAACAAAGAAACCCACATTATAAGCCTACAGGAAGGTGGCAGGATGGTTAAGACGTTCGCCTGCCAACAAGCAAACCATGAGGCTGTGGGTTTGATTCCCAGCCTCGCCCTTTCTTCCCTGTTTGACAAAAAAGTCGAACTGAATGTTAGGATGAGACTATAAACTGAGGCCCCATGTGCGAATGCACGCAGAACATCTTGGCACATGTTAAATCCTGTTCCGCTTTTCAAAAGAGTAGGCCATTGTGTGCCAGTAGGAACAGATGACAAAAATTTACAAAACCGCATACACACGGGGACTGGGAGTAAAAAAGCACATGAGTGCTTATTCCATTATCCTCGATATAAAATAATGAATGAATAAAATAATGAATACACACATATGACAAATTCCCTGAATGTGTGTGTATGTATGTGTGTGCAACTGGACAACCGGGTAACTTCTCTAATGTCTTTTTTTTTTTGAACAGCCTGCCGAGCAAAAATGGTGGCAAATTCCGTTTAGTGTACCGTTCTCTCTGGGGAAAAAAAAGCAACCAAAAACAAAAACTCGAAACAAACGGACAAAACCATGACCAAAAAGAAAGAAATAAAAAGAAAAGAAAAAGTAAACAGGCAGAAAAACCAAAGCAAAACCAGAAGGAAGAAACATCCACACAAAAACCAACTTGCTTGCAATGAATTCCTATGAATGTAGTGTGTTTGTGTATGTGTGTCGGTCAGTACATGTCAAGTTTGTACTACAGCAGTGAGCTTACTGAACTACTCTCCACGACAATGTCCAAAATGTAGATTACCATGCTGTCCCATCTGAATTACATTTTTGTTGGGGGGGGGGGGGGGGGGGAACAAGTAGTAATAATAACACAACTAGTCATTGGCCTTCATTAGGCTAGAACAGCACAGGGTCCAAGCCTAAGGCATTAGTTAGCACAGCTCAGTCCCAAGTTTACTTCAGCACAGACAAGATGAGGCCTAGTGTAGTTACCTAGTCTGGAAGGAGCCAGTCACCACCATCTTAGCCAGCTTATTCTTCTGACAGACTTTGCAACAACTGACAGTGTGAGTGTTTGTCTGATGAAGCTAATCATGTTAGGGGCCAGGAAGGGGGGGAGGGATGGGGAGGAGGCAAGAAAGGGGGTGGGTGGGGGGAGGAGGCAGGGGGGGGGGG
>CM054136.1:67772634-67890134 GCA_028751875.1 Rapana venosa | reverse complement strand
CTGAGCGACGTCAACATCGCCCTCACCTCCTGCGGCAGTGTCCGCGTCACCAGCTGGCTGCCAGCCCAGGCCAGCGTCAGCCCTCCCTTCCTGCTGTCCTACCACAGTGAGTAGAGAGTGGCCTGTAGTGATAGTTGTCCTACCACAGTGAGTAGTGGCCTGTAGTGATGTCCTACCACAGTGAGTAGTGACCTGTAGTGATGTCCTACCACAGTGAGTAGTGACCTGTAGTGATGTCACAGTGGTAGCTGGTGACCTGTAGTGCTGTCCTACCACAGTGAGTAGTGACCTGTAGTGCTGTCCTACCACAGTGAGTAGTGACCTGTAGTGCTGTCCTACCACAGTGAGTAGTGACCTGTAGTGCTGTCCTACCACAGTGAGTAGTGACCTGTAGTGCTGTCCTACCACAGTGAGTAGTGACCTGTAGTGCTGTCCTACCACAGTGAGTAGTGACCTGTAGTGACCTGTAGTGATAGTTGTCCTACCACAGTGAGTAGTGACCTGTAGTGATAGTTGTCCTACCACAGTGAGTAGTGACCTGTAGTGATAGTTGTCCTACCACAGTGAGTAGCTGGCTAGTGACCTGTAGTGCTGTCCTACCACAGTGAGTAGCTAGTGACCTGTAGCGATGTCATAGTGGTCAGCTGTCCTACCACAGTGAGTAGTTAGTGACCTGTAGCGATGTCATAGTGGTCAGTTGTCCTACCACAGTGAGTAGCCAGTGACCTGTAGTGATGTCCTACCACAGTCAGTAGCTGGCTAGTGACCTGTAGTGATGTCACAGTGGTCAGTTGTCCTACCACAGTGAGTAGCTGGTGACCTGTAGTGATGTCCTACCACAGTGAGTAGCTGGCTAGTGACCTGTAGTGATAGCTGTCCTACCACAGTGAGTAGCTGGCTAGTGACCTGTAGTGATAGCTGTCCTACCACAGTGAGTAGCTGGTGACCTGTAGTGATTGATAGCTGTCCTACCACAGTGAGTAGCTACTGACCTGTAGCGATGTCACAGTGGTCAGTTGTCCTACCACAGTGAGTAGCTAGTGACCTGTAGTGATGTCACAGTGGTCAGTTGTCCTACCACAGTGAGTAGCTGGTGACCTGTAGTGATAGTTGTCCTACCACAGTGAGTAGTTGGCTAGTGACCTGTAGTGATGTCACAGTAGTCAGTTGTCCTACCACAGTGAGTAGCTGGTGACCTGTAGTGATGTCACAGTGGTCAGTTGTCCTACCACAGTGAGTAGCTGGTGACCTGTAGTGATGTCACAGTGGTCAGTTGTCCTACCACAGTGAGTAGCTGGTGACCTGTAGTGATGTCACAGTGGTCAGTTGTCCTACCACAGTGAGTAGCTGGTGACCTGTAGTGATGTCCTACCACAGTGAGTAGCTGGCTAGTGACCTGTAGTGATGTCACGGTGGTCAGTTGTCCTACCACAGTGAGTAGCTGGTGACCTGTAGTGATGTCACAGTAGTCAGTTGTCCTACCACAGTGCGTAGTTGGCTAGTGACCTGTAGTGCTGTCCTAGCACAATGAGTAGCTGGTGACCTGTAGTGATGTCACGGTGGTCAGTTGTCCTACCACAGTGAGTAGCTGGCTAGTGACCTGTAGTGCTGTCACAGTGGTCAGTTGTCCTACCACAGTGAGTAGCTGGCTAGTGACCTGTAGTGCTGTCACAGTGGTCAGTTGTCCTACCACAGTGAGTAGCTAGTGACCTGTAGTGATGTCACAGTGGTCAGTTGTCCTACCACAGTGAGTAGCTGGTGACCTGTAGTGATGTCACGGTGGTCAGTTGTCCTACCACAGTGAGTAGCTGGCTAGTGACCTGTAGTGCTGTCACAGTGGTCAGTTGTCCTACCACAGTGAGTAGCTAGTGACCTGTAGCGATGTCACAGTGGTCAGTTGTCCTACCACAGTGAGTAGCTAGTGACCTGTAGTGATGTCACAGTGGTCAGTTGTCCTACCACAGTGAGTAGCTGGTGACCTGTAGTGATGTCACAGTGGTCAGTTGTCCTACCACAGTGAGTAGCTAGTGACCTGTAGCGATGTCACAGTGGTCAGTTGTCCTACCACAGTGAGTAGCTAGTGACCTGTAGTGATGTCCTACCACAGTGAGTAGCTGGCTAGTGACCTGTAGTGATAGCTGTCCTACCACAGTGAGTAGCTGGTGACCTGTAGTGATGTCACAGTGGTCAGTTGTCCTACCACAGTGAGTAGCTAGTGACCTGTAGCGATGTCACAGTGGTCAGTTGTCCTACCACAGTGAGTAGCTAGTGACCTGTAGTGATGTCACAGTGGTCAGTTGTCTTACCACAGTGAGTAGCTGGTGACCTGTAGTGATAGTTGTCCTACCACAGTGAGTAGCTAGTGACCTGTAGTGATAGTTGTCCTACAGTGAGTAGCTAGTGACCTGTAGTGATAGCTGTCCTACCACAGTGAGTAGCTGGTGACCTGTAGTGATGTCACAGTGGTCAGTTGTCCTACCACAGTGAGTAGCTAGTGACCTGTAGCGATGTCACAGTGGTCTGTTGTCCTACCACAGTGAGTAGCTAGTGACCTGTAGTGATGTCACAGTGGTCAGTTGTCCTACCACAGTGAGTAGCTGGTGACCTGTAGTGATAGTTGTCCTACCACAGTGAGTAGCTAGTGACCTGTAGTGATAGTTGTACTACAGTGAGTAGCTAGTGACCTGTAGTGATAGTTGTCCTACCACAGTGAGTAGCTGGTGACCTGTAGTGATGTCACAGTGGTCAGTTGTCCTACCACAGTGAGTAGCTGGTGACCTGTAGTGATGTCACAGTGGTCAGTTGTCCTACCACAGTGAGTAGCTGGCTAGTGACCTGTAGTGACGTCACAGTAGTCAGTTGTCCTACCACAGTGCGTAGTTGGCTAGTGACCTGTAGTGCTGTCCTACCACAGTGAGTAGCTGGTGACCTGTAGTGATGTCACGGTGGTCAGTTGTCCTACCACAGTGAGTAGCTGGCTAGTGACCTGTAGTGCTGTCACAGTGGTCAGTTGTCGTACCACAGTGAGTAGCTAGTGACCTGTAGTGATGTCACAGTGGTCAGTTGTCCTACCACAGTGAGTAGCTAGTGACCTGTAGTGATGTCACAGTGGTCAGTTGTCCTACCACAGTGCGTAGTTGGCTAGTGACCTGTAGTGATGTCACAGTGGTCAGTTGTCCTACCACAGTGAGTAGTTACTGACCTGTAGTGATGTCCTACCACAGTGAGTAGCTGGCTAGTGACCTGTAGTGATGTCCTACCACAGTGAGTAGCTGGCTAGTGACCTGTAGTGATAGCTGTCCTACCACAGTGAGTAGCTGGCTAGTGACCTGTAGTGATAGCTGTCCTACCACAGTGAGTAGCTGGCTAGTGACCTGTAGTGATAGCTGTCCAACCACAGTGAGTAGCTGGCTGGTGACCTGTAGTTATGCCACAGTCGTCAGTTGTCCTACCACAGTGAGTAGCTGGCTGGTGACCTGTAGTTATGTCACAGTGGTCAGTTGTCCTACCACAGTGAGTAGCTGGCTGGTGACCTGTAGTTATGTCACAGTGGTCAGTTGTCCTACCACAGTGAGTAGCTGGCTGGTGACCTGTAGTTATGCCACAGTCGTCAGTTGTCCTACCACAGTGAGTAGCTGGTTAGTGACCTGTAGTGATGCCCTACCACAGTGAGTAGCTGGCTAGTGACCTGTAGTGATAGTTGTCCTACCACAGTGAGTAGTGACCTGTAGTGCTGTCACAGTGGTCAGTTGTCCTACCACAGTGAGTAGCTGGCTAGTGACCTGTAGTGATGTCACAGTGGTCAGTTTTCCTACCACAGTGAGTAGCTGGCTAGTGACCTGTAGTGCTGTTAGAGAAAGAGAGAGAGAGAGAGAGAGAGAGAGAGAGAGAGAGAGAGAGAGATCATGTGTGTGTGGTCAGTTGTCCTAGTAATGTCACAGTGGTCAGTTGTCCTACCACAGTGAGTAGCTGGCTAGTGACCTGTAGTGATAGTTGTCCTACCACAGTGAGTAGTGACCTGTAGTGCTGTCACAGTGGTCAGTTGTCCTACCACAGTGAGTAGCTGGCTATTGACCTGTAGTGATGTCACAGTGGTCAGTTTTCCTACCACAGTGAGTAGCTGGCTAGTGACATGTAGTGCTGTTAGAGAGAGAGAGAGAGAGAGAGAGAGAGAGAGAGAGAGAGAGAGAGAGAGAGAGAGAGATCATGTGTGTGTGGTCAGTTGTCCTAGTGATGTCACAGTGGTCAGTTGTCCTACCACATTGAGTAGCTGGCTAGTGACCTGTAGTGATGTCACAGTGGTCAGTTGTCCTACCACATTGAGTAGCTGGCTAGTGACCTGTAGTGATGTCACAGTGGTCAGTTGTCCTACCACAGTGAGTAGCTGGTGACCTGTAGTGCTGTCACTGAGAGAGAGGGGTGGGGAGGGAGGGAGAGAGGGTCAGTTTTCCTCTTAGAGAGAGTTTGGTCAACTGTCTGTCAGAGTGGTCCTTTGTCCTATCAAGGTGATTGTTTAATTGTCCTGTTAGAGTCCTTACAGAGTGGCCAGTTGTCATATCAGAGTGGCCAGTTGTCATATCAGAGTTGCCAGTTGTCATATCAGAGTGGCCAGTTGTCATATCAGAGTGGCCAGTTGTCATATCAGAGTGGCCAGTTGTCATATCAGAGTGGCCAGTTGTCATATCAGAGTTGCCAGTTGTCATATCGGAGTGGCCAGTTGTCATATCAGAGTGGCCAGTTGTCATATCAGAGTGGCCAGTTGTCATATCAGAGTGGCCAGTTGTCATATCAGAGTGGCCAGTTGTCCTGTCATAGTGAGTGATCCGTTGTCCTGTTGGAATAGTCAGTTGTGTGTTGCTGTAGTGAGGTAATTAACCATGATTACAATGACAATTATCGGTGTGTTATCCTACCAGGATCTTTGCTCAATTGTCCAATCCGTGAGAGTTGTAAATCATCTTTGACTAGAATGATACTAGCTACAGATTGTCTACGACACGCAAGCGAACCCTTGACCAGCCTGGTGCTCATGTTGGTTACTGTCATACTGCACCAGTGTTTGTATGTATACATCATCCCACCATGCGAGTACGAGTGAGAAATTGCCCATTCATAATGAGCATCACCTCGTTCTGTCAGAATTCAAAACCCTTCAACAGCACTTACCATGGGAAGTAAGAAGTTTGTGTGGAATTCCATGACGTAGTTTACCGGAACTGAGGGATAGGTGAGATGCGCATGCGTCGTGATAGCCATAGTTGTGTCTGCTGGTTCTGTCAGAATGAAAAGTTACCAGTAA
The DNA here is from genome assembly GCA_028751875.1 of Rapana venosa. Lineage (NCBI taxonomy): Eukaryota > Metazoa > Mollusca > Gastropoda > Neogastropoda > Muricidae > Rapana > Rapana venosa. The sequence continues at coordinate 67,884,835 of CM054136.1, read as the reverse complement.
GGATCTACAGCAAGGAATGAATAATTATAAGTATAATTATGAGCGACCACTGCCAGTGATGTCCCGGCAAAATGATAGTCTTCGTCCAGTGTCGTTGGTTGTAAATCATGACTGATGCTAGTGGGAGGACATGGCTTGCACTGTGAAGAATGGCATTGTTCTGGCCAGATGAACTGGTAAGAAGGCACGACTGACGTGCCCGATGATTATATAGTCGGGTGAGCAAGAAAACGGACAATAATTTATTGATGTTAATGGTTTCAAAGCTGCGGCGCGGATTCATGGAATCGCATCTTGGGAGTCCATAATCTGCACTGACGTGACATATGCAAGTGTCTTACTTCCAGCATTGCATTTTTGTTCTCGTTCTTCCGCTAAAGCTTCGAGGTTCTCCAATAGTAAGAAGTTTTATTTTGTTGGGGATTTTTTTTTTTTTTTTTTTTTGGGGGGGGGGTTAGTATGCAACCGTTTTTGCCCACTATTAAGGTAACGACATTCCAATTTCGGGGATGACACCAGTGTGTATGCACTTTTTAAAATATGTGTGTCATCCGTTCTAACCAGCACGCAAACTGCTGACTCTTCCGGAAGGCAAAACGGGTTTTAAAGTGTGCACAAGGTGTTCTCCATGCGTTTGCACACAGGACCTCGGTTTATAGCCTCATCTGAAAGACTTTCGAGGGAGTTGAGTCAATACTGATGTTGACTCCAGGAGGAAAAAATTCCCTGGAAGAGGTGCCTCGGTAGCGGCTCGAACCCTGGCTGTTAGACTGCGAGTTCAATGCTGTGACCATTAGACTACACCCCCCCCCAAAAAAAAAAAAATTTTTTTTTTTTAATTCGATGATGATGATGATAATGATGCTAATGCTGCTGCTGCTGCTGCTGCTGCTACTACTACTACTACTACTACTACTACTACTACTACTACTACTCTACTACTACTACTACTACTACTACTACTACACTACTACTACTACTACTACTACTATTACTACTACTACTACTACTTCTACCACCACCACCACCACCACACTATTACTACTACTACTACTACTCTACTACTACTACTACTACTACTACTACTACTACTACTACTACTACTACTACTGATGATGATGATGATGATGATGATGATGATGATGATGATGATGATGATGACCATGATAGCATTAACCACAGCAATAATAATAATAATAATAATAACAACAACATATTAACGACAACAACAATACAACAACAACAAAACAAAAACAAAACAAATAATAATAATAATAATAATGAGGATGAGGATGACGACGACAACGACAACGACGACGATGACAATGATGATGATGATAACAAATAACCCAATAACCATTCCTTCCCCCCCCCCCCCCCCCCCCCCTCCCCCGATTTCAGTGACATCCAGAGGCAGCAAGGTGGCGCCCCCTCGTGGGATGCGGGAATGTCGCACACCCTTGGTTACGCCCCTTCCTGCAACCCACCCCCACCCCCACACCACCAGCCCCACCTTCTCCCGGCGAAACTACGGACCTGGCCGAACCATGTTCGATTACTCGGACACCATCCGCCACCTGGGTACGTCATAATATGCCAGCTGTCAAAGTACTTGGGTGTTTCTCCTTCTTGAAATCATTTGACGTATGGACGATAGTGCAGACACAGACAGATAGGCAGACAGACAGACACGCACGCACGCACGCACACTAACACACACGCACTCATACACACACACTCACGCAGAACATCTTGCGCACACGTTAAATCCTGTTCCGCTTTTCGTAAGAGTACGCTATTGTGTGCCGGTGGGAACAGATGACAGAGTTTACAAAACCGCATACACACGGGGACTGGATGTATTAAAAGCACTTAAGTGCTTATTCCATTATCCTCGATATAAAAGAATAACATTAAAATTAAAATAAATTTAAAAAGCACACGCACGCACCCACGAGTGCGAGCATGCACACACACACACACACACACACACACACACACACGCACGCACGCACGCGCGCGTGCACCCCCCCCCCCCCCCACCACCACACACAAACAAACAAACAAAGAAACAAGCGTACTCTGTCGATCGGTCTGTTTGTATACGCGTACAGTACAAACATGATGATTTTATGTTCTTAAATCTCTCTCTCTCTCTCTCTCTCCTCTCTCTCTCTCTCTCTCTCTCTCTCTCTCTCTCTCTCTCTCTCTCTCTCTCTCTCTCTCTCTCTCTCTCTCTCTCTCTTTCAAGCTGACCAATAAATAACATTGTCATATTGTATTAATTTATGATGGGTTTATTTCGTTGTGTCCAATAAGTCTCTGTGACTTTAATGACAAATAATTTAAGATCCTGATTCTTATTCCGATTCTCTCTCTCTCTCTCTCTCTCTCTCTCTCTCTCTCTCTCTCTCTCTCTCTCTCTCTCTCTCTCTCTCTCTCTCTCTCTCTCTCTCTCTCTCTCTCTCTCTCGCTCGCTCTCTCTCTCTGGAGTTAACATCAGTGCCGACTCCACTCTCCCCGAAAGTCCTTCGGATGAGACTATAAACCGAGGTCCCGTGTGCGAAAGCACGCAGAACATCTCGCGCGCACGTTAAAACCTGTTCCGCTTTTCGGAAGAGTAGGCCATTGTGTGCCGGCGGGAACGGATGACAACATTTACACAACTGCATACACACGGGGACTGGATGAAAATAAGCACATGAGTGCTTATTTCATTATCCTCGGAATAAAAGAATTCATTGAAATAAATAAATAAATGAATGAAAAACAAATCTCTCTCTCTCTCTCTCTCTCTCTCTCTCTCTCTCTCTCTCTCTCTCTCTCTCTCTCTCTCTCCTGCCCCTCCCTCCCTCTCCACCCCATACCCCAACTCATCTTTGCCATTTTTAGAATGTAGACTCACAAGCACACCACAGCTGGCAGCTGTGTAATAATTTCTAACCTCTGGCATTTCCTGCACAGGCTTCATCATCAAAGACTAACGGTTTTCTTTTCATTTTCCCTCGCGCGCAAAATGATCTGCTATTTTTTGTGTGGGTTTTTTTGGATGAAATTCATTTTACGTGGCATAGGAGACTTAAGTGCGTACGGTGTGCTCAAGCAATAGCTGAAAGAAAAGCCAGTGCATGCAGTTCATCAAATGTGTCGGGCAGTAATGAAATAAGACGAAACGATATTCTTTATGCAGTGTTTCTCTCTAGAATCTCATTATATGCACTTCCTGTGATAACATTAGGGTTCGTGTGCGAACGCACGCAGAACATGTTGCGTACACGTTAAAACCCGTTCCACTTTTCGGAAGAGTAGGCCATTGTGTGCCGGTGGGAATGGATGACAAAATTTGCACAACTGCGTACACACGGGACTGGATTTTTTTTTTTTTTAAAGCACAGGAGTGCTTATTCCATTATCCTCGAAATAGAAATAAATAAATAAATAAAAAGGCAAGAAATTGTTGGTTCGATCCCCGTTTGAGCCCGAAACTTCTCCCTTATCCTCTAGACCTTGAGCGGTGATCTGGATGCTACCAGCATTTTGGCTGAGACGATTAAGTCGAGGTCCTGTGTGCAAGATTTCAGCCCTCATTAAAGTAACCACTGCGCTAGAAAGTTGTCCTTGACGAAATTGTATGGAAAAAGCCTACTATCATAAGGAATTAAGTAGGCTACTACATATGTGTACAGATAGGAAAATCAGCTTAAAACGGGTGGCACTGCTCTTGTGGAGACGGGTTCTACCCGGAGGAGAGAAGCCCGAAATTCTCTGAGAGAAATATGCTCTGAGTGAAAGTGGTATGCACTCCATCCACTCCACTCGACCACTCTACGTTACAGTACACTACACTCAGATGATGCAGGATTAGGACAAATTGCGGGGGCGGAATAGCCTTAGTGGTTAGAGCATCGTGCTCGTGATCTGACATGACGGCCCAAGATCAAGCCACCACGGAGGCACCTGTTTGAGGGAACTTTACCCTGGAGTTAACATCAGTGCTGACTCCACTGCCCCCAAAGTCCTTCAGATGAGACTCATTTGTCTCACCTGTCGCCATCACTGAGTTGAGTATTAGCAGGCACGCCCAATGATAATGGCATGATCCTCCTTCCTTCTCCATTTGTTCCGGATTTCGCTGGATCTGCTGACCATGGATTATCATGCCACATGGTTCGGTGATGTTGCCCTTTTTTTAAAAATATTATTTTACATCGAGGATAATGGAATAAGCACTCATGTGCTTTTTTTCATCCAGTCTCCGTGTGTATGCAGTTTTGTACATTTTGTCATCTGTTCCCACCGGCACACAATGGCCTACTCTTACGAAAAGCGGAACAGGATTTAACGTGTGTGCAAGATATTCTGCATGCGTTCGCACACGGGGCCTCGGTTTATAGTCTCATCTGAAGGACAATGAGAGAAACTGGTGGTTTGTCAGATGAGACTATAAACCACAGAAGGATATTCCACAAGATCTGGCCGGCTCCACATTGCCTGTGCCATTCGTCATTTTCTGAGGTATCGTTGCATCAATAATGTGGAGGGAAAGACCTCTGTCTGATCCTGTTTTCAATCTGGAAGGAGCCTATTAATGTGGCTTTACACAAACTGGGTGTAAATCGGCATGACCATCTATGGGTTTTGGCAGTTTCATAATATTGCCATCACCAAACTATGCCGGCGTCATCAACAATACAGATGCCATATCTGACACACACCAGTAAATCTTGTAAATTATTTCTCAATTAAAGTTTGGAAAGCGCCCCCCCCCCCCCCTCCCCCCACCAACTATGATGTGTAACTAACAAAACATGACTGCTGATTGACGTGCAGGTTCCGATTCCAAGATGACAGACCACGACAACGATGACACCTTTCAGTTAAGTGAGTAGGCTGCATGGTTTGGTTTGGTTTGTTTTTTGTTTTCTTTGTTCTTGCTTTTTGGGGTTTTTTTTTTACCGTCGATCACACCATCCAGATTTACTGAGATAAAGCGCAGGGAAGGGGGAGAGAGATGGTTGGAGAATGGAGGGTGGGGGTGGGATGGGGGTTACAAACTGACCGATACCCATGACTGTTTCTTGAGCAGCTCTGGAATTCAGACAATAGTTGGACTTCCCGTTTGTAAAATTGTTTTGTTTTGTTTTTGCTTTTTTTTTTTAAACATGAATATGGTGACCATTTTTAAGGGGTTACAAGTTCAGCACTTTTCTTATCTTCTGTCTTCACCGCTAAGTCAGGTAATTATATTCTTGATTTTCTTGGGTTACATAATCGACTTTTTTTTCCCCCTTGAAACTTTATTTTAAGCATCATAACGCGATGCCTTGCATTTTATGTATTCAAGACCGATCGCATGACTATGACATGCATTTATGGTGTGTGTGTGTGTGTGTGTGTGCGTGCGTGCGCGTGCCTGCGTGAAAGAAAGAAAAACAGAGAGAGAGAGGGAGAGAGAGAGGGATGGAGAGAGAGAGAGAGAGAGAGAGAGAGAGAGAGAGAGAGAGAGAGAGAGAGAGAGAGAGAGAGAGAGGAGAGAGAATGCATAATATTATATTCAAAGTGTCCATGTTTCTCTCTGACTACAGTGTCTGGCTGTGTGCTCATGTTAATGATAATAATAATAACAACAATAACAACAACAACAATAATGATAATAATGATGATAATGATGATGATTATACTAATAATAATTATGATAGTGGTGATGATGGTGGCAATAATAATAATAATAATAATAACAACAAGGATATAAATAAATAAATAAAAAGAAATATATGAAAATAATAAATCCAATTCATATAGCCCTACTATATTACCTTGTCAAAAAAACCCCAACAAATCAAAGCGGGTTTTACATTCATTCAAGCTATTCTCTCTTTAGTCATACAACCAACACTAACCATCAAAACGAATAGTCCAGTAGCCTACATGATCCACTGATGGTCGGTGCCTGCAACGTGTGTGCAGAGCTGACGCTGCTGTATGCCTTCTTCGGGGTGGTCATCCTGGCCCTCCTCATCGCCCTCATCTACGTCCTCATGAGGTGGGTGGGGAGTTAGTGATCTCAGTGGGATGCAGGCCATACATACCAGGGCTCTGTTCTTTCTGTTGGAGCCTCCTCTTCTCCTGTTCCTGTGTGTCTCATTCTCTGGTCCTTTGTGGGAACACAGTGTGTGTGTGTGTGTGTGGGGGGGGGGGGGGGGGGGGCTGGGGGGGGGGATATGTGGGTGTGTATGTGTAGGAGGGGGTAGTTGTGCGTGCGTTATTATTATTATAATTATTATTATTGTTGTTGTTGTTGTTGTTGTGTTTTTTTTAATCTATTATTTTATTTCGAGGATAATGGAATAAGCATTCGTGTGCTTTTTTTTTTTACCACCAGTCCCCGGGTGTATGCAGTTGTGTAAATTTTTCATCCGTTCCCACCGGCACACAATGGCCTACTCCTCCGAAAAGCGGAACAGGTTTTAATGTGTGAGCAAGATGTTCTGCGTGTGTTCGTACACGGGACCTCGGTTTGTAATCTCATCCGAAGTGTGTGTGTGTGTGTGTGTGTGTGTGTGTGTGTGTGTGTGTGTGTGTGTGTGTGTGTGTGTGTGTGTGGAAAAGAGAGAGAGAGAGAGAGAGAGAGAAGGAGAGAGAGAGAGGGGAGAGAGAGAGAGAGAGAGCATACATGTACACACACACACACACACACACACACACACACACACACACACACACAGGTGCACGTTTGATACGAAGACGGATTTGAACTAATATAAGTCAGTGGTACATTTAACCTGGTCTTAAACTGTGCCGTTCGCGACATCTACTAAAATGATGTAGAAAAGAATCTGCACAGTGTGGACAATGACAGGGATGCCATGGGGCCTGCCTGGCCTGAGTAGCACAATGGGTAGAATGTTTTACTCTTGGGTCAATGGTTCCAACAGTAGCCTATTTGAGGTTGTCTTCATTCAGGCTGGAGGTACTTAATTAATTAACTCTTTTGGCTCTCCCCTGATGTATGTGTGATTGTTGAAAAGAAAGCAAGAAACATTTTGTAATAGTGAATAGAATTTTTTTGCAATGATTACTGACATAGTACACGATTTATTTAATAATTGTCCTGCTTATGTAAATTATATCCTTGGTATTGTATTAACTAATAGCATTCTTGGCCTTGTGGATGTTATTTTCCTAAATTACTCTCTCACTCTCTCTCTCTCTCTTTCTCTCTCTCTCTCTCTCTCTCTCGCTCTCTCTCTGTGGTTTTCCTATTCCAACTATTTTTGTTTGTTTTTATGTGTGTTTATTCTACAAATTGATATGTTTCTTTGTGTTGTTTTCCTTTTTTCTTACATTAGCAAAGATTGTAATTGATGAAAATGTTTGTTGCTGTTGGTTTACATTTTGCAGCTCAGCAGCCGTTATGTTCATGTTAATCTTCATTGTTTAATTGAGCACACCATAAGCTACAAGCTTGTTGTTGCTATGATTCCAAAATGCTGTTTGTTTTCAATGCTTATACTCATTTCTGAATAAAAACTATTTAAACCAATGGTTCCAATTTCACTGGCGGATGACAGGCTGGACAAGTTGTGCTCTTCTTTCTGGAGACAACATGTGTACAAGATTTCTGTCCCTTGAGTGAGATTTTTAAAGAACGTCGATGTTGGGATGCGGGGCCTGACTTGCCAGGCGCTTAACGGCAGCGCCACGCATTTCCGCGCATAGGACAAACAACAGTAGATAGGCTACTGTCTGAGCACTCGACCAAGAAGAAGGAGGAGGAGGAGAAGGAGAAGATTTTAAAGTGAGGACCATTTGAATTGGACCTCTGCCTTGGCCATCTTGCTTTCACGTTAAATCCTATGACAGTTATAGAAGAAGAGTAGGCTGTCATGTACCAGCCAGTAAGAATCAGTATTAAAGTAGAAACTATTGTACACTGGTGTTGTATGTAGACATCGACCCCGAAGCCACTGTGTGGCTGTCTTACTGATGAAGAAAACAGTCTCCTATGAAAAAGACTGGCTATCAGAGAACCTGTGTGTCCTGACTAAGAAACAGAGAGGAAGAAAAAAAATGATAACCATGAGTACAATAAATAAAAACAACAACAACTATGAAAAGTGACAGCGATTAGAGAAGTGAAAATAATGATGGCAATGTCGATAATAAAGGTTACTCATAAATAAAGCTTGAGAATGTTTATGTCACTCAAGTTTCAGAATACCAGTCATAGTAAAGCCAACGTACTGTAGAACGTATAACATGATCGCAACATCAAATCGCCCCTCTCAACTTTCCAACCCGTTTTGTTCACCGATATTGATGACAGTGTCGATAATGGTTGCTCATGAAAAAATGCATGAGAATGTTTATGTAATTCAAGTTACTGATTGCCAACCATAGTATAACTAACGGTATTGCCAACCATAGTATAACTAACGGTATTGCCAACCATAGTATAACTAACGGTATTGCCAACCATAGTATAACTAAAGGTATTGCCAACCATTGTATAACCAACTTACCGTAGAGCATATAACATGATCGTAAAATGACACCGCTCCCCTCTCAAGTTTCCCACCCCTTGTGTTGTGTGTTGCCCAGCTACCGCGGCATCTCCAGGCGGGGCCGTCACGGCAGCGACAGCAGCGAGAAGACGGCGCTGTGGCGCCACGAGGACACCCCGCTGCACACCTTCAGCCACAACAGCCGCGCCACGCTCGCTGACGTCGCCAACTGCGACCTCTACCCGCCTTCCCCCGACACCCGGCGCCAGGAGAACCGCTGTAACGACGTCGACGACAACGACGACGATAACGATGATGCTGACGCTGCTGGTGCTTCAGGGTCCCCGGACTCTCAGGTGGTGGCGTGCACTGTCCACGCCAAGTCCGCGGACGAGGAGCAGGAGCGTCGGCTGAGCGCGGGCAGCGCCTTCTCCAGCTTTCTCTCCGGCAAAGACATGGACCTGCAGGACCTGCTGGACTCCTTCCACCCCGCTGACCCTGGCCACCCTGCCCACCTCGCTGCTGCAGGACCAGACCCTAGCGAGTACGCCGTGCCCTTGAAAGGGGCAGGGGGTCGTGACTGCGACGTCACCACGGGAAAAAACAGAGGGGATTATGACGTCATTGCTGGCCAAGACACGGGAGACTACGACGTCATCGCAGGCAAGGACGCGGGAGACTACGACACCATCGTGGGATCAGACGCGGGGCCGGGGGACTACAACCTCGGAGGTCATGACGGAGGAGACTACGACATCATCGCCGGCAAAGACATCGGGGATTACGACAGCATCGGTGACGTGTTCACGACGGACGTGGTCACGCCCCGCAGAAACGAGGAGGAGGAGGAGGAAGCCCAAAGCAGCGCCAGGAGCAACGCTTACCTGATGAACGGCGACGCGGGGAACATCTACGAATGCATAGACGACCGACAAGGTCGGCGCCCGGGCCACTCCGCAGCCACGCTCAGGCCCAAGGACGACCCGCCCAGCCCCCACCCTCCAGCCCCTCCTCCCTTCTTCCCCTGCAACGACCAGTCGCACCCGTCTTTCGTGGAGCACTACACCATCAACGACGACGACTACGCCCTAGTCAGAAAACCCCGGGCCAGCGGAGGAGGGACTCTGCCCAGAAGTGGTCACTCGGACGTTGCCCGCGGGCCGGGCTCTGTGGGGGTCGCGGCGCAGGGCTCGGCTAACGGCTTACCCGGGGGGGTGACAGGGGGGTTGGCGGGGGTCGTGCACGCCCGGGAACAGACTTCTGACAGCGACACAGAGCTGGGTTTCCAGGTTGGAGAGCGTGTGTAAATAAAGGTAAAAGGTAAAGGAGTCCCATAACCTATATTAAGGTCGTAGGGGAGCGAGGCGTCAGAGACCTCACTTCTCTAGGGGCCAGCATATTGAGGGCGGCGCCCATCTCCTCTCCCTCGCTGCTTTACCTTCCCTGACCCTAAAGAGGGCAGGTACCCATTTATACAGCTGGGGGAACTGTACTGAAGCCAAGGCGCGCAAACGGTCACCCATCCAACTGGTAACCACGCTCGACGCTGCTTAACTTGGCTGGGGGAAAGCGAGTGCTCGACCACTGAGCTATCCCGTCCCCGTGTGTAAATAATCAACGACAAAAGAAATGGTTCCCTTTTTGTGAGTCAAGAAGCTAAAAGACTGTTGTTGTTATTGAGACAACTTTTGCTTCGAAGTTCAGATGAAGTGCTTATATTGGAATTGTTATCTTTGATATTGTTTAAGTAACAGACTATGTTTTTAATGTGTGTTCTCTTGTCAGTCGTGGGGAAGTTACGAGTTTGGTAAAAAAAACAACCCAAAAAAACTCCAGAATGTTTTATGAAAATCGAAAAAAACCCAATCAGAATGTTTGTTTTACGAAAAACGCCCCCCCCCCCCCACTTTTTTATTTTTTATGGTACTGTCCACTCAGAGAACTTAAGGCAACAAAAACAGAGCAATCTTTCTAAAGACGAAATGTCTGCTGCCTCTAGTTCTGATGTCTTCAAGTGAAGGAAAATTTGGTGATGTATGTTTCACTGTTCCTGCTGAAGCCTGTTCCTGATGGCTTCTGTGCCAGGATGAAGATGTATTCCATTTTTTCCCATTGAGGAAACAACCCCAGGCCAAAAGGCAATCATAGGATTCTTCTTCTTGTAGTTTGAGGAGTTCAAACATGTCAAATACTATTTTTAGAAATCTAGGTATTGGTTTGTGTTTTAATTAATAGGATACTGGAAGATATGAGTATCAAAAGACACTGGAGAGAATGCTGAGCTTTATATTGAAAATGGTACTTTTTCATAGTGATGATGATAATCTTTTGATTTTATAGCTCTGTTTTTGAAAACAGTTCATCATTCATTTTTTGGCTGTGCAGTCCCCCCCCCCCCCCCATTGTCTTTAAATTAATCTTCTGCAAAGAAACTGTGTACTTTCCCTCAGTTTGAATGTTCTTTCTTTTGTTATGACATAAAAAGGCTGAAGAACAGGCAAGGTTGATTGTGTGTATAGGAGGAATACATTTCGTGAAGGCTTCAGGATAGACACATAATACAATACAAGCTTCCCACACTTTGCCCAGTGAGGTGACAGCAGAAAGGTGATATGATGCAAGTTGATCTTACCGGTCTCACCTATTGGCACCACCGAGTTCAGTGTTAGTGACCATATCCAATGATGTAAGTTGATAAAAACTTTGAAACCCTGGCAACTCACGATTAGGTCCATTTCCTCTATTTTCTCCTTGATGGCATGTTTTGTGAAGTTTGACATCAAATGTTGCAGATTACTTTTGTCACTTTGAAACTGGATGGCATGGGCATAGTCCTAATAACCAACTACACTGAAAATAGCAGAAATGAAAACATTATTTTTTGTTATCAGAAGCCATGGGAGCAGTGTCCACAACAGTTAATGGTTCGTTGGTAAGCCTTTTTAACAATAAATCATCCAAACAGCAAGACAGTTAATTTTGTTTTTTTTGCTCCTAAACCATAGCTCACAGCTTCAGCAGGCTAGTGGGCAACATGAACGCCTGCATGAACCTATGTACAGTTTCCCAAGTGCAAAAGTTTGTTCCCCTTTTATGCTTACATTTTCAAAGCTAACCCTCCATTATCCAAAAATTATCTCCTGAGATGTATGATTTCAGTTTTGTTTGTTGTTTTTCTTTAAAATGTATTAGACAATATGAACAGTGTGCTATGAAAACGTACAAACTGATGTCAATTATCTGTGTGTTGTTTGTCATGGTGCATATACTTCCTCCATGGAGTGTGTCTGGTTCCCACTGCCCCTCATGAGCTGTGTTGAAGATGAGACATTGTGGACAGGCGCTGCTGAAAACAACAGGAGTGACCGACTGACTGACCCCGGTGGTGCTGTGTGTGTTGGTGATGTACGTGTGGCAGGACAAAGGGAAGGAAGGCAGAGGCTGCGCCATCACACTGCACATGGAGCATGCGCATGAGGCTTGAGGACTGACATTAGCATGTGCTTACCTTTTCATTAATTGATTTCTATGACTGCCACTGCATGTCTCAAATGTAAACAGGCATAATCAAGAAATTCTTCTTTTTTTTGCTGTTTGTATTTACTTTTTTGTGACTGTGTGCATATCTGAGAGAAACCTATGTCATCTGATCCAAGTAATGAATGGACATTAAACAAAAACAAACATACATATTTCATCCGAGAGATGCCTCATACATGTAGGGTATGTAAGCCAACAGTCAAACTGACACCATCAAAGGTCCGTAACTCAGCTCCAAAATGCATCAGTTGGTGTTTCAGATCCATCACAAATCAACTTGAACAAGTCTTGCGTTTTGCTTTTGGGTTTTTTCCCTTGGCTAGAACTCCAAGGCCCACCAATGGTGAAATTTTGCTTATGTGACCGTTTTTGCCCAACAAAGAGGTAGCTGTGTTCTCTGACTTTGGGGATGATCTTGGGTTTGAATTGAAATTGATTCCAATGCTGGACTTCAACCAACGCTAAATTACAAAAAAATCTGTGTGTTGGTCTTTCGTATAAAAAATAAAGGGACATCCTATGTGGAATGGGTGACAAAATTTACAAAACTGCATACACATGGGGACTCGATGTAAACAAAAAGTACACTGAATACTTTCATGCTCAGGTCTGCAGTTATGTTTTCTGCTGTAGTAGTGGTTTCCCATGTAATGTGAGTGACCCGTAATCTCATGTTTTGTATAAGTATATGTAATACTGCCCATCTGTTCTGAACTTTGCATGGTCTCTGACAAAATTAGTGATGATGACATGAAATACACATACTCCTTTTTCATCAAACGCTCAGACAGCAACTGTAGCTGTTTGTCATATGAACAAAAATGCACTGAGTTGCTGTTAAGCGCCCGACAAGTAAGGCCCAGCGCATCCAACTCCGGCAAGGGAGTGAATTGTTATCTTAAGTCTTTCTGGGGAAAAGGAGAATGGACCAAGAAGGCAGAAAACAGATGAGAAGAATGTGACAGGAAAAAAAAAAAGGAGCAAGGCAGAAACACAGAGAGGGCTAGCAAAGAGGAAATCCCAAGCACAAAATTTCCAGAAAGTGGGGGATGCTATTTATACTAACAGGCCCCCAGCATCCCCATGGGGGGGTAATACACAATACTAAACAAACAGTCCACTTCCACCATGCACAGAGAAAGGCAGCAGATCAGACTCTCACAGTACACACATGCAGTGAAGGAAGGAAGGAAGGAAGGAAGAGACAGACAGACAGACAGACAGACAGGCAGGCAGGCAGGCAGGCAGGCAACATGTCAACAAGTTTATTCAGTGAACGCCAGGTGCCTGGCCTGTGTCAAGAGGATGGACAGAGACTGGTGGCCACCACAGGCCCAGTGCACCACGCACAGTGCTGGACGTTACGCCACGCAGCAACAGGACAAGGCAAGCACTCTGAAGAAGACTGACAGATCAGCGTTGCCACTCCCAACAAAATGCCACTGACCCACGAAACATGCTATGGGAATGCAATGAAGATGGACCAAGCATACAACAACACAAAAAAAAGAAACAAGGTGCCGACTTCTACAAAACATAGGTACCTTTGTGAACTTGCGTTGTTCAAATACAGTACCAACAACAACAACAACAAAAAACTGTCCATAAGAAACATGCTAGATGATGGTGACAGAACAAGACTGGAGGATTAATAATGCCTAGCATTGTACGTGATTATCATTTGTCAGTAAAAGGGATTACTTTTTAAATTTTTATTACAGAGAACTGAAACTCAGAGAACCGTACAAGCAAAATCCAGGGCTCAACTATTCATGATTACCACTGAAATATTTGTTTTATACTGTTACAAGAAAATACTCATGCTTTTCTGTGAAGTGTACACGTAGAAGAAACTACTCATGCTGACATTGAGAATTTAATACTGTTCTATAGCATTCTTTACTTTAACAAATGCACAGATCTTTAGAGAAATTAATCCAGTCAAAGAGTGTCATTCAATACATACAGCAATTATCACAGGAACCATTCCAGAGAGGATCAGAAAACTTGTCAAATTACTGCAGCTTTTTCTTCTTTCTCTTTCACTGAATATATATCAAGTCTTTGTGACACAATCTCATCACCACAGTTGTGATTCAGCCACAGAGTAGCTTGCATGTCCTTACCACTTAACTTGCTTGTAATTGCCCTTCATGGGATGATTAAAGTGTTTTTGACTTGACTTGACTTTGACTTGACTCCAGCATTAATGGCACAATATCAAAGCAAGTGGAAAACCTGAATGAATAAAATTAACAACATGTATCCATGTTGTATTTTTTCACTGCAGGCTGACTTTAACGTCCACTAGATGCTATTTTATTTTTATATTTTGGCTATGTAAAACTCTGAAGGGGCAATCTCTACACACTTGAAAGAAACCCAGTACACACTCTGATGTTTGCTGGAAATGTTAACTCTACGGAGTTGTGCTAAAGTTATAGCTACAGCTTTGGCACACTTGAGGCTTTAGCTTCAGCAAAAGTCGTGACACTGAGCAAGGTTTGATCCAAGGGCACTTAAGCTTTTAGATAGATTGTTTTTTTACAGACAGGATTTGTTTCCCATTGTCCATGACCCTATACAGGCTGTAATAGAACAAAGAATACTTATATACAATGTCAAAAGTCTGTCCAGTGCTCTGACAATTTTTCTTCTTTCATGCAGTGTGTAGACTAACACAGGACAGGACTTCAAACTGATTTACAAGACTGACCCATGCAACACTTCTTTGGAGTGAAGTTACATTGTTTTAGCCCAGTGCATCAGATTATCATTACATTCAACTAGTGTAGCAAATACAGATATGTTTCAAAATTCTTCTTTTTTCTGAATTTTGTGTATGATTTGAACATTCTAACAGATCATCAGAAGTATGCACAGAAACAGTGTTGGGAAATTTAAAAAGTAGACATGATAAACTTTTACCATACATAGTTTGTATGCCTTTATCATTTTGTTTAAGTATATTGAATTTTGTAATAAATATGGCCAAAATCCTGCATGATGGCAGAATGCACAGGCATATTTTAGTGCAACTCCAATAAGTTTAACATAAAGCTGGTAACTTAACTCAAAGCCTAAGCATTGATCATATTCTAAAAGGAAAAAAATCCCCCACCCCCCACAAAAAGCTGAGCAAGTTGATGAAATGTCCCAAGGTCAGGAATGAGGGGGAAGAAAGTTTCCCCACTTGGTGATGAGTTTTGATTGCAGCGTGGATGCGGACAACAGGGTAATGAAGATGGGGGCTGAATGCGGACGATTAGCAGAAAGCGAGACACTGATCACAACCTTAGTTAGTTAGGCATCCTTACCTATCTAGTGTCCAACAAAGTCATGCACTAGGGCAGAAACTTTCTCTCCATGTTGCATTATATATATATATATATATATATATATATATATATATATATATATATATATATATATATATATATATATTTATATATATTTTTTGAAGCTGACAGAAGGGGGTGTGTGTGTATGTGTATGTATATATCTATATATATATACACACACACACACATACCCTTCTGTCAGCTTCAATTCCCTCTTTTTGCCATACACAGCAAAGGGTGACCTCCAAACTCAACGTACTTTTCCATGCCTTTGAATTCAGCTTAACATGGCAATAACAGTGGCCCTGTGAGTAAGACGTAAACGAGTGGACACTAAGAGTAAAGAAATGTGATAGTACAGACTGGAACATCCTGTGAAGTAAGTAAGGCATTGGTTTTTCTTTTACTTACCAAGTTGTTGTTTTTTTAACTGTTGGTGATTTATTTTCCACTTGTGGGTTACAGATTGGGAGAAAAATTGAAAACGAAACATAACAAAACAGAAAAAGGAGAAAACAATCTCCCTCCCCCCCCGCCCCCCTCCCTTTTTTTCAAGTCACAGATGCACAAGTGAAGTTTCATGGGTTTTGTAACTATGGTCAAAAATACGCCTACATAAAGTGCATTGGTAAAGGAGCAACATCTTATTCAAATATATTGCAAAAATAGCTCTGGCATTTCTCAACAACACACCTCCCCCCTGTACACAGCTTATCCTCACCATGACATGACATTATGACTGATATGCCAAATGTACACAAAGTGTTCATAACAATATATCAATATCATATAAATATGTTGTGTCATGCAAATTTGTTGTTGTTGTTGCACATTTCATCATTTCTTTGCATCAAGGGCATTCATTCATGCTTAATCTCTTTTTTTTTTTATCATACATACATTATCATAAATTACACAACATCATAGTACGTTACTTTATCCACAAAATACAAAACTAATATACTGTGCTAGGGGAGCAAGTTTGCACATGTAAGACCTTGACACTTTAACTGTCTGTTCAGGCCAGAACAGCCTACAACGCAGTGACCCCTCTGCAGAGGCAGGCATTACTATGTACAGTGACGGACAATACAGGCAATACATCCATGGACTTCTTCTTCTCCTTCTTCAACGTGAGCGAGACACACGGGGGTGACACAGTCCAAAACTGAACTAGTGGGGCAAATGCTGGATCATGACTTTAAAAACAGGTAGTATCTATAATACGGTCATAAATAAAATCGATGTTGACAACATTAAACATAAGTATACAAATGATAACAGCTACACTGAGATGAAACGTGACACCATGAACGTATGGGAAAGGATACAATCCTTGTTTAAAAAAAAAAAGACGCATTAAAAAAATTTCCTGACGTTAAAAAAGTAAACTCTCGACTTCCACACATAAAGGTGGAAGCAAGGCAAAGGTAAAAAAAAAGAAAACATTGCACAGTAATCTAGCTAAAGTAGGAGTCACAGTAAATCTGTTGAAACTGATGTTGTAATAATATTGACTAGTTATATCTCCCAAATGACGACAGTTACTGAAGGGGAAAAAAAACAACTGAAATTAACCACGCAAATGTATACAAACTTCATCCAAAGAGCCAGATAAATCTGACACAGAAACCATGTAACCAGCAAGGAAATATCAGCTTCATTATTTACTGATTTTCTCCGTACATTTTGATTAAAAAAAAAAAAATGTTTCTATCAATACTGTGACACAAAAAAAATGAAAAGAGAATGAAGTATTCTGACTGAAAGAATGAATAAACAAGAGTCTGAATGTGTATGGACATTGAAATCAACGAAAGATGACAAAATGCCCTCTGTGGCAGCAGATCCTACTCAGCTGACTGTTCCTCTGATGCTATACATGTAAACAGAACAGACAGGTTACCTCTAGACACCAGTGCAGCTATTTTTCCATAGGAATTACATCTTGATCTTCTGCTTACATTCACAAGCACTTGCAGCAAGATGTCTAGCCCTACATTGTGCGGAGTTATATCTAAGATAATCAGTAAGGTTTGCTATCAAAATGAAATAAAGAACACAATGAAGACAGTGAATGACTTTTTAACAGCTGCTTATTTCTCATAAAATCCAGAAGTGGGACGATAAACTGTCATATATACAATTTTAAACAAAATGTACATTTTGAACAGTGAATGCTGTTTGACTCTCCCAATAAAATTCCCAACTCAGATACGTACACAGTAATGACTGTTATTTTCAGCTTCTGTCGACAGTATGTGGATGAAGATTGCAATTTGAAAACTAAAATTAATGGTACCTACACTCCAAAACATGACCAGCATCAAGCATATAAAAAAAATAACAAGATTGGATGTGTTGGATTGTGGATGGGAGGAGGAAGGGTGATTTCACAAGATAAAACTGTTTCGATCATCATACTGCTGCTCAACTGAGATTGAAAGAATCAACGTTTAATCTGAGAGAAAAAACCACCAAAGAAAAGGATTTAGTTGGAAAATTCTGGTATCTTAAAGTATAATTCTCTTTCAGTATCTTGAAGTCAAAGTAAGTTTATCCAGGCCCACATTTTCTTCAACACATGTCTCTAGGTTGACAGTTCTAGAAACTGTCAGACCCCTAAACAAACTAACGATGAAACCGTTACAGACATAGGCAAAGAGTTTATGACAAACCTGTTTGTAGAACAGACTCTGTACACTTCAACTCCTGTTCAGAAGTGTCACAACCTGCTATATTTTTGTGTACACAGGGTAGCATTTTTCTGTAGGTCTCAGTGACAACATTTGTTTAAAACTGTACAGAAATCAAAACTATCTGAGACACCTGCACTGGAATTTGACATATTCCATGCCTATATTATATTCTGAACTGCCAGATTCCTTTTTCCCCCAATGGTAACTTGTTTTTTTCCATAGAATATGTCCCCCAAACACCACAAAATCAGATATCCCACACAGTCTTAGGATGCAATAAAACCTTTTTGACTCTTGGTTTCCCTTTCTACTTGCCACAGTGGTTTGCTGCTTGCTGGGTGCCTTAGCCAACTTGTGTTGAAAAGAAGTTAAAAATCTGTTTATAAACAAAATAACCAAGAGAAATTCAGACACATTTCTTGGGCACCACAGAAATGATGACTCAAACATATTCCTTGCTAAATTAAGAAGAAACACAAACATGTTATGGAACGTAATAAAACAACAAAATCACATTCTGGCCACCTTAAAACTCCAGAGAAGGAATAATGCCAACAAATCCACTGGTTTTGGTCAGAAAAAGTTGTATCACTTGCAACAAACTGAGGAACAGGAACACAGGGTAATGAACAACATCATTCTCACAATCACAAATGAACCTGGAACTATGGAGCAAAACCAACACAATGAGCATAAACAAAACTTTATCAAGTACAAAAAAACAGTCAAAGTCATCAAACAAAAAATATGACATAAAGGGTAGAAGTATGGGAAAAAAAAACAGAAAAAAAATGGTGAGTTGTCAAAACGCCTCCAAACGATTACACAGGAATGGTATCAATCACAGAATATGCACTTCTTCTCTCACTCTTTATCCAAAACCAACTCGGACTCACTCAGTACATCCCTTTACCAACCCTTCTCCTAAGCAGCTGAGCAGTTCAAAACACCTTGTCTGAGTTCACTGTGTATTCTAAAAATCCTAAGGCTAAAGTTGGAGATTTCATCATCTCGTGCCTGCCGAAACCCCATCTCCCATTCTCTGTATGAATTCTGAAGCGTGAAGTTAAAAAAGCAAAAGAAAACAAAACAAAAGCCAGAGGTATTTACAGCGATATTCTGGCCATCCAAGTTACTGACAACAAAACTGCACTGTGAAAAGTGTTCTTTCTTGAGCTCTTCAAGTAGACTTGATGCCCTACGTCTTGACTGGAATTTGAGAAAGGGAAAAAGAAAAAAAGATAGTTTGCCAACATGACTGACCATTGATGAGAAATGCAATGACTGAAATACCAATCCCCCCCCACCCACCCCTTTTTTGGTTCTGAAATACTAAACTCCAGACATTCGCACAGCTGTTTCACATGCAACGTATTGCCGAGATAGACCTGTTTTTAAACATGTATGTACGTGGTCTTGCACAGATCACTACTTTCACAAAGTAATGAAAAAAAAGGAATTTTATTATTGGAAATAAACTGAAGATTTTAACTTAAAGAAAGTGCAATATAGCCACTCTCACAATCTTTCTTTTTTTGTTTTTTAGCCAACCTGATCGATGGAGGAAAAGCCTCTCTGCTAAAGAACTAGCTGTTTGTGAAAATAGCCACAATGGGCTTGGTGTAAGAAGCATATTTGAATTGAGAAACTCCCTGAAGGCAAAATACGGCTACCTTAATTGTGGGTTAAAACGGTCGCAAGTTCAAAATCTCACCATTGGTGAACCTCAGAGCTCTAGCCAAGGTAAAAAAAAAAAAAAAGGTATATCCCTAGCTGTGAACCCCCTAGCTGCGAAACCAATTAAAAACCCCAAAACAGCAAGCTGATAAAAACATCTGTAAAATTGTTATTTAACAAAACTGTCATGAAAGTTGCGTCTGTGCTAGAAACCATCTCAGAAAATTCGATCTGACCAAACTAATGCTGCTGCAGTCTGCCTTTTGAGTTCAGCCTGGCTGGTTTCTGGCATGATTAAGCTCTGCAACGTTACACGTACACTATCTATGAAGTTTTCTGCTTGGAGTGATACAGTAATACCATTCTATAGTAATAAAGTCAGTCTTTCCGAAAATTCCTTAGAAATAATGGGAAGGTTTTTGGGTTCTTTTCCCCAGTAACACATGTAAATGCAAGAGATTATATGCCACATTCAAAACAAGTGATGCATGGTTGCCACAGAACTGAAAAAAAAAAAAATCAACACTCTTAAAAGATATGACGGATGGGCTTCTATCAAAATAGTAGTACTCTCAGCGCAAAACATGGAATAAATGTGCAACTGTGTGACAGAGAATGAAACTGAGGTAGTCAAGTGTACAGCAAGTGTACAAACACATGCACAGCAATCTGATTTGATTGTGAGATACATCTGTTCTCAACTGACGGCAGTTGTGGTTAGGGAGGATGCAAAGCAAAACTGCAGCATTGGCGGCACCCATGACTAGTCAATAAGAAATTCTGTCAAACATATTTGCAGCTGCTATGAAATGAACTTGTGAACTTTGACAACACGTTTTATTCTTGGGGCAACTGATGCAAAGTATCTTACGGTAAAATCAAAGAAGATTTAACATATGAAGTAGCCTACCTACCTGTCTTTGCCACCAAAAAAATCATGAAACATTTGACTCAAAGTACTGTTGTGGTTCTGGAAAAAAAAGACAAACAACAAAACACAAACAGCTACTGGACATAAATATAGAATCTAGGAGGATGGACAAGTGTTTATGAATTTAAAAAAAAAAAAAAAGAAAAACAGCAAATCATTTTGCATCAAATACTGCCCAAACTTACTTTAATTCTAACTTCATGAGACAATGTGAACTGGAAATGTTTGGTTACTACAATCAAATGACCAGACCTGTATGTGTAACAACAATCACCTACCGCACCAATGATTCAATGGCCAAGGCATGAATGTGTGGTGTGAAAAATGAACCATGTGAATAATCATATCCTGCAGTCTCTTTATGGATCATTACAGACGTTTTGATTTGGGTCTGATTTGATTTAATGGTTCCAGTTTTATCATAACATCATTTCAGTCCAAATGTGGTTTATAAATGCATTTCCTTCTTTTCTGTTCACTCTACAATTGTGATGGTGCAGTGGCTTTTGTAATTTGGAAAATAAAGTACTGTAGCCTCACAATTCTACCTAACAGCTACTGACAAAGCCTGATTTTCAACCAAGCCTTCCTTCAAAATTCCCACCAAAAAATGATCAAAATTCACAAAATCTCCAAAACCTCACCAGCGAGAGACAGCCTTAGGGAACACCCATAATATTTCTGAGAAATACTTGTTTTTCTTTTTAGATCTATACAAATTTGGGGATATATATTTTCTAGCGAATCTTTCAATAGAATCATTTGCTTTTTATCTTAATACAGTGTTGAAGCTCACATAAAGTATAGAACAGTGACAGACTCACAATGACCAAGCTGAGCAGAAATTGCCGTATTCATGGATGTAGCAAAACGCAACAAATACTGTTACTTAAAAAACTCCAACCCTTTGCAGAGATAAAAACAAAATAATGGGAAATAAAATGTAAAAGAATGCATTTCGACATAATGCTACTAGCCAGGAAAGTATATAAACACTGATCAATGTATAGTTTACAAATACCAGTACATATGACTGTGGCAAGTAACCATACCTGTTAGTTGTTATGCCCTATTGCTGAGAGTACTGAGCCATTTGAACATGGGAGGAAGCTTTTTTGAGTCTGGTCTGTGTAACAGCACTCCTGTTTTCTGTTCTTCTCTGTGATAGAGTAAAACATCAGGTAGGTTGGTCGTGTGTATCTTAAGTCAAACACTGGATTTGCAATGTATTTCAGACTGTATAAGCAATTATTAAAGTAGGGTGTATTTGAAAAGACGCCTTTACATATCGTCACATGGAAACTTCTTATCCAGCCACTGTAACTCCTGTGTGTGTGTGTGTGTGTGGAGAGAGAGAAAGAGAGAGTTTAACCTCTTCAGTGCCTCATGATATTTTGCTGGCTAAAGACAGACCCGTCTAGAGAAAACTGGCAACAAACATATCCCTCACATATTCCAATGACCATCTAAATCAAAGGACTCAAGACAATGTATTGCCATCATGTTTCCGAGTGCCCCCAAGTTCCCAATGAAAGGAAAAAGAAGTCATGACTGGAACTTTTCTTATCCTACCTTTAGATCAGAGTTATTCAAGACAGTGACACTTTTGCAGGAAGCACTTGCAGGAAGCAACAAGATTCAATCAATCACAATCCAGAGGTCAGCATTTTGTTGTTGAATATTATTCGCCACTTTTCATCCCCTTGGCAGACAGGTGAGCAGACAATGGGTGTGACAGAAGAGGGGTTAACAGAGGAACAGATATCAAGTCTGGACAATATGATGACAGGGACTCAAGGTGCTATGGATGGTAATACAACAGGACTTAGAACACAATACGAGCAAACACAAATTAATTAAAGGTGGCATGCCCTTTTTAGTCAGTTTACAATGTTGAATGGTCCGAGTCCATTAAAATTTTTAAGACACTTCAGAAAAGTTCACCATGTCCTTTTGGGACAAAGACAACTGTCCAGCTTTCACCTTTTGTCCTTGAACCTTGCAGGCTGACTGGTCACCAGCGAGGTCAACACTGAAGCCAATAAATTACAGAACGACGACTATGTACATCTTCCATTCCTAGGCCTCAAACACTCTTCTTCACACGCACATCACTTTGCCACACTGGGTGAAAGCTGACTGCGCGGGCAACAGAAGCTCTGATGTGGCTCCACTCTTAAGCCTACTTCCATCAGAAGCCACTCCCTCTCACAGATAGATCAACAATCACCCATGCATACCCTTCTACACACACAGGCATCCAGGTTTAAAACAACACATTTAAAAAAAAGCCACGATGCATCAATGCACATGCCCCAAACACCAGCGCCTTACAGGCATTACCATCTCACATTCCCTTTGCACTTTCAGAGTTTACCCAGCAGGTCTTTCACAGCATATTTTCCATCCACACCTGCACCAATTCCCTGATAATGACCACGCAACTCTGTTCAAAGTCAGTCTGACTGTCCGCCTACAAACCAAAGCTCTTTACAGGAATAACGTTTGTTGCACATTTTTTAACACAGACACTGGGGTGGCTCCAGATTCACACAGATAGGGTACATGGTAGATAGATAGCTGAGTAGTATCATACGGACATGGTTGTGGCAGGTTGACTTTGTCACAGGTTGATCAGAGAAGACACGGAGATGGTGTATGCCCAATAAAATAGCTTATAGTTGGACTGGTTCTCATGCAAGTTTCATGTTCAAAAGTCGCACATAATCACATGTTACATTTTTTAAACACACCATACTTGTCTGTTTTGTTGTTGATGCCACTTATGATAATTTCATTCAAAAGACAATTTCTGACAACGTAATTCACATGCATGTTTTCTTTTCTAGTTAGGTCCTCACAGTTGCCGTTGCAGATGTCTAGCATCGTGTCCTTGCTTTAGCAACCAAAAAATCTTCTGACACACACATTGTTTGGCTTCTTTTCATTCTCTTCACTCCCTGCAACCCTCAGCTGTGAGAAAACACATTCTCTGTATAGCTCTACCCACCACACATCCTCCTTCCTCTATCATCAAAGTTCATGTCTTATGTACAGTAACGGAGGCTGGCACACACTGATCCCGGCATCTCAACACACACAGAGGCGTGCCCCCCTATCCAAGGGACCGATCCAGCCTATAGTACACACACACATATGGCGCAGCAGGGGTGCCAAAGAGCCCAAGTACACAGACAGCTCTGCAGTCCAGTACGGTGTCAGCTGATGTGTTGTCCTCCAGTGAAGCCATCCGATCACCAGCCTGGTCCCACACATGACCTGGTATGGTCAGACAGGGAGTCACCTTCCATCAGCAGGCAGCTCTGCCACGTCGACTACCACAAGGCAGTCATGGATGGTTGCCTGCTGGAGACTGTTTTCCTGGCGGCAGACTGAGCACAGCCCAAAGCAGAGGGGGACCCTGACGTGTGGGACACAGCCAGCAGGGAGACAGCACAGGGGGTGGTGGTGGTGGTGGTGGTTGGTGATCAGCTGCAACTTCTTCACTCCCTTGTTCTGTCTGTCAACAGGCTGTTCAGACGACAGTAACTGCATCACTGCTGATCCAGTCAGCCTCATCTTCTGTAGTCGTCCACTGGCTTCACCAACCCCTCTGAGAACACATCACACACACACAATTACGTATCTACCAATACACACCTTCACTTCCACAACTCTGTGCCCATTACACACTCACACCAAGATCCAATGCATCTCTTCATTTCTAGAACTAAACATCCACACACTATGACCCAATGAACTTTATATTGAAACCCTCTAATCATCGCACAGCACTCTCTCTCTCTCTCTTTCTCTGTGTGTGTGTATGTGTATGTATGTGTGTGTGTTATGTGCGTGTTGTGTGTGCGTGTTGTATGTGTGAGCACTTGCGTGTGTGTGTGCGTGCATACATGTGTGCGTGCGCATACATGAGTGTTGTATGTGTGTGGTGTGTGTTACCTTGCACGCATGCACACATGCACTAAAAATTAGTTAAATTTGATGTCAGTTACTATATTACATCAAGTCTGCAACATTCCAATTCTGGTTTATTTATTTATTTTATTCTATTATTTCAAGGATAAGTGAATGAGCACTTACATCCTTTCATACATCCAGTCCCTGTTTGCATGCAGTTTTGCCAATTTTGTCAACCATTCTCACTGGCACACAACAGTGTAATGATGCCACTGTAGATGTACATCTGCTTTGAGACTACTTGACAGGGCTATACACCACCCTCCCTATCATCATTTATCTCAGCATCAAGCGGGACTGAAAGATACAGATACCTGCAGTGTTGGTCAGGTAATTTGACAACTCTCTCAAATTAGCATCCAAAAAGTGGATGAAGCCCAACTGTGTGGTCCTAGTCTTCCCAATGAGTCCATAGCAAACTCACTCTGGGTAGAAGCTTTTAAATTGATCTAGCCTCAGAAG
The DNA here is from genome assembly GCA_028751875.1 of Rapana venosa. Taxonomy (NCBI): domain Eukaryota; kingdom Metazoa; phylum Mollusca; class Gastropoda; order Neogastropoda; family Muricidae; genus Rapana; species Rapana venosa. The sequence goes on along the minus strand of CM054136.1, from coordinate 67,859,703 downwards.
ACACTGAAATGACTTGTAAAGCACCTAACAAAAGTCTGACTGACATGTAACAACTCACCATTATAGACACGCAGAATAGCTTCACAGACAAACTTGTACTGACTCTGAAACATCACACACAAATGAAAACATCAGCATCTGTGACGTATTCTTTCAGAAGCAAATGAACTCTGAATTTAAATATCATAATAGATTATCAATAAAAATTGCAAAGTATAATGACAAATACATTTCTTGCATATGTATTAACTTAATGTAAGAAAATTCTCACATGCTAAGAAATGTTGACTCTATTGACTCTATCACCAAACTGTGATACAGTCCAGAGGTTGATAAACAAAAAAATGTTATGTTTTTGCCTTCAGCAGAAAGAAAGAAATCACATTCTGCTTGTCCTGTCTGCAAGAATGTAAATTATTCTAACGGTACGGCAAACGAACAATATATGCAATTATTATGCCGTAGTTTAATAAGTGGATAAAATTTCACACAGAACTAATACAGTAATAGGTATACTAGCTTTCTGGTCAGAACAAGAAAAAGATATCACTAAGTTAATGGTATTCACATTAATGGTATGCAGAATAGATAACCACTGATTTCATATTCACTAAGTGCTACCTGAGAAAATCACCAATCTTACAGAAAAACAACAGGGCACATAATACTAAGGAACCCCCCCCCCCCCTCCCCCTAAAGCAACAAAAAAACAACAAAGAAGCAAAAAATCCAACAAAAACCAAAACAACACACACACACAAAGATAAAGGAGGAAAAGAGAGCGTGAGTAACTCACAGAGGTCTGAATAAGCATGGCTCGCTGATCCCTCATCTGTCGCACTATGGTCAGCGGGTACACTGGCTGGTTGGCTTCAATCAGGTACATGGCTGTTTCCATGGTGATCAGCACCCCTGTTCGCCCTATGCCCGCACTGCATGGAACCAAACAAACACCACTATTTAGATACAGATCAATCATTTTCGAAAATGACGATTGGGAACACTATTATTTAGATATAAATCAATCATTTTCAAAAAGAATTGCTGGGAACACTACTATTTAGATACATATCAATCATGTTAAAAAATAATGGTTGGTCAAAAGGAACAACACAGTTTTTATACAAATCAATCATTTTCAAAAATGATGACTGACCAAACAGAGCACCTCTATTTAGATACAAATCAATCACTTTCAAAAAACAATGTTGGCCAACAGGAACAACAGAGTTTTTATACAAAATCAACCATTTTCAAACATGACGGTTGGCTGACAAAATCACAGGCAGTTGCATCTGTCTGACATGGCACAGCACAGGACAGGACATGATGTGAAACACTTCATATGCAATACTAGCAAACCTGGAATATGTATCGACTGTGTTTGCAGGGAGTTTTATGGCACTCTTATAAAGCGAGTTTCACACATCACTCACTCAACCACATAACTGACCCAAAAAGACACTTGTGTGGAGGAATACAGCAGGTTTGGGAGAATATCAGTAGCAAAAAGCATGGCCGTCTGACACTGCTTGAATCCACCCACCTTACAAAATTTCAATTTTCTTGTTACACCGAATGGTCTCAAAATGTGTCCAGACAGTTATCTTGATATTCATTTACACTTTTTCCACCCTGGTCAAAAGCGTTTTCGATTATTGATGTAAGCCAAGTGCCAAAGCCTACCCTGCTGCCATAGTGCAGTGGTTAGCACACTGAGTTACAGGCTTGATGGCTGCAGGTACAAATCCCATGAGATGAAGGGATTGTTTGGACTACGGCCAGCTCCTACCCAGAGTGAGTTTGCTATGGAATTATTTTCCTGGGAAGCCTGAGACCATAGTCAAGCTTCATCCACCTTACAGACGCCTTTTTTTTTTATATGAGAGTGTTACTACATCTATTTCAATGACAGACTCACTGTTTTCTTCTTTTTAAAACTGCTCTTTTGTGTAAATGTCTCATGTACACTTTAAAAAACAACAACTTTGACTTGCCCTCAGTGTAATCCCCAGTTTCCTTTATAGTATTGGCAGCCATTTTTATCACATGATGAGGGTGGAAAAGAAATTGCCAAATAATGACTCACTTCAAATGAAAAGAGGGACTTTTTAGTACAAAATTTGGCCTCACTCTTCCAGTAGTTTATCCTGCCTTCACTGGAAACTTTCACGCAGAGTCTAGTGCATAAAGGAAAACTCATCACCATGCTAATGCCACAGCTGGCAGGCTGCGGTGGTCATAAATAAACATACAGAAAGTTCCACAGGCAGTCCATGGCGATTTACACACAGAAATCAGTTTAAAGAAATACAGCCCAGTCCAAGACTGCAAGGTATTTACCTGCAGTGGACCACTGTGGGCTCCACAACTCCAGCCCGGGCCTGTCGCACTTTGATGACAAAGTCCAGAAAGTCGCTGGGGTCATCGGGCACCCCGTGGTCGGGCCAGGCGATGTACTGCATGTGCCGTATGTGCCGCTCCTCGTTGGTGCCCACATGCGTCAGGTTGAACTCGCGGAAAGCGAAAGAAGGCGTCTCCTCTTCTTTGACGCAGGTGATCTGCAGAGCGCCGAAGTCCTCTGTCTCGTACAGCTGCGGCCAGTACTGGTGGCACTTGACCCGGCCTCTCTCCACCTTGGTGGTCAGCATCACCACCAGGGACGACTGCTCCTCCCACACCATCTGAACACAATCACTGCGCTGTCATGAGCCGACCCCCAGACAAACTTTTCTCATTAAATTATCTAAGTACTGGCTTGTCAACGGCATCATGCATTATATATATATATATATATATATATATATATATATATATATGTATGTATCCTGTGACCCTGCCAGTCATTCTGTTGTTAAAAATAAGCACCTAAATTCTTCACACCTGCAGAAACAAATTTTCACAAAATCCTGAATATTTCTACAATACAGAACACAGGGCAGAGGGGGGTGGTGGATGGGTAACTGCAACCAGCATATGTAAACAACATCCACAGCTGTCAGTTCCCCCACTTTCAGCTCCTCTCAGCTGCTATCCATCCTGTCCCAGCTAGTGCTAATTATAGCAGAAACTGACCGCACTTGGACTTGGTAAAAGGAAGGGGCTGATTTTAGCACTGGGCCCTGGACCCTTGACTGAGTTATGCTGGATTTTCACGCTGTGCATCACCATTATCTCATTATTAATCTATCTGGCATAAAACACACAACAGACTAAGTGGTTCAGGCTGGTATTTTTTCATGACAGACAAGTTAAAAGCCTGGGGTATTTCATATGCAAGCAAACCCATCTTTCCTACCTCACTTTTGTCTTGGATACCACTTCTGCCTGTACGAATTCTGATGGATCATTTATACACACAACACAATCAGCAATACTGTCCCATGCAGTGTATACAGCACTCAGGTTAAATGACCACACTACCACCGCCTCACAACCTGGCCATGCCTCCTCACCTGCCAAAAGTCGGTGCAGGTGTTGGGAAGAGGGCCCTGAGCAGCAATGTACCTGTTGATGATACCTGACCCAGGAATCTCCATCTGCAACAACACCTCACTATGACATTCCATGTTATTATCCAGGCACAGACTGCATACCTTCTGACCATCAATTTGTTTTTTTTGAGGTCTGTTGAAATCTAATTTTCGTTTGGCATTTTAAAAAATTTTAATCTCTCCAATGCACTTAACAAAGTGAATGATGAAGTCTAAGGTTAACAGCTTCTTTTTCCATTTCCACCCTTCTTTTTTCTAAAAATGTTGTTTACATTTTTGTGCATCTAGCATTTTAAAATCTACATGCTTCTGATGATACTCTCAAGAACTAGTGACTCTGCAGTAAGCATGTTACTTTGTAAAACGAAATTTTGAATAAAAACCTGTTTATCATTTCTTCCATGAAAAATTCATTCCTAACCTCACAATACTGCATAACCTTCGAAAACATGAAATGTGCAATATAAAAAAAGTCTTTTAAAAAAAATCTCAAGTTAAAACTAAAACCGATTTAAAACATTGCAAAAATGAAAAAAAAAAAAAAGGACATAAAATTATTTTCATCTCTCAAAATTTCATGCTTTGTGTTTGTTAAGTTCTACAAAGTTTCACATGAAGCTGTATGCGTGTGTATACATGCATCATATAGGTTGTATGCATGGCAGTGTATGCAATCATTGTTAACAGAACAATTAAAATAAAACGCTACCAACAACAGATTCACAGAACAATTTTGATGCAATCTGAATGACACTATCGACCCCCAACACCCCCCCCCCCCCACAAAAAAAACAAAAAACAAAAAAAATTTTTTGCTTTTAAATCACAAAAACATTCTGAACTCTGTCAGAAAAGCAAAATGATTTTGGATATGAGATAGTCTGCCTCAAAAAACTGCCAACGCAAACTGTTTACCCCTTCACTGTGACACCCACTGAATGCTCAGTAACAGCTAAATGCCAAAAGAATGGTGGTTCACAGATGGGGGGGGGCTGGAACAATCATCTCCAATAATAAAACGTTGACACCTGCAACTCGGAAATATTCTCTACTAACACATCATTGTGCCTATTACAAAATACTGATGTGAAGATGAGTATGGGAAGTTCACTTCCTTGATACTGCTGATTTTCCCTGTCATGGGGCACTCTATGGTATACAGAAACACGATGGCAATAGCCACCATGGGGCTCTGACAGGGGTTGAAATCATTATTCTGATAGCAATTCCTGATAATGAAAATAACAGTTTGTCCTGACGTATTAAACACCTCCTTTGCCTGCATGTTTCTACATCACTCTTGTCATCACATTTCTCCAGATATATATGCACATGGTTAATATATATGCACAAGAGAGAGAGAGAGAGAGAGAGAGAGAGAGAGAGAGAGAGAGAGAGAGAGAGAGAGAGAGAGAGAGAGAGGGGGGGGGGGAGGGGAACAATAAGGCAGGTAAAGACAGTCATTGAGACAAAAGAGGAAGAGAGTGCAGATTTAGCACACCACTCACATTGACATAATTTGCATTGACGTAGTCTCCATTCATACCGTTCTTCAGCACCACTCTCGTCTGGTCGTCTGAAAAAGATCACAGACAGCAAAAACCTTCAGATATAGTTTCTGTGGCACACTTACATATTCCATAATCTTGCCTCCCATTTCAAAGGCTAGTTGCATCTTCACACATCCCTCAACTTCTAGCAATACATACACGCACACTTAGCGTACGTAGTTATGTCATTTCATCACACCATAGTTGCTCAAAGGAAAAACTGAAAATTTCACCTCCAGGAAAAAACCAACAAAACAAAGGAAAACACCTCAGAAGAAATACTAACAACAAAACTATTTTTAAAAAAAACAAGATTTACTTTCAACAATTTTACTTCTACAAGCTAATTTATCGACTTTTTTTTTTACTAGGCTTTCTACTAGGCTACCATGTTCCTTTCTCTTACTTACCACTGTATATCTAGTGTTTTCTGCACTGCCTTTCAGTTTCACTTACTGTTGTTTTTTTAAAAAATCATAAAAAATCAAAATAAAGATATATCATTATGAAATTTTAACTGCTTGAGTAGTTTCTAATAACAAAAACCCCCACCATATTTCTTAATCTGACTTTTGTGTGCTTTGCTGCTCCTGAATGTTGATGGTGATGGTGATGACATTGTGGTTGTTGTTGGTTATGGTGGTTATTCAAATATATACATAAAAAAGGTACTATTTCAAGGGGTAAAGAATCATCCAAGATGAAGTAAAATAAAATCATACAGGTAAGCATGCAAAGTAAAAAATAAAAAAAAGTTTAGATAATACTAGAATAATATGTGAACACACTTACAAACAAGCATACAGGCTGACAACCAGCCAACCACTGAAATCTGGTCACTGTTACTTCCAATTTTATTCTGCACTTTGTTAGAGGAAAACTGACCCCCCACCCCCCCTCCAAAAAAAAAGTTTTACTGACTAGTATCATTTTGCAAGCTTCTGGAGCCTCAATTTTCACGAAATTCTATCATTTTTAACCAGTCACATACCCTCCTCAGCAGGATTGTTGTCTACACCATTTTTTGTCACTCAAATCACTAGTAAACAAACCTCTTTCGATTCCACTTCGCAACTCTTGAATCCTCTGTGCAGTTTCTAAGACCTTTTCAGTCCACGTAAGTTCAGATTATGCCAATTATTTTTCACACAAAATCCTCCCAAAAGTTTGTTGTTATTGTTACTATCTTGAGGCAGCTCCCTCCAAAAATCGTCACTCAATGACATTGCCATAAAATTGAAAAAATCGGCACAAGACCACTTAATTGAAGAAAAAATAGCAAATGACAGCAGCTGATGATATCTGGAAGCTCACCGCGCATGTCTAAAGTGATAAGGGATGTTAGACCATGGTGTATAAACAGCACAAAGGGTGACACTGGGTGTCCACAGGCATTCAGCGAGTACACCTCCCTGCGGCTTCAGAGAATGAGTGGTAAGTGGGCAAGTCGACCCACTGACAGTAGCTGGAGAGTGAAAGTACAAGTTTTATCACTTCTAAACTCACTCAGCTGTAAAGGCTTGGAAGTACTCACAAAGATAGGCAGGACTCATGGTTTCAAGAGACAATGGCATTCTCTTTCACATGATTCTCATGAGATTATTGTACATAGGTACAACTTTGTCAGGTTGGAAAAAAGAGAAAATTCATACCTCTAAAATTGGAGGCATATAGCTACGCACACACACACACACACACACACACACAGACTTTAAAAAAAAGGAAAAAAGAAATCTTCAAGAAAGCAGAAAACCCCAAAACACGGGAGAGGATCTCACAGGGTGAAATGTCTCTGTATCTGTTCTTGTTGATGTTGGCGTCCATCCTGGCAATGTTGACCGTCAGTCCTGGCTTCTTCCTGTACAGTTGCTGTCAACACAACACCAACCAACAGAAAAGTTAGGCCTCTCTTCTCAGGCCATCCACAAAATATCAACGGGGGCTGCAGGTCAATACATCTCTTCTGTATGTCAGTACATCAAATCATGGGGGCTGCAGGTCAATACATCTCTTCTGTATGTCAGTACATCAAATCATGGGGGGCTGTATGTAGGTCAATACATCTCTTTTGTATGCCAGTATATCAAATCATGGGGGGCTGTATGTAGGTCAATACATCTCTTTTGCATGCCAGTACATCAAATCATGGGGGGCTGTATGTAGGTCAATACATCTCTTTTGTATGCCAGTATATCAAATCATGGGGGGCTGTATGTAGGTCAATACATCTCTTTTGTATGCCAGTATATCAAATCATGGGGGCTGTATGTAGGTCAATACATCTCTTTTGTATGCCAGTATATCAAATCATGGGGGCTGTAGGTCAATACATCTCTTTTGTATGTCAGTACATCAAATCATGGGGGCTGTAGGTCAATACATCTCTTTTGTATGCCAGTACATCAAATCATGGGTGGGATAGCTTGGTGGTCAGAGCTTTTGCTTTCCCCAAGCCAATGTTAAGCAGCATCGAGTGTGGCTATCAAGAGGATGGGTGACCGTTTGCACGCCCTGGCTTCAGTACAGTCCCCCAGTTCACCCAGCTGTAAATGGGGACCTGCCCTCTTTAGGGTCAGGGAAGGTAAAGTAGCAAGGGAGAGGAGATGGACACCACCCTCAATATGCTGGCCCTTGGAAAAGTGAGGTCTCTGACACCTTGCTCTGCTACAACCACATAGGTTATGGGAAACCTTTACCTTTTACATCAAATCTTCAAACAACATGAAACATATTCTGCAGCTGCAAGTGACACATACTTTGCAAGTAATCTTTGCTGATAACCTGTGCATGCTTTACATCATGTACTTCTTTCGGGCGAGACAATAAACCGAGGTCCTCTGTCCAACACTCATTAAGGAAAAGGTAAAGGTGTTCCCATAACCTATGTGGTTGTTGAGGAGCGAGGTGTCAAAGATCCTAGCTTCTCCAAGGGCCAGCATATTGAGGGCAGCACCATTCTTATCTCCCTCGCTACTTTACCTTCCCTGACCCTAAAGAGGGCAGATAATCATTTACACCTGGGTGAACTGAGGGACTGTACTGAAGCCAAGGTGCCCAAACGGTCACCCATCCTCCTGGTAACCACGCTCAATGCTGCTTAATCTTATGAATACTCATTCTTTTCAGCCTACAGTAGACCATTACCAACATCATTTTCCACCACTTTATGTCTTTTCTCTCTTTACCACAATGAACACCTAGAGCATAACTCCATAATCTTATGAGACTGAAGGATGCGTAGGTGTTTTTTTCTCTCTACCAAAAATCAGATTTTGAAGTGTGAAACCGCAGTTCCATTCTTTTCCAGAACAACAAGAAGAAAATATGAGGCATGCACAGGTCTGGAGATAAATAATAATAATAAAGGAACTTATATAGCTCTATATCTTGTAAGAACAAATAAAGCTTTTGCATTCAACATATTCTTACGCATACAATATTAACATTTAACAATGTTAACAAATTCAAATGTACGTACGCACACCCACACACACGTGCACATGCTCACACACACACACGCATAAAGGCTTTACACTTTGGCAGGGTGATGAGGATTTCGGCTGTTAAGGCAGGGCCAGATACGAGATGAAACGGGACGGAAAAATCTGATCCGACACACACATCAACAGACACACACATACACTGCCTGTGAAGACTGACCTCAAACTGGGCGATGGCAGCCCCGCTCTCCAGCCCCTCCTGCAGCAAGAGCAGGGAGGAGTCCAGGGTGTTGGCTGTGGAGGAGGCGCTGGCGATCTGGTGAGTCTCTGGCATGTAGGAGTACTCCGGCTCGTCTGTTGGATCCTCGCCTACGTACACTGCACACCATATACAAGGCTGGCCGGCCTCCAGTGTCCGCTTCACTTGCATTTTTCACATTTCAGTGGTGCTGCTTCTGTGTAATGTAGGTTTATGTGAAAGGTCGGTTTTGTGTGTGTTGTGTGTGTTGTGTGTGCATGTGTGTGTGTGTGTGTGTGTGTTGTGTGTGTGCGCATGCACGAGCGTGTGTGGGTACTGAGTAGCATGTGGTGTGATGTTGAGTTATGTGCCGTGGCATGTATGACGCAATGTAATATGATCAGGGGCAATGCGGCGTGTATACATGCATCTGTCTCACTGTGAAAGTGTCTGTCCATGTCCCAGCTTTCGAAACAGAGACATGCCTATGTACACAATGCCAGCAAATGAACCTACTGGAAGACATGCGTACATAAGCAAGGAAGCTTACCGTTGGGTCGAACAATGAGCACCAGTTCTCCAGAATGCGTTTCCCGTGACGCCTTTATGAACATCACTACCTGCAATCACAAACATAATAATAATAATGATAATAATATAAAGACAATGATGATGGATCTATTCCTATGAATCACAAAAACCTTGCATTAGCAAAGAACTGACTGTGCTACACTAACATCTTTAGCCCACAAATATGTCACTGTTCAACTCTTCACACAGTAATACAGCCTTATGTTTGGTGGGGTTGACATGACTGACCTGGTCAAGAAGAAAGAAAAAGACAGGGACAGGCAATCAAAAGGGAGAGAGAGAGAGGGAGGTATGAGGGAGACCCCCCCCCCCCCCCCCCCCCCCCCCCACACACACAAGAGAAATGAGGGAAACAATAACAGACTCATACTGGGAGCAGAAGAAAAAAGAGCTCCATACTTAGATCTTACGTGTCAAAGAAAGCTGACATCATTCACTTTTATTGCACACAACTGTAGAAATATGACCATGAGCATGCCAGCACACACACACACATACATACACACACACACAAACACACACGAATTATCATCTAAATGCCTACTTGCACATACTACAAAAACATCACCATACATACAATATCTTCCCTCATTATAACTGAAACAACACATATCGTGTACATCGGTACACTACCAGTCACTGACCCAACAGGATACCTGTTCATGGGTGTGCTGGGACACGTCCCGGCCGTTGATGAAGAGCACCTGGTCCCCTTCGTTGAGGCGAGGTATGGCCAGGTCGGCGGGTGTGTCGGGGGCCACCCTGGACACGATGATGGGCATGCCCTGATCTGTTCCGCCCTGCACGCCCGTCATTTCACAGCACGGTCAGATGCATGGGGTCTTCTCATACAAGTCATCATAATTATGGAAGAATCACATTACATCAGATATAATGTTAAGTAAAATAAGGCAATGCACTAACATAATCACCCCCCCAAAAAAAACCCAACAAACCCCAACCCAACAACAACAAAACAAACGACAACAACAAAACAAACGACAACAACAACAAAACAAAACAAAACAAAACAAACAACAGATAAAAAAACCCAAACAAATCTCAAATACGGGCGGGAGAGCCTGGTTGGTTAGAACGTTGCACACTGCACTTGTGATCTGCTGACCCGAGTTTGAATCTTGTTGAAGGGGATATTTTCCTCTGGAGTTACATCAATGCAAACTCTAATCCCCCAAAAAGTCCTTTGGATGAGACAATAAATTGAGGTCCTGTGTGTGAATGCACGCAGAACATCTTGCGCACATGTTAAAACCTGTTCCGCTTTTTGGAAGGGTAGGCCATTGTGTGCCAGTAGGACCAGATGACAAAATTTACAAAACTGCATACAAATGGATGTAAAAAAGCACATGAGTGCTTATTCCACTATCCTCGAAATAAAAGAATAAAATCAAATAAAAACATAACACTCTTTTAGAATTTGATTTTATAGTTTAATTTCAATGTAACCATTGCTATATATTTCAGAAAAAAATCCCACAAGACTGATGACTGACATTCCAGGGTTAACTAACAACAAATACATTTTACTTCCACTTCTTCAAAAGTTAACTGTCCACAGGCACAAACATGATACCATGCCATTTACTTCACACATTCTGAAAAGCATTGCAGAGATGCCCACACAGGATCCTGCACAGAGTTTGCTGGTTGATAAATAACCGACAGTTACCTTGACATTGAACCCAAAGCGGCCATGGTCGTCAGGCTTCATCCTGATGGTCACTAGACCATGGCCATCTGACACACAGTTCCCATTGGGCTGTCCAACACATCACACAGGTAGGCATCAATCAACATGTGTACAGCCTGTGCATGTATGCCTGTCAGCACACACATGCACGCACACAAGCACACACAAACATACACAAACGCATGCGCATGCACACACACACGCACGTTCATACACATGTGCGCACATACACACGTACACGACCCACCACCCACACACACATGCTGGCAAAACCTCTTGAGCAGAGTCAAAAGACAGGAAGGCGCAGTACAGCAGCCTGAAGTCATTGATTAGGACAGCAACAGAAAGACAAGGAAAGAACAAATCAATGAAGCACTGTGTAAAACACACGGGCCTGGTAATGGACAACCATTCCTTCACACCTCCATAACAACACAAAAGACTGGTCGTTTGTAACTCCAGTCAGGGAACAGAAAACCTCCCCCAACCGTGCTGTTTAGCGTAAACATTAATCATCACTCCTTTCCTCCCATCCCCTTTGATGGATATAACTGCACGAACGTGTTTTTGGCATCACTTTGCTAGTATCCCCTATGATATACCTGCATGAACATGTTTTTGGCATCACTTTGCTAGTATCCCCTATGGTGGATATACCTGCATGAACATGTTTTTGGCATCACTTTGCTAGTATCCCCTATGATATACCTGCATGAACGTGTTTTTGGCATCACTTTGCTAGTATCCCCTATGATATACCTGCATGAACGTGTTTTTGGCATCACTTTGCTAGTATCCCCTATGGTGGATATACCTGCATGAACATGTTTTTGGCATCACTTTGCTAGTATCCCCTATGGTGGATATACCTGCATGAACATGTTTTTGGCATCACTTTGCTAGTATCCCCTATGATATACCTGCATAAACATGTTTTTGGCATCACTTTGCTAGTATCCCCTATGATATACCTGCATGAACATGTTTATGGCATCACTTTGCTAGTATCCTCTATGATATACCTGCATGAACATGTTTTTTGGCATCACTTTGCTAGTATCCTCTATGATATACCTGCATGAACATGTTTTTTGGCATCACTTTGCTAGTATCCCCTATGATATACCTGCATGAAAATGGAATGTGTTTTTGGTATAAAACAGATCACTGAGGGGAGAGCCCATTTGCTAGTCTTTACTCATACTGAGTTGCAATCTGATGTCAGTACGACAGGCTTATGACGAACATCTTAAGTTTTGTTGGATGAAACCCAACAATAAATGATCTACCTACATATTTTATCCGTTCCTCAAACCCTTTCTTTTTTTCCTTTTTTTTTTAAAGATTCTGTAGTAGCCAAAGCTTCCTCTGGAAAAGGTTATCAGTGCAACTAAGTTTCTAAAAACAGAAAAGATGCCCTAAATGTTTGGATAACAATCCACATGTGGACAATATAACTGATTTTTCCCCCCCATTCCTCTGCTAGAGCTCTGAAGTTTTGCGCAGGTGATCATTTTTACCCACCACTAAGGTAGTTGCGTTCAGACTTTGGGGACATACTGATATGAAATCCTTGCTATATACTGACAACGAATTGAAAAAAATAAAACATAAAATAAAATAAAGTAAAATAAACACACACACACAAAGAACAAAAGCATTATTTTTCTCTGCAAACTTCAAACTGTCTTTAGGCAAACAGAAAAACACTTCCAGGTTCCGTCTTACCAGCTAGCATAGATTTCAAAGACTTTTTCTGGTCAGTTTTGATTAAGAGTGCCCCTGTATACTTTCCTTATTTCTGTGTAAGGTATTTGTTCTACAATTACAATAATGCGTAGAACATATTTCACAAAAATACATTGCAAACTTATAACAACAGAATGGGCAGAACTATGCAATATGACAAGAGAAAAATTAAAAAACCTGTTGAAAAAGAGAAGCATGATGTACCCTCCCCTCCACCACACAAAAATACCCCACCCCACCCCAAACCAAGACAACCAACCAAACAAAAAATCACCATCCCCTCAAAACAACAAGAACCCCTTGAAACAGAATAGAAACACTCTCAACAGAGAGTGCACAATTACAGCATACACTTCAGAACTGGACACAAGAGAAAAATCAACAGAAATATTCAAAGAAAAAAGAAATGTTAACACCTGTAAGTCTGTCTTTCATAAACAGTAGGCAGAATACTTCACGAGTATATTCCCCCCCCCCCCCACCCCACCCCCCATTAAAAAAACCCAAAACACCCCACCCACAACAAGAAAACCCAACTGAAATGCTCAGAATCATTTTGGAATACTTTTGTTTTTGAACTGAAGACAACTGCTTTACTAGCCTACAACCTAATTCAGGCTGCTTATCAAAGACGAAGTTTAGACAGCGTTTCTTGGATGTGAGAAAAGAAAAAACAAAAACCCAACCCAGCACTGTTCTATTTTTTTTCTTGAAATCCTTTGAGACGAGCGCTCCTCCTTCACAGGATCAATGATCCAACATGCCAACGTTAAAGGCAAGCTGTGCCAGCAGACACGCAAAGCTGTGCGCAGTGATGACTTCAGCACTTCTGCCCTGCCTGCTTCACCCAGTTCTATGTCTGGAAGGGCAAGAGCTAGTAATCAATGCACTTCACAACCACCCCACTCTTCATCCAGCAATCTCACTTTCTTCACTTTTATACACACTTTTCTCATGTCGGGATCATGACAGCAATTTCCTTGTCTTTCCTCCCTCCTTGATTTATGATCTATTTTGAGATCTCATGGCTGACAATCCGGACAAGGGTTGATTCATTGAAGCACAAGTCTGAGAAAACACTGCAGTTTCTCTGGACGATTATGATTATTACACATCACAAGAACTGTGCCTGGCAAAAACTTAAGCACCTTCATATCCTAAAATAAGTTATCAATCTATATGAACTGCCAAGGAATACTACATGTGAAAGAAAATGTCAAGTGAAAGAAAATGACAAGTGAAAGAAAAAAGTCAAGTCAAGAAAAAAGTTAAGTCAAGAAAAACAGTCAAGTCAAAGATACTTTAGTCATCCCACATACTTTTAAATTTTTTGTTAGACAAAACCAGAACACTGCTGTACACATCCTTTTAGCTACCTCACATCCTAGTGTAAGCAGAGTAAAGTTCTGCAAGTTCTCTAAAAAGTGATTTGACTCCCTTCACTTTTTGAGAGATGTCAGGCCAGTGTACTGAATGCTTCAGACTCTTTGTCTTGAGCAAGTTGGACCTGGTGGAGTCTATACCTCTCCACTTTGCATGCTAGGTATATTCATGTCATCCAATCTGGTCCACCCGTCTAAAAAGATGGATGAGTTTTCATCAATGTGTGTGCAAGATTTAAAAAATAAAGTTATGCCATATAAGGCTGTAGGGAATAAGAAAAGACAGCAAAACAGAGCCATCCAGATGGAAAATGATGAAGATGCCCAGCCTTCTTGTAAATAGTCACTTTTATATACATCATGTATAGTGTGTGTGCGTGCATGCATGTATGTGTGTGTGCTTCATTTATTGTTAAATTCAGTCTTTTGGGGTGCTTCATTTATTGTTAAATTTAGTCTTTTGGGGAACTTTCCTCTTGGAAAATGTAGTCTTGATGACACTAATTTTGTATTTGTATATATCACTTTTAGTCATCAAAATTTCTCTATATGAAATTCAGGCTGCTCTCCCCGGGGAGAGCACATTGCCACAAGAACAGCGCCACCCATTACAATTCTTTGGATTTTTTCCTGTCTGCATGTGTATTTGTTTCCCTATCAGAGTGGCTTTTTTCTACATAATTTCACCTAGGACAAAAAGACTTTAACCCTAGTAGCGCGGTTCCCGGAATATTCCGGTAAAGGCGGGTCTAAGCTGTGTGGCGGATCCCGGAATATTCCGGGATGACGTGGGTGATCATAGTTGAAAGCTTACTTTCGCTTTCAAAGGTCAGCCAATGAATGTTAAGGCCGTTGTAGGCCCGCAGAAAGGGGTGAAGGTCGTTTGACACACACAAGCAACGAAGAATCTGATTGGTTAAGAGTGGTTTTTTTTGTTTTTTTGGACCAGCCGAGATCGTCTTCAACAAAAATGGCGGCCAGTGTTTGCACTAGAATTTCTTCAAGCGTTTTTCGAGCTTTTTTACAATATTGACAGCGAAGAGGAGTTTTAGAGGCTGGATTTGGTTGAAATAAACAATGAGAGAGACGATGAGGTAAGGATTGTGGAATATTTTTGAAAAACTTGGTAAAAATCGATCGCGATCGGACTGAATCGAGCGGTGCTAGTTTTGCTGGATGGACTTCTTCGCTACTCGGCGATTTCGACGTCACAGATTGTTTTACTTTATTTTGACTCAATGAGGCTTTGAAATAACTGTTGTTGAGTCAAATCGCTATGCTGCTGAATACTTTGCATCACATGAAATCAAGCGATCTTTGTATTTTCGTCATAGAAAGCCACCACTTCGCACATTCCACCATGACGGTCACGATTAGTCACGATGGCGTCGATCCTTTCGCTGAACTTTTCCGAGTATTTGGTGACCGATAAAGCGATACAAACTCCTTATTTTTTGAAAACTAATGTCAAGAAATAGTTTTTACCTAATCATGACATTTATGCACCGCAAGAACTTTGCTTATCGTGTTAAAATCGATCCGGGGCCCTGACGATGGAACAGTGATCAGTAGTGCGCACACGATTTTTTTTTTTGGGGATTTTTTTTACATAATCATAATCACTACACACTATTATAAAATTACACTCATTTAAAAGCATATTATCTGTTCTTTCCAGTGATATATAGCTTAACACATTTAATTCAGTTTAATATATCAATATCAAGGGTTGTTTGAGCCCACCCTGCTCCAAAACAATGCTAGCCAATGTTAATTCAGCCAATAGAAGTGAGGCTTGTTGCTGCATATTCAGCGCTACTAGGGTTAATATGCGCTAAATGTGTGCTGCGTATTTGGGACCTCAGCTTAGTGGATGGGGAAAAAGTTTTGGGCACAATCTGGGATTGAATCCACATTTCTTGCTTTCTAGGCAGGTGCGTTATTTCTAGACCAACGATCCAGCGTGACATTTGAATGGAAAAGCGTGACGACAGATGTAATGGAAGCTCAGGCAGGACTGCATAATAACTCCCTAATGCATCTTTTGTTATGTGAGGGGGTAGCTGTAGACTAGCGGCATGATACCAACACAATTTTACCATTATGTGGTGACAATATAGTGGACAGAAGCATGACACATATAGGCAGGACATGCATATTTGGATGTCCAACAAAGCATTTCCTCTTACAAATACTTTGGCTGAATATCATTGCTGTGTGAGTAATAGTGGCTATACACAGCACTGTGTTTACTTAGGGAACCCAATTTTCATATTAAAAAAGGAAAGAAGAAAACTTCTGAATACTACAGAGTTTCTCAGCAATACATTTATACGAAAGCTAAAGGGTTAACATCAGCACCATGAAGACATGGTGCGCATGGTACTGCCAGCCTATGTCCAAGGGTGAGGTAGGTAGGTAGGGTCGGTCACTCACTGGGTCAGTGGTACTCACCAGGTAGTCGTTGTTGTAGTAAGGCTGATCGTGGAGCTGGAGGTCGGCCTTGCCGTTGGCTTCCCCATTGTTGTAGTTCACCACTTTGGTGGGCACCGGGGCTGGATATGTGTCGCGAGTTGCATTGTGTGTTATGAACCCACCATCACTGAAAGCACACACACACACACACGTAAGACATTTTCAATGCTATGCTCTGTAAAATTTCCCTTGTTTTCAAGCATTGAAGAAATTAAGAAAACAAAAACAAGCTAAAACCCAAACAACAAAGGAAAAAAAAACCCATACAAAACAAAAATGACCACCAAAAAAACGCTCCAAACAACCCCCCTCCACCCCTATTCCTTGCAGAAACCTGAGTTCAGCATTGAATTCAATCAATAATGAATATGCAAGCCCTGATATTTACAAACTAAGTGCCACCCCTGCCTAAGTTATACACGACACCCCTTTCAAAGTAATACACGACACCCCTTTCTAAGTAATACATGACACAAACTACCTATCCATCCTTTTAAATCAGAGGAGACAGACCACTTCATACTCTTTAACAATCAACAGGAGGCCTCACACAGGGATCAGTGACCTATACAATCATGTACACCACACCACCCAACCCCAAGGGACAAACATCTTTCTGAAACAGGCACTTGATCTTCCACAGGCCTTCCAAACGACAAAGCTATCATCACTCTGCAATATGTAGCTCAGAGTGATTATCACTTCAAGGTGACATACACGACAAGGCACACTCTGATAAGAACTGAGAGGGTGCATTACTGCCTGAAACCCCCTGGCTCTCCAAGCCCAATGCTTACATTTGTTCTTGCCGGAAAGTGCACTTCAGTGTCCCCACTTCAATACATTACATGACTACAAGTAAAACTCAGTTAGAGGTTGAAGACAAGAACCACATGACGTGGGTGTGACACAGGTGGAGATTTTAAGTTGGGAGGGAGGGAGAGGGAGGGAGGGAGGGCAAGAGAGGGAGGGAGGGAGGGAGAGGGAGGGAGAGAGAGAGAGAGAGAGGGAGGGGGGGGAGGGAAGGGAGAAAGAGAGAGCGACTCACACACACACACACACACACACACACACAGATAGAGATGCTTTGCTCTGCTGTTTTATTATATTTCGAAGCGCTCACATTTGTGCAAGATTGAAAAGTTTTGCCTTTATCTTTTTTTCTTTGTTAGAATCCTTAAATTACTGATCAACAAAATAATAAATATTGTCATATCACAAACACACACAGAGTCCATGGTATGTACGGTTAAACCAATCAGTTGGATTATGTTTAGGCTCATAGTGGGTAATTTCTATAATGAAAACCATACAAAAAAAAAACAGCTGGCAGAGAAAAAAAAAGGAGCACACTCTGTTTGCCACACTAAGATTTGCACAGGCTTAACGTGTTCACTGACACGGCCCACCATACAATCTAAACACACACATCCATATGTACCATCTGGAAATAAAAACTTGACTTTTGATTTTGACTTTCTCACACACACACACACTTTGCTCACACTTGTAACTGGTTTCACTACACAAACAACTCTGGCAAGTAACTTTCCACAATACACTAATCCTCAGACATACATCTGCTGATAATGTGGGCACGTGCTCATTCTAAAACAAGCTGATGTACTTTTAAGCTGGAAACTTTCAGATCAACATCACACGCTTCCCTGGTGCCATATCAACTACATTTTCAACTTCCACATCAACATCCAGCCTACCCCATCCACATCATCAATTCCCTGGAGTGTTCTTGTCTCAAACAACGTAAAGAAGCATTTACAACACTCTCAGCAAGTCAGTTCCAGCTCTGTCATCCCTCTCTCACCACCAACGATGCCTGTATCAATGCCTAACAACATCTTTTTTCTCTCTCCACTCAAGATGGTGCTTTGTAACTTGTACAGTCAGAAATCCAGGCCTCCTACACTCAGGTGTCTGTTTTATGAGCCACATTCTCCCTCCCCCGTGCCACAAAAAGAGCGCGACAGCAACAGACAGTGCCAACCTGTCTCTCATTCTCTCTCCCTCTCTGTGTGCATTCAATCCAACCAACCATACATTCTGGCATCCAAGACCTCTGCCAAACATTCCTCCCCCTCCTTGCGCTTCACCCCCTGCCTTGCCTTGCCTCCAAGTTTCTAGGTTCCTCTCCCGAGCTGCTGCATGTTTTCCTCTGTTATTGTTCCCTTTACAACTGCACTCTTCTTGCTTACTCGTGCTGTCTTCACCTTGCTGTTTTGACTCTACCAAACCAGCTTTCTTTCTTTGTTTTGATGGGGTTTTTTTGGTTGTTGTTTTTTAACCACTTTACGACTTCAAAGATAGAGATCACAGAGACTTTCATGTTTCTGTTGCTTTAAGACCCGCACTTTTCTGTGTCAAACACATTCACTTCCTTCTTTTTATGTCATACCATGCTGACATGAAAGGATTTAGGTGGAAGAATGTGATGCTGGAAATGTAGAGCATGCTACACATCGCTGCCTACCCAATTGCCCACACACAGGTGTTCATGACTGCATGTAAAACTACCTGCATACAAATATGTTTGTCTGAGCCTGACAAAGAAAAATATATGGAGATCTATTATCCACACACATATATATGTACAACCATGTATATAACAACAGTAATGCCTATCTCATACAAATAAATATAAAAAGTATGTGTATATGTATACATGTGTTTCTTACACAAAACAAACATATAAGAATATCGTTATACACAAAACAAAAAAATGATAACACTGAAGAAAAAAACCAACAAATATCCTCTGGGTTATTTTTCCATCAGCAAAGGACGATATAAGAAAGAGCAAAAACCAACTGAAAATGAGGAGTTACATCAATATACTTTTTCACTAAATCAAACTCTTCTTTTGGTTTATCGGCTAGAGCTCCGAGGTTCACCTATGGTGAGATTTTGCATACACGGCCATTTTTGCCCACCATGAAGGTAGCCGCATTCCAACATCGGGGACTTTCACTACTTATCTTCTTGCCATCTTTTGCCTCTTCCCTTCTACCACTAAGCTCTCTCCTCACAGCCATCTCTTCTCTACACATCACTGCTAAAACTTTGTTTTTCTGAAAATCTTCAGAGCGAGAAACAATGATACACAGACACAATGGTCTTGTGGCAAAATAAGCTCTAAGCAAAATCAAGCATGTGGAGTTGGGGGAGTGAAGGTAAAACCCAAGGCTAACTAATGAGTGGATCACAAATAAGATCAGGCTGGCCCAGAAGCCATGGTTGACTGCCTGTATCCCTCACTCATCAGCCACATGGCCCATTAGTGTGTGCTACCACTAACACTAGTGTGGAGTCTACCAGTACAGCATCACAAGCTTTGTGCTTCAACCCAACCGCAGCAAAGTGGAACAAATTCTCTTTACAATTCCACCTTCACAGCAACAGATACAACAACAAAATATGAACTGCAACTCCTCAGAATACTATTAGTATTACCACGATGAATTAAAGACAGGAAGTGGACAATCTGAATTAATACTATAGTAGGTAGCTTAAAGAGGATTAACCTCTTAACTGCCCAGTGCAAGTGCACCCTATATGCCGGGGAATAAGTTCTTATGTACCACTGCTATGTTTATATCCCTCGTACTCAGAAACTACTACATGAATATTCCCGATAGTCTACCCAATGACAGTATATATATTGTAGATTACTTCGAGGCAAGCTCAAATTAGTTAGCATGATATTTCACTGCGAAAAAATATTTAAAATGTAAAAAATCGACCATAAATACGATTTCTTCATCACCACTGTCATTCTGAGTACCTCCCCATCACAATAATGTCAAACATATGTCTAGGCCAAATCCCATTCATTGTTTTTTAAATACACGATCTCCTGAATCATACACAATCGTTTTTATCACCTTAGGGAGTTTTATTTGCCACTTTTACAGCTGTGTAAAGTTATTTATGCCTTCAACAAGAAATGTCAGCCATTCTGAACAAGAACTTCCCAAGCAGTCATGCATAAAAACACAAAATACGAGCGAAGAAACGATCGTTTTTGAAACGGATTTTGCAACTAGATGTTGCCAAGCAACAGGAGAGTGACATCCATTAAATTTGGAGTTGTTTCCCTTTAACTGTAGTCAAGGAAGCAGGCTTGTTTACTTCGGTTTGACACCCCGGAAATTTTCCGGGTTGTTGGCGTATAGGGTGCACGTTTAGCCCCGGAGAATTTCCGGGGTAAGGCAGTCTAGTGGTTAATAAAAACGGTTTTGATGATGCCAGTTCATGAGTAGTATTTGTTATGACCTTGTGTAAATTAAAACTTGTGTGTTCAGGCATGTATTCTGAGAGTTTATGGGACACCACTAGAGAGTATAAATAATATTATAATGAATTTAATGCTGTATTACATGAAATGAGAGTAAAAGACAGAAGAGGGAGAGAGGATGGCAGGAAAGAGAACACACACATATATATATATATATATATATATATGCCTGGGCCCTTTTCTAATGGGATTATGAAGTACAACCAGCCACACACACACACACACACACACACACACACATAACACATGTATGACGTAGGCAATAGAACTGAATAATGCAACATGTCCACAAAGAAACACTGAGCTACCTAAGAAAATGTTTGAATTTGTTTTTGGGACAATGTAATCTGTTTAAACTCTCTTAAAAGGTTCAATATCTTGCTAGACCAGGCATAGTTCATTTATTTCTTGTCACCCTCAACAAATTTACTTTTAAAGGAGAGAGAGAGAGAGAGAGAGAGAGAGGAGAGAGAGAGAGAGAGAGAGAGAGAGAGAGAGAGAGAAGAGAGAGAGAGAAGATGAGAGAGAGAGAGAGAAAGAGAAAGAGAGAGAAAGAGAGAGAGAGAGAAAAGAGAAAATGTATACACATATATGCATGCTTGACTGAAAGTACAAAGATGTCAAGTGTGTGCACACATGCATGCGTGTGTGTGTGTGTGCATGCTTGTGTGTGTGTGTTATGTATGCATACATGTGCGAGTAGATGCGAGTATGCATGCAAACTCATGCAGGCATATAAGCATGAATTTGACTCTAATCTGTGCTCGCACTCATAAATGCGGCGGCATACACTCATAAAAAAACAAGCACACAATGCATACAAAAAGACCCAGATGTCTCTCTCAAACCACAAAACCCTAGAGTGACTCTGAACGAAACCTAACAGGCACTAGGTTGGAAGCACTGAAAGATCTGGGAGAGGACTGGAAGCGACCATGATCAATGCCCACAAAGGTGTCTGCTGTCTGCCTGCCGTGACTGTGGTGTTGGTGTTGAAAAGAACTGTCACACAGCAGGAGGGTGCTCCAACCTATCAAGGCCCATTCCAGGGGTGACAGGTACACAACAGCCTTCACTCCTCACCACCTGAGAAAACTTCATAAAGCTTTTGTTATACCGCCACGTACCATCTTTTGTTTGCTAAATCCTTCATACACACACACCTCTTCTGATAGATCTATAGATGCAATAGATGGTGTCGCTTGCCTGAGAAAGGCTGACTACTAACAGTCACAGGGAGTCACCTATTTTTATGTGTCAAATACTTCATTTTGAATATACAAATTTGATGAAAAACACTTCTTAGTTTCTCCCTCTCACTTCTCTATGTGTGTGTGTGTGTTTGTTTAAAAGTGTCTGATTTTGGCAGTTGGATAGTGATACACAGTTATATATATATATATAGATATATAGATATATATATAGATATATAGATAGAGAGAGAGAGAGAGAGAGAGAGAGAGAAGAGAGAGAGAGAGAAAGAGAAAGAGAGAGAGAGAGAAAGAGAAAGAGAGAGAGACTTCCACCACTTATAAGATGGTGTATACACACACTCGCACATTTTTATTCAAATACATGCCTATCTATGTTTGATTTTTTTCTAGTTAAAAGCAATCTAACAATCAACAAAAGACAACACCCCCCTCACCCCCCCCCCCCAACAGAAAAGATAGAGAGAGAGGTGTATTGCATGTATGTGCACATGCATGTTCATGCATGGGTGTCTGAGCCCTTTCATGGTCCCAGAGGTTGACAAAGTCATATATATATATGCATCATGAAGAATGATGCATTTTATATTTACTGACACAAGTGCAAATGCACACCACGGAATAAAGTTTGATGGACATGTAGATCTATAAGAAAAACTGATGGTGTGGGTAAAATACAGCAAGACAGACACATTCTCACACACACATACACACACACAGAGCGAATAATACATAATTTGGAACCAATCTGAGCTAACTACAGGCCAGATTTCATGATGACAGTTATCCTGTGAATGGACCGTTTTTCACAGCTCCAAGACCCGCTCCTTCCCAGTCCTAAACAGCGTCCACTAATTGCTATGTCTTCCTGAGCACTGCGATTATCACCGACTCCACCAACACACTGATGACCCTTTACACCGACCAGAAACTGGTTCACTACCAGCAATTTACCAATCTTGAGCAAGCAGTGTACACACGTTTTGTATACCATATGATGGGTAGACTGGCTTTCTTCAAGACAGCCAGAAAACTAGTACCAGAGACAGGTACTTTACAGTGCTAACCAGTGCCTTGCTGAAATCCTTTTATCACAGGCATGAGAGAAACTGGACACCCTGGCTGTCCATCACCTCCTCATCAATGGCAATGCAGCCCTCTCATGAAAACTTGCTCATGTACATGGTCTTTGAGGTCAAGTTCTTCTTAAGCGTGCTTAGAACTGAATCAATGCTATCCCCACACAGTATTGCTCTTGTACTCCCCCTTCTGTTTCCTGAAATTTCAATGGCTACAGGAATGCACAATGTTATGCAAAGCGTTTAGGAGCATCATGACGATTTATGAGATCATAATTTATGCAAAAAAGTGTACAATAGGAAGCATAATTTATTGGATGCTGATGTTTTATTTATTATCATCCCTTTCAAAAGTTACTACAGCTGTTGCAATCTCTCTTGCTCAAGCCACACTCTGGCTTGTCATATGACATTCCCAGGACCAGAAGTCCATAGGGAGCTTACCAATGTTTAGTTGCTGCTGGGATACCAGCCAGAGGGTTCCCGGTGATGTTCAGTGGTGCCTGCTCTGAGCTAACTTGCCCAAGACACCACCTACTAAGCTCCCTTCTGACAACAATAGCTTAGAAGTCGCTGAGCCAGACTGAGTGAGATGCCCACCTATGATGGTGACCTCAACAATGTCACTCCAACATTTTCCTGTGAGCTTCCAACCCCAAAGACTTTGATGTTAACTCACCAAAAGTACAGAAGCGTATGGGAACAGAAACCAAAATAGATGTCAAAATGAGACCAGAGCAACCAGAGCCACTGAAACTGAGACAATTTTTCTTGTACTGCACGATGATCAAAATAGTGATGAGAATGTAAGAAAGCTGCTATGGAAGTGCACCTGCTTTGAGACTACTTGACAGGGCTGTATTATTGAATTTGATTCAATAAAGTTGTTGGCAAGGACATGTACTTCTCTTTTTTATTTTATTTTTATACATGAACAGAGAAGAGAGACTGTGAGTGAGCTGGATGCTGGATCATGAGTTATTGTTATACAAAAAATAAACTCCCAATGTATCTTTAAAAAAAACCAAACTGTTAACTTGGATTCCATTTCATACAACCCCGAATGTGGTTAGAGTACAAATCTGTGTTGCTTTCATACCAAAACCTTGCCTAACTGGTTCCCTATTCTTGACAGAACTTATCAACAAGGGCCCAGTTGAAACCTGACTATGCCCCTCCATCATTCATGAAATAAGCTGGAACCACCACCACCACACTCTGCTGTCCAGCACTCTTATCTGTCTATGTCTTAGTAATATTATCCAAACCCACCACTGCATGCATTGGCATGAAATCCATCAACTCAACCAAACAGGGCCGCAAAGACAAAGACTGGCAATGGGTGCACAAGCCTGGAGATGGATGGAGGTTGCTTTTCCATCCCCGCTATAGTAATGGGACCCATCACTGCTGACCGTATTCAGAGAGGCAATACAGCATGTTGGCACATTCATCAATTACATAACCACAGGCTGCACACACTGGTGGAAGTCCATTACATACTTTTTTTTCCATTCTGTGGATAGAGCTCAAACATTCACCAATGGTGAGATTTTGTATATATATATATGCAACAACTGTTTGCCTAACATTATGGAAGCCACATTTTGACTTTGGGCATGATGTGTAAACTTGACACCAGTGACTGAGTGTGCATTGTTGTCATCCATTCCTATGGGCATGTAATGGCCTACTCTTCCAAAAGGTGAAAGAAGTTTTAACATGTACACAAGATTTTTTCATGTGTTCATACACAGGGACTCAGGGTCTCATCTGAAGGACTTTCAGGTAAACGGAGCCAGTACCGCTTTCCCCCAGCCAAGTTACAGTTCCCCCAGTTCACCCAGCTGTAAATGGGTACCTGCCCTCTTTAGGGTCAGGGAAGGTAAAGCAGCGAGGGAGAGGAGATGGGCGCCGCCCTCAATATGCTGGCCCTAGAGAAGTGAGGTCTCTGACGCCTCGCTCCCCTACGACCTTATAGGTTATGGGACTCCTTTACCTTACCTTACTGATGTTAACTCAAGGGGAAAAATCCCCTCCAATGGCGTCTTGGTGGTGGCTCGAACCTGTGCCATCAGTTCACAAGCTCAACACTCTAACCACTTGGTCTATCCTCCTTCCCCCTGTCTTGTTCCATTAAGTCTACATCATCTTGCTTCATTCTGATTTTACTTGTGTACTTTGCATGGTTCAAATGCAGGTACTGAATTCTTGTTAGGTCAAAATGTTTCCAGCACAAAAGCCACAATGCATTTGCTATTCTGTCAGCTGTAGTGTCAAATTCTGATCTGCTTGGATCAATTATGAACATTTTGAATATAACCCCCCCCCCCCCCCTCCCCTTAACAATCCCTTAGGCACTTGTTTCTGCATAAGATGCAACAAAAGTAAACAACACCCTACCCATCCACCCCCCACCCCACCTCCTCCACAAGAAACCCCCCTCCCCTGCTCCCCAACAAACCCCCCTCCCCCGCTCCCCAACAACCCCCCCCCCCCCCACCTTCAAACCCGACCATAAAATCTGAAGCAAAGAAAGGCCTGTACACATGATCTCAAACAAGCAGACAGTGAGGAGTATAGCAGAGAGAAGACAGGCAGGCAGGTGAACACAGACAAAGACAAGAAAGGAGCAAAATGGCACCTGGATACCTACCTGCCACAAATCAAGCTGGCACTTTTCCCCATGGCTGATCAGCAGCAGTGATAGGGAGGGAAGAAACCCTCACCAGTAACAACCACAACACTTTCAACACGCTCAATGCTCTTCTCTCTCCGTCCACTTAGGCATGACTAAAACCTCCTGATAGAACGTCCTATGCAGAGATGAAGCAAATGTCTAAAATTGAAAGATGGGTTGAAAAATAGGAGGTGAAAGGATTTCACCAAAGTGCCACTGTAGCCGTTTTCACATGTATGTACAATTTCTGAAAATTTGAAGATGATTGTATCAGGAGTTCCACTGTAGCTGCTGTTTTCACTTGTGTCTTTGTCACTACTACAAGAATCATGGGCTCAAAATTATGTATTATACTGCAATATTATTACACTTCTAAGGTTTTGTTATAAATCCATTCACAATCCATTCACAATCCCAAAACACTGGCTTCCTTCAGCATTGTCATATCTCTTCTCAGACATGATTTTCAAAATTTACTCTTTTTTTGGTTTAAAAATTGTTCCTAGGTATGCTTTATGGTTTCTATTTTTTTCCTTCAACAAATCCATTGTGTCAATAAACTTCCTCCTTATCTAAATAGTAAGGTGTGTCAAGCAAATGTCAATAGAATTCAACATTAAAAAAGAAAACTCAAGTCAAAATGAAATAAATTCTCTTCCCCCCCAAAAAACAACAACAAAAAACACACACAAAAAGAAAACAGATGGGAATGGGTCATAAACTAGTAGTGAAATCTAATCTTTCATGAGAAAATGTCAGTTTAAAACAAAAAACCTCCTTTAAAAAAACAACACCTATCACAATAACATACAACCCATTACTTTCCCTTTACCACTGGAGTAAACCTTTTCTAACTTCTCAACAAAACTTGCAACAACCAATTAATTAGTACATGTAGACTACAAACTGAACTCTGCAACAACAAGTGGATGATTTTTCTCTCTCTCTAGCATTTTCTCCAACAACAAAAAACAAGAGGTTAAGACTGCAAAGAAAACACACATGAAAACCTCCAAGCCCCTCAGGTTAAGAGTTAAACCTTGGCATCACTGTCAGTCAGTCCACCTCTGGTAGTCTTTTGAAACAGCCTGTCTGTCTGCCTGTCTGTAGTGCTCAATGCAGATAGACACTAATAGTAACAAAGACACAGAACCACACAGGCTTAAACAAGACTGAGCTTCCTGGGTGCTTTACACTACACTCACTGTCTACAGTACTTGAGGTTTGGCAGCAATCTGTCTTGGATAAAACCTGGCTTTGTGTTCCGGCCCTACCTACCCGTTTGGGAAAACATCTGCCCCACAAAGCTAAACCCCCTTGAGTAAAAGGAAACATTATGGATGGTCAAGATGGGAAAGGGGAGGGAGGGAGACATGTATGCAAAGACAGTTTTCAATGTGATTTCTTCCAGAATGTTTTTGTTGCTACGTCAAGAGGTCTAATCCCTGGCTCCAACCCTAACCAGCTGGTGTCAATCAGTTCTGAAAGCTCCCTGTCTGAATAATTAACTTGTCTATTCATAGGGTGCCCTGTGCAGTGTGCCTGCCAGCTAGGCTCTTGAAACCGAATTCTAACTTTTGTCGCTTCATTTGTACGTTCTCCTCAAGATTTATTTTCAATGCATAATTTTTTGTTGTGTGCAGGATCACATTCACACACACACACACACACACACACACACACACACACACACACACACACACACACACACACACACACTCTAATACAACAAAAGACTACCTCTTGTCACTCGAGCCATACTATTCTATAATATCCAGTCACCCCCCACTTTCTGACCACAGCATATTGAAAATGAACAAGTCAGGACTGGCGGATTTACAGTGATAAAGTGCTTTATCTGCTTCACCTCCTCAAGCAGCTATATCAACAGGCAATGTCAATATTATTCGGCTATATTAACAATACACCTTAAACTGATAAGATAGGACACAATGATTTACTTTTACAATATTGTATGAATGCTTGTTCTATACCCCCTTCCTACACCTCCTTCCTACTCCTAAGACACTTCCACCACACGTCCCCCACAAAGATCACTTCAGGCCTAGTGCTCAGTCATCTACTAGTTCTCTCTTCACATATCTATACACCACATACTAAGGTATTACAAGAAAATCCAGTAGTTACCAAACTGTACTTATAGTTGGTCATTTGCCAGCCATTTCAACTTCAGTCTTTTCAGCCAGCTAGAAAAACACAGACTACAACAGCAGTTACCTAAACTAGACTTTTATTTTGAAGTATTTTTCTCCCCTCGCTTATCTTTCTTTTTCAAGCAAATGTTTTCACGCATGTTTGCCAAAGAAACATGCAGGTACACATATATAACACCTTATGCAGAAATGATTCCCAGAGTGTTAACATTTCACAGGTCGTTAAGACAGGTTTGTGAGTTCATGGCTGATGGAGAACGATGGCAGAGGACACTGCAGGCA
Source organism: Rapana venosa (assembly GCA_028751875.1). Lineage (NCBI taxonomy): Eukaryota > Metazoa > Mollusca > Gastropoda > Neogastropoda > Muricidae > Rapana > Rapana venosa. Next base: position 67,831,335 of record CM054136.1, on the reverse strand, counting down.
GCTATTTTCCTGTTCTCCTTTTGCCTGGTTGATGGGTGCTCGGAAATGTAAAAAAACCTAGTCCCTGCTGTTACTGCCACCATACAGCAAGCTCTCCGCAGTTTGTTGCATGAAACTTTTTTCTTTTTGGACTTACTTTTAACACTGCAATCATTCTTGAGTGCGTGTCTTTTCCTTTCTTAATATCTTTCTTTCAATCCACTCCTCCTTAGACATCCCCATTTCTTTCCCTTCACACACACACACGCACACACTTTCTCTCACTCTCAGTAAAAAACACTCACACATTTCTGTGTTTTTTTCTTTTCCTCCAACAGTTTTCTTAAATACTTTCTTCACACATTACTGATGTAATTTTACTAATCAACTTACTTAGATCATAGTTATACTTGCTCATTTATCCCAAAATACATGATACCAACACAGAGTCAGTGTACTGTCAGCATAAAGCTTCCACTTTCAGCCAGCATTTACTCCTTGGTGACAAGCGAGGCAAGTTCTAAATCCAGCTGAAAAGTCTTGATTCCAGTCTGCCCGTCTTATAAAATAGGATCTTGTTGGCTGAAACTTATGAGAAGGGAGGTGTTGGTTTTTAAAAAAAAAAGAGTTGAAGTATTGCCAGGATATGAATTGACACCATATATATCGTTTTCAGTAACAATCTTGCAGCTATTGGAGGTTACTAGCAGATTCATCCCAGGACACTGACATGAATTACAGAAGCACAGCTTATGATCAGTCTAGTTCTATATCTTCAAGACAGAGTGGAGCTAGCCTTCATCACCACTGTCCCTGGCCTGAGGTTTCAATAATGTGCTTTCAACAGCTACAAATTCTGTGAAGTTGCATCGTTTCTCTGTATTCTATCCTGGTAGAATCAGGCCCTGTCTCTTCTGTTGCTTCCATTTTCCAAACTTCATTGTTCAGCAATTAACATGCAAGCAATACAGCTTTAACTTGCTGCAGTTTTTCAAAAGTTTTTGTTTTTGTTTTTTGCTTCTTATGGTTTTTCCAACTTCCTGCACTTGTCTTTTTTTGGTCTCTCTCTCTAACTGTATTTTCTGTCTTCTGTCTGAAGACATTTCATCTAAAAAAAAACACAACACTCGATAACAACAAAATAAAAACAGCCCCCCCCCCCCCCCCCCCCCCCCCGAAAAAAACCCAACCAACAACAACAAAACCAACAAAACCACCTCAAACAAACAAAAAATGAACTTAAAAAAATACCACACCTACCATACGCACCATCACAAAAAACCCCCAAACACACACCAATCTGCTCAGACCTACGACCAGAAGTTACTCTGCTGTCATGGTTTTTGTTTCCAGCACTGAGAGGACAGACTTAACAACGGCATCCACTGACACAAACTTCATTGCTAAGGGCCCTTTCTCTGGCACAGATTGGGTGGCAAGCTGTAGAAACCAGGAACACACACACACACACACCAGATAGACTGAGCAGAGCAGTATTCTGCCCATGGGGCTCAACACCGCTCCTGAACTACCACATCTGGCTACTCCTATGTTCTTGCTCTTCTCCCAACTGTCACTTTATTCGTTTTGAATGATACTGAGTGTCAAAATTTGTCCCACCAACTGCGTATGCACAGGGTATGTACAGGAAAACAACACATCCATCAGAAACAAAACATAAACCACTGTTATTGATGCGCGGTTAAAACAAAATCCCAAAGCTATGGATCATTACACACGAAGATCTATGCTGCTCTATTCAGTCCCACACTTTGTTCGTGTTTTTCTGGGTGGCTAAACTTCACAACACAACACTAATGGATTTTTTGTTCTCTCTCTCTCTTCTCACTATCCCGACATACAACATGTTTCAGAAAATGCCAACCGTACAAATCGCTTGGTCCTAGCCACACGCAAGTATGTATCCGCAATTCAACCTTGCTGCCAGTCTATAGATACAGGTGTGCAACAGTGATCCTACTGATCAGATCCTACCCTTTGTTCAGGCCACAACAGTATATTTATACTGGTGTGTGTGTGTGTGTGTGTGTGTGTGTGTGTGTGTGTGTGTGTGTGTGTGTGTGTGTATGTGTGTGACTGTGTGTGTGTGTGTGCGTGACTGTGTGTGTGTGTGTGTTTAAAAGCCATAAACTTAAATTACTGAGGGTTTTACTCTGGTCATAAAATGTACATGTGATATATATATTACATACACCCAGCACACCCCACACAGTGCTGATCACTCTTGTCTATGACTGTGTACATTCAGTACAACCGCAGAGCTCTCTCAGTCTCACCTATACATTTTATCCCCTCTCCTCCTCCTCCCTCTCCCTTTTTTCTTCTCCCCCCCCTCCCCCTCTCTCTGCCCACCCCCTCTCTCTCTCTAACCATATCAGTATGGCCACATTGCACACCTGAGAGGTTTTCAGTCATCCATCACAGCACTGTCTGGTGTCTGCTGGCCCACCACCACAACACATGCTCACCCTGTCTCTCTACAGACTGATCAGTTTTTGCACAGAAAGGAGTGAAGGAAAGGAAGGGATAGCGGTTGTGTTACACTAAATCTCACCACTGGTGAGCCTTGGAACCCCTGGGAGCTCTACCCCAGAAACAAAGGGGGGGGGGGGGGGGGGGGGGGGGGGGGGGGGGGGGGGGGGGGGGGAGGGGGGGGGGGAAGGGGATGGAGGGGGAAGGGGGGAGGGGTAAAGATACCACATGGCAAAGCATAACTGACTTCAATCACCATATTGTGATATATTTTTTGTTAACTTAGTAGTAAACCTCCCTAATCTTCCAGAATTGAAAACATATCATGACTTGGCAGTGTGTGTGGGGGGGGGGGGGGGGGGGGGGGGGGGGGGGGGAGGGGGGGGGAGAGGGAGGAAGAAAGCTCTTTATGGCTGACTGAAAGTGGTGTTGTTGTCAGGGCTTGTTTTTTTAAAATTATTTTTTATTTTTAAATATTGGCGCCATAATCCTGTATACGTATATACTCTGGCATCACACTTGCTATTGAACCTGGCATTACTGCTGCCATCATACACGCGCGCATGCACGCACTCACGCACACTTGTTTAATTGGTTTCTTGTTTGGTTGTTTGTTTGTTTTCTTTGGTGAAACTTTCTTTGGGGGAAGAAGGGGGGTTGTTTTGTAGCTTTTGGTCAAATGATCAACATTTTTTCACAATAAACTACAACAATAACAAAAACTGAGCACACACACAAATTTGTCATAAACAAGCAACACCCCCCCCCCCCCCCCCCCCCCCGCCAAAAAAAACACCAAAACTGAAAAAATGCCTACTGCCCCCCCTTCACCTTCTCTAACACCAAAGCTAAGAAGAAAGCCCTAACAAAAACAAACATAAAATAGCCAGGGGGGGGGAAGCTTAAAAAAACAACTAAACCATAAGGTGGACATGGGGTAAAAGGAGATCAGGGAGGGTGGAAAAGGGGGAGAGGTGGGAAGGAGGAGAAAGATTACCTCCCCCCCCAAAAACTCCCCACACCTAAGTGGAAGCAACTCTTAGCTTCTCTCTGTCTTTCTCTCTCTGTCAGCCAAACAAGACCAAGCCTACTTCACTCTGTCAGGACCCACAGCACTAGCTGAAACGAGCAGAGAAACAGGCCCTCCCCTCGCCTGGTACTGCCCCTCACCACCCCCCTCTACACTTGACCCCCCTGCGAAAAACTTAATGGAGCACACCACCGGGTGTGCCTGGCCGTGCCTGAGCTCCACAGGGGGAGACAATCACCTGGTCCCAGACCCAGCCCCACCTGATCCTTCCTTCCCTCCCTCCCCAATCCTGTCACTGACCCTTTGGCACCTATCATTTTCCCTACTTCACCTGTCAGACCCCCTACAGGGCCCCCCTCCCTTGTGTGGAGGGAAGGGGGCAAGAGGGGAGAGAGAGAGAGAGAGAGAGAGAGAGAGAGAGAGAGAGAGAGAGAGAGAGAGAGAGGAGAGAGAGAGAGAGAGAGGAGAGAGAGAGGAGAGAGAGAGAGAGGGAGGGAGAGAAGAGAGAGAGAGAGGGAGGGAGAGAGAGAGAGAGAGAGAGAGAGAGAGAGAGGAGAGGAGAGAGAGAGAGGGGGGGGAGAGAGAGAGGGGGGGGGGAGAGAGAGAGAGAGAGAGTGAGAGAGAGTGTGTGTGTGTGTGCACACGCGTGTATTCTTTCACTACAATGAAAATTTGTGGAAGAAATCTCTTTTTCATTTCCTTTTCAACTGACCCTACTAGAAAAAGTCTGCAACATTTTTTTTTTCCATTACAACTTACACAAGAACTTTTAAGTTGAACACACAAATGGTCAAAGTTACAAATTATGCATTCAGAAGTTACATCTGCTGTCATTTGCAACAAGAGATATATGGCTATAAACAGAGGTCCCATGTGTGGTCACATGTAGAACATCTCGCGCACAAGTTAAAACCTGTTTTGCCTTTTAGAAGAGTAGGCCATTGTGTTCCAGTTGGAATGGATGACAAAATTTACAAAACCACATGCACATAGGGACTGAACGTAAAAAAAGAACAGCACACGAGTGCTTATTCCACTATCCTTGAAATAAAAGAAATTTCTCTTTTTTGTGAGTGACTTATTTACATATATGTAGAAGAGTCAAACTCTCAAATAAATCTGTCATGTTTAGGCTGGGTACTGATCATATTGGTCTTTTTGATTATCACAGGGTAAGGTACTCAGTTGTACACAAGTTCACTGTAGATCATCCACAGGCAATGAGAGGGGAAAGGTATCCCTGTATTGTATCTGCCATTATTTCAGCCTGGCTTTTTTCCAATGTCATATGATACTTAAATGAAGTTCCGTACCCTATGTTGGTCTGTCAGCAATATCAGTTTTCCCTGGTGTAGCTGTCTGATTGTTTTTTGCTTCCTGCTTTAAGTAAACTGCATAGAGATCCATGCAATAAAATCAAACTGCATAGAGATCCATGCAATAAAATCAAACACAATATCCTTTGCTTTCAGGAAAAAAAATCTTGAAAAATACCAAAACTGCTCAAATTTCCGCGACTGGATGTTGATGGTAAATTGACATGATTGATGAGAACTTGCAATGTGATTCACAAATTGATGCATTCCCTGTATTCTAACCATGTAAAAATCGGTTAAAACAATAACTATGGAATATTTTTACAAGTCGGAATAAACAGGTCTGAAAAGACCATCTGAAGGTTGAAAAGGACAGGGTGTCAGTAACTAGCACCAAACTGTGTATCCTTTGACTACATTCTTAATGTGTCTGGCCAATTCTAAAGCATTGATGAATTGATAAGCAAGGTCATGTTGACTGGCTTTTTGTCTGTCAACAAATTGCTTTGACAAAACCAAATCCTGTGGCATGATAATGCATGAAGTCAGCCGGGCCAGCAAAGACCGTAGAAAATGGAGGAGGATCATTTTACTATCACTGTATCAGTATCATTGGGCATAGCAGCTAACACAGAACTTGGTGATGCCAACAGGTGGGACACCAGTGTGTGTGCATGTGTGTGTTTGTATGTGTGTGTGTGTGTGTGTGTGTGTGTGCTTTTGTTTGTCAAATATTTCCATTTTCAACAACAAGAGCAGCAACAAAAAGACAGAGAAACACAGCTCTAATCATTGTGCAGGCACTTCAATTAAATACAGTCTACAAAACCAGGTCAACCAATTTCATTCTTAGTTCCAACCTTCCTGAGAAAAAATAAACAAGAACAACCGTCCACCCAGGCACGAGTGACTGTGGGAAACTTCTCAAGATCACACTTATCATCAGAAAGGTGAAGTCCAGTAATGATAATAATATGGAACAAAGTTTCAACAACTGTATGTGATTATTCAGCTTCATTTCACACATTATTCTTAGTACATACAGCTGCATGCGCCCACAGGACCACTTACACACTCATAATACAGAAAAAAGCACGCTCACTGAAAAGACTGTATGAAGAAGATGTGAGAAGAACGTTGTGGGGGAGGGGGTAGGCAGGAGAGGTCAGAACATACAGAGGCAGGGATTGAGAGAGAGACACACACAGAGGGAAAAAAAAGACAAGCCCAGACATAGACATACACAGGCAAACAGAATCACAGAGGGGCGGGGGAGAGAACTTGGAATTCGGAACTGGAGAGAGAGAGAGAGAGAGAGAGAGAGAGGAGAGAGAGAGAGAGAGAGAGAGAAGAGAGGAGAGAGAGAGAGAGAGAGAGAGAGAGAGAGAGAGGAGAGGGGGAGGGGGGAGGGGGGAACAACAAAAATGTGCTGCACTTGGGGTTACATTCTCTTCTTGGGGGAAGCAGCCAAAATTTCACACAAATAAGTCTGCCATGACTGAAGATCACATACAATACATTGCTAAAAATTGGGGATTCAGAGATAATGTCAATGACTGGCAACACTCATAATGTCAAGGCAATAACTGGGAAACAGTGATTACAGTTTAAAACTAATCGCATCACCAGTCAACACCAACAACAGCATCAACTTCAGTCCAATCATCAGTCTAACATACATTATTATCAACTTGAGTGGAAAAAACAAAATCCCATGGAGAATGGCAGATATATAAATTCCATACATTATTATATACACACAGCGAAGCAAGACTAGACAGTCCCATATCATATTGATACACCAACCCACCAGAATGTATTCCTGCATGCGTGTGTTTTAAATTAAAAAAATTTTTAATTTCATTCTTTTATATCAAGGATAATGGAATAAGCACGTATGTGCTTTTTTACATCCAGTCCCCATGTGTATGCGGTTTTGTGAATTCTGTCATCTGTTCCCACTGGCACACAATGGCCTACTCTTACGAAAAGCGGAACAGGATTTAACGTGTGCGCAAGATGTTCTGCGTGCGTTCACACACAGGGCCTCGGTTTATAGTCTCATCCGAAGGACTTTTGGAGAGAGTGGAGTCTGCACTGATGTTAACTCCAGGGGAAAATATCCCTTTGAACGGGAATCAAACCCGGGTTGTCAGATTGCGAGCGCAATGTTCTAACCACTAGGCTATCCCATCCCCCTGTGCATGTGTGTGTGTGCTTGCATGCATGTATGCATGTGTGAAGATCAAAACTCTGTTATACTTTTTCATCACTGGCTGGATGTGTGTACAAGTTGAGTGTAAATGCTTTGGTTCTCACAAGATATAGTGCTAAATAGATTCTATGTATTATTTTTATTTATTATACATGTTTCAGACATAATGCAATATAGAAGACAAAACCACATACTGTTAAACCAGATAAGCCAACAAAAGGCCATTTCACAGATAGAAAATGAATCCTGGGAGATTGGACAGAAAACCATGAAGAGATGACCTTCTTCTTCGTCAAATGCTCAGACAGAAACTATTGTTTGTTATATGAGCGAAGATGCATCATGCTGCCATTAAGCACCTGACAAGTCAGGCCCAGCGCATCCGACTTCGGCATGAGAGAACTGTTATACTTTAAGCCTTTCTGGGAAAAAAAGGCAGGAGAATGGACCAAGAAGGCCAGAAAATAGAAAGGAGGAGGTGACAAAAAAAAAGGAACAAGGCAGAAAAAGAGTGATAGAAAAGAGGAAACTTCTAGCACAGGATTTCCAGAATGTGGGGATGCTATCTATACTGACAGAGAGTTCTATGCATGTAGACTGAGGAAAGGTAAAACTAAAAGGGACAGTGAACTCAAAAAGAAAACAAAATGACAACACAAGCGCACTTCAGTACAATGCACCAATTGAAACAAATGCAAGTTCGCAACAAGGCACAGTGACAAGTACAAACAATAAGATTTCTCTCTCTCTCTCTCTCTCTGTCTCACTCATTCACACATAACACAAACACAACTCTACATGCACACCTACACACAAACATAATATGAACACACACACATTCACACACACATTCCTACATGCACACCTATACACAAACATAATATGAACACACAAACACAGTCTACATGCACACCTACACACAAACATAATATGGACACACACACACTTACCTATGTGCACTCCTACACACAAAGAACACACACACACAAACAAGAACACACACACACTCCACAAACTTGTACTCACTCATCCGACTTCTCCGAGTGGTCGCCGTCATTCCATGAAATTCCTGAAGTCTTGTAGTCGTGCGGTAACGTGGCCCGCACATGGCTATTGACACCGTCACGCCGGTTAAACCCATAATGAGAATGTTCAGAATGACCAGAAAATGTCTGTGATTTGGACAACTGACGGTACCCCTCAATGAAACGCCTCTCCTCCAGAATCGCATCTCTCGACACTGCCCCCACTGTCCGCCGATACCGTTTGCTGGGTGATCTGAAGGTGAGATTAAAGAGTCCTGATTAGAAATGATGTAAAACTCTTTTCTTTAAAAAAAGAAAAGGGAAAAAACCCTAACAAGCCTATAAAGCTTAGATCAGGTTATTTCGAAACATTAAACAGTTATGCTACGGTAGGACAGTATTGGAGTGTCATGATACTGAGAAACTACAACAGAACAATCAAAGAGAATGAGAGGTGGGAGATGAGAGGGGACAGAAAGGATACACAAGGCAGAATGTAAAGAGAATAATAGAAATTCTATTTTATAGATAGGAGAAAAACAAAGTATGAGGATGATGATAAAAGACATACAGCTGCCCCCAGGCAGATGATGACAAAGAATCGCTCAGAACACTGGATCTATACATGCATACATGTACATATCTTAGCTTGATCATCCTCCTTTCCTGTCCTCTTTTAATAGCATTCACAGTACAATCACATCTTACCTCCTAAGACAAATTTGATGTATTTCTTAACTGACTCCAATCAAGTCCACACATATTTCTATTCAATTATAGAATGAGAAGTACTTCAGACATGGTACAAAGAATATATCAGTAACAGACATCTTACAATTCCTACCCACCCACATGCATATTCATGAAGAAACTTCCATCCATATTACACATAATGGTTTCTTTTCTTTTTTTTTAAACCAGAGTAAAACTGATTATTACAGAACACACACACATTAAGCGAAATTAATCCAATTCCCCCCAAATTGATTAGTGCATATATTGAAAGAAAAGAGTTAAGTAATGATGGAAAGCCAAATTTGAAATTATAACCACAACCTGTGAGCCACTCTCAAGATTAGGATCAAAACAAGGTTACCTTTTCCCATCAATCACCAAACAAGTTATAGCCATTCATCTCTGGAATAAATCTCTCTACACTTTTTCCTAAAAGAAAAAGGTCATATAAAGACATCACACATAAAAACAGATGCACAAATACTAGATTCATGTACAGCTACCTATCGTATCCCTCTAAAACTCAAGACAGCTCCCTCCTAATCCAAGCTGGAAATCCTCTACATATTGTAAACTGCAGTAATCACTCTACTGTTAAGCTCCTTCCCTCCCTCTGCTAGCCAAAAGTTTCACTTAAATCACTGAAGACAGAGCAAGGAAGAGCATATGTAGCAATGATATATATAACACAATCTCCTCCACATCCTTGTTGTAGCTGAAAATAAAATGCTGATGCTGATAACTTGTGCTGTTTGGATGCCCTCTAAGACTTGTGACATAGCCCCTAAAAGTTAATAAAATGATCATACCAAAGCAATGCCTTTGATAATCATTCTATACATCTTAACAAGTCAAATGATGAAAGAAAACAAAGAGCAAAAAAACCGCTGTGAATTAATGTACATGGTATATAGAGAGCAACCCCTTGCTGCAGAAACGCATGCCCCAGAAGAGACTAGTAGGAATGGAAAAAGAGAACTAGCATGGTGAGAAGTGTCCAGAGCAATACAGTACCTGGAAAAGGCTCGGTCTACTTTGGCCCGTCTCCTACTTTCCTCTAAGGTTTGATACTCAGTCCTACCACTGGAACAAAGTGGCATACACACAAGGTCAGATCCCGCCCCCTGGTCCCGCTCCTTGGTCACACCTGTACAGGTGCCAGCATGCTTCCCTGTGTGTGGTCGGTCTGTCTGTCAGTCTGTCATAGCGGTCAATGACAGGAATCACCTGACTACAGGTCATCAGCTGTGTCACATACCTACATCCATGATCACTTCCCAAGTCTCCAGTTCTAAGTCTTTTAAAGGCCTGATTTTATGGACAATATACATCACACTCAAAAGATTTTCTTTTTTTAAAAAGCCATTTTCTGTTCATGCTCTGTTGGTTACATGTCCACATGCTATGAAGTTATCGAGATCAGTTACTTACGGAGTTAAACTGTGACTTTTTCAGAATTTTTACTTGGCTCTTCCCACGTGTTTCTGTGTGTGGATTTTGTGGCTGATACAATGTGAAATGAATGACATTTGCAATCAATCAACATGCAATGCATGCCTCCTCTTTCAAGCATAGTTTAAAGATATGGTTGGTTTAGATGCACAGGTGTAACATGTATGGCCCGATTGTCACTTGCTATCAACAAATACGGTTTATTTACTACAGCTTCACGCTGCCTTGGTTTATCATACTATAGTGAACATGCTGCAACCATAATCAAAGCTTGGGTCTGTTCTCAGTCATCCACAAATAGTCCCTTATAGTTTCTGTAATGTTAGGGGCCAGGCCAGTAGAAAATTTTCAGCTCAAGAGGAATTTCTGATGGTTTGGATCCGATTGCTTTTTTCAAACCTATATCAGTAATGAAGCCATGCCAAACACAGTCACCAAAGAACATTATGAAAGCCTAATAAATCATTCCAGGTGCAATGCAGAAGAGCTGTCAATACAATGCCAAGTTGACAACCTGTATGTCAGTTTTGGTTTATGTTCATGCTTACTGAAAACATTTAAGTTCTTTCACAAATGAATTCACCTGGAGAGGTCTACAGTTACTTTCTGTCTTGATTTTTTATATAAAAACAAAGGGTTCTTGTCAAGACTATTTTCCATTCTTGCAGAAATTATGGTACTAAACAGTGACACTGCGCAATTTTTTTTCTGGCCTTTTAGCACGTGTTTCTGTGTATGGACTAAGTAAGATGTATATACAGCACTGTTTCAGCTACAGTCAGAGCTACATCCCACAGCTGTCAACATGTCACTGACATTTTTTCATAGCAGCTGCCACAGGTTGTCAATTAATCAAAGAACTATTACGGGAAACGTACATACTACAGCTTATCACTTTTTCTTCTTTAGTAGCTGGTCAGAAATCCAAGCCACAAATCAGAGATATGGAAGTATTTTCACCTACTCATTGCATGCAAACATACTCTTTAGATTTTTCTTTCAATTCATCTGTTTTCCTTATTCCTTCAAAAATCGTTTCGAACCTAACACCCTAAGCCAAACAGTTATCAGACAAACCACTACTGTTACAAACACACTTTTCAACCACTACTGTTACAAACACACTTTTCAAGGAAACCACACAACACACTAAAATGCAAACAATATTTCCACAAAATAATCACCAAAAAAACCCAAAAGCCATTTTTTTTAAATCTAGAAAACGCTGTAAGTGTTAGAAGGACACACATCCAAATGAAGGGGAGGGGTGGAAATGTTACAGTTCCAAGGACTACAGGGAACACAGGTGACTTGGATTAATTAATAGCATCCCCACCTACTGCCGTGACCTGTTAGCGCAATGCCGTCAGTGAACTAAGCATTGAAATGTTCAAGCAAGTAGAGTAGTTTACATTCCATGCACATCACCTCCACACCTCTAACATTCACTTGAAATGTATACATCCCAATTATATAATATAATATATATATATATCCCACAGTTTAAAAAACAAATAAAGGGGCGGAGAGGGTAAATATGTTTTCGACAGTAAGAGCTCAAAACTTCTGTCTACCACAGGGACAAGTTGTTTCACGCATCTTTTCCTCCCTGCATCTGCTTTTTTTCACACAAATCTGGCATTACAGATGACTATGAAATGTCCTAATGTAGGCTGCGGTCTGTTGAACTTGGGTCAAACCCATGGCTGTACAAACTGTGCACATATCCTACTAACATAACCTGCACTACTTGTAAAGGCAGCAATGAAAGCATGTGTGCCAGTTTGCACGTGTGTGATAAGAAAAACCAACATCACCGAAACACAGCATGAGTGTGATAAACCAAGATTTCGACTAAAAATACCAAGCCTCAGACCAAGATTGTATACTAACATCTCCAGTTACTGAAGAGCACTGCACCGGATCCTCATAACAACAGATTTTCTCTGGGTGAAATTCTATCTGATCTATATGTGGAAAGCCACAATATACTGCCAACAGACGTTTAATTCTTTTTTTTCTGTCTGTATGAATGTTGGTGAATATAAAGCTGGTCTGCTTTTCAAACGCAAGACTTTTTCCGTCAATCCCTATGATTTATAGAACAAGCCTCCAACTTGAACGAACTCTTCACATTTTCCACAAATTTAACAACAGAAAAAAATGTTTAGAGGTGGAAAAAAAATACTAGCTGTAAAAGGACTATGCTATTAAACTTAAGAGGGGGCAAAAAGTGGGGAGAACAAAAAAACCGCAATGATCTATTATATCAAGACAGTGGATAAACAAACCCAAGACACATGGAAAAACTACTCTGGGCCTCATCATACGTCTACTTTACAATATAAAAAAAAACAAGCGAAATGAATGAAATATGATAAATAAATAAATAACCAAACAAACAAATACACTAAACTATGACAATATGAAATGAGGTCACTAAAACCCACGAACACAATTTCAGAAATGACCAAAGCTGCAAAACCCATAAACAGCTTCAGACACACTCTAACACCAACAACATTTCTGTGGTTGTTCTAGCTACAATTCACCAGAGATTTTAGCACTGGTGAAGGAAACAATAAACAATTACATTATGGGGTTTTTTTCCACCCCACCTTTTTCTTCTTCTTTTTTTTCCTTCTTTTCTTTTCAAGTTACAATTGTTGATCCTTAGATTATTGTAATAGTCCAAGTAGTTGGGGTTTTTTTCCCCCCACACAGGTCTCTTTCACTGTCATTCTGGTTTCATGACATACAGACACACCCAGGCTTGTCTTCTACAGCACGGGTGGAGCTAGCAGCTCGCAAAATGCTGTCTGTCTCCAGCAAGTCTAGCTGCTGGTGCACATCCAGCGATCCCTCTTTTGATCTGGCGTGTGGAAGGCATGACTGTATAAACCCTTCACTGAAAACACTCTACTCTTAAACACAGAACCAAAACTAAGCAATTCCTTCTCTGGGGATGGCAGGGGACCTGTCTGTATAAATAGCATCCCCACATTCTGGAAATGCTGTGCTAGGAATTCCCTCTTTACTATCTCTCTTTCTACTTTCTGCCTTGTTCCTTTTTCTTCCTGTCATGTGTTTCTTGTCTTCTTTCTGCCTTACTGGTCCATTCTCCTGCCTTTTTCCCCCCAGAAAATTAAAGAGAAAAGTGATCTGTTCACCCTGAACAAACACTGCTTTTCCTTTAACTTTTAAATAATCAGCCACTTTTTACAGACCTCAACCTGAAGAAAAGTGGAAACTGAAGAGAAATCCAAACTGAAGTCATCACAGAGTAGAAAAGGTAAGATACAAGAATTTTCAAAACAGCCTCAAACTGAGTCCATAAGATATGAACAGAAACATTAGCAATTCTGGTTAACTCATTCTATTCTGGCCGATCGCTTCCTTCTGTATGCTTTCTATATGGATCATCTGCATAGGATACAAGAAATGTTCAAGAAAAAGATTGCAATCACATACAAATGTGTGGTTTAGATGTAAGATGGAATAGGCTAACAAAACAGCAAAGTTTGACAGGATTCTCTTTGTTATTAAATGCTTTACTGATTAAAAATAATTTAAAAAAAGAAAATCAGTATTTTCAAATTTTACACAAAAGGGGATAAAATATCTTTAATAGTAAAAATCAAAAATAGTGATGTCTTTTTTCAAATTCCAGATACTCCCGAACTGTAGAAATGGAATGGAAAGTTGCGTCTAGTCTGTGGCTATTCACTGTGGAATCAGCACATCAGCAGGACAAACATTCACTGACACACAGCCACAGATGCATGCTCCAGCAGAACTGGCTGGCAGTAGAGGGTACTAACAGTATTCATAAAAACATGACAGACACACACATACTCAAAAAACTGTGGTTCTATGAACAACTTGATCCTCATGTGGCAACTTACTTTCTGTTCAACTGCCATGTGACTCTTTCTCACTCTCTACACTTTCAGTGTCAGCACTTAGATTATCACCTGCAACTGCTATCTACTGGTTCCTCATTTTCTACTTCAATGTCAAAACCAGCAGTCGTGGCAGCTTTAACCACTTCTTGAAGGGAAAAAAACATTAATTTTGTGACCAAGCTGCATTCTGTGAACTCGCCTAAGCTGTACCGGATGCCGTTTTGTTGAGTAAGTGAGCGAAGAGGCAAACTCGCCTCCTTTCATTCTCTAGATATAGCACTGAAAGAAAGGTTTTCACAGCCAGTCTAGTGGAAGATTTCCACCCTTATATAAATCTAGAATACAACTTTTGTTTAACATGTACCCTTTGACTCATGCATTACTAAATCTTTAAGTGGAGGTATGGGATATCGTATCTCAAGAACCAGCAGGGGCAAGCCTCTGGTTTGCTATAGAGTATCTTAGTATTAAAAAAAAAAAAAAAGCCGAAAAACTGATTTGTATTCACTGATGGAGAAAGAAAACAGACGCCAAATGAAAATTTCCTGCTTAGATGATGGCATGCACAATTCATCAATTTTGATTCAGTTGGTACTGAAAACAATATTTTAAAATTTTTAACTAGCGAGTGTGGGGAGATGATGAGCAAGCAAATGTTAGGTACACTAAATACTGCACTCCTTATTGTTTCCTCACTCTGTTTAGATATCATGCATGTCTTTGTTACAGATGTTTGTATACACTCTTCTTAAACACTCGTAAGCAAAGAAGGGTTCCGTTATGTTCCCCCAAAACACACACTTTCTTTCACACTAAGTAACACCAATGACTGGGAATCTTTAAAAACATTTTTTAAGAAAATCCTCTTGAATACATACATTGCTCACAGAAATAACGTGACACAAATAACACTCAACAAATAAGACATATACATATGACATAAATTCATTGCTGACCACCCTAAAGTGCCTGCATACTTTTCCAAACACATACACACACCATACACCACCTTAAAGGTCTACCTGAGAGAGAAAAATGACAGCTTATCAACCTGACAGGCTATGAACCAACCATCAATCAATCAATCAAACACAGAACTGGGTGCTTGGAAGACTTTCAGTGGCATTTCTATCCATGCACATGCACCATGTTGCAATAAATGATTTTTGCATTACTTTGTGATTAATTGATTAGGCACAATATGAAACTCTTGTTCCTTTGGTAACCATGCTGTACAATTCTTTTCTTTTCTATTTTTTTCCTTGAATGTTACGAAGAGGTATAGATTCCATATGTGTGTCAATAAAATTAAAAAAACAACCAGACTGTGTGTTTATGTAGTCACCTCTGTCTCAATCTGACCTTAACATACACATCCACAGACAGAAACACACTTAGTGCAGAAAAGGCCTTTCTCAAGACTATCACTTAGGACATCACAGCTTATTGAGCACATTGCAGTGCTTGTACTTGGAAGAATGATTCATGGCAATTTTTTTTTTAATAGTCTGAGATCTGATTCTCTCTTGGTACTGAGGTGACATGCAGACAGACCCACTTTCAGCACACAGGCAATGAGTATCATCTCGAGTGGACCTTTCAACATGTGTTAAAAAATCCAAACATCACACACACACACAAATCTTTCTGTATCTTTCAAAAATAGACAAATATATATATATATATATATATATATATATATATATATATATATATATATATATATATATACCAAAACACAAATCAAACTACAAACCAGAACCAAGAACATCCAACCAAAAGAAACAAACTCAAACCATACAAACGAATGTCAACAAAATGTGAAGAAACCACCCAAAGCCAGTAAGCAAGCCAACTGGAAAGTCTTACCTATACCTAAATTTTGAGCCTATAGAGAATATCTTTTTGGAGGGAGGGTTGGGGTGGTGGAGGCGAAAGAAGGTATGGTGTTCGACACAGGACTTCCATAAGTTTTTACAGGACCGGTAGCTGACCATGTTGAAGCCGATCAAATTCTCCACTGGGTCGTTCTGCAAGAAAGACAAACAGGACAAGTAAAGGTTGATAAATGTTAAAACCAGTTTTATAAATCTATAAGCACACAGAATAAATAAATACAAAAGCTTTTTGATTTATGACTGGGATATTAACTAGGAAAAAGTTCAGCACATGTAACCTAAAAAAAATCTCAGACCCAAATATCCATTCGTGATTCCCAGTTTTAGGCAAGATTCTACATGCCGAGTGCATGTTTGAAGATGTGTAAGTGCACTAATATGCTCTCATGTGTGTGCGTGCGTGTGTGTGTGTGTGTGTGTGTGTGTGTGTGTGTGTGTGTGTGTGTGAGTGCGTGCATGCATGTGTGTGTGCATGTGTGTATCTGTAAGTCTGCCTTTAATTTTAACATCTTTCCACTTAAAGTGACATCAAACGACCCCAAAATATGAAACTGAATTGGTGTGTGTGTGTGTGTGTTTGTGTGTGTATGTGCGCGTGCACACACATACACGCGTGCACTTGCACGAATGTACATGTATACATGCGCAAGCAAGCCTGCACATACATGTTCACAAGCACGAAAAAGCTAGTGGACAAACCCCAACAGACAGACAGGTAGATATGCATCAGGGAAGAAAACAGGTGAGAAATGGAGAAAAAGGTGAGAAAATAAAATTAGGAGAGAAAAGACAAGAGATAAGAAGAGAGAGAGAAGAGAGAGAGAGAGAGAGAGAGAGAGAGGAGAGAGAGAGAGAGGGTGGGGGGGAGAGAGAGAGAGAGGAGGATAAGACTAAAAATGGTTAGAATAATTACGCATATCAGGAAGAAAAATTTTTTGCTTAGAAAGATGACTCGTTAAACAAAACCAAAAAAGATGTCCATTCTGTACATCACACTCTTGAAACAGATGTCATAACACTGAATGATGATTGTGTATGCGTGTATTATTATGTGCGAGCAAGTGTGTGCATGTGTAAGTATCATTGTACGTAGTGTGAATATTTGTGTGTGGCAGGGGTGGGGTGGGTGGTTGTAATATTATTTTATATTTCATTCTTTTATATTGAGGATAATGGAATAAGCACTTATGTTCTTTTTTACATCCAGTCCCCGTCTGTATGCAGTTTTGTAAATTTTGTCATCTGCTCCCACCGGCACACAATGGCTTACTCTTACGAAAAGCGGAACAGGATTTAACGTGTGTGCAAGATGTTCTGCATGCGTTCGCACACGGGACCTCGGTTTATAGTCTCATCCAAAGGACTTTTGGGGAGAGTGGAGTCTGCACTGATGTTAACTCCAGGGGGAAAATATCCCCTTGAACGGGAATTGAACCCGGGTCATCAGACTGCAAGCGCAATGTTCTAACCACTAAGCTACCCCGTCTCCGTATCCCGTTGTAATGAAGATGTGAAGGGGATAGATACTATCCTGTCAATTTTCTGTTAATGAAAACCATACAATGAAGTTTTCAGAGTTCTGTAAGGTCTGTTTTTTTAAGTACAAGAAAACAAACAAACCCACAGGCAGCAACAAAAAGAACTATTTTAAGAGAGTTTTCAAAACCAAGTTGGTTTGCGATCATCGCCTCACACTGATATCCATCCCACACTCCTCTTAACCATGAGTGATAAAACTTTAAGTCTTAGTAGAAATCTATTATTAGCTAATGGCCCACAGCTACAGACCTGTACATACAAGGCAAAACGCTTTCTTTCATCACTGGGTTCAACTCATGAATGGACACTACTGAACAAGATGCAACACTGCAGGCAGGTTGCCAGATGGCAGTTACAGAAAACAGGGCCAAGGGCAGAGGGGGTTTAAAAAGGTCATGTTACATAATTAATCAAAGTAAAGATTATAAATAATCTAACATGCAGTATATAAACGAATCTAAGGGAGGCATGCATATATACACACTAAAACACACAGCAGCATAGCTCACAGAATAATCAATTATTGATAAAATAAAAAGTACGTGTATATACACAAACACTGTCTCAAAAGACAAGCACATCGACTCTTGCACAAAACTGAATGCATGGCATAAACTGCAGACCAACTTCACATTACAATAAAGGCACGGAAAACAGGTAAGGCTGGAAATGTGACAAAAGGTCAAGTTTTCCTCTAAACAAACAAACAACCCCAACCCCCAACTAAAAACAACCAAACTACAGCAAAAAGCTTGTGTGATGTAGTGAAGATCACGTAGAAAAGCAGAAACTAAGCACCTGCAGTGCTCAGTACTTTAAATATGTTGAATAAGTCAGCATTTCCTCTTATCCATGTTGGATTGGCCTGACTTTTTCTTACACTTTTTTTTTCTGACAAGGGGGTATGCATGCAGGGGTGTTTTTAACATGTGTGTGTGTGTGTGTGCGCGCGTGTGCATGTGTCTTCTTTTTACCATTTCCTGAAGTGTCCTTAGAGAATGAGCAAATGAATCTTTTCAAGTGCAACACTTGTCCACTGACTAAGAATACACTGTGCACACCCACGATACCACCTCATCTCTGAGAAAAATGAACAGCTAAAACAGAATTTTTCTTGCTGAACATATTCAGTCAAATGACTCCTGTCAGAACTGGGATTATGCTACATGAAAAAGACTTCTGTGGAAAGTAAGTTTGGCAATAAATGATGCCCAATACACACAAACCACTACAGTAATTCATGTGGACCAAGTTGCTGCAGCTGACATGTGTGTGAACAATGCTAATAAGAATGGACACAAGAAAGTACACGGGTAAACAATGAGTAATTTCTGTCAATAATCAAGCCACACCATACTTGAATCTGTAAGTCTTGATACCAACATGTCACCTCTAAGAATCACACACACACACACACACATTTTTCATTTCCAAGTCCAGTCCCATATAACCCCTCCAGAACACAATTTACTTTTATTTCCATGATAAATACTTTGAAATATTGATTCTTATCATAAAAAAGGTTCAGTACAGACATCTGCCCCCTAAACTTATATGGGCAACAGTACAGTGTGCCTAAAATAATACTGAAGGGTGTCTGTCTGAACTGAACTGACTGCGAACTATGTGTTGAGAACACTTTGTTTGTTATTGTGATCTGAAAACTAAGAACATTGCAACCACCCAAGTGTTCAGGAAAATGTCAAGTAGGTACCCGACTCTCTTCCCTCACACACACACACACAAAATTATAGATGGATTCTTTATATAGTTAAAGATTTTTTAAAAAAAATATGTGCATTTATTCAGAAGCAAAACGTTTTTTGAAATATCAAGTTATGAGATACAATACACTTTTACACACAAAAAAATGGTTGTCAAAAAGAGGCGCAGTTTCACTGTACATGTTTCATTAGAATGATGACTGTGTTAACAACAGATGTCCACACTGTGAGAACTGCAGGCAGTGGAGTGGATCTGTCAGACCATGTTAGGTGCGCAACTAATGACAGCAGCTACAACAGAGAAAGAGTGCGGCAGTGGAAAGGGATGGGGAGCAAGAACTTGTTTTACTTCCAAAACATGATCGACAAGGGGACCTCGCATCTCTCCCCGAGTTTTTAAGTCAGGAACATAAAAGCATGACATTTTAACATATAACCACAAAAATATAGCCACTCTCCACCAAATACTGAATTCGTCCTTTTCATGTTTTCATGGCTACAATGTTGATTCACTGCATAAAGACAGCCTTCTTCATAGCACGGCCTGTCCCTGACTTTCCAAAGTAATTCCTCTACCCTCTCCCTCCAGTGGCATTTTCTTCTAATTTCTAGCCAAAAGTGGGATTTAAACGCACAGCGAGTGAATTACCTTAAAAAATTCCAAACAACAGTCCCCACAAAGTCTGCATCAAGTGACTTTTTACAACACTGCCCAAATTCTTCATAAGACACATGAACAGCCGCCCATCAAAACTTTCACCACGCACACACACCAACACATTTACAGCTATGTGCATGACATCGATTTTGGATCATACTGGCCTTGTAAGAAGGGGCGCACCATCACACGTTAAAAAGACAACACCATTAGCACAACAAACTTGAAACCAACAAAAGGGCAGGTATGCTGTGCTGTACAACAGACATGGATGTTTTAACCAAAAGAAAAAAAAAAAGAAAAAAAAAGACAGACAGACATGCCTGGTGAACATGTGCTCTAGAAAGCAGTATCCTTCGAAAATTTAAGTCTTGCAAAACTGCCAATGTGTACACTGCAGCAGTTTAGTCAACAGAGAGTTAAGGCCAACACTCAACACTGAAGGCTGTTGGGGGAAACAGTGAAGTCAAGAGGAAGTTACAGCAGCAGTGTTACGGTACAAAGACTGCACTGAATCAGAATCCTGACAGTATCACGGTCGTATTAAGACAGAAAATGGAGGGAAACAGTTAACACCAAAGATCAGGCCCACAGCAAGAGACTGCCATAACACCGACAGTTTCACACACAATACAAGGTGAGTGTGGTGTTTTTGCGGGTGAACAGCGCAAGCCATGATTACTTGAGATTTTGTGCTTTTCTCTTCTGCTGGGGGCTCTACATTATCCGTCACCTGCAAACAGGGCAGAACAGTGCCACGCCTTGTACTGTACATCATCAACCTCTGCCGGCGTTACGCATCACAGATCAACACTCTCATCAAACTGACTTTCCTTTTCACGTTTTCCCTTCTCATTCTGTGTCCTAACACTTATGTGAAAATCTAAGTTACTGATCACTAAGCTGTGAAATGGGAAAGGCCAACAACTAAAAGCCCCCATTGCTTTCTCCACAAAAAGTCTTCTGGAAAAACACAGTAAACCATGAACTACATTTAACCTTTTTCATAACATCTTCAATATTTTGAAAACAAAATTCAAATATTGAATTGGACTCAACTGAGCAAATTCTCTTCTGGATAATATATATATATATATATATATATATATATATATAATATATATATATAAACTATTTAAATTCTTTTCTCACTGCTGGTTTTCCTTCGTTTGCACTTTCGTTGGCAAGCGGAAAGAAAAATACTACCACAAAGTACACTTACTAAAGCTAAACATGAGCACAAAGGATAACGAGAGTTCTAATCAAACAAAACCATGACCATAGTTTCCAAGCTACAAGAAAGCACCTGCATTTCCCCTACATTTCCTTTAGAACTATTGCTTTAGTCTTTCCACTATGCTCTGTTTAACTTGCAGTTTCCAGACAGGAGGCTGGTATGATTTGTCACAAAACTTCACCTTTGCATCTCCTTTCACAATATTATTTATTTACACCGTTTCTTTTCATATTTTAATATGAAACTCATATAGGCAAGTTCACCTGAGGTAATGAAAGAATGAAACAGAGGCCACTACAAACAAATACAACTTTCTTTTCATGAGTTCAATGTTTTGACTGACAAATGCCCTTTTTCTAACCTTTTTCTAAATAGTCCACTCTATATTAAAACACCGTTTTTTTATATAAAGCATAACTAAGAGAGGAAATATATTATCAAGCTCTTATAGATAAAATTATCAAGCTCTTATATATAAAATACATGAACTAGGAATTAAAACATTTTATATGATTCCAGTGATGATTCTAACAAAACACGCACACACACGCATGCACACGCAAACACCCACGCAAACACACAACACAAAACACACTCAACACAACACAAACATGAACACAAACATTACATACAAAACTGCTTCTCTAAATGAATAAAACAAACGTTTCACAAATACATTCAAATCTTTCTATTTTACCAAGATGATATCTATCACAGTAATTAACTCTCGTTTCTAAGATCCACTGATATTACACCTGCAATGACAGGCACTTTCTTGGATTAAAAGACAACTGTTATTCAGAACAATACATCAGCACTCTTTCCAAAAAACACCTACACAAAATGCCAGAGACACTGTCAGCATCTTGTAGCCTGAAAAGTATGGTAGTCTTAAGACCATTAGCCCATATGCCACAGAAATAAAAGAAAGAAAAAAACAGAAGAGAGACAACACGAAAAAGGAAAATGTCTTACCACCTCTCTCCTCAGCTGAATGAAAAACTGTTTCCGCTTGAAGGAGATCTTCACGATCTTGGCCCTAAAAAAACACAGCATCACATCTCTGATTTATTATCATCACAGCACAAGAAAAAAATGTTTAAAAATCATTTTCCGATTCCATAGAATACACATACATCTGTATTCACACGCACATAACTGCACACATACACACAAACATTCACACAGACACTGACACACGCACAGACACAAACACACACACTCACTCTGTGCGAACGCACCCAGAACATCTTGTGCACATGTTAAATCCCGTTCCGCTTTTTGAAAGAGTAAACCACTGTGTGCCGGTGGGAACAGATGACAAAATTTACAAAACCGCATAAACCTGGGGACTGGATGTAAAAAAGGACAGGAGTGCTTATTCCATTATCCTTGATATAAAAGAATCTTTCTCTCAGCTTTGTCGTGGAAGACCTAGCCCCCTTCTCTAGAAGAGTGGGTCATGGAAGACCCAGCCCCCTTCTCTAGAAGAGTGGGTCATGGAAGACCCAGCCCCCTTCTCTAGAAGAGTGGGTCATGGAAGAAGACCCAGCCCCCTTCTCTAGAAGAGTGGGTCATGGAAGAAGACCCAGCCACCTTTCATAGTTCAGAGTGGGTCATGGAAGACCCAGCCACCTTTCATAGTTCAGAGTGGGTCATGGAAGACCCAGCCACCTTTCATAGTTCAGAGTGGGTCATGGAAGACCCAGCCCCCTTCTCTAGAAGAGTGGGTCATGGAAGACCCAGCCCCCTTCTCTAGAAGAGTGGGTCATGGAAGACCCAGCCCCCTTCTCTAGAAGAGTGGGTCATGGAAGAAGACCCAGCCCCCTTCTCTAGAAGAGTGGGTCATGGAAGACCCAGCCACCTTTCATAGTTCAGAGTGGGTCATGGAAGACCCAGCCACCTTTCATATCAAGTGGTATACAGATTTAGTGGGTCATGGAAGACCCAGCCACCTTCATTAAGAGTGGGTCATGGAAGACCCAGCCCCCTTCTCTAGAAGAGTGGGTCATGGAAGACCCAGCCCCCTTCTCTAGAAGAGTGGGTCATGGAAGACCCAGCCCCCTTCTCTAGAAGAGTGGGTCATGGAAGACCCAGCCCCCTTTCCTAGAAGAGTGAGTCAACAATGGCTGGTGGTATGGATGACACCAACAAACCCAGCATGCACCCTGCCATCTAGAGAGGGATGGGCTCCACCAGCTCCAATCTACCCATGACACACAGCCTGAAAACTTCAGTCCAGTGCCCCAGTCACTCCTCAAAAAGGAGCTATGGGAGGAGTTACAATAAGTAATGTAAACAAAGTGCTAAGCAAAGAAAACATGCATGTGTGCATGCACACATGCACGCACACACACATATTCACCCAAACATGCACACATGTGCACACACACATCTGACATTGCTTCAAATGATCACATAACCTGACGTTACAACCTGAAGTATCAGAAAGGTCCAATACACATAACACTGGTTGAAGGAGGGAAAAAAAAGAAAAGAAAAAAAAGAAAAGCTACACACACTTACCAGGAAAAGGTGTTGATTTTGACATTGTTCTGAAAGACCACCAGCCCTGCTGATGTCACGCCCAGCTGAATTTCTATATTGCTTTGATCCTGCCGGCAAGACAAAAAGACATGTTGGCGAGGCATGCAAACCAGAAATATTACAGCACTGTGTAATGTATAGTCCATGGTTATAGCACACCAAGGTTTCTCTGTCCTTTGTCTTCCCACTTTGCTGGACTTTTTTCAGCTTACTTACAACTTAACAAAAAGTACAAATTAAATCCCCAAAAACCAAACCCAAAACATAAAAATAAGCCCCCATCCCCTCAAATAAACAACCCCCACCCCTCAAAAAAACAACCCAAAACACACAAACAAAAAGCAACAACAAATAAACAATAAAACCCCAAACAAAACAATCAAACATTAACAAACAATACACTAAACACACAAACAAAACCATAACTGATTCATAAAAATAAAATCTAAAACAGAGTGGTGTACGTCTTAAAGTGGCTCATTACTCACACAAGTAAACACATTTACGGACAGTATGTGAAACCCATTCACCTACAGCAATACCACAGACACCTCCTCCTTCACAGCTTATGCATTCCTTCACAGGTTTATAATCAACACAAATGCTTGGGTTTGAATATGTACATGAGCATACACACACCAATCATGTACAGACTTGAACACACACACACACACACACACACACAGAGTCATACGGATAAACACATACATCAAAAATGAAACTGAAAAACAACAAAAACATGCATGGACACATATGCACAGACACACCCACACAAGTATGTGAAAAGTTAACATCCACATACAACAAAAACATGCATGTGCACACACATGCACATTTATTGTAAAAATGTGCTTAATCATTACCTAAATCCCTCTAATTAGCAATAGTTACATTGAAAAAAGAAAGAAAGAAAGATAGAAAAGAAGAAAGAAGAAATAGAAAGAAAAAGAGTATTTGCAAAAATACAAGCATACAAAACAAGCCTACTCTTGTATTCAGAACAGCAATACCAATATTAACAATTAATTAACAAACACAGAGAGGTCTATAAAATGACAGTTACCTTCTGATTATGATTCTCACAAACTATGGCTTTCTAGCTGTTACCAGAGTACCAAGCACTGCATGAAGAAATCTATGTCAGTGAATGTGGGTTAATGCTGTAACAATATACACAGCGCTACACTTGCTACAGAAGTACGCTATAGGAATATACGAAGAAGAAAAAAAGTCATAGCGAAAATAAAAAAGATGTCATTTTGTGATATAAAGTCACAAAATGTTTTCAACAGTCTTGGGTAAACATGTGCATGCCTTATCACTGTTGTTGTTATCAGTATCATCATTGTTAGTAGTTGTGCTGTTGATTTCACTTCTGCTAAGGTGGGGGATTTTTTCATTAAAAAAAAAAATTTCTTATTATCATTCATGATGAAGTTTGGGTAAAACATGCAGTCACCCACTCTTGGACCCTGTCAAACCTTCCAACGGCAAAAAACAAACAAATTTACTTCCAACTACAGGCTCTAAAACAAAAATGTCAATCCCCTGAATGAGCTAGATTCTGTAGAACTTCTTGGGAAAACCCTTCTTCTTCATTGAACGCTCTTGGAAAATGAAATTAAAACCTACACATTCCAGTTAAAATACTAGCTCCAGTGACTTTTTTTCAGTCACATCTCTTTCTCATATCGGCTAATTTACTCCAATATGGAGGTACTATAGTACCAAGTGAAAGAAACACATACACACGCGCACATGCACATACGCGCGCCACACACACACACACGCGCGCGCACACGACACACACACACACACACACACACACACACGCACACACACACACACATACCAGATTCGTACAATATTCCAATCCTGGCACAGTATGCCTTCAGGAGCAAATAGCCAAATTTGCGACAATCCAAGGAGTTAAAGTAATCATGATGACTTTCCTTCACAGGACTAAACACTTCAGAAAAGCTGTATGTAGATCTATGCAATGACTAGCTATGAATCTGCTGAATACATGAGCATGTTACATATATATATATATATATATATATATATATATATATATATATATAATATAAATGATCTCCACAGGATAGTTATCAGGCATGACAATTGTCAGAACAGAACAAAAAAACAACCCTGTTTTTATCAGAGGAAAAAAAAGGAAATAATGACCAATGATCTTCCATTCCACAATTACATGCAACAACAACAAAAATTCTTCCATATCATGTATATGGCATCAGGATTTATTTAATTCTTCTCTTCATTTTGCTTGATCTTGATCTTGGAGTGCAACAATCAAGAAATGTACTTTTTCATCTTGCAGATTTTTTTCCTGCTGCGCATTTACATAAGAATGATGAGCATGCTAAAAAAAAACTTTTTTTCATCAAAATCCCAAAGAAACAGCAAACAACAAAAAGGACATAACACAACCCAATTGACATGCCTGATTCCATCCTTCACAGACAATCCACAGCTTTGGTCACCATCCCACTGCTGATTACACATGACTTTATTTGTCTCAAATTCTCGACATCAATGAACCAGCCTTCACCTTGCACCCCCTCCCCCCCCCCACCTTTACCATTACAAAAAGATTCTTTTCTTAATTTGTCTAGCATTACAATGTACAGTCTCCAAAAAGAAACCTAAACTTCTGAGGTGAGAATGGAAACAAGATTTTAAAAACAGAGGAAAATGTGGCAGGGGGTTGGGGGCCACTTCAGTCCCCATGGGTTCAATGACCAATACCCTTAGTTGGGTCGGGGCAGATCCCCCTGAAGCTGAAGAGCTTTTGTATTGAGACATTTGAAAATGTCACTGGAAACCTGCATTTTGAATACAGTAAAAGAATTTTTGTGATAAAAATTGCTGAGAAATTTAATCGCATATTTCTAAATGACCGAATTGTACACTGCTTTTTAAAAAAAAATGTTTTGCTCTCTCTTTTGTTTACACACAGGTGCTTCAATAACACGAGACATAGATGCAACATTCAAACTGCAAACACTGATTCCCAATCTTGAAATATGTGGCCCTACACGGTCACAATGGGAGTGGCCATTCCTACTTACATAGAAAAGATCCTCATAAGAGTGAAGGTCTTGCAGTAACAAGATCCTGTCATATCTTCTGTACTTAACAGAGTCAAAATAATCAGTAGTGTTTTACGTAAGCTATACACTTTTAAAAGTTTGCTAATGAGTCTTCTTACGGGCAACTATTACGGGATTAAGTGTGTCCATGCCACCAGGTATATAGATTAGGCATAAAAACCACATCATGTCTGTTTTGTGTCCAGTCCTCAGTCTCACAATGGTCACTTGGTCTTCTCTGGGAAGGATGTAAGTAGTCATCCTTACTGTTGAAATTAAGATTCTGCTGATTGCATTTGTGACTTCATGAGATGTTTCTTATGGAAATCTGATCACATATTTTAATGATCTGCATTTCCCTTGGCATTTAAATACTGCTGCGTCCCAATTCTGTATCATGTGTGAAAAAAAACACCAACCACCCCCAAACCTACAGATCTTTCCCCCACTTGGAAAACAGAACAAATACTACACAGCTCCCCTCCCCCCCAAAATCCATCAGCAGAGGATGTTGACCAACATTTTTTGCGTTTAAAATGATTCAACCAACCACTGACTTGACTACAACCACTCACTCACTGAATCAATCACCAAGTCACTACAGAGCGGTTAGCGGTCACTGACAGACAATACATCACCACCACGGCAGCAGTGTCCACACAGACAGGCCAGCTGGCCAAGGGCTACAACAACAGGCAGCAGCAGCAGCAGGGCACAGACAAAAGGAAACGTGCATCAGTCAGTCAGTCAGGCAGGCAGGCAGGCAGGTGGAGGAAACGTACAGCCAGGCAAAGACAAGAGTGGGGCCAGCCCCTAGGAGGGTGCCTGCACCCCGGACATGCTTACCCTTACCCGCGCATTGTGCAGATCTACCCCGTACATCTCCAGCCGCTTGGCCCGCTCCAGGAAGTTGAACTCTGCGTCTGCTGGGGTCTGACCCCTGCCAGAGTTGCACAATCAGAGTGTCAGTAAACATGCTGCCTGACTGCAGACTGGAAAAGCAGTACGACTCTTGTTTCCAATAACATAGTTTGGTAGAGTCAAGCTGATGACAACTTTGCTGGCTACAACGGTTTTAAAACATTGACAAAATCATACCAGACATGAATCTCAACAGCCAAATGGTTTTAAAACATTGACAAAATCATACCAGACATGAATCTCAACAACACTAAACGCATGTGAACGAATCAAACTAATGATGGCCTATTCCCATCAAATAAAGGAGAGGATTTTTGTACACACACACACACATAGCCTTATAACAAAAGAAGTCACAACAACAGAAAACAACTTAGAAAAACAGCTAATCAACAAGAATATCAGGAGTATGCCCCTTTATTTAATATCTATTATATATCGGCAAAATGATTCTATTCCTGGGGAGAATAAAATGAAGGATTCTTCCTATTTGATACTTTTAACCAACATTCTTAATGACAGTCTCATGTCTTTCCATCCTTCTCCCTGTCTCTGACTCTCTCTCGGGAGGGAGACAGGATAGCCTAGTGGTTAGAACATTGCGCTCACAATCTGACAACCTGGGTTCGATTCCCGTTCAAGGGGATGTTTTCCCCTGGAGTTAACATCAGTGCAGACTCCACTCTCCCCAAAGTCCTTTGAATGAGACTATAAACCGAGGCCCCGTGTGTGAACGCACACAGAACATCTTGTGCACGTTAAAATCCTGTTCCGCTTTTCGGAAGAGAAGGCCATTGTGTGCTGGTGGGAACAGATGACAAAATTTACAAACCGCATACACACGGGGACTGGATATATAAAAAAGCACATAAGTACTTATTCCATTATCCTCGATATAAAAGAATAAACTAAACAATCTCTCCACATTGTACTCTGCCTCCTCCTCTGGCTCTTTCTGACCTGTGTTGTCTGTGTTTATCAGCCACCAGATGTTCAAACTCCCGTGTCTGATCAGGGATAAACATGAATCCATGAAGGTAGCCGTCCTTGTGCTCATCTGGGTTGAAGTCTCCAAGCTCCGCTGAAAACAGAAATGTTCATACTGTTCACTGGCTACAGTCCGGTGGGGGGAAGAAGAAAAAAGATTACAACGTAGTGTTTCCTCTAACACACTGTAAAATGTCAACAATGTGCGCGTGCTAATGTTCACTGTGTTGTGGTATTTTTCTGTGAAAAATGTTTTCCTGGGTTTTTTATGCATGCCTTGTAAACAACATGAATTTCTCTATTTGTGAGATAATAAAGCGTTTGAATTGAACTGAATATTCTAAAATCCACAAGTGATACAGTGATTTGGGGGGCACTCCATTCAAGAAGCCTTCATGTAGTTGTTGCATGGCAGTGTCAAGATGATTTCCCATGACTAAGGCAGAAAGCGTATAAAAGTACACTGCAGATGTTTACAGCCACCATCCCATGCTGAAGAAAAACGGACCTTTTAGTCAAGCCAACATGTCAACTTGCGAGCTGGCTGTCAGAAAGACATTCCCGCAACTCTAGCAAAGAGACCAATGAAACCAAAACATAACATTCTAGGTGGCTTTGATTTGCTTTTGTTTGTTGGTTTTCATTATAAATTACTGTTCTGAGTGGTACCGAGATGCAGTAATTAAAATCAGCACCGTCTTCCTCCTTTCCACGTTTCTCACATACATTTTGTGCACACAACAGCATGTATGTACATAAACACACAACAGACATGCACACTGATTCTGGCAATTGTGTCATCCATTTCCACAGACAAGTACTAAGTGTTTGGAGCATGGAGATTATTACACACCTGAAATACTTCTGTGCGTAACATCAAAGTTGCTGTCAAACAGTTACACTGAATCATCATGCTATACTGGAATTCAGTTTGTATGCTTTTTGTCATAATCTTTTTTGTTTATTACTATCTCTAAAGAAAGTCAGATATCACACCTATCGATAAAGTAGTGTGCTGCGCTATGAAACAAAATGGCCACTGTAAGTAGATGCCAGAAGTACAATGATCACATATCTTTTTATTCCTACTTTCTTAAAGTACAAAAGCAGTATATAAAACTGTTCATAGACCAGCAATGAGCAACAGTTGTACAGGTATTTGTTGTTTCTTCATTTGTTTTCGATCCACTAGAATCTAAACAAAGTAAGTGTCAAATCTGGGCAAGACCACATCAGATCATCATAGTTAGCTACTGTCTCACTCCAGCCCACTAATGCCTACCAGTCAATACAAACACCTTCAGCAAAACACTTGTTTTATCAGTTAACTCTTGAATTCTGATTTTGTCAGATAGTCATTTCATGCATAGTTCCTGCCTTGCTTTGGTTTGAACTTCCACAGACACAAAATTCATCCAAATGGGGAGATCATGTACCACGACTTCCTAAGACTTTATGTGCATGAGCACTATCAGTTATTGCCTCTTTTGGACATTGTGTGTTCAACACACACACTTAAACCACTGCTATAATATACTCATGGAAAATCACTTTTTGAACAGCTGCAATCAGACCTCTGCACCAAATTCTTAAAGGTAAAGGGCGCTCTTTGTCTCTCTCTGTCTGTCTGTCTGTCTCTCTCTCTGTCTGTCTTGTCTCTCTCTCACACTCTTTGTCTCTCTCTCTCTCTCTGTCTGTCTGTCTACACACACACACACAAAGCACACTGTTACAAAAATGAATAGCTTACACTGTATGGCATAACTGGATAAAGTGGCAGCCTGACCCTCTGAACACACCAGTTTTCCTGACAGCATATCCTGCCGCACTTGAAGGAAAAAATGGTATCTGAAAATTGAAGTAATTTACAAAATGATGAATTAGTGTGTTCTCTCTCTTGTTCTCTCTCTCTCTCTCAAGCGCACACACACACACACACACACACACACAAGGACCATCAGGAAATAAAAAATGTGACTTTTGACTTGACAACACACACACACACATGGCTGTGAAAATATTCAAGTGCTTTATAAATCATGATTCATTCATGGACAATATAAAACATAAAAGTGTACATAGCCAAACTGTGCACTAGGCATTTGCATTCATATCCATACATGTTTTTGTTTTTTTCAATTTTAGCATTCATTCAGTTGTCTGATTTAGGACAAGAACAAAATGCACCAGAGAAAAAGGGGGAAAGAGAGAGAAAGCGAGAGAGAGAGAGTCAAGTGAAAGCGAGAGAGAGAGTACAAGTGTGTGTGTCTGTCTGAATGTATCTGTGCTTGTATCTCTGAGTGAGTAAGTGAGAGTGTGTGTGTGTGTGTGTGTGTGTGTGTGTGTGTGTGTGTGTGTGTATGTGTGCATGGGTGTGACAGAGAGAGAGAGAGTGTGTGTGTGCGTGCATGCAAGTGTGAGTGCGTGTGAATTTCATATGAGCATATTTTCAATGCTTTGAATTACCTTGTGTATTCTTCAGCCAGCTTGCTGGGGTCTGATACGTAGAACTTGACACGGAAGAAAAACTCATAGGGGGGACCTGTATCCCGTAAATCATGACAAGAACTAGTTAGTTGTCATTCACTCACAGACACACATAAGCACATAGACTGAAAGGGACCCCTCATTTCTCACTGTTCACATCATATACAAAGAATTTTAGCACTGATGACATCCAAAAAACCCAAAAAATCCCAGATTATGTTCAGGACATGCTGAAACCATATTAGTAGGTACCGGCAGCCAAAATTGGATTATTTCTTTTAGTATTTAAAACCTATATAATCATAAAGATAATGATCAAACTTAAAAAACAAAACAAAAATGAAGTCTCTATCTTTCATACTTTCAGAGATATGGCTGTTTAAAAATGGGATACGCTGATGCCCTTGACAATTTCTAAAATCGTCCAAGTTTGAACCTCATTAAAATTGTACTAAACATACATACCCAGTTGAAAATGAGTACTTTAAATCTTTATAACATATATTCTTAAGATAAATAAGTTCCATGACACAAATGTATTTGGTTGATATGTACTAGGGTGTCAAACTTTGGAAAAACCACAATTTGACACATGTCAAATCTGTGAGATGTGCCAACTTTGAAGCATCAGAGCACAGTGAAAAAGACAAGCAGAAAGCTTCTTTCAGTTTAGACAGCTTGTACTAGTTATATTAATCACACATATTTTTTTCTAAGGTGTTTGCTTGAGCGAAATGGGAGAAATTCCATGTTAAAAACCTGGAGGTAATGCAATTTGCACGGCGGAAAAAAGGGAGAATACTGACCTGCCATATGAAAAACCACCATAACTTTGAAACTATTCAATGAATTGTCTTCAAATTTTGCATGTAGTCTTAATACATTATTTTCTATATAATTAAGTGTGTTTCTTTGCTATCTTTACTACCTTTTTTGTTTTTTATTCCAGAACAAGAGCTTACGGGGATGAGTTGACCGAGTTGTCCAAACAGAAATGGAAATTTTTCCTAAACTAACCGGCAGATTTCAATGAAATTTTGACACTATCTTTTATACACTGCTCTCTATCAAATTATGTTACATATTCCTGATAACCATTTCCAACTTAAAAAACAAAAAAGTACTGACATCCTGTACACATTTTCTCCCCAACTTGGCTAAACTTGCTTAAATTTTTGGTTCAGGATGTTATTTTTTTCAAGTTAAGCATTGTCAAGCTCTTTGGTTTTATTCTACATCTCCTGAAATAATAAAAAAGCTGTATGAAACTACAGCACACTGAGTTGTTTTGTCAATTTCCTCAGTAAGTTTATCTTTTGTCTCTTCCAGCTGTCTTTGCGAGGCAGCAGCTGTTCTCTCAGCTTGTGATGCTTTCATTCTATTCTTCCTCTATAGAAAAAAGATTGAGGATTTTGCACATTCTGCACACTGAAATTAGCAGTGCTCAAATAAAAATAGCTCCATATCATGCTGTATATTTTGCCATTTGATACTTTTCATGACAGACTGATGACTACAGGAAGACAGTTTTGTTGGGGGGGGGGGGGGGGGGGGGTTCTCAAAAAGAAAAAAAAAGTTATCAAATAAAAAAAGTCACATTGATACTCTTTGCATACTACTCTTCTTCTTGCATGAATTTGCCCTTGTTGTGTTAAAACATGTTATTTAACATATTTACACATCATTTTAATTTAATTTCACTGTCTCAGTGTATGCATTTCTTCATCAATCACTATGTGATATAATGGCAATTATGTGTGTGTGTGTGTGTGTTGTGGTGGTAGTGGTGGTGGTGGTAGTGTAGTGCTGGTTTGTGTGCTCTGTGCATACATGTGTGTGTGTGTCAAGTCGAGTCAAATTTTTATTTCCAGATGGTACATTGAATAAGCAATGCATTTTCTTTTTTTCGATCTGTGCTGTTGACGGGCATACATGTGCGTGCAGGACCAACTTCCGTTTGGTGAACTCTCTCTCAACGATGTTTTTATTGGCGAATTTCTCTTAAATCGCGAATCGATTCAATAACTAGCTCTCAAATCGCTAAATCAATGTTAGATATACCAATAAGTGGTATCAATTTCTCTCAGTTTCCCAGTTAAAAAAATACGATCGCTTCAAACTAAAAAGGTGTATCAGTCAAACTTGACCAGATCGTGCTGAACATGATCGAGTGTCATACGAACAAAATAAATAATAATTTTCCGAATACTAAGCAAAATGAAGTTATGGATTCGTTTAATACAGGTCTTAACTTGATATTTAACGCGTTAACTTGCCAAGTTCGTCCTGCAATTCCATGGCGTTTAACGTATTTGACTCGGTTGGCTTCGCTTCTTTCACTATGTTCCGCCATTTTTGTTTTTCTCACTTGGTGTAAACATGGCTTGATGATACCTTCACTTTGATTGGCCGGCG
This sequence comes from Rapana venosa, assembly GCA_028751875.1. Classification (NCBI taxonomy): domain Eukaryota; kingdom Metazoa; phylum Mollusca; class Gastropoda; order Neogastropoda; family Muricidae; genus Rapana; species Rapana venosa. Next base: position 67,797,659 of record CM054136.1, on the reverse strand, counting down.
AAGGAACTGTACTTAACCAATCATAGAGCTTGATACACCATTGGATTCAGCAAAGACTGGCCTTTCAATCGCACCATTAATGTCTGTGTTTACTTTGCCCGATGTTTCGTATCGTGTACCGAAAGTGGGCTAACTTGAACTCGCACTTTAAACTTCGATTTTAATTGATTTAAGCTTTTCGGATCTACTAAAAAATTATATCGAATTAAAGCTGGAAATATGCTCTTCTATTCTGACCTATTTTTAAGTTGATGCAGTGCAATGAGCACATCGTACATAGCGATTTTCTATCCATACCGATTCACTCGCTCGGCTAATGGCGGCTAGCGGTATGTCGGCGCTTCGATTTTTGTGAAAAGAGTGGGTGTATTTGGAATTGTTTTGTTGTCACACCATGGCATACAAACACAAACGAACAACTCAGAGCACATAAGTAAACATCAATGTTTATTGTTTCATAATTTTTATCCCAATTATTTAGATAGTTCCCAAGATCTGGCCTGTCAAAAACATGCATTTTGCCCCCCTCAGCGCTACTTTCCCGCAGGCTGAAAGAAGGGCTGCCGGTACCTAATATTAGTCCCAGGGTGATGAAAGTTTCAAATGAAGAGGTTAAAACTATACATACAGCCCAGTTAAGGCCATCACTCCACGACTTCTACAGAATCATACGAAAACTGAGACAACAGGCAGCTCAATACCAACCATACAACAAACATCACTGGTCCGAGTGATTCAAACACCTCATCTTAAAAAGAAATCCAAACACCTCATCTTAAAAAGTAATGACAAGAAGTTGTTTAAATCCTTGAATAAAACTACTGCTGAATATAACAAAGGACTCGCACATACAGGCTCCCTGAACAAAGTTCAAAACTATAAATTCAAGAGGCGTTAAGTGCCATCAACCATATATGTGAAACAGTCTTTCAATGGATGGCTACTTCCTACATTTCTTCATCACATTCTCTATATATAATATGCGCACAAACACATATATGCAAGCACACCAGTGCTTATTCCATTATCCTTGATATAAAAGAATAAAATTAAAATTTTATTTAAATCAAAATAAGTAGTCACAAGCACCAAAAGATATCCATGATAAACAAACTTACCTCGACACTGTTTTTTGATGGTCTTGAGGGGATCCAACCATCGCTGCAACATAAATCACTGAAGTCATTTACTGCTGTACCTAACCACTCACACACCCATAGATACGTGCATGCCTGTGCACACCTCCACAATTCTTCCTTCAATTTCGCATACAGGATTTAAGCATATCCCACACTTACAACAGATTGGTTAGACCAAACTTTTTATTTATTTATTTATTCTTTTATATCCAGGGTAATGAAATAAGCACTCATGTGCTTTTTTACATCCAGCCCCCGTGTGTATGCTGTTTTGTAAATTTTGTCATGTTCCCACCGGCACATAATGGTCTACTCTTATGAAAAGCTGAACAGGATTTAATGCGTGCGCAAGATGTTATGTGTGCATTCGCACATGGGGCCTCGGCTTATAGTCTCATCTGAAGGACTTTAGGAGGAGTGGAGTCGGCACTGATGTTAACTCCAAAGGAAAAATCCTCTTGAGCAGGATTCGAACCCGGGTCATCAGATTGCGAGCGCAATGTTCCTAACCACTACGCTTCATGAATAGGAAGTCAGAAGTTAAAACACCTGCCTACAAATATCAACTCTGTCGGTGAAATGAATGTCAAAACAATATGTGCTGTTGATTATTCTGACAAGTCTTAAAACATATATTCAGATTCCTAAGTTCAGGAATGCACCAAAACTTCCAGGAACACGATAATGGAAAAAAAATCCCACTGAAAAAAATCATTTTGCAATTCTGTTGCCAGTTTATTCCTCTTGTGTGTTTGTCTCTCTATTTGTCAATATGTGTCATCTCTCCACATCAGAAGTGTAAGTGTAAAAAAAAGTGAGTCATCTGACCAATCTCAACCTTGGTGAAAGGTCTTTTCTTACAATATTCTGTTTGAAAACTCAAGAATTTCTGATAGTCCATTTCTTCTTGGGAGGCGAATGCTCTTCAGTGGGATCAATACCAACAGCTCTTCTTTTTTTATTTTTTAAGGCCATCTTGATCATTTCCCATACAGCTAAGGGCATAGTGAAATAAAAGAATAAAAATCTAAAATAAAACAAAACATACACACGCAAGCATACACACACGCACATACACACAAGCTGCGGGGGCCACAACACAATTGTGACACCTGTTCCCTGTTCTTTTCCCTAATCTTATATCATTGTAGCGAAAAGATGTTTAAATGAAGGAACTAATACAGACACAAAGAAGAAAAAAAAAAGGTCAGCAAGGAAAAAGAGTAGGGGAAAAAAGTAGGACAAGGGGGGGTAGAAGGAAGGACAAGGGGTTAGGACAAGGAGGAGGTGGGCAAGAGTGGACAAGGGGGAGTTAGGACAAAAGGAGTGTGGACAAGAGTAGGACAAGGAGGGTGTTTGGGAAAGAGGGTAAGAGTGGAAAGGAGAGGAAAGGGCAAGGAGGGTGTAGGACAAAGTTTTGGGCAAAGGAGGAGGGAGGACAAGAGTAGGACAAAGAGGGGGAGGTCAAGAGTAGAAAGGAGGAGTGTAAAAAAAAAGGGGGGTGTAGGACAGATAGGACAAGGAAGGGGGTTTGGACAAAGTAGGACAAGAGGAGGTGGGAAAAAGGTAGGACAAGGAGGGGTTTTGGACAAAAGAGTAGGACAAAGTAGGACAAGGAGGGGGTAGGACAAGAGTAGGACAAGGAGGAGGTAGGAAACAAGAGAATTTGGGGCAAGAGTAGGACAAGGGGAGGTGGGCAAGGAGGAGTGTAGGGCAAGATAGGGCAAGGAGGGGTGTAGGACAAAATAGGACAAGGATGTAGGGAAAGGGGTTAGGCAAGGAGGAGGTAGGGCAAAGGAGGAGGGGGTTTGGCAAGTTTGGGCAAGGAGGGGTGTAGGAAAGAGTAGGAAAGGAGGAGGTAGGAAAAGTAGGACAAGGAGGAGTGTAGGACAAAAAAGGGAAAGGAGTGTAGGACAAAAGTAGGGCAAGGAGGAGAGAAGGAAAAGGGGTAGGACAAGGAGGAGTGGTAGAAAAGAGTAGGAAAAGGGAGGAGAGGACAAGAGAGGAAATAGGAAAAGGGGACAAAGTAGGTCAAGGAGGAGGAAAAGGGAGAGTGAAAAAGGGAAAGAGAGGAGGACAAGGGGTGGACAAGGAAAAAGGTAGAACAAGGAGAAGAGGAGGACAAGGAGGGGAGTAAGACAAGAGGGATTTTAAGACAAGGAGAAAAGAGGTAGGACAAGAGGAAGAGTAGGACAATTGGAGGAAGATGACAAGAGTAGGACAAGGGAGGAGTGTAGGACAAGGTAGGACAAGGAGGAGAGGACAAGGAGAGGAAAAAATAGGATAAGGACAAAGTAGGTAAGGAGGAGGGACAAGGAAGTAGAAAAAGGAAGAGAGGAGGACAAGGGGGAGGACAAGGAGAAGTAGAACAAGGAAGAGGGAAGGAAAGAAAGGAGGGGAGTTGGACAAGGAAGGGGATAAAAACAAGGAGAAAAAAAGGTAGGACAAGGAGGGGGAGTAGTAGGACAAGAGGGGGAGGAAGGAGGGAGGTAAGACAAGGAGGGGAGAAGAATGAGAAAATGAAATAGAATGAGGAGATTTAGGACAAGGAGGGGAGTAAGACAAGGAGAAATGAATAGAAAGGAAAGGAAAAGAGTAGGACAAGGAGGGGAGTAAGACAAGGAGGGGAGTAAGACAAGGAAGACAAAGATAGGAAAAAGGGGAAGAAGTAGGACAATGGGGAGAGTTAGACAAGGAGGGGAGTAAGACAGGAGGGGAGTAAGACAAGGGGGAAAAATAGAGAGGACAATGAGGAGAGTAGGACAATGAGGAGATTTAAGGACAAGGAGGGATAAGCCCAAGGAGAAGAGTAAAAAGGAGAAAGTAGGACAAGGAGGGGATAAGACAAGAGGGAGAAAGACAAGGAGGGGAGTAAGACAAGGGAAAAATAGAGTAGAAATGAGGAGAGTAGGACATGAGGAGGAGGACAATGAGATTAGGACAATGAGGAGATTGGGTCAATGAGGAGAGTATGAAAGGAGGAGAGTAGGACAATGAGAGATTTGGGACAATGGGAGATCAGGCAGAGGAACAACATGAGGAGATCAGGACAATGAGAGTGGGACAATGAGGGAGTAGGACAATGAGGAGAGTAGGACAATGAGGCAAGTGGAAATGAGAAGTGGACAATGAGGTTAATAGGACAAGGTTTGGAAAGAGGGGACAAGGAGGGGAGTAGGACAAGGAGACGAGTAGGACAAGAAGGAGAGTAGAGTGGGTCACCAAAGCATCTTCGGTAGGGGCCATGTCCATGAACTGCAGGCCAAAGTAGTCCTTCTCCACCAGTTCCAGATGGTCGTACACTTTGTCCAGCAGGTGCTGTGCTTTCTGCCGCTTCTGCACACACCCAACCCTCATGTTACACCCTAACACCACTGGAACTGTCCTTTTTTTTTTGGTTTTAACACTACACAACTACTGTGCTGAATCAGTTCAAAATCCTTCCCTTTGGATCCATTGCTATTTTGCTGTGATTTTTGCAGGTCAATAATTGTCAGAATTTTTTAAATTTTTAATCAAAATAGTTCATGCACAAAACTGTGCAAAGTAACTAAGGATATATATATCTGAAATATGCAAAAAGAACTGGCTGTCTTTCATTCCATGAAGTGTTTAAATGAAATAGCAGGAACAATGCGTCTGAGCAGTTCCCCTTCCCCCGACATATCTGTAGGTTGACAAGCCAGTAATAGTATGACCAATATTGCCTTGCCTCAGAGCAGGGGTTCTAAATCCATTTCATAATCGGCACATACTCACGTCTTTCTGCTGTCATGTCCTGCTAAATTCTTGATGGAAATCTGAGATATAAACTACAGATGTTCACAGACGAACAGGGAAAATGATAAGACCTGTCCATGTGATGTAATGGTTACTTAAAGTTATACCCCCCCCACTCCAATGTTTTACAGCCTTATTTGTGAATTTTGTTTTAAATGGTTGCTATGCTCATCACCTTGTTTTCAAAATGATGTGTGATGGCATAGAAGCCGAAATGGTGATAAATCAGAACTGAAGTGCAAGATCAATCAGAAAAACAGAAAAAAATCTATTAACCAAAATACAAGTTACACACACATGCAATCATGGTGCACAGCTGGTCAGTGATGCTGCCTTCTTTTCCATTTTGTGTTCCAGACAGGGTACACTCCTCAAAAGTTTATGCAGCCAGATGATACAAGAAACTTGCAATATCACAGCTTACAATCACCACAGTATTATGCAGAAACCAAAGCATAACAGCTAGTACAGGTCGAAACCAACATCAAGGTAACCAACTGTTTTTAACAGAATTAACACATCAACATCGGATGAGACTTTAAACCGAGGCCCTGTGTGCGAATGCATGCAGAACATCTTGCGCACACGTTAAATCCTATTCCGCTTTTCAGAAGAGTAGGCCATTGTGTGCCAGTGGGAACAGATGACAGAATTTACAAAAACCCCATACACACGGGGACTGAATGTAAAAAAGCACGTAAGTGCTTATTCCATTAATATCCTCGATATAAAAGAACAAAATAAAATAAATACATAAAATAAACCTTGATCACACTAAATCTATAATGAAGATTTATTTGATCGAAAGAGCACTGGTTGAGGACTAGGAGGGGGGAGAAATGCTGCCACACACAAAATACCGGACATATTGAATCCACAAGCACTCACATCAATTTCAAAGGTTTCCTCTGTATCGTCGAGGAAGTGGACAACACAGTGAACAGTTTTGGGCTGTCGGTCCTGCAGATGTGCCATCTCTGACGCACGCACATTGTAGCTACCGCTGGACACCAGCTTCATGGACATGCTGTGCAGCTCTGCACACATACATGTACAAACACACCACACAAGTTAGCTATGCAGAAAATTGTTTTTTTCAACAAAATCTAATTCTTTTACAAAATGTTATCAAAAAGAAAGATTATATGTGAATTATCTCCAAAAAGAAGATTTTGTTTTTTAGTGAGTTTTTTGTTGTTTGTTTTTCTTTGGGGGGGGGGGGGGGGGGGGGGGGTACAGTAATAGCTGTAGAGATTAGAATGTCAGAAAGCCTGGTCACTTCCACAGACCAACTCACATAGTTAATGATATATAGTTCATAAAAGCAACTACAGATTCAGCCTTCGGTAATAATAATAATAATAATAGGGTTGATTTCAGAACAAGGTTACAAGGTGATATAATATCTGTTTCGTATTGTAAGTGGAGAATAGTATAGTAGCCACATATTCAAATGTCAACAAAACTTCTTCACATCTTTTGAAATACATTCCCAGTTGGTGGTAAGAAACATTTTTGGACACCCTCCCCCCCCCTCCACAACCCCTTCCCCCCAAAAAACCCCAAACAAAACAACAACCAAACCCACACACAACCCAACAAAAACAACAATAATTTGATTTTAACCAGTGACATGAGGCAAAATAGTTTCTTGACAACAAGAATTAAAAAAACAACATTCTAACATTACTAATGTCTATAAATATCTAGTATAAGTCAACGTCAAACCTGACGCTATCAATCTCTAGTTTTCCATCCTTTTCCTTTAAACCACTTTGAAAGCATTTTGAACAGCTATAATTTACAAGTGTCCACCACAGGATATGTTATCATACTTCAACCTCTTGCTTTTATTATCGCGATTATCACACTATGTCATTTGAGCTCAACTTTCTGGTGTCAAACTAAACACATCCTGACAAAAATCTATTTGTAAACAGCCAGTGCCACACGTAATGACACCGGCACTTGGGCCATCTGCTGCACTTTTCTCCATCTGCCTGCCGGGGTGCAGCTGCCGATAACTACATCAACTACACTAGGGCAGGCCAGCATGATGAATCACCGGGCTGTGGCCTATTCAACAGGATTTAGCAGCAGGCCATTCCTATCCTGGGCCTGCCCATTAGGGGGGGAGGGGTCCTTGGGGTGGAGGCCCTAAGATGTGAGTGAGCTGGAAGTGAGGGGGACGAGGCTGGCAAACTGCGAGTTGCCCTGTCGTGGCATGGGGCTTTGACAACGGTATGGTTAGAGGTTAGAGGAGCAAAAACTCTATCATAATCTAGATCTATACTCTCTTCCTAGAGCTCTAACAGTCGGTGGTGGGATCCTGCAGACCTGCCATTCCAACGGTAATCACTGTAATAAAAACTGTCAGTGGGGGCATTAGCTGGTATGTCCCATGCGTGCATGCATGCACATGTATAATTGTATATATATATATATATAAAAGCACTTTCGCTGGATTGGATGTGTGCATGTGAGCACATACACACACATATTATTGCAGTTGACACACACAGACACACACACGCACATGCATGTGTTTATGCGCACGCATGTGCACACAAACACACACACCCCAGGAAGCCATTATGGGAAAATTTCCCAGAAAATTACAAAGGTTTAGAAGCACTAAATGACAATGAGTATACCACATTTACTTTTTTTTTTAAGTTCAAAGAATTTACCCTTTACATCCATTATATCAAAAGAGAGGCAGACAGACAGACAGAGACAGAAAGAGATCGCACATCTAGGTCTCTGTGTGTGTACACATGCGCATGCATTCGTGCTTGCATGCATGCATGTATGCGCGCGTGTGCATTAATGCGCATGCTCTCCTTTTTCTCCATTTTGTTTTTCACTCACTTCCTTCACCTTCCCTTGCCCCTTATCTTTCCCAACAAAACAGCCCCCACCAGCATCCCTCTCTTTCTATCATCTTTTGAACCCTTCCACTCTAGTACCATAAAATCGATGTTCAAATATATCCGTGAATGATCATGAATACAACGTGGTATTGAGAAGAAGGAGGAAGAAAGAAGAAAAAGACAGCGAGGGAAGCAGAGTGTTACCTACACCATGATGATGGATGCGTGGTGGGGACTGGTCCCCTAAGGGTGGCGAGCAATCTGTGACAGTGTGGTATCAGGTGCTGCCACTCAAGAAGTTTCCCCCAATTAATACTGAGCCTACACTTCAGGCTAGTCAGCCAACTGCAGTGCCAGATTTTACAAGATTCCACTGAAAAAGTCTGCAAACTGTACCATTTCTCTCCCCTGGCTCAGTACTCTTATTTATGAATAGCTGCCCATGTCAGTAAAAACCACCAGACTGTGAGTGGCTATTGTAAATCGCGATGCAAAAGTAAGCTGAAAAAGACACACAACTTAAGTGTTGGGGGATAAAAAGAAAAAAACAGAACAACTTGTCAAAGTAGTAAAATTATCAGTCACACAGGTGTTGTACTTGTACAATAATTATAATGCCACTCAAAAAACCACCGCCCTCCCCCCACCAAAAAACCCCCCAACAACAACAAAAAACCAACAACCAAACCCATTGATATCTAGTTCTGTTTGAAAGCGAATGGTCGGCAAAGCTCTCACTACATTACTTTAAACTTTCCCCTAAACAGTCAATCCGACACACAGCAAAAAAAAAAAAAAAACTTTAAAAAAAGAGAAAAAAATATTACAGTTTGCACTTGTAATATTCAAGTATGATTTCAAGAGCAAACTGGCCTAATACCTAGTTTTGTATTGTTTTCTCAGTATAGGATACAATCTGTTACAGGCGAATTACACCAGCAGTTCACAGAAACAGCCTATTGTTCTCTCTAGGTTTCCCTCAACCACACTTTTCACTGTCATGAAATCTATCTTCAATCTTTGTGAAAATGAGTTGAACACATTTTGTTATAAATAAATAATTTAAACAATGCTTTGCTTTATATCATGAACTGTGATATTTCCTAATACGACAGATAGATCTTTTTCTTTTTTGATTTGTTTAATGTCTATTCACAACTTCTTTGAATGGTCAGACAACTACTGTTGTCCATCATGAGTGAAAATGCATTGCACTGTTGCTGATCCTGAAAAGTCAGGCCCAGCGCATTAGACTTAGGCACGAGACAGAATTGTTATTTTTGAAGTCTTTCTGAAGAAACGGTAGAAAATGGACCAAGAAGGTAGAATATAGATGAGAAGGAGGTGACAGGAAGAACAGGAACAAGGCAGACACAAGGAGAGGGACTGAAAAGAGGAAATTTCTAGCACAAACTTTCCAGAAAAAGTATATATATCCCATTCTACTTTTTTTATATTTTTTTATTAAAGGGTTCTGTTCAGTATATTGTGGATACTGTCAATGAATCTCTGATGGAAAACATCTGCTATTTTTTAACATTAGCTCACCAGATATTATGTGATGTGTCTCATAACAAGAAAACAACAGTAATAATCTAATGACATAATGTCAAAGAAACATGCATACACTTGTTCAGAACAGTTACACACACACTCACTCACTTATAAAACACTGTGAGAGGGCGTGCATGCACACACACACATTTTCTCCATCAATCAATTCCATGAACAGCAAAATATTTTTTTTGGGGGGCCCCTACTCACGCCTTGTGTGTGTGTGTGTGTGTGTGTGTGTGTGTGTGTGTGTGTGTGTGTGTGTGTGTGACCATGTCATAAACAGTGTGTGTGTGTGTGTGTGTGTGCGCATGTGTGTGCATGTGTGAGTGACTATGTCATAAACAGTGTGTGTGTGCATGCGTGTGTGTGCGCATGTCTGTGTGCGTGTGACCACATAAAAGAGCACGGGAAAGAGAGAAAGATTATGTGAGTGAGTGAGTGAGTGAGTGAGCGAGTGAGTGGTTTTTTGTGTGTATGCGTGCATGCGTGCGTGCGTGTGTGCATGTGTGTACAAGTGTGCACATGTATATATGTATGTGTTTGCGCGCATGTGTGTGATATCTTTAGTTGTTCACATCTGTTCACGTGTACGGACTGTTAATTATAGACTTGGCAAAAGAAAAAAAACAACCTCTGTCTGCATACATGTCTTTGTTTCTCTTTAGTCTTTCAGAGGGGCTTTTTACAAGTAACACAGTTTTGCCAGGGACAACCCTCTTGTTGCCATGTGTTCTTAGAGTGTGTGCGTGTGGGTGTGTATGACTGTATGTGGGGGGTTGTGTGGGTGTGTGTGTGCACTTGCATACAATGTATGTCTATGTGTACATGTACATTCAGAGAAAGAGGGAGGGAGGGAGAGCAGACAGACAGAGTGACAGACACAAGGCACAAGGAGATGGAAAAACAGAGAAAGAAGGAATGCGGGGGGGGGGGGGGGGGGGGGGGGGGGGGGGAAAGAGTGAAAGAGAAAGAAAGAGAGAAACAGTGTGTGTGTGTATCACTGTATGTGTGTGTTTGTGTGTGTGCATGCAAGGCATGTAATTGCAAGTGTGCACTGTATAATCATGTGCATATAATAATGCCTGCCCTTCAATAAGAGAGAGGGAGGGGTAGAGAGGGAGGGGTAGAGAGGGAGGGAGCAAGGGGGAGACAGAGAGAAAGAGAGATAGAGATAGAGAGAGTGTGTGTGTTTTGTGTATATGTTCACTGTGCGCGTGTGTGTGTGTGCAACATACTGAAAATACCTCAGTTACCTGCCCTTCAATAATTACATAAATTCATGGATTTCTATATTTGTAAAACCATGTGTGTGTGTGTGTGTGTGTGTGTGTGTGCGCGCGCACACGCACACGCATGCACACACACTCTCTCTCTCTCACAGCACACAGGCATATTACTTAGGTGGGTTTTTTTTTTCTTTTTAGTATTTGTTTTACTATCTTTAGTACAGGTGGGTGTTCATCTTCATGTGTGTGTACTCACATGTGTGTATACATGCATGCATGTGTGTGAGTGTGTGTGAGCATGTATGCATGCGCCTGTGTGTGTGTGTGTGCTGTGTGTCACAAAGAGACATTTTAATATTTTACATGTCAGTGGTGAGCTAAGGTTCAGCTGTAGCAGAATTGACAAACAAATTTTGGAGCAAGTTAGTTTAGAAACTATATTATTGTCTACAGTCACTGTACAATGGAAAGAAGTTGAAGAATCTAGCCTATACAGCACAACTCTGCTTCTGTGATTTCCTTCTCTGCACTACCTCTCCAACAGTTCTACATAATTTCTTTTCACCATAGATGTATAGATCTCATTTTCAGAGCACTGTAATCCAAAATGTGCAGCGCTGTTATGCTACACAGTCTATACACCAGCTTATCACCAAAAACAACCTTGTCGCATTACACACACACACACTTCACCACCAAGCACTGCATCAACCACCGATCTATCTCCCTGATCATCAATGCCATGCTAGTGTTCTGCTCCGCCACTGCCAGTGCACTGCTTGAAACGTCACCCCCAACACCTAAAGTGCGTATTTCAAAGAGCACACACAGTCACAGACCAGCACAAATCTGGTCCATGTACTCAACTAACTGCCTGAAAAGGGGCGATCGACATAGGCACACACATATACACGAACACAATGAGTGTGTCACGGCCTCTCTCTCTCTCTGTCACGGAAGTAGCACTAAACAGGCCATGTATTGTAGACGGTAGATTCCCATCTCCGGAAACCCCGCTTCCTCTCAGTCGGCAGGCAACGGCAGTGTGCTCAGGACCACCAGACCCAGCCTAGCTTTGTGAGCTAGCTAGCTCAGCACTGAAGAAGAAGAAGCTCTTCTGTCATTTCCCCGATCAACACGGGGCTCTGTCACACTATCATCCCTCCCACTCCACGAATGAGCATCTCGGCCTAGAGACTGCACAAAACACGTCTGTGTACTACAGAATGCTTGTCATAAGCGGCAGAGGGAAAAAAAGAACTTGTCACACCACAGGCGGCCCCCCGTGTGTATATACAGGCATGTATACAGGCAAAGCAGGCAGAGACAGAGACAGAGAGGGAGGGGATAAAGTCCACGAGAAAGAAGTCCTGTAGCCTAATGAAGACCTTGCCCTTCCACCCCCTGTCCCCCGGGGGCCGGGGTGGCGGGATGGCAGGTCAGACCTCAGCTCTCAGGGCGCACGTACAGCCCGTCACCCTCCCTCCCCGACACACACCACTCGCTAGCCGAGCCTAAGCCTAGCGCCCGACACTAGCCTAGGGCCTAATACCGCGCTCGTCTCGCTAAACTCTGTTCTTTCTCTCATAGGCCTAGGCCTAGCGCTGGGTGCCCGCTTTCTTTACCCATCGATCTGTTGGCCAGCCTAAACTGAACCAACCACCTCCACGTCTCCCCCCACCCCTCCTAACCACTTTACCCCCTCCCTCCCTCCCTCCCATCATCTGCACCTCTCCCTCCCGTCCACATCGCCAACGCAAAGGCACTCCATGAAACAGCCCCCAGTCTGCCTTTTAGACAGACAGACACCCTAGCCTGCATCTGGCGGCTACTGCGTAATCAACGCCCACTATTCTCTCTTGATTCCTGGTGGTAGTGGTTGTTTCTCTCTCCTCTCTCTCTCTCTCTCTCTCTGCCCTGAAGTTCCTGCACGCTCTGTCAGCTTGTGCAGCAGCAAGCAGCAGCGGCAGTGCTCACTCAGAACAGAGTAGCGGAATGCTGTGCAAGCAAGCAAGCAAGCAAGCAGGCAGTGTTATGACGGCCGGGAAACAGCTAGCTTATCAAAACCCACCGATAGCCTGAGAGGCCAGGCTATCTTGCAGCCTCGACATTGCCTCTACACATGCAACGCCATTTTTCTCCACATCTCTCTCCCCCCCCCCCCCCCCCCCCCCCCCCCCCCCTCTCTCTCTCTGTCTCCCTCACCCCCTCCTCCTCCTATGTAACTATGTTTCGCACTACCTCCCCATCCATCAACTAAGCGCCACCCCCTTACTAACAATCAAATCAGGGAAGGGGAGAGGAGGGGGAGAGGGAGGGAGGAAGAGGGAGATAGAGCGAGAGATGCTACCTAAGCACTGCACTAGGCTACAGGAGAAGGACACACACAGAGCTCTACGTGACAGTGACACAGAAAATGGTAACCTTCAACATGTAGCTGTCTGGTTATGACCAAAATAATATCCAAAAAGCTTCCTTCTGCTAGCGTGTTAAGTTTAGAGAGAGACAGAGAGAGAATGACAGACAGACAGCAGACATACAGACAGAGACAGACAGACAGACAGACTGAGAGAGTGCATGCGTGTGAGTCCAGTGAGTGTGTGTGTGTGGGCGTACAATCCTCCCAGTAATACTGACTGCGATGGGCACTGAGACAGACAGACAGACTGACAGACAGACAAGTAGCAGTACAGTCTGCACAAATATCAAACCAAGAGACCTATACCTACCTACCTACCTATGCCTACAGAACAAGTAAGTGTACATTACGCTCGCTGCTGAAGCCAAGTCGATCGAGTCAGTCACACCAGTGACATTTACCGCACTGCATAAAACTATTGCTTTCTGAGCAAAGTGCATGCAGACTGGTGCTGTTGAACTTTTTCATCATCACTTAGGCCCTATCAAATTCCACATGCTGGATCAAAGCAAAGGCTCTGGCAGTACTGCAATTTTAGTCGCATACCAGGGCACACACACACACACACGCGCGCGATCGCACACACACAAACACACTCGTGCAGAAGTGTGCGTTTCCAAACACGCACTCTGTGTGTGTGTGTGTGTGTGTGTGTGTGTGTGTGTGTGTGTGTATGTGTGTGTATGCGCGCGCGCGCACGTGCGTGAGAGAGAGCGAGCGAGAGTGTGTGTGTGTGTGCGTGCGCGCGTGTTCCGAGGGGGATATGTGCGTGCGGGGGTATGTGCACGCGCGCACGTGTGTGTGAGTGGTGTGTGAGTGAGTGAGTGAGTGAGTGTGTGTGTGTGCGTGCGTGCGTGAGAGAGAGAGAGAGAGAGAGAGAGAGAGAGAGAGAGAGAGAGAGAGAGAGAGAGAGAGGAAGAGAGGAAAACACTCGAAATGTTTGAGAGAGAGAGAGAGAGAGAGAGAGAGAGAGAGAGGAGAGAGCGAGAGCGAGAGAATGATAAAGGGGAAAAAAAAGAAAGAAAACAAGTTGCCTACACTTACGAACAACTATGTCGTAACTAGAGAAGTGCATCTAACGTTATATGAATTCCCACGAGGCTATACTAATACATGCTGCTGTACTGCAGCCTAGGAACAGGATCGGTGAAGCCAGCATAGGCTCTACTAGCCAATGTGTAGAGTAGTACCACCACCATAATGTGAGATTCGCTGGCTTGCACAGTTGGCTGAACACTCTAAACGCCCACGCCGGCCCTACAGAGTAAGACTTAAAGAGCTTCAAGGCCATCAAACAAAACTTCGCAGCGAAATACCGAAACAAACGTCGCACATCGCCTCCCATGCCCCCTGCTTTTACAACTTCCCACTACAACAAACGCCTGCGAGTTCAAAGAAACCAAACAAAACAACACAACCACCAAGAAAACAGCAATTTGGAAAAAAGGAAAAGAAAAAAAAAACAAAGGGGGAAAAAAAGCTTGAAAGTGGTGTGACGTCAACTGAGTAGAAATTGAGTGTCCACACTGGAATACCGGTTTTTTCTGTGTAGTGCGTGCGTGCGTGCGTGTGTGTGTGTGTAAAAAATTCAGAGATCGGCCTATTTTTTCTGTCTTTGAGAACCAATCCAATAAGGCAAATGTTAAAATCGTGGAAGGCTAGCAGACAGGGGTGGGCAGCACTGTAATCCTGATCAAAGTAACTTAGGACACTCCAGCTGCCAAGGCGCATTAGATACCATCATGGAATCACATAGATCTAGATATGCATGCATATTAAGTTCCAACCCTCTCATACGACCACCAATATGGGGGTCTTTTGAGCTTGACAAAAAACCCAAAGCTTTTTTTTTTTATATAATATTATTAACACGAAAAAGAACAAAAACTCCAAAGCGAACAGAGAAACCAACCAACCACCTCCAACCCTCGCCCCTAAATCACACATCAACTTATTAAGAAAAACGACACTTATCACGTCCAATAAAAGGGCACGGTAACAGCATCTGCATCACAAACAACAGACCAAGGATCGTAACAATATAGGGGGGGAGAGAGAGAGGAGAGAGAGAGAGAGAAGAGAAAAGAGAGAGAGAGGAGGGGAGGAGAGAGAGAGAGAGAGAGAGAGAGAGTGAGAGAGAGGAGAGAGAGAGAGAGAGAGAGAGAGAGAGAGAGAGAGAGAGAGATGTCTAAGAAAAGCTTTTTTATTTTTAAAAATAAAGTTCAGTATTGTTAACCGGCTGGGAAAAGATGTTTTACGGACCCGATTTAATTTATTTCAAGGGGCCTATGACTATCTGATCCAAGTTTGCCACCTCTGAATGATATTTTTGTTGAGGGGGCAAGAGCATGCCGAACCTCCGAACGGATATTTCCCAGCACGCAGTTTGATTACTCAGTTTAACTGCCGACATGTAACTGAAAGAACTGGACACAGAACCCCACCAAACGCGAACAATGATTTCAGCTGACTTGAAAAACGAGTATTACAAGAGAACATAATTACCACAGTAAATTATCATGTTATCAGGAGAAACTTGTCACTACCCAGTCCAAAAAGGACTGCCAGCTGCACAGATTTCTGTCACATAAAAAAGTAATAATTATGTACTAAATCCCTATGCATCCCACTGTCAAGAGACTGGCTTGCCGTTTGCCTACACAACTCCCTCTGTATGTGTGTGTGTGTGTGTGTGTGTGTGTGTGTGTGTGTGTGTGTGTGTGTGTGTGTGTGTGTGTGTGTGTGTGAGAGAGAGAGAGAGAGAGAGAGAGAGAGAGAGAGAGAGAGAGAGAGAGAGAGAGAGAGAGAGAGAGAGAGAGAGACAGACAGACAGACAGACATTCGTTCATATTCTGGCTTCCAAGACACAATGATAATGGAAGAAAATGTTTACCTTTACAGGACAATGCCACCCAATAAAAAAAAAGAAACAGTATTGAATGCACGCCCCCTCCCTTTCCCCTTCTAACAACTCCCCCCCTCCCCATCCCCGGAAAAAAAAATATCGCTCGCTATTAGATTTCAACACCTGGTGATAAGGAAATGGGGAGTGCTGATGGTGCCTGGCAAGATATATAATCTATTCTGTTCATTGATCAGCGGACTTTAACTTATAAATAAAGGCACTTACAGGCACGTGCCCGTACCTACACACACACACACACACACACACACACACATGGGAACAGATGGCAAAATTTACAAAACCGCATACACACGGGACTAGATGTAAAAAATAAAATAAAATAAAAAGCACATACGTGCTTATTCCATTATCCTCGATATAAAATGATTTTTTTTTTAAAAAACCACGCGCACGCACACACACACACTCCCTCTCTCTCAATAAACAGTTGAGTTCTCTCTCTCTCTCTCTCTCTCTCTCTCTCTCTCTCTCTCTCTCTCTCTCTCTCTCTCTCTCTCTCTCTCTCCCCTCTCTCTCTCTCTCTCTTCTCTCCCCTCTCTCTCTCTCTCTCCCCCGCCTACTCGATGTCATTCCTCCGCTTTAAAACTGCAGCAATATAACTGAAGCAGGAGGAGGTGGAACAGATACCGAGAGTGGTTCACATCTCACACCATGGATGCTCGCTATCCTACTGATTGGGCAACGCTACCTGCGCTGTGTCGGTAAGTGGTTACTTGTCGTTAAGTGGGCAAGCTCAACAGGGATCATACCCGGGTCTGGAAACTTCCTGTGGGTGGGGGACCTATCTCCTTTCCTTCATCAGATGGGCTACCAATGCACAGACTGCAAAACGCAAGACACACGATAAAAAAAAAAATAAATAAATAAAATCCGACCATTTCTATTGTCTTTTTGTGAGTGTGCAAATCTGTTAAAACAACAGATGTCCCGGAAAAGTTAGGGAGCACTCGATTTACGTTCGCAGTCTCACCTGCGTTTTTATTAATGTAATGTAATATAATATATCTTGTTGTTGCCTTCAATTTGGGTCGTGTTTCCATGCGTGTTGATAGAAAACAATGTGCTAGCAAGTCTAAAAATAATTTCCAGTAACGTTTATGGCGGGATTTGCGCAGTTAATTAAAAGGTCCAATCCAGTTAGGGACAAGAAATCCCTTTAGCGACATAATACATGTGTGTCGGTAAGTTTACTACATAGTTATTGCCAATACTGACAAATGGGGGCTGGGGTGGGATGGGTTGATTATTTCTCAGGTACAAATTAATCATCCTCTTTTTTGCCCCCCTGACCTACTTTGTACACTCCGACAGCAGATCCCTAAATGAGCAACCTCATTATCATCATCATCATCATTACTATCATCATCATCATTATTATCATCATCATTAAAGTCTTATTTGTCCAACATTCATATATCTCTCTCTCTCTCTGTATTTAGGGAGGGGGGGGGGAGGGAGAGAGAGAGAGAGAGAGAGAGAGAGAGAGAGAGAGAGAGAGAGAGTGAGAGAGAGAGAGAGAGAGAGAGAGAGGGGAGGAGAGGGAGGGAGGGAGGGAGAGGAGAGAGAGAGAGGAGAGGAGAGGGGGGGGAGGGGGAGAGAGAGAGAGAGAGAGAGAGAGAGAGAGAGAGAGAGAGAGAGGAGAGAGAGAGAGAGAGAGAGAGAGAGGCTTTTACTTTACTTCGAGGATAATGGAATAAGCACTCATGTACTTTTTTTTTACATCCAGTCCCCATGCGCATGCGGTTTGGTAAATTTTGTCATCCGTTCCCACCAGCACACAATGGCCTACTCTTCCGAAAGGCGGAACAGGTTTAACGTGTGCGTAAGATGTTCTGCGTGCGTTCTGTCAACTTCAGACGGGGGACCTCGGTTTAAACTTAAAGTCTCATCCGAAGAGAGAGAGAGAGAGGAGAGAGAGAGAGAGAGAGAGAGAGAGAGAGAGAGAGAGAGAGGAGAGAGAGGAGAGAGAGAGAGAGAGACTCAGATTTTTTATTCATTTATAAAATAGGTTAGGCCCCTGTTGCTCTCTAAAGCAACAGATGCCCACATACCTTCCATTCCAATCATGTCATCCCCGTCATTGTGTGAACAACATCCCTGTGGGACAGTTCTTGCGAGTACGCCGCTCGTGTTCTACAGAGCAAGACTTCGAACGCCACAGTATGGAGATGTGTCATGCCTTCCAGGATCGTGGCTACCCTGACACCATCATCATGGCCGCTAAAACACAGGCAAAAGCCACTCCACGCCAAGCTACCCTCAATTACACCAAAAAACCCATCAACAGCAGAGTTCCTGTAGTCATCACCCATAATCCACGGAACCCTCCCATCCGAAAATGGTTACAGGACAATCTGCTTACCCTGCACTGCAGTGCCAGAATGAAGAAGGCAGTTCCCGAAGCTCCTGTGGTGGGGGAGAGAAAATGCAGGAGTCTAGGGAACATGCTCATGCCATCTGTCCTGCCTCCTACAAACGCAACACCTGGCAGTCGTGGATGTTTCTGCTGCGCCAAAAAACGTGCCACCTGCAGGAACCACCTACTAGAGGGCAGTCTCTTCACCAGTTTCACTACTGGTGAGAGATTCACCATCAGAGACGCCTTCTCTTGTAGCAGCAAGAACATCGTTTATCTGCTCAGCTGCAACCTCTGTGGACTCCAATACGTTGGCGAAACCAAAAACGCCCTGAAAACCAGGCTGTACCTTCACCGCAGTGACGTCACCAGAAACACCGGCACAAGAGTGACCCAACACTTCAATCAGGCGGGACACTCTCTCAGCAACGTGAAGTGCCAGGTGATGGAACAGGTGAACGGGCAGACCCATGAGGCCAGACTCCGCCGAGAACGTTTCTGGAGACACAAGTTTGCAGACTGATGCCCCTGAAGGCCTCAACACACGTGACAGTTGAGCTTGCCATCCTCTTCCTGTCAGTGACCACATTCCACAACCCTGGCAACTTGCTTTGAACAATCCTCCAAAACTACCTAACTTGATGTGTGTGTGTGTGTGTGTGTGTGTGTGTGTGTGTGTGTGTGTGTTGTGTGTGTGTGTGTGTTGTGTGAGGGAGAGAGGGACACACACAGAGAGAATCAGACTCAAGACTCAGATGGTTTATTCATTTATTATAGGCCAAGGCCCCTTATAAGAGAGATGGAGACACAGAGACAGAGAGAGAGAGAGAGAGAGAGAGAGAGAGGGAGAGGAGAGAGAGAGAGAGAGAGAGAGAGAGAGAGAGAAAGAAAGAGAGACAGAGAGAGACAGACACTCTCAGATGGTTTATTCATTTATGGGGCCAAGAGAGGAGAGAGAGAGAGAGGAGAGAGAGAGAGAGAGAGAGGAGAGAGAGAGAGGAGAGAGAGAGAGAGAGAGAGAGAGAGTTACTCAGACTGAGATAGTTTATTCATTATAAAATAGGCCAAGGCCCCTTTATACGAGAGAGAGAGAGAGAGAGAGAGAGAGAGAGAGAGAGAGAGAGAGAGAGAGAGAGAGAGACAGACAGACAGACAGACAGGCAGGCAGGCAGGCAGGCAGACAGACAGACTGAGACAGAGACTCGAGACTCAGATGGTTTCTTCATTTATAGGCCAAGGCCTCTCATCTGTGTGCGTGCGTGCGTGCGTGCGTGTGTGAGTGATTGAGTGCGTGCGTATAAAAGAGAGAGAGAGTGAAAGAGAGAGAGAGGAAGTGAAGAGAGAGGAGAGAGAGAGAGAGAGAGAGAGAGAGAGAGAGAGAGAGAGAGAGAGAGAGAGAGAGAGTGGTGTGTGTGTGTGTGCGTGTGTGTGTCAAAGTCAAAATTTTATTTCCAGATGGTACGTTGTGTGTGTGTGTGTGTGTGTGTGTGTGTGTGTGTGTGTGTGTGTGTGTGTGTGTGTGTGTTCTGGTGTGGAAAAAGGTTTGCAGGCAGGTGTGTGGGTGCAGGCACTGGCAGGCAGGCAGGCAGGCAGGCAGGCGGATGACAATCAATGAGCACCCCGCCAAAGAATATGATGCCCCCAGACAAGAAGGGAGAAGTTTATCGACAGCAGTTTTCAGCGCCAGCTTATCTATCCTGTGTCAGCTTTTTCCTGTCAAAAGACAGCTTTTCTTTTCGTTAGGTACATACAGTACAATTATTAGCAGTGTAAACTTGCAATTGTCTGATGCTGGATGACAACAACAACAACGAGAAGAGGAGGACAAGGAAGAAGATGAAAAGAAGAAGAAAAAGATTAGGCGGAGGAGCAGCAGAAGAAGATGAAGATGATGATGATGGAGGAGGAGGAGGAGGGGGAGGAAGAAGGAGGAGGAAGAAGAAGAAGAAAGAGGAGGAGGAGATGAGGAGGAGGAGATGGATGGATGGATGGATGGATGGAGGAGCAGCAGCAGCAGCAGCAGAAGAAGAAGAAGAAGAAAAAGAGGACAAGGAGGAGGAAAAGGAAGAAGAAGATGATGATGATGATTGTGATGATGACGACGACGACGATGATGATGATGAAGAACAACAACAACAACAACACGTAGAAGAAGAAGACGACAATAATCATAACACTAATTTTTCGTTATCGCGGATCAACAAGAACATTCGTTCCTTGCACTTGCTTGGAGTCACTGTCTACTTGACAATCTCCGCCCCCATTTTTACCAGTTTTGTCGTCGACTGTGCGCGTGCACTAGGCTTATTCGTATTAGTACTAGGTTTGAAGTCAGTCATACAACGAACGGGCTCTACACTAGGCAAGAAGATCAACGTAAATGTGTCAAGGTGGTTCGTGTTGTCTCTCTGTTAGCCTACCGTTCGTTAGCTCGTTTCGCAAGTTTCGCTCACTCGATTTCGCTTTTTCTTTTCTTTTCTTCTTTTTTTCTTCTTCCAAGTGGCTTTCGTTTTAAAAAAAAAAATTTAAAGAAAAAATACCTTTGCGGTTCTTGAGAGTTCTCTCTCTCTCTCTCTCTCTCTCTCTCTCTCTCTCTCTCTCTCTCTCTCTCTCTCCTAGTCCCTCCCTTTAACACTCCCTAAAGTTGGTTAGATTATGACCGATATATCAAGTTTGGTTGTTGTTTTTTGTACAAAGAGGTTGTTGAAAAGAGAGACTGCGATGGCGAGACTGAAACACAAACGACAATAAAACAGACTGACAGCCGCACAGCACTTAACACGAAAATAAAAATAAAAAGGTCGACGGACAGAACGTTACAAAACAAACAAACAAACAAACGCACGCACGCACGAACGAAGGAACGAACACTCGTTCAAATAAAAACCTCGCTAGCTTCCCACAAACCAAAACACGACGGAACATTTCGGGCGAGAAAAAAACAAAACCAAACGCGGATCGGGCTCTGTCTCTTTTTCGCCCACTTGCCCGCCTCGGTCTCTCCGTTTTTTTGTTTTGTTGCTTTTGCCCCCCATTATTTGCAACAACAAAAAAAGAGTAAAGAGTCCATCCTTCCCGAGTAACACACACACACACACTATCACACGCACGCACACTGTCACACGCACGCATGCGCGCGCGCGCGCACACACACACACTGTCACACACATACATACATACACACGCATACCCAAACACACGCACACATACAGACACACTGTGACACACAATCCTAAGTATCGCACACACAGAGACACACACTGTCACACACACGCATACATAGAAAATAAAATACATGATAAAGCACACACACTGTCTCACACACTCACACACACACACACACTGTCTCACACACACACACACACACACACCACTGGCCTCAACACAGTCTCACACACACACACACACACACACACCATGTGTAGGCCCCAGACCTTTTTTTCCTTTCTTTATAGGTCAAAACACTCACTGGCTTGTCTAAAAGGCTCGCTCTCACAGTAAATTTAGAACTGTTAGGCCTGCCAACATTCAAAATTGAAATAATTTATCTGACTGGTGGTTTTGTTGTTGTTGCTGGTGCTCGTTTGGTTGATTGGAGAGAGAGAGAGAGAGAGAGAGAGAGAGAGAGAGAGAGAGAAGAGAGAGAGAGAGTGGTGTGTGTGTGTGTGTGTGTTTGCTTTGGCTGGTTGGCCATTGTTATTTGGTGTTGGTGTTTGTTTTTCTTTTCTTTTCTTTTCTTTTTTTTTTCTTTTTTTTTTTTTTTGGGGGGGGGGGGGGGGGTGGTGGGGTGGGGCAGGAGGTATACATGTAAACAAAGCAGATGAAAGTATCTGGCCGTTATTTTTGTTTTTAATTCGGACGCAGTCGGGCAGTTGACGTGTATGTCTCTTATACCAGTTATTTATATTTTTTTTACTACTATCTGATATAGCATCTACGAAAGAGGATCACACACACACACAGGGGAAGGGGGGGGGGGGGGGAGCGGGGGGGGGGGGGGAGAGAGAGGGGGAGGGAGGGAGAGAGAGAGGGGAGGAGAGAGAGGAGAGAGAGAGAGAGAGAGAGAGAGAGGAGAGAGGAGAGATGAGAGAGAGAGAGAGATAGAGAGAGAACTAAGTCTGTTTCATTGTGTTTAAAAAAAATTGTTAATCCAGTCACTGCTTTAAAATTCTGATGCAAATAGAATTCTCTATCTCAAATTCGGATCAACCACACACACACACACACACACACACAAAAGAGTAGGCCATTGTGTGCTGGCGGGAACAGATGACAGAATTTACAAAACCGCATACACATGGGGACTTGACGTAAAAAAGCACATAAGTGCTTATTCCATTATCCTCGATATAAAAAGAATAAAAGAAAAAGAAAGAAAGAAAGAACACACATACACAGAGTTGAATCAAAACGAAGAAACGCCAGACATGTTGCATGCTGTCAAGGTAAACTGAACTTTCTCTCGTTCCTTCGGTTCCTATTACGAATAACTACTGTTCCAGAACTTTCTTTCCGAGAAAACTAAATCCACTTTCATGGAGCATGATAGTTAAAGATCGACATAGAGCATCGCACATAGATAGTAAACCTAGTGGCAGTAGACAGAGAAATGGGGGGGGGGGAGGGGGGTGATAGTGAGCCTGCCAGGCGTCGTGGTTAACGATTTGAAGAAACCCGAGCCCAAAACAAGGCCACTCGTGCTGAAGACAATGTCTGAAAATCGATAAAATCATGGTCTTTCTCTCTCTCTCTCACATACTAGAATCCCGGTTTCCGTGTACGATGTGTGTGCATGCGCGCGCGCGCGCGCGCGCGCGTGTGTGTGTGTGTGTGTGTGTGTGTGGGTGGTTGTAGTGTGTGTGTGTGTGTGTGTGTGTGTGTGGTGTGTTGTGTGTGTGTGTGTGTGTGTGTTGTGTGTGAGTGTGAGTGAGAGAAGAGAAAGAGTGAGTGAGTGAGATGAGTGAGTGAGAGAGAGAGTAGTGTGTGTGTGTGTGTGTGTGTGGTGTGTGTGTGTGTGTGTGTGTGTGATGTTGTGTGTGTTTTGTGTGTTTGTGTGTTGTGTGTGTTGTGTGTTTGCGTGTGTGTGTGTGCGTGCTCAGGGTATGAGGAGGAGAGGTTCATGCACGTGTGTGTCTAAACTTATTCAGAATGTGAACGCGCGCGCATGTGTACACAATGAAATGTATGCGCATGCATCTGTGCTATGATGACACACTCTCTTCTCCATCTCTCTCTCTCTCTCTCTCTCTCTCTCTTCTCTCTCTCATCTCTCTCCTCTCTCTCTCTCTCTCTCTCTCTCTCCCCACGTGTGCCTCCATAAGATATGTAAAATATTTTAGCAATGCTGATGCTGCTAATGATGATGATGATGGTGATGATGATAATGATGATGATGACGAAGACGACGACGATAGGAGAAGTGTAGGGAAAAACCCAGAGCAAATATGGGGGAAGTTTTTACTTTCTTCACTGCCTGTTCTCAGCCTTGCCTCCTCAGACCTTTCTTGCTCTCTTCTTCTTTTTCAACCTACCCCCCTCCCAATCCCCCTGCGCCCTTCACCCCCAAAACAAAAATATCCATCAATGTGATCCCAGCTTCTGACTTCGAACACCCCCCCCCCCTCTTTTCCCCTCAAAGAAAAATCTCCATCAATGTGATCCCAGCTTCTGACTTTTTGCAACCCCCCCCCCCCCCTCCCCCCTCCCCCCTCTCTTTCGAAAGTCATTGAAAGGACATCGATAGAGCAGTTTAATGGCTATAAAAGATGCAACAGTTTCGATGAAACAAACGTGGGGGGTTCTTTTGGTTTGTTTCTTTAAAGGAGGGATACAAAAAACAAAACAAAAAGAAGACTGGTGTGATGAAGAATGTAAATTAAAGAAAAGACTAATGCGTATAGCACTCTTAAAATACAAGCATTCTAAAAGTGAATAAATAAATAAATACATGAATGAATAAAAAATATTTTAAAAGTAAGAATTCCACACTGCAAAGAAGAGAAACTCATACTCTTTTCAGCTTAAAACGAAAAAAGTTCATAATGCATTGGTAATGTCACTAATCTTTGGATGGCTTAACTTTCTTTATCTGTTTTCTCCAGTCTCTCTCGTCTTTGCTTTCTTTATTCGTTTGTTTTTGTATTGGTTTGCTAGTTTGTTTGTTTTTTCTCCTGATGATGATCTTTTCATCTTATCATGCAGCATGTTGTTTAAAATATTAATTACATAGATGTTTTGTCTTTACTACTTCTTTTTTCTCCTTCCTTTACTTGTACTTTTTCATTTCTTACACTTTTTGGATGGGTAAAACATTACAGAATAGTGGCATGTTTTCAAACGCTTACTTATCTATTCAACAGAAATGTCTTTTGGGGAAAAAATTGTCAACTGTTTCAATATTAATGCTGCTATCAAATCTTTCTATTTAGTCATTTTTCCCCCCGTCGTCTTCTTTTGGTTATTACAAGTATCATTAACCTTCAAGTTGAAAACTACAGCACAATAAATTATATAAGCTACTAGCTTGGTGTTGCTGTGCTAATTTTTATTCATGCTATATTTGGTCCATGCTTAATAAATGAATGAATGAATGAATGAATGAACCCCATTTAAACCACTCTGTGACGCCATCGTGAACAACAGAGTGATTCCGACAATATTTCCTGTTTAGCGCCAAATGCTGTTCGACTGTGTCCATCCCCAAAGTCGGAGTGCAGATACCTAAATGAATGGGGGGGGGGGTTTAAACG
>CM054136.1:67743176-67768176 GCA_028751875.1 Rapana venosa | reverse complement strand
TCAGGTTAAGGAGTAATGATAGTTCATTGCCAGTTCAAACAGGATGAAGTAAATGGTGCTGCACACAAATCATATTTGTCAACAACATGAATGCTATAGGTGATCGGTTTTACTTCTAAAGATTAGTCTTCTGATATTCAAATATGGAAGAATGCTCTTCATCATAAATGTCTGTTTTCAAGACGGTAGGTCGAATGCTCAAATTTTGTAATTTGTTCTCTTCAGACAAACAGACATTAAAACTTAGCAAATTTGTAATCTAGAATAAAGTTACATGAAATTGTCAAAAACGCTGAGTCAACTTATATTTCTGTCACATGCAGTGTCGAAAATGATTTTGTTAATTAATGCACATTATATTTTTAATTATACATTACAGTTAATATTGTTTCATTAATTAAATCCTCCATGGCCCACAGTTTCATTTTTCAGGCAAATTCTGAAGTCAAAGCTGCATAAATCACTCTTTCACACGTTACCTGAAACACAGCTTTTGTTCTCATTTTGTCAGATAAGTTTCCAAATTACTACATTCTACCTAGTATTTTTTTCTTCTGTTAGTTCCCCCCTGAAGACACTTTCTAAACTTTATAAAAAGAAATCAAAAACAAAACCCTTCTGCATTGCACAACTGTGCCTAGTATATATTCAAGTCAAAGAAAGTCACATGTAGCCGCCAGGATCTTGAAAAACAAAACAACTTAAAGAAACCAGAACAACTCCAAACACTCCACTTACTCAGTTACTGTCATTCCACACACTCTCTCTCTCCTCTCTCTCTCTCTCTCTCTCTCTCTCTCTCTCTCTCTCTCTCCACACACACACACACACACACACACTCACAGAGAGAGAGACACACACACAGAGTGAGAGAGAAAGACAGAGACAGAGAGTCCACACAGAGAGAGACAGACACAGACAGAGAGAGACAGAAACAGAGACAGAGACAGAGGGAGGTGGGGGGGGGGGGGGGGGGGGGGGGGGACTTTAGACAGGAGGGGATGCAGCAAGCTGTTACAAGGTGACTGTTGAACTAGCGAAGTTGGTCAATTACACACTGCTTCTCTTGCCAACAATGCCTGGAATGTCTGTCTGCCTGCCCCCCTTCTCGGCTTCAATTCAATTCTCTTTTACTTTCACCCCTCTTCCTCAAGTCTTCTGCTCGTTTCTCTGACAATCCCCCACCCCCCTTCCCCCACCCTAACACTCATCCCTTCAGCGTCCCCGGGGCGTGTGCGTGCACGTAGGTACACACACACACACACACACCTTTGACATGCACACACTTGCCCATATGCAATCACTCACTCACACACACACACACACACACACACACACACACACACACACACACACACACAGAGCCCATTTCCAGGTTTAACAGTGTTTTTCCCTGTTTTTTGTGTGTGATTTTTTGTTGTTGGGTTTTTTTTTTGTTGGGTGTTTGTTTTGTTTTTGTTTTTTTTTTGTTTTTTTTTGGGGGGGTTCATTATCACTTTTTTGTGTGAACAGATGTTAAAGTGAAGAAACACACACACACACAGATTTGAGGGGGGGGGGTCAGCTGGAATGTAGGCATACATTAAAAGAAACACTTTTTCAATCTTTAGTAACAGTTTCAGGTCATTTTTATCAGTGAGTGTCTTTTCAACCATAGCCTAGGAGATTTACTGCTGCATATTGTGCAGCTCACAATATATCTGAACCAAAACCCACACAAGCATATTAATTAAACAACAACAAACACACACACACAATTCAACATTCCAGTGTATCAGCCAATTACCCTTATTGGAGCATGGAGGATTCCATAAAACAATTCCATGATTAACAATGTTAACATTGTTACCTGTAATTACATATTCACATTAATTAACAAAATCATTTTTTAACACTACATGTGACAGACAGACATAACCGTAGTCAGTGTTTGGAACAATTTCATTCAACTTTTAATTGAACGTTGCTTAATTCTAATGTTTTTTTATCTCTGAAAAGAACCCCCTCAAAAAAATCAATATCAATCTTGGATACAGGCAATTATGAGGAAGCACACACATACACAAAGAACATGAATGCTTATTCCACTATCCTGGAAATAAAAAAGAATAAAATAAATAAAAATAAACACAAAGTGACACATACATACATACATACAACATACATCACATACATACATACATCACATACATACATACATGTATTGTATACATACATACAGACAGAGAGAGAGAGAGAAAGAAGAGAGAGAGAGAGAGAGAGAGAGAGAGAGAGAAGAGAGAGAGAGAGAGAGAGAGAGAGAGAGAGAGAGAGAGAGAGAGAGAGAGACAGACAGACAGACGAGAGAGAGAGAGAGAGAGAGAGAGAGAGAGAGAGAGAGGGGAGAGAGAGAGGAGAGAGAGAGAGAGAGAGAGAGGAGAGAAGAGAAGAGAGAGAGAGAGAGAGAGAGAGAGAGAGAGAAAGAACACCAGCTGGTACATAGGCATAATTACAACAGAAACGCCTTTTCAGTCTTTCAAGTGTTAGGTCAATGCCTCTTGGAGTAAGAGACAGAGAAAGAAAGAGGCCATACAGAGTGCACATGTATCTATTGTACACACAGACTAAAACAGACAGGCAGACACACATATATGGATGCACACATGTGTAAGTGCACAAATATGAGGCGTTCTGGGGGCACACACACACACATTAGCCCTAAAATGCACACAAATAGGCTGAGATGTGCGAGCATGTAGACCTTACACATCATACAGGTATAATGTGTACATGTCAAGGAATAAGAACCATACAAATAAGATGGGTAAAGAAGATCTTCGATCGCTCAGACAGCAACTATTGTTGTCATATGAGCAAAAATGTGTTGCGCTGCCGTTAAGCACCTGACAAGTCAGGCCCAGCACATCCGACTTCGGCATGGGAGAGAATTGTTCTCTGTTAAATCTTTCTAAAAAGAAAAAAAAAAAGGCAGGAAAATGGACCAAAAAGGCAGAAAATAGACAAGAAGGAGGTCACCGGAAGAAAAGGAACAAGGCAGAAACAAAGAGAAAGATAGAAAAGAAGGAATTCATAGCACAACATTTCCCAGAAGATGGGGATGCTATTTATTCTGACAGGCCCCCGGCATCCCAAAGGCCCATGAATGGGGGAGGTAACGAAGATGACAACTTGTAGAGAGACAGCCAGTCACACTAACACTGGTGTAACAGGAGATAATAATAATAATAATAATAATAATAATAATAATAATAATACATGGAATTTATATAGCACTATCTTGCAAATAACAAATCAAAGCGCTTTCAATTTTCATTCATCCTACTCATTCACATGCAGCCAGTTACAATGAACAGGGTTTGGGTTTTTTTACAATTTAGAGGAGTTGGAGCTCCAGACCCTAACAGAAACTCCACTGACAAATGAAATAAACATTAATTTTGACAAAAAGTAATATGTAGGGTGTTGAACAAAAAGAAAATTCCTCAAATTTTTTTTTTCTTTTTTGGCAACAACCTTTTTTTTTTTTTGGTCTTGAATCTTCTTTATCAGCTGACCTCCTTTCAATGATCTTAAACTCTACACATCTTCATAGGTAGCTCCCATCATCCTTCCCCTCCCAAATGTCCTACATTTACCTGACTATCAAAAGTGTGGCAATGTGGCAAAGTTGAATTTGTACTAACATGCATACTGCTTTTCCTACCGAATTTGAAGACAGTAGATATGAAAATAAAGTCGCACTGAACTTTAGATGATATGTATGTACCACAAGATTTGTCAGGATGACCACCCAGGATAAAGAGGGTAACATAAGGGGGTATGTTAAGTGGGGGTAACAATTCTACGCTTGGAGAAGAACAAAGCATTTTTTTTCTGAGTCATAAGTTAATGCTTTCTCTTTTTCCCCCCTCCAATTTATTGATAATCAAAACTGCTCCATCCTTGCTTATTGATCAGGCACATGTCCATATGTGTGCCTGTCCAAAAGCATGTCTGCATGCATATGTAGACAACTAGACATGCATAATAATAAATCCCCATGTCATTTTGTTAGCTCAATTATGCCCAACTAGAGAAGAATCTATCTAACCCATGCACTGATAGCACAAAAATTAGCTCCTGAAGCAGAAAATGAAAATAAACATACACAGAAACCTAAAAATTCATATGAGAAGTTATCTTTCAGAGCAAAGTGAAAACTGGAAAAATTAAATCAGAAGTCTTTCCAGCCAAGAAGTAAGGTCACTGGTGACAAAGTCTTTTAAACCAGCTAAAACTGGAGAGTAACAATTAAAGATAATTTTAATCAAGCAAAATTTACACTTAAAAGGAGAAAAAAACAACATATGACACCACTACAAAGACAAAGAAACCAACAAACAAAACACATATGACAATAAACATTACACATCTTACATACAGACACAATGGCTTTCTTTACCTGTCACCCTTTCCCACAGTTTCTTCATTCTGCCAGCTGCTGCTTCTGCCATTTACACACGCGCAAACACAAAAAAAACTTTCACTTGAAACAGACAAACGCCATCAATGTCTCTGCCATTTTTTCTCTTCTTACGAGGCTAATCCCAGATGTCAAGTCTTCCATGTAACTGGTTGGACAAGGAAACCTTTTTGGGCAGACGACTGAAGTCTTATGTAAGCAACTTTTCAGTCCTCTCATGTGTAGGCACAAAAACACTGCAGAATAAATGGAACAGGCAGGCCACCACAGTTTACTGCACACAAACACTCCAACTTTCAAATTCACTGCCTCACTGCCTCCTCATTGACTGGGATACATAGACTTCGCGGACTAAGGTAACTGGAATCTGGAGATAGCATACTTCTTCAATTAGCCTATAGTGTAGCGGAATGACTAGAAAAGATTGATTTAAAAGACCAATGAACACAGACTCCAACCCACAGACTACACAGATGATCAGAGTTGGTTGGGTGAATACTTGACCAGTTTGATTCCAGGGTCAGGGGACTACACACATTCACACGTACACACACACTAACTGTACATACAATGACACTTGTTTGGTTTCCAAACTAAGACACCATTGTTACAGGGTTCTTACAAGTTTGACCAAACAAAATGAGGTTTCCCAGATCTTTTGCAGGTCCATTATCATCTTTTTTTCTTTCCAGACCCATGCTTAAAAAACAAAATTCTCCTGGTTTGTTCCATCAAACTATTTTTGTTATATATCATACCATTAAACAGGTGGATAAGACCAAATCTCTATGCAGGAAATCAACATTTGGCTCTAAATTTGGATCCAATAAGAACTGATTTGATCCAAGTTTGATACTGTCACTAGAGTCAGCCAGCTTTCGGTGGTCTAGAGGTAACGCGCCTGTCTAGAATGCGAAAAGTCCGGGTCGGAAGCGTGTGGTGGTTCGTATCCCGTTTGGGCCCGAAACTTTTCCCCCATCCATTAGATCATGAGTGGTGGTCTGGGCGCTAGTCTTTTGGATGAGACGATAAACTGAGGTCCCGTGTGTTACACAGAATTTTCAGCGCATGTAAAAGAACCCACGGCAACAAGAGAGTTGTCCCTGGCAAAATTCTTAGAAAAAAGCCACTTTTATAGGGAAACAAATACAGTTGCAGACCAAAAGAAAAAAAATGGGTGGTGCTGCTCTTGTGGCGACGCGCTCTCCCCGGGAAGAGCAGCCCGAATTTCATGCAGAGAAATCTCGTGACTTAAAGTGGTATAAAATAAAATAAAAATAAAAGCACTACTAGCCCAATTTAACTTATTTTTTCTTTGCTGAAGTGTGCCACCCTTACCACTGACAATTAAAGAGAAGTAAACATTCCCCAGCGTACCATTAATTGTGAAGGGTGACAACTCCTCAAATCTACTAAGCTTGTCAAAAGTTACAAATTCAAGGCAGCCATCAATTTGTTTTGACTTTCCATTTTGATTTTGCTACTTTCCAAGACAAATTTTCTTTAATTCTTGTTTTATGCTCTACTTGCTCTGGGAGCTGACAGAAGAACTTTAAAAAGTACTTCCAGAACTTTTAACAGAATCGATAGGTCAAAACTAATTTTTCCAGGATTTTTCAAGACTTCTACTGTTCCAGGACTCTGTTTAAACCCTGTTGAACAAAGTTTCACATGGATTTTCAGTCCTTGGATCAAGGTTTACATAAAATCGAAGCTACAAAAGTTTCCCTATGACAAGGGGCGGCAGGAAAAAAATCAGAATTTAAATACAAATCAAAATATATACATATTACATGTGTAAGTGTATGTGTGACCTTAAGACTAAAGAGCACAAGCATGCATATGTTAGTGCACATGCATGCATTCCCTTTTCTACAGCAGAGTTTTTACACACATTCACCCCCCCCCCCCCCCCCCACCTCCCACTTTTCCGATCTCTCTCCAAACACACACACACTCACACACACACACACTGAATATATACACACTCATACAATACATACAGTGTACACATGGACACACAGAATGTACACCTACAGTCACAAATGTGGCAATGAGAAAAA
Organism: Rapana venosa; assembly: GCA_028751875.1. Taxonomy (NCBI): domain Eukaryota; kingdom Metazoa; phylum Mollusca; class Gastropoda; order Neogastropoda; family Muricidae; genus Rapana; species Rapana venosa. The sequence continues at coordinate 67,761,651 of CM054136.1, read as the reverse complement.
GGTGGTGAAGAAAAAGAGAGAGAGACTATACCAATGACAGAGAGAGAGAGAGAGAGAGAGAGAGAGAGAGAGAGAGAGAGAGAGAGAGAGAGAGAGAGAGAGAGAGAGAGAGAGAGAAGTCACACCACAAAATTCTAGCTGAATACAGAAGCATGGACATGCCAAACTGTTTCCACAGCACCAATCAATGAGAACAAACAGACAAGCAAGGCATGAGCCTGGAAAAACAGCATGCCCAGGTCCCCAAATCCCACAACACACAGCATCACCATTGTTCCCAGCCTCAGATCAATTAGCGCACATGCCATCCATCAGTGCATACATCTAGCACAGTAGCAGTACCAGCCAGCTTCCATTCAAACACTTCACACAGCTCCGGATAAAAATGCACATCCAATGATGAATCCAAGCTATCAGCCTGCGATCAGAATGCGGCGTAGGAATCACCAGCGCGATTCGTTCCACTTAAGGCCCAAGTATGAATTCCTGTTAGTGAAACCAAAGTTGTGCACCATAATGATAAAAAACAAGAGACAAGCCCACAACTGTTCCCTACTTCAGAGGAAGGAACAATTGCAACTGACCGTCAAGAAAGCCAATGTTCAGAACACACACACACACAAATGACATACACACAGTCACAGAAACACACATCAAAGAGCATCAGCGGTCCTTCATTGCTTTAGCCCTCTTGACCAGGTGGGACTGAGAGAGGTTGACACCAGTACAGCACGCCAAGTGGTTGTCCACTCCCTTCTTCTTCCCTCCCCCATTCCATTCCAGGCCAGGCCTACCACTTTTGTACAGGCCACTGAACACTCCCTCCAATCCAGTAGGGCTCTGACTAGATTCACTACATTCTCTTGCAATCAGTTACATTTACAAATATTTTCTTGATCCTGTATGAGACTCCCCAAAACAAAGAAAAGGGAACTTAAGGGCAGTAAGTGTGGAGTCGGGGGGGGAGGGGGGGGGGGGGGGGGGGGGGGGGGGGGGGGGGGGGGGGGGGGGGGGGGGGGGGATAGGCTGGCAGCAAAGTTATTGGAAAGCAAAGTGGCATGTCCACTGTGAAATCAGTACAGGGCAATAGGCTTTTACCATTTGTCAATACTGGCTAAGAGAATGAAAAGAAAAGAAAATCTTTTTTTTTTTTATGTTTCCTCGTTTCTTTTCAATTCGACAGTTGTACTGAATTTACCATAAACTTCCATTGTTATCAATAAAAATCATCAGGTTAATTAATAGCTATGGCTTCTTACTGAATCAAACATTTGCTCAATATTGCAATGACTAGTCTATGTCAAAACTGAAGGCATTTTTAGTATACAAAATTGTCAAAAATATCCTTTCAATGGTTTTTAAGCAGTTTTGTTATGTGGGAAGAATTCTTGTTATAACTCATGACACAAAAAGCTGTGGGTACTGTATAATTATGTGTATTTCATGTTGTTGAAATGATTGAAAGGTGTATTATTTTCATGTTAAAACCACACAGTGAAACGATAAACTAATATTTTAGGGTATTCAATTCAATTTGCTGTCCTTCACTTTTATTTCAACGGAAAGAAAACATATTGTGCGAGACCGACCATGATGAAAGAGGGCAGTGAAGTTCCACAGACTTCATCCAAAGAATGCTTCTTCAAAGGAACAAGAGAAGGGGGGTGGGTGGGGGAGGGGGGGGGGGGGGGGGGGAGGACCTGGCTGTGCTACTTGACTTTGACAAGAAAAAGGGCACTATTTGTTGTTGAGGCTGGGCACAGTTGGGTGGGTACTGGACCCTGACATGAACCCCTGGTGCCTGTGACTGCTCAGGTAAACGATTTCCTGAGCACTACATTAGCCACTGCCCTGGTGCACACTATGCTGAACCCACAGCAAGTCAGCCAGCTGCTCAATTGTGCAGGCCAGCGAAAGGAAAACAGTGTGCCTGAGTGAGTGACCCCCAAAGTCCCAGGATGGGGAAGATCGCCACCCCTTCACCCTGAACCCCTTCTGGTCCCTGCTGGCTGGCTGGCTGGCTGGCTGGCTCACTTACTTGCTCACCTGGTGAACCATCCAGGTCAACTGTCACACTGGCTGCTGCTTTACCTCGAGCTGACCTATCACCTTTCTCAGTTTCTGTCACACCACAGCCATTGTATCCTCTCCTCTCTCCTCCCCCCCTCCCCCCAAAACAACACCAAAACTTCCTACATGTACAACCCATTTGAATCTCCCCTCCCCCCACAAATTTCTCACTTCACCTTCTCAACCATCCACCTAACAACAGCACCAACAACAACACCAACACTGCATACAGTCTCACACACACACATACACACACATTTGTACACACACACACACACACACACAAAAGACAAAAAGGTGAGGGGAAAATTAAAGAATGGAAAGGTGAAAGATACACACCTGCCTACACACACACTTTGATTGGGTGGTGAGGAGAAGCCGATATGGGGGCTGGGTGGGGGTGAGGAAAGATGGTTTATTTTGTCTTTTTATTCTTTAAAAGGAAAAGTAGGGGTGGGGGTGGGGGGGGGGGACAATGAAAAATTGACAAACAAGGTGATTTAATCAATGGCAACGTTGTGATTGCTACATGGAAGCATTTTGCCCCAACACATCCCACAGATAAAATTTTAAAAAAAGAAAGGCAACAAAATACAAGAGTGACAATTGATTTACATCCCACAGATCATGTATTTATCAAGGGAAAAAAACACCACCCACACAAGACTTACATTTTGTCCTTTTCTCCATACAAAGCACTTCTTTACAAGTGCAGTTAAGACATACGTGTTCTTTACCCATAATGCACTACAAGGATTGAGAGAGAAATGTGTACAAATTTTATTTCAATTATAAATCTTTATAAAAACTGATGAGTGTTACGTTTTAATCACTGTCATTCTGATCTTTCCCATCAGTTCTTGATATATAGTCATGTTCTTACAGTAACAGTCAACTTGACTACAGATTTCTTTTTTTTTTTTTTAAATCTAGGGGTACTAGATAAACAGTAAAACACAAAAGTGCAAGAGCAAATCCAATTTGAAGTCTGACAGAAGAAAAAGTACTGCTGGATTGAATTCAGGATTCATGATACCTAATCTATAATAAATCAAAAATAAACTGGGGAAAGTACACACGACATGTATAAACACACACACGTTTGCATACATGCGCACGCACACACACACACACATGCTAAACATATTATTTTACACTGACTTCATCAAGTCAAAGCTGTGGAACCCACTTACTCAGTTACTGTTTTTAAGGAGAAAAATATACCCACTCCGGCAGAAATACACAGTGCAGCATCAACTACATTCCCTTTAGTCCCTCGTTCATTCACTCACACACAACACCACTACCAAAAATTAAAATAAAACAAAGAATGACAGATCACTAAAATTAAAAACGAGATCACATTTGCAAAGATAACACCTATTTTTAGAAAGCAAAGCATATATATATATATGCACATACACACAGTGCCGAGTCAAGATAAACAGATGTGTTAGCCAGTTCAAGGTGAAATGAACAACACTAACACAGTAACACTAACAGCACCAACACTGTTTTCTATGTTGATGTTTATAAAGAACACTGTCTGTAGCTGAGTTATAGTCCAAATTGATCAGAGCTTTTAATCATCAGTCAGATTAAGTTCCTGTGTGCACATGCACACAAACACTCTCCCCCCCCCCCCCCCCCCCCCCCCCCCCTCTCTCTCTCTCTCCACAATGTACGTATCCCACCTTTAATAATGTCATATATATATATATATATATATATTTTTTTTTTTCAATAGTATGACATGCTAACTTTTTTACATCCTTCTCTTTGCATCTCCAGCATTGTTTATTTTATGTGATGATGATGAAAATTATTCAACCCATGGACAGAATCTTTTAAAACAAATATTTCCATTCATAGACAAAAAGGTATTGTTGTAGAATGCTCCCTTGAGTCCCTGACTCTGCCTATAGATCTACAAATAAAGTAATACCAATAGCAGTCCAAGGAAACTTTACTGCAAATCATAAGAAAGCATATATTATACACTAGACATAAACTATATCTCAGAGGTTTAGTTGTTTGTTTGGTTGGTTTTCCGGCCAGATTAAATCAGGTTGCAATGGACACTACATCCGAGAGGTTACAACTGTTCGACTTCAACCATGTGGGTCCTTGAAGCCATGGGTTCAAATTGATCTTGGCAGCGTATAGTGAATTAAGGGTGGGGATATTTATGATCTCCCAGGTCAACTTCAAATGCAGGCCTGCCAGTGCCTTAATTCCCTTCATGCGGAAGATCAAATACATACTTGAAAGTTCCTGTACTTGATGTTAGCATTTGATGGATTACGGAAACATGAACATGCCCTGCATACATCCCCAAAGTCAGAATGTAGCTACCTGTATGGTGGGGGGGTGGGGGGGAACCATCACATACAGTATACACAAAATTTCATCATTGGTGAACCTTGGAAGCTTTAGCTGAGGGACCCCCCCCCCCAAAAAAAAAAAAAAAATTAAGGTGCCAAATGCAGCCTCACTGTCTGGGATTTTGTTGTTGTTGTCTTCAATTTAACGTCTGTTCACTCTTAGTGATATTAGACAAGATTTCGTTTACTTGTAAAATGCACACATGTATACGTTTGTTTCTGAGTCATCTTCAACAAATCTTTGAAAGATAGGGTTACCAGGAAAGAGTTTTGGTGACAAAATTAAATCTAAATCCTCCCCCCCCCCCCCCCCCCCCAACTCATTTTTTTTTAAAAAGAAACCACCCCCAAACCTTAGTACTTCAGTTTCACTTTCACCTTGCCTAGCAGTAATATAATATATGACACATAAGTGATCATCTTCTCATAAAGTAGTATCAGGTTGGAGATGTACTACAAAAGAGTGCATTATGAAACTAACGAGTTTGACTGTGCAGGTCTAACAGCTTTAATTTATTTTGTGGAATCATGTGGTGAAAATAACTTAATAACATTAACAATACATGTATACACAATGCTGGCATCAAGCATCACAGACCTTGTTCACTACACAGTCTAATATCACAATTTGTGAAGAGACATAAAATAAACCCTCTATCCATATTTATGATAGAGGTGATAATGTTCAATGTTGTATCACATACACATCAAACTCTCTATCAATGCAGCCACATTGGTAATCTCATCTGCCTTGTTTAGAGTGCAAATCTTTTCGTTTGTATTGTACACTAATGTAAAAACCTTCTTATGACAGATTCATATGTGTGTGTGTGTGCATGCACGTGCATGTGTGCGAGTGTGTGTGCGTGTGAGTACGTGTGTGTGTGCGTGCATGCATGTGTGTGTATGTGTGTATGTGGTACATAAGTTTACATGCGTCAAAGTCCAATTTCTAGTTTTAGATGGTGCATTGTAAACAAAACATCTGCTTTTTTTCATCAAGCCATCAATCTTTAAAAAGAAAAAAAATTATGATAAACATATTGATGACAATGATGACGATGACGATGGTGATGGTAATGATGATAATAATACTAGTACTAGTAATACAGTAATAGTATCAATGATGATGATAACCTGATGAAAAAAAAAGTTAAGCAAAATCATTACAGCATATCATGTTACAACATCCAACATACTATATACAGGCACAGGTAATCACTCACCCACTCTTGTTATCATTTGCTAAACACACTTGTGAACACACACACACACACACACACACACACACACACACACACACACACGCACGCACACACACACACACACACACACACACACACACACGCACACACACACACACAGTCACACACACATGCACTCATACATGCACACTTGCACACACACAACACACACATCATGTTACAAAATACCATACAGTATACACTAATACAGTTCCAACAAACCTGCACACTTTTAACTATAGAAAATATATGTGATGAGGAGAGAGGTTGAATACATGTCATTTTCTACAGTTTGAGTTATTCACAGATCTCTTGGGAGATTATTCTTTGAATGACCACCTGAATGCAAAAAAAATATGTCCCGATTTTTCCTGGGTCTTAGAAATGTTAGAAAAGTGACTGTGCCTTTAATCATATGAATTTATTTTGAAGGAGCATTTCCTGTGTTTTAAAAAAATCCCCATCATGCATACAGCTTTGTTGAAAGAAAAAAAAGGCTATTACAGAAAGTCAGTATGATTGATATTTTATTATATTTTTTATTCCATCTGCTTGTAATATGAATCTGTACTTCTAACACAGAAACTTTTTCAAGGGGCTTGACATTAACAAAACCAGCTCTAGTGCACTTTTATACAGTAGATAAACTTCTAATTTGTTTCAATGAAGTGGTCCCTTAGTGTTGATACATAGTCAATGAGACTGAGAAGCAGATACATATGCATGGCGACAAAAAAAAGAGTTTGTGAGAATGGACATTAAAAAAGTTCTTTCTTTTATATTGAAGTAGGAGACACATTTTTGCAGTGACATCATGTGATAGGTTCAAGTAAAATTGTTATCAATAATAACACTTCTAATTTTATGAGAGTCAACCTCTCAACTAATCAAGGTTTCCATTAATTCCAATGGATTTCATTTTCAGCCTTTTTTGTCTTGCTGCTGAAACATACCTAATGTATACATGTAATATGATGATGTGTGTGTGTGTATATATATATATATATATATATATATAGAGAGAGAGAGAGAGAGAGAGAGAGAGAGAGAGAGAGAGAGAGAGAGAGAGAGAGAGAGAGAGAGAGAGAGGAGAGAGAAGAGATAGATAGATAGATAGATAGATAGATATCTAGTTATGCATTTTGTTTCTTGCGCACTTAAAGATGGTTTACTTGTGTTCAACTAATTTATCTGTCAAAATTACCATGTAGTTTGTTAATATTTAGGGATCTGAATCACTGCAGGATAAGGATGTATCATCAGCAAATATTTCAGTGAAATAGCAAAACTTAAAAATAAAAAACAGGATGACATTTACTAAGTGTTTTGCATGTGCACAAATTATGTGTGGTGTGTGTTACATGTGTGTATGTATGTATATATATATATATATATATTTTGGTTGTGTGTGTGTGTGTGTGTGTGTGTGTGTGTGTGTGTGTGTGTGTGTGTGTGTGTGTGTGAGTGTGTGATTATTTTATATCTATATTTTATTCTTTTATATCGAGGATAATGGAATTTTATAAGCACTTATGTGCTTTTTTACATCAAGTTCCCGTGTGTATGTGGTTTTGTAAATTCTGTCATCTGTTCCCACCAGCACACAATGGCCTACTTTTACAAAAAGCAGAACAGGATTTTAACATGTGCACAAGATTTCTGCGTGCCTTCGCACACGGGACCTCGATTTATACTATAGTCTCATCCGAAGGACTTCTGGGAAGAGTGGAGTCTGCACTGATGTTAACTCCAGGGGAAAATATCCCCTTGAACGGGAATCAAACCCAGGTCATCAGATTGCGAGCACAATGTTGTAACCACTAGGCTATCCTCTGTGTGTGCGTGCGCGCGCACGTGCGTGTGCACCTGCCTGTCTGTCTGTCGGTCGGTCTGTATCATAAAAAAAGAACTGAAAGAAAATTCATTTGACTCTGCCAACAAATAAAGTATCAGGAACAACCCTTTCCAGCAATTCTGTTACCTTTTTCACCATCGACGGCAACTAGTGACTCCCTAACATCATTCTAGCTAGCTTAAAAAGACTGTACATGCTAAACTGTAAGATGATAAGAATGATTAGAAGACTGCTGCAAAGTAATTCAACTTTACAACTTTTTTTTAGCGCTTTTAACATGTATCCTGCAATAGCTTTACACTAAATCAATTTGACACGCACTGTGACAGTCACGAATACAATATCATCAAAACAATATAAAGCAGTCAAGCATAATAGTTTTTTGATACAGTCACACAGTGACACACACACACACATTATATGTTATACACAAACACACATACACACAAACAATGATATACTTCTCTGCAGAATTTCTGAATGTCTGCTAGTGCTACACAGCCCAGTCTGTACAGTAAAGATCTTCCTGTGATTGATCACTCTGTTTTAAAAGCAATTGTTTTCACAGCCTGTTTTGTAAACCTCTCCAAACCCCCTCATTTGGTGTGGGGGAGTTTTTCTCCCACTTGGCGCACAATCTGCATTATTCTTTACAAATTGTAATCGTACTCAAAGTCCAAACTTTTCTGCATGTAATACCAATAGTACTTATTGTTAGTTACTTAATTGCAGAGTGCTGTTCTACTTGTTAAGTATTGACTGGTACAGTGGTAGTTTATACTTAAACAGATTTTGTAATATAAAGATTTTTTCCCTACAGCTCAGCACCAGTTTACCAGGCCATTTTCTCCCTCAGTTCTCCACAGTAGTTTATTAATATTACATAAGCTGTTAGAACGCATACACACACACACGCACTTCTCCATCTGATATCACTATTTAGCGGAAGGACACTAAACTGAAGAACTAAGTACTAACTCACACTCACCAAGTCCCATATATTGTACACAGTCTCTCTCTCTAGCTCAGTCTCAAGAGCTCCAAGTCCCAATATATATAACAGAGTCTCTCTGTCTCTCACTCTCTGTCTCTTTCTCTCACACACATGCATGCACACAAGCACACACACACACACAAATGCATGTGCACACACACACACTCTCTTTCTTTCACACACACACACTCTCTTTCTTTCACACACACACACACACGGGATGGGATAGCCTAGTGGTTAGAACATTTTTCGGTTCCGTTCAAGGGGATATTTTCTCCTGGAGTTAACGTCAGTGCCGACTCCACCATCCCCAAAAGTCCTTCGGATGAGACTATAAACTGAGGCCCCATGTGCGAACGCACGCATAACATCTTGCGCACACATTAAAACCCGTTCCACTTTTCGGAAGCGTAGGCCATTGTGTGCCGGTGGGAACGGATGACAAAATTTACAAAACTGCATACACATGGGGATTGGGTGTAGAAAAGCAACCAAATGCTTATTCTATTATCCTCAATATAAAAGAATAAAATAAGATAAATGAAATAAAATAAATAAACAAACACACACATGTATGTACACACACATGCAAGCATGTATGCACGCACACACACGCACACTTTAAACTGAGGCCCCATGTGCAAACGCATGTAGAACATCCTGCACACACGTTAAATCCTGTTCCGCTTTTCATAAGAGTAGGCCATTGTGTGCAAGTGGGAACAGATAACAAAATTTACAAAACTGCATACACATGGGGACTAGATGTAAAAAAGCACATCAGTGTTTTTATTCCATTATCCTTGATATAAAAGAATAAAATTAAAAAAATATGAAATATACATCTACTCTCTATCTGATCTCTCTTTCTCTCTCTCCCCCTCTCTTTGTAAATTACTAATAATTAGTCACAGTTGGACACATCCTGCATGCATGGCAAATCTCAGAAATCTGTCTGTCTCAGTTGAGTAAAACTATACATTAAGAGTTAGACACTAAGACAGGTGAACTCTATCAGATAATGAGATATATAATTATGTATACATGTACATGTAATGATGTGCATACATGTACACATGACACATGCACAACATGTATCTTTGTTCAGCCTGTTTTTGTTTTTTAACTGCATTCCTCCACTTCAAAAACTGTAACATCAGTTTTTCCAGTTAGGCGTTGATCAATACATTACACTTGAGTACTTTTTCAGATTCAGACCTGTAGCTAAAAGTGACTGTCACTTGTTTTCTGTGTGTGTGTGTGTGTAAGTGTGTGTGTGTGTGTGTGTGTGTGTGGGTTTTGTGTGTGTGTGTGTGTGTGTGTGTTTTGTGTGTGTGTCACTGTGTGTATACCATATGTGTGTGTGTGTGTGTGTGTGTGTGTGAGATAGAGAGAAAGAGAGAGTGTGTGTGTGTGTGGGGTGTGTGGTGTGTGTGTGTGTGTGTGTGTGTGTGTGTGTGTGGTGTGTGTTGTGTGTGTGAGTGTGTGTTTAAGTTACAAACACCAAAAGCTTATAATTATATGCTTTCAAATTCAAGACAGTGTTATTGTTAACATGTTCACATCTCATCTGGCCTCAAGACTTCTCTTCGATATATGAACAATTTATGTCCAGCATACCCAACAAGGCAACATCTTGCCTTTTTACATTTTTAGGGGCTTATTGTCGTTGCTGTCCAGTATGATGTATAAATTGGAAGCATTCTTCCAATTCCCAGTGAGCCTTTTTCAATTTAAGGTCTGTTCACTCTCACAGTCTCAGTGAGCTTGATGGTTGAAGGGTGAGGACTTTAATGATTTCCTTAGACAATTTCATACTTGCCTAGGCTATGCCTATAGATGACATTTTCTCCTTCCATACAAATGTTTCAACTTTAATTGTTTTGATATGGTATGTTCCCTGATCGTGTCCATATTTTTGTAAACATGGACTGATGGAGTATGGACCATAACACTACAGCAGACAGTGAAAGAAGGATATACTATAGGCAATGGAGATAGATCTATGAGATGCTTTCACAAACTTTTTGCATCTTTCACGACTTTAGAGATCACCTAAATAATGAGGAAGTAAAAACCAGTGTGTCACTGTGTAAGTATGTACATGGGGGGAGGTGTGTGTGTGTGCATGCATGTTTGCATGGTAACATGCATGTGTGTGTGTGTGGGGGGGGGGGATGCATGCGAGCATGCTTGCGTGCATGCTTGCGTGCATGCATGCATGCATACGTTTCTGTGTCACTGTGTGAGTGAGTGACTCTGTGAGTGAAAGATACTTTTGATTAGAATTTAGATAGACTAGAAGAGTAGAGAGAAACTTCAGAAAGAATTAACAATAATTAAAAAAAAAAAAATTTTGAATAAAAAGAGCCTAAATGTAAATCCAATGATATGAATAGGGAAACATGTATTGATTACACAAAATGTTATGCGGAGGAGTATAACAAGGAAAAATGTTATCAAGTAAAGGTAAAGCAGTGAGACAGAGACAAGAGGCAGAGAGAGAAACTCAGAAAGCAATGCCAGGTAGAGTGCTGAGCAGTGAGTAGACAGAGACTGGACTGGCCTTAAGTAGAATGGCAAAGTCACTTACAACAGAACTTTAGATGAAAACTCAACTGTGAGGAGTGATAGAAGCTGGAACTTGCAAAATCTTCAGTGGTGCCCCAATGGTCTAATATTACTGTACTAGTACTACAGTACTACTGCTAGTGCTACTGTACTACTACTAAACTTACTACTAATACTATACTACTTACTACAATACTAGACTACAGGATTGGTGAAGGTAAAGGGGACTGTTTACAAGGACAGATCACAAGACTGGGCTTGGCTTAATTATTCATCCTTGTGTATTAAAGATCTCTTTTTCTCTCTCTCTTTCTCTCTCTCTCTCTCGTTTTGTGGACATTTCACACTAGCCTACACTATCTTACTCTTAGACTTGGTATAGATCTACACTACACTACAGGCTGTCCATTCACTTGTTCCAAATTGTTGTGCCTATTGTAATTCCTATTCTGGGCAAAGACAATGAGCAGAAGGGACTAACCAAAAAAGGTATCACTGTATGCAACTATTCACCTTTTACAATTTAATAAAGATAACCATCACTCAGTGTACATGTGCATAATGTTTTGCTAGGCCAAGATCATGATCCATCGTCTTGTCTCTAAGCCAAGGGAGGTAATCTTGAGTCGGCTTCGGACTCTGGTCACACAGTTTTCTAATGACAGATAAGGTCAGACTGCACCCATTAGACATAACAACCTTAATGCATGCTTTTTATTAAAAAAATTCGTGTAGTCAAATAAGAACAATACAAATTAAAACGTGCAGGAATTTACACCTGGCCAATGCTGTATCACTATCAGTTTCCTGCGACACTGGAGTGACAAGTACAGGTAACTGGCCATGACTTGTCGATAAAATTATTATCAACAGAGTTCAAAATAGTTCACTCACCTGGTCTGCCACAAAAGTGACCAATTCAGAAGGGACTGTGACTCCAACATTAAGCCATAGAAGATGATAACCGAAACAAAATGTTGAATAAAAATTGGCGATGGGGTTGTCTTTTGGTTACAGGAAGTGGACAAATAACAAGATGGCGTAGACATAACAAAGTCACGTGACAGGTACAATTTTCGTCTCTCCAGGGAACATTCCTCACAACTTGCATCAGTACACTAGTACTATGAGTTTTGTCATGAAGCACGACTTTCTTGTATGCATCGGATAGCCGTGAATTAAAGACAGTTTGCCACATATATTGTTGTTATACTTTGCATAATCCTGAGTGTGATCAATACTGTCGAATTCCATTTACATCGAAGTTTAATTAACTATTGTTTTTTCGTTTGTTGCTCAACCCACAAGTCAAAGACGCAGTAACCAGGTTTTCAGATGAAAAATTTCGTCTATGAAATATTTAGCCTTTTCAAGCTCTTGTCAGTTAAAACACTTGAACTGCAAAACAAAAACAAACAAACAAAAAAGTCAGGCATCCAATGGAATACACTTCAAAACTGGTTCAATGTACAACAGACAATTTCAACGACGCACTATAAAGGTAAAAATCAAAATTAATAAGATGTGCAAAAGGAGAGAAGGGAAGCTGACAGTTGGTAACAAGAAGGAAAGGAGGAGGATTTGGGGGGAGGGGAGGAGGTTGGGTACGTTTGGATGAAAGGGTAGGCAGTCGTAACTAACCTATGGAAAGTGAATGACAAGAGTTTCTTCCCTTTATACAGACGCGAGCGAGAGAGAATCAAGTCAAATTTTGTTATTTCGACGACAATGACAAATTATTTTATTTCGAGGATAATGAATAAGCACCCATGTGCTTTTTTACATCCAGTCCCCGCCCATAGGGATACACTATATAATAATAAAATAAAATACACCCAATACCAATGCTCGCACAGTAAAAGGGGAAAAAATACACACACACAAAACCACAGAAAAATAGAAACAAGCAAGAACACAAAAAATACCCCCCACCCCCCAAAAAACGGCAAAGAAACCAAAAGCAAAATAAAAGCAGCACCAACAACAAGGAGAGATGGGACAACCAAATAATCCCCCCCCCTCCCCCCCCCCCAAAAAAAAAAAAAACACACCAAAAAACCCCCGCCACCAAAACACACACCCAACAACAACAACAAACAAACCCTCCATAATATAAAGGAGAACAAACCATGTAAATAGTATCACGATTATGAATTAGCACTCTTGTCCTATTTTACATCCAGTCCCCTCCCCTATCAGGAATAGCATCATGATAGAAAACAAAACAACAAGATCAACACAACAAAGAAAACTCCACCAACCAAAACTATTAAAAAAATTAAACAACAATAACAAACTGAAAAACAAGAAACATTTTTTTTTAAAAGCAAAATATAAAAGAATTAAAAAGACCCAGATCACTCACAAAGAGAAAAAAACCCAAGCAAAAGGTATGATGATAAAACCTCCATATTTTGACATTTCTTCAAAATTGAGACTTGAAACAGTAACATAAATAAACAAACGAGCAAAGCAAGGGTGTACTTATTCTATTACCCTCAGAAAATAAAATCTCACGATAACGAGATTTTATTTTCTGAGGGTAATAGAATAAGTACAAGACTTTTTTTTTTTTTTTATACATCCAGCCCTCGAAAAGAAAGAAAGAAAACAGACAAAATATAAGCAAAGTGAATCATAATAATCACAATAAACATCACCACTATCATCATCACCATCATCACCACCATCATCATAAACAAAATAATTATGATAACATATAAACATTATGGAGCTTGAAGAAATAATGATATGACAAAAGTAGTTTGTTAGCATTCACACACATACACCTAATGTTTCTTCAAGTCATATTGTTGAACATCATTTTCCAAAAAGTAGAAGGAAAAAAGTGTCAGAGAGAATACAAACATGAGAGAGAGAGAGAAATTCTTTTTTTGACAATGACAAATTCTTTTATTTCGAGGATAATGAATAAGCACTCATGTGCTTTTTTACATCCAGTCCCAGAGAGAGAGAGAGAGAGAGAGAGAGTTATCGTTGCTAATTTTACGTTGGTAGAAACATTAATGAAGTGATTGTTAAGTTTTTCGCAAAAATGTCTTTGATTGCATTAGATTTGGAAAACGATTGATTGCTAGTTTGATTTATTGCCCGCCACACAATCTTTGAGATTTGTTTGGACTATATTTATAGTAAATCTTGGAAATATTTCTTTTATTCTCGCCGCTTTTGAGAGGCTATGGTATTTCTTTTGTTTTTGTTTTTTGTTGTTGGCTTTTTTATACTCCTCATAATATTTATGTTCTTTTTAGAAAATCTCTGAGGAGAGAGAGAGAGAGAGAGAGAGAGAGAGAGAGAAGAGAGAGAGAGAGAGAGAGAGAGAGAGAGAGAGAGAGAGAGAAGAAGAATAAATTCTTGTTTTATTTCGAGGATAATGAATAAGCACTCATGTGCTTTTTTACATTCAGTCCCCGCCCGTAGGGATACATCTTAATAATAATCCAATACTTATACTCTCACACAGTAGAAACAAAGGGAAATAATCTTTTTCAAAACAAAACAACAGCACCCCCCCCCCCCCCACCCCCAAACAACAAAAAACAAATAAAATAAAACCCTAAAAACACCCCCCTCCCCCCCAAAACCCCCCAAAAACCAAAAACAAATCCCCCAACCAAAACAAACAAAAGAAAGAAAAAACAAACCAACAAAAAGAAGAAAAAAGAGAAAAACAAACAACAACAAGAATAACAACAAAACCAATAAAAATAACAACAACCAAACTTAATAAGTCATAAAAATAAACATCTACACATTGTCAAATGGTACACATACTTGTTGCATATAACAATAAGATATTGAAATAGGGCATTCCTTAAAACTTAAGTACAACCGAAGCCAAATAAAGTATTGAAAATATAAAGTATGAATTCTTCATCAGGATACACTATCATCATCATCAGACCCGTGACCTTGGCGGTCGTGGGGGAGACACGAAAGATGATGCCGTGGTAAGCCTCCTCCATCCATCTCGGTCCTCGGCTCTGCGCAGTTGTGCCGAGTCATTCATCCTGGTCCATTCTCTGATGTTGTCCATCCATGACTTGTTTTGTCTTCCCCTCTTTCTGCCACCTTCAAGTGTTCCCTGCAGTACTGTTTTTGGCAGAGTGTTGTGGCGGGTGACGTGGCCGAACCATGTCAGGTTCTTCTTGACGATGGTGAGAAGGGGTTCCTGTGGACCTGCCAGCCGTGTTATTTGACTCTTGATAAATTCATTGGTCTTTCGTTCTCTCCAGGATATGCCCATCAGTTTTCTATGGCATTTTGTTTCAAATGACTGGATTCGCTTTGCTGTTTCAGCAGTCAATGTCCAGGTTTCACTTCCGTACAGCAGGATAGTCTGAATTAGGGCTTTGTAGAGCTTTAGTTTGATTGGGAAACTGATCTCTTTACTTTTCCATATGGTGGTGAGTTTTGTCATGGAAGATGTTGCCATGGCTATTCTGACTTTGATATCTGTCGTCGATCGCCCGTCCTTTGTGAGTGTAGCGCCAAGGTATTTAAAAGCGTCTACCTCCTCCAGTTGTTGGCCGTTCATGTAAATTTTAGCAGTGGCGTTGCTCGTGCTGTTCACAAGTACTTTACTTTTCTCCGAGCTCACCTCCATCCCATATGCTCCAGCTCTGTTCTCAAGTCTAGTCTTAAGATCTTGCAGCTCTGTGTTACTTCCGCCCATGAGGTCAATGTCATCGGCAAACCGT
Organism: Rapana venosa; assembly: GCA_028751875.1. Lineage (NCBI taxonomy): Eukaryota > Metazoa > Mollusca > Gastropoda > Neogastropoda > Muricidae > Rapana > Rapana venosa. The sequence continues at coordinate 67,745,812 of CM054136.1, read as the reverse complement.
AAGTTGTTGAGGGGTCTGCCGCCAATGGAGATGGTAGAGTGGAAGTCATGGAGGGTCTCTCTCATAATGTTTTCCAAGAACAGATTAAACAGGACTGGAGATAACAGGCATCCTTGTTGGACCCCAACTGTGGTTTTGAAGTAGTCTCCGACCTGATTGTTCAGGACTGCACTGCTTGCGGTGTTGTATAGTGCTTGAATGGTTTGCACTAGTCCTTCTTCAATGCCAAACATTCTGAGGACCTGCCACAGGCCTTCGTGCCATACTCTGTCGAAAGCCTTCTTGAAGTCGATGAAATTGTGGAACAGGTCTCTCTGATGTTGAAGATGTTTTTCCATCAGGATGTGGCAGTTAAAAATCTGTTCGATTGTGCTCCTGCCTGCCTGAACCCAGCTTGTTCCTCTGCAAGGTGTTCTTCTGCCTCCTTCTTGAGTCGATTCAAAATAACTTTGAGCATGATCTTTCTGGCGTGGCTGATGAGGCTGATTGTTCTATAGTTTTGGCATTGGCGTAAATTCCCCTTCTTGGGCAGGGGTATGATGAGTGATTATGTCCATTCTGTTGGCCACTGTTTTGTCTCCCAAATCTTCTGACAGATAGCTGTAACATGTGTGATGACTGTTTCGCCACCATGCTTGAGCAGCTCTGCTGGTATGTTGTCTGCTCCTGGGGACTTTCCTACTGGTAAGCTGCGGATGGCTTCTTCCACTTCTTCCCTCAGTATAGGTAATGGCGAGGGTGCTCTTGATGTAGCTGCTTTCTCTTCTATTATGCTCTTGTCAGGTTGTATTGGGTAGTTGTACAGTTCTTGACAATACTCAGACCACCTGTTCAATGCAGCTGAGCTTTCTGTGAGGAGGTTTCCGGAGCTGTCTTCAATGACTGATGATTTGGTTTGAAGTGGTTTTGTGAGTTTCTTCAGGGTGTCGTATGCCTTTTTACTGTTGCCCACTTTCATGCTTTTTTCGATCTCATCACATTGATCACTAATACACTATAACTATAAGCAAAACGATAAAAGGAGAGAGAGAGAGAGAGAGAGAGAGAGAGAGAGAGAGAGAGAGAGAGAGAGAGAGAGAGAGAGAGAGAGAGAGAGAGAGAGAGAGAGAGAGAGAGAGAATGACAAATTCTTTTGACAATGACAAATTCTTTTATTTCGAAGATAATGAATAAGCACTCATGTGCTTTTTTACATCCAGTCCCCGCCCGTAGGGATACATCTTAATAATAACCCAACACTTACACAGTCTCACAGTAGAAACATGGGGAAATAACCCTTTTCAAAACAGCTCCCCCCCCCCCCCCCAACAACCTCCCCCCCTCCCCGAAAGCAAACTAATAAAGAAAACCCTAAAAACACCCCCCCCACCCCCGCCCCCACCCCCCCCCCAAAAAAAAAAAAACAACCCAAAACAAACAAACAAACAAAAGAGAAAGAAAAACCAAACCAACAAAAGAAGAAAAAAAGAAAAAAAGAGAAAAAGAAACAACAACAACAAAACCAAGAAGAATAACAACCAAACTTAATAAGTCATAAAGATAAACATCTACACATTGTCAAATGGTACATATACTTGTTACACATAACAATAAGACATTGAAATAGGGCACCGATTAAGACATAAGTACAGAGGGCAAGCCCAATAAGTATTGAAAATATAAAATATGAATTCTTCATCAGGATACACCACAACTATAAGCAAAACGATAAAAGGTGAGAGAGAGAGAGAGAGAGAGACAGAGACAGAGACAGAGAGTGTGTGTGTGTATTTCAAAAATAATATCCAATATTTAATTCCCCAAACAGTACACGATCATCATCAACACTCATTTTTGATTATACTCGTTTCAAATTATATGTCATGATAATTAAATAAACTCAATATCCATATATTCACACAATAAAAACAAGAAACAAAACAAAAGAAGAAATCTAAACCTATACAGTCATTGAGGGAGAGAATGTGAGTGAGTGAGTGTGTGTGTGTGTGTGTGGGTGTGTGTGTGTGTGTGTGTCTCTCTCTCAGGGATAATACTAAATATATAATACTCACAGAGCACACGATCAACACCAACACTTTTTAATTACACTCATACAAATTGAATGTAATGATAGGTGGATCGGTGGTCTAGAGGTAACGCGCCTGTCTAGAAAGTGAAAAGTCCGGGTCTGAAGTGTGCGGCGGTTCGTACCCCGTTTGGACCGGAAATTTTTCCCCCATCCATTAGACCATGAGTGGTGGTCTGGGCGCTAGTCTTTCGGATGAGACAATAAACCGAGGTCCCGTGTGTTACACGTAATTATTTAGCGCACGTAAAAAAACCCACGGCAACAAGAGAGTTGTCCCTGGCAAAATTCTTAGAAAAAAGCCACTCTGATAGGGAAACAAATACAGCTGCAGAAAAAAAAAAAAAAGGGTGAAAGGGTGGCGCAGCGCTAAGTGGCGACGCGTTCTCCCGCTCTCCCCGGGGAGAGCAGCCCGAATTTCACGGAGAGAAATCTGCCGTGACTTAAAGTGGTATGAAATAAAATCTGAGCGCTTTGATTTGTTGCTTTACAAGATTCAGCGCTATATAAATTCCATACATTATTATTATTATTATTATTATTAATAATAAAAAATAAGTGCAATACC
>CM054136.1:67710676-67738176 GCA_028751875.1 Rapana venosa | reverse complement strand
GCGTACAGGTGAAAACCCCCCACCTGTACCGCCTTTCGAAAGAGTTGGTTGTTAAGCGCCGGTAGGAATGGATTGCAAAATAAAAAAACAACACAAACCAAAAAACAAAAAAAATGCACACTGGTGTCGTGTGTAAATATAAACTCCGAAGTCCGAATGCGGCTACCTTACTGAGGGGCAAACGGTCGCTCACACAAAATCTCACCATTAATGAGGCTGATGAGTTCAAGCCAAGGAACGGAAGAAAAGAAATGAATGATGAAGCCGCAAGAATGATGATGAAGCCTCAAGAATGACGATGAAGCCTCAAGAATGATGAAGCCGCAAGAATGATGATGAAGCCTCAAGAATGATGATGAAGCCGCAAGAATGATGATGAAGCCTCAAGAATGACGATGAAGCATCAAGAATGATGAAGCCGCAAGAATGATGATGAAGCCTCAAGAATGATGATGAAGCCGCAAGAATGAAGATGAAGCCGCAAGAATGATGATGAAGCCTCAAGAATGACGATGAAGCCTCAAGAATGATGATGAAGCCTCAAGAGTGATGGAGCCGCAAGAATGATGATGAAGCCTCAAGAGTGATGGAGCCGCAAGAATGATGATGAAGCCTCAAGAATGATGAAGCCTCAAGAATGATGATGAAGCCTCAAGAGTGATGGAGCCGCAAGAATGATGATGAAGCCTCAAGAATGATGAAGCATCAAGAATGATGAAGCCTAAAGAATGATGAAGCCGCAAGAATGATGATGAAGCCTCAAGAATGATGAAGCCGTAAGAATGATGATGAAGCCTCAAGAATGATGAAGCCGCAAGAATGATGATGAAGCCTCAAGAATGACGATGCAGCCTCAAGAATGATGATGAAGCCTCAAGAATGATGATGAAGCCTCAAGAATGACGATGAAGCCTCAAGAATGGTGATGAAGCCTCAAGAATGATGATGAAGCCTCAAGAATGATGAAGCCTCAAGAATGGTGATGAAGCCTCAAGAATGATGATGAAGCCTCAAGAATGGTGATGAAGCCTCAAGAATGATGATGAAGCCTCAAGAATGATGATGAAGCCTCAAGAATGATGAAGCCTCAAGAATGGTGATGAAGCCTCAAGAATGATGATGAAGCCTCAAGAATGATGATGAAGCCTCAAGAATGATGATGAAGCCTCAAGAATGACGATGAAGCCTCAAGAATGGTGATGAAGCCCCAAGAAGGATGATGAAGCCTCAAGATTGATGATGCCGCAAAATGTCTGAAGCATCAAGAATGATGATGAAGCCTCAAGAAGATATGAACCTCAAGAAATGATAAGCCCATGAATGAATATGAAGCCTCAAGAATGATGATGTAGCCTCAAGATTATAACCCTCAAGAATGATGAGATGCCTCAGATGATGATGAAGCCTCAAAATGATGAAGCCTCAAGATGATAAGCCGCTAGTTTATATTAGCAGCTTGACTGTTTTTTCAACATGGTCACCTTATTTCTTTTGTCTTAATTAATTAATTTATTAATTATTTTAGTTTTACGCTGCAAGTTTGCTTTTTGTATATTTTTGCTGTGTTGAGATATAACCATCCGCACGTTGAATGGACACCACGACGCTGTACTTGTTTGATGATTGATTGATTGATTGATTGTAGCCCGAATTTAAGTCACGGCAGTTTCTCTGTGTTGTTAAATTCGGCTGCTCTCCCTGGGGAGAGCGCGTCGCCCAAAAGAGCACGCCACCCTTTTATTTTTTTCTTTTTCCTTCTGCAACTGTATTGTTCCCTATCAAAGTGGCTTTTTTTCTACAGAATTTTGCCAGACAACTCTCTTGTTGCCCTGGTTCATTTTACGTACGCTGATTTAAGTATTGTAACCTAACGGACCTCGGTTTATAGTCTCATCCGAAGACTACGCCCAACCACCACTCTAGTCTACGGACGGGGGGAAAGTTTGAAGAGTGTTAACTCTCACTTTGGTCATTATTGTCTGTGAAATATTTGAACACTCTAGTGATAGCAATTTCAAACAGCCCACATCAGACCAGAAAACACGCTGTCCACCGTCTTGGATTGCTGATTTCCTACAGTTAGAACAAGTAAAAGCCCTGGAGCAGAAACTGGTAACGTGTGAGATGAAGTGCTTGAGGAAAGCCGTCAACAAGACCAGGAGAGACAAGATAAAAAAACAACGAGTGATCATAGACATGGCAGAGCCACACCTCGTCTTACACAATATTTGATCAACAACAACCAAGTGTTCGGGCACCTCACAACGATTGCCGCTAAAACCATCCCAGCCTTGCGTGCTTACAACTTGAGACACTGTCACGAGGGCCAGAGGGTAGACCCATGCGACGCAGGAGTGATCCGTGGCAGAAACAACCGAAAAGTCCATGATTGTCCCTCCACCAAGCTACCCGCCTTGCAGCAAACAACAGTTATATCTCCCGCGACCCCACAGAGTACAACGGAAGGAAAGAGTAAAAGAAAGTAAAGAAAAAGTGGAGAAGTCCAAAAGTGAGCTTTTTCGCTGTAGACAACAAATCAGAGCAGAGGTTTTCCCTCTGACTGGTAACTGTGCCAGTACTATGTTCAGTGAGGAGATAACCCGACCCAAAATCCCCAGCTTTTTTTTTGGGAAAAATAGCGCTTGGAGAGGGATGGGCGCCCCCCAAGAAATTTCCCGCCCACAGAAAATCCCTCATGGAAAAACCTGAAAGGGAAAAGAATCCCGGTGGTTTGGGGCCCCGGAAAAATACAACAACCCCCCTTTCCCCTTGGAGCGTTCCAGGAGGGGGGAAAAAAATATGCGACTGGGACGAAAACAACAGCGAAAAACTCCAGGTAAAAGGCCATCATTGGTCATGGAAACCCGTCTTGCAGCTGGGGGAAGTCCAAGGCTAACCCATGAACTTGAGTACGAAGGGGACATCTTGGACTGGCCAAAGTCCGTTGGGTCGGATTGGGCGAAAACCCTTACAGAAGAAAACCCCAAAACTATGGTATAGTGGCGCGACCCCAAACACCAACACGGAGTGGGATTTCTTGCAACAAGAAGAGGACTAACAGTGTCTCAGCTGTCCCCCAAATCTCACAGATGTTTCCCCATGCTTTTTGTCGCAGCAAACACCAACTGCCTCTTTACAAGTCTATGCCCCAAATCGATCGATGATAAAGCAATCGAGGTTTTCGAAGTTTGGAGAGCCCCTTCAAATCAACTAAAGGGGACTTTCTCGGTCCAGGGGAATGAATCCCAAGATCGGACTGACGTTTTGACATGGCCGGGGACATAGGCCCCTTTTTGGGGGCGAAACTAATGATGGGTTCAGATTTTTGGAATTCGCAAGCAGCCACAATTTTACTGTCGCCAAATTATCCCCACAAGCATCAAGAAGAACGACGTGGCATCAAAAAAAATGGAAAGAACAAAACCAGTTTTGACAAATCTTGGCCCCCAAACGATTTAAGTCGGCATAAACAAAGCCCAGAAAAGAATTTTTTTCCTGGTGCTATTTTGGGCAGTGCCCAACGAATGGTACTCTGCCCTACAGATCAAGTGAAGCCAGAACCAGAAGAGAAACCCCCGTTTGCGGTTCAACGGGAAAAAGCTGAAGGACCCCAAGTCGCTGAATCTTTAAAGCGAGATAGGGGGCAGATTTGCAGCTTAAATTTCCCCAAAGATGAATAAACAACCTCACTGGACCTTCAGCAAGACATTCAGGAGACGGTGGAGACCCTTTGGGAAAGGGGGAAAAAAACCAACGGGGGTTTACAACGATATCCGGGGACCTGTGGACCAAGTAGGGAGCTAAAGCCAGTAAAGAAAAAAAAACCAGAAACGGCCAAAGAGTATAGATCAGTAAGGTCAATCAAGAAGAAGATGATGGGGGGAAGGGGGAACTGGATGTCAGAACAATGCTCCAGGTTGGAAGGCAAGGCGAAAGGAGCAGCAAAGAGGCGTACCGACCTTTCAAGGTACTAACCAAGCCCCAGCGCCAAAGACTCCGTTATTAAAGACAAAGGGGGTCGTCTTAAGGGGGCGCCCTATCTAAAGAGAGGAAGTTATTGCAGGACCTGTAAACTACAAGCTAAAGGGTGACCCGAAAAAAATTACGAGAAGACCCCGACTATCGACCTAAAAGCCACAGGTGCTGGAGGGGGTAGAAAAGCAGTAAGACCCCTAAAAGGAGCAATCACCGGGGATGACAACCCCGGCTGGCTCATCAAAAACGGGCCGAGATGTAAAGGCTTAACAATCATCTGCCAACGCATTGGACCGCAAAGAGGGGCCTGAAAAAGTGGGCCCAAACCATATAGTTCCACTTCCAAAAAAGGGAGACTGAAAAAGTGCCAAAATTCAGAACAAACGTCTGATAAGCCTCCAAGCAAAGTTATGCTAGCATTGCCTTTAAAAGACTGAAACCACAAGCGAAGAAATCCCTTTGAAGAAAGGCGGATTCAGACCGGTTTAAACCTGTCGAGCAGTCTTCAACTCAGAATGTCATAGAGAAAATCTCCAAAATCAGTACGCTCACAACAACTTCATTGACTTCAAGAAAGGGCCCCACCGTGTGGCAAGAAGCCTTTTGGCAAGTCATGAAGCTTTGTTCGACGAGGGCCTGATTCAAGTCATCAGGCGCTGTTTGACAGCTCCCCAGTCAGTCTCATGGGTGGAGAAAACGGGGAGTTCTTTCCGGCTTTTGGAGTTCGACAAGGTCCCGCTAATCCCCCGTTCTTTTCAACGTTTTTCCTGGAGAAAATCGCAGGAGGCCTCCTTGACTTCAAGACCCCAAACACAATAGGGGAAGGCAGTCGCACTTCGATTGCGACGATATTTATTCATGGGCCGCAGTGAAGAGAATCCCCGGGCTCACCACCCGATGGAAAAAATCAGCCAATGCCCACGGTATGGAGATCAGCCCGGGAAAAACAAGTCCTAGTGAACAGTACCCCCACCGCCACTCCCCCCGCTAAGATAGTGGCGAGGGAACTAGAGAGGTGGAAACTTTTAATACCTTGGAGAGTCATCACAAAGAGGCACGGCACAAAAAGGGGAAGATCAGACTTGCTGTGGCACTTCCTCTGTTAAACTGGGGGAAAGTGGGGAAACCACAACTCAGAACCCACCTAAGGTGACTCTACAAAGGACTCGTCCGTCCTTTCCTTTTCAGCTGTGAAACATGGCACTTTCTGCCGATTTAGAACGGTCGATTCAAGCCTTTTAGATGAAGTGCCCCAGGCGGTTTAACATCACCCAAGAGACCCCCAAAAACCCAAAGACTACGTCTGGCAGCAGATCGAGGCATGGCTGGAAACAAGAACCATTGCTGATACAGTCAAACGGAGGAAACTAAAGTGGTTTGGCCCCCAACAAGCAAAACCCCGTAAAAGACAGTCCTGCAGGGAATGGTGGAAGGAGCAAGGAGGCAGGGACGACCACGCAAAAGCTGGATATCCAACATCACAGAGTGGACCGGCCTCACTGTACCAAACCTCCTGAAAACAGCCCAGGACAGAACCATTTGGCGGTCCACTTGCAGCGTCCGTGCGGATACCCCAACGGTCGTCCCGACCAAGGGATGAGTGAGTGAGTGAGACAACAAATGACTGTAGCATAAGGAAGTTTATGAGATGACTTCTTGAAGTCTTTTCGGCACACCAGCCACTGACCAGGAGAAAAACCCAGGCTGCCATTTAAAGACAAAGGCGCTACCAGGACGCCATTGCTGCGCTGATACTTGACCAGTGTTCTTTAGGCATTACCATACAACAGGACAAGAAGGAAGGTGGCAGGACGGTTAAGACGTTCACCTGCCTAACAAGTAAACCACGAGGTCCTGGGTTCCATTCCCAGCCTTGCCCTTTTCTTTCCAGTTGGACAGCAAAATCGAACTGAATGTTAAAATCTTTCGGGCGAACGCACGCAGACCATCTTGGGCACACCATACATACCCCTTTTGAACTTTTTGGAAGAGTAAGCCATTGTGTGCCGGTAGAAAGGGATGACAACATCCTAAAAAACCAAAACCGTATGCACACATGTGTCGTGTTTTAGACACCATTCCCGAAGTCGAAATAGAGCTACCTAAATGGTAGAAGGAAAAAACAACCGGTCGCATACGCAAAAATCTCACAACTGGTGAACCTCGGAGCTCTAGCAGAGGAACTAAACAAAAAGAAAAAAAAGAAAAAAAGAAGCCAAATTACAGGACACCTGGACACCAGCCCAGAGGAGGGACCCTCCCCGACACCCCTCATGTTCAAGTTCGCTCCTGCCCGCTACTTCAACAGGCTGCACACCGGTATTAAAAAAATCCTTCTTTTCCTTCTGTTTGTCTATAATTAGTAGGTAAAAGGTAAAGGAGTCCCATAACCTATAAGGTCGTAGGGGAGCGAGGCGTCAGAGACCTCACTTCTCTAGGGCCAGCATATTGAGGGCGGCGCCCATCTCCTCTCCCTCGCTGCTTTACCTTCCCTGACCCTAAAGAGGGCAGGTACCCATTTACAGCTGGGTGAACTGGGGGAACTGTACTGAAGCCAAGGCGCGCAAACGGTCACCCATCCAACTGGTAACCACGCTCGACGCTGCTTAACTTGGCTGGGGGAGAGCGAGTGCTCCGACCACTGAACTATCCCGTCCACTGTCTATAATTATGACTCTTATATTCATACCGCACGTACTAAGGCATCCACAGAAGTAAAAACCACATTTTGTGAAAGGCTAGCCTCTGACTCTTAACTCATGTGATTTTGAACACATTTGGTAGGTTTGAAATTTTAAATTTTTTTCAGCAAACACTGTACCCCCTCAGTCCTTTGTCGTCTGCTAGCTTCCTTACCGCAATATGCATGCGCGGGGTCAACGCTGTAGGAAGACGGGCAATCCTCATTTGATGATTATTTCCAACTTTCTCGTGACTACCTGGTATTGCTCTATGTCCTCAATCCAAAAAACAAGTGCACAGTCCATTTTTGTCATGCTTGAAAAAATCTGTGAAAATCATCAACATATTTTCCTCCCCACTCCACTCTATACAAGATACTACATGACCCCCCCCCCCCCCCCCCCCCCCGAATTAATACCCGTGTGTAGTCCAAAGGCAGAGCAATTTGTGCAACAGCAATTAGGCGCCACAATCATGTTGAGAGGTGGCAGACGCAGAGACAGACAGAACAAAACGATGGGAAGGCAACAGCAGAGAGTGGACTGGCCTTGAGTGGAAAGAACGACTCGCTCACTATACAGAAAGCTGAAAACCGCCAAGTTTGGAGGAAGAAGCTGGTTGCAACACCTTTCAGTGATGCCCCAACAGGTCTACTAGACCACGGGATAGGTGAAGGATCGGTGGTCTAGAGGTAACGCACCTTCTTAGAAAACAACAAGTCCGGGTCGGAAGTGTGCAGTGTTCGATCCCCATTTGGGCCCGAAACTTACCCCTTTCCTCCCTCCCCCCCCCCTCTCCGTCCATTACACCTAGATGCTAGACTTTCGGATGAGACGATAAACCGAGGTCCCGTGTGTCACACAAAATTATTTAGCGCGCGTAAAAGAACCCACGGCAACAAGAGAGTTGTCCCTGGCAAAATTCCGTAGAAAAAAGCCACTCTAGTAGGGAAACACCTACAGTTGTAGACAGAAAAGAACAAGAAAATAGTAGGTGGCGCTGCTCTTGAGGCGACACGGTTTTTCCCGGAGAGGGCAGCCCGACTTAAAGTGTTTATATCTATATCTATATCTATATATATCTATATATATATATATATATATGGAAAGAGAGAGAGAGAGTGAGTGAAGGTGAAGTTGTGTGGTGCCATTCATTAAGTCCGCTCCCACCCCACCCTCCGCCTCTGCCGCAAACAACTATACTTCTTCTTCTTCTTCTTTCCTCTTCGTGGAACGCTCAGACAGCAACTCCTGAGACCCTGACAAATGCTAATTGCTGTGTCAGAACATCAAACTGACAGAGTGTCATTCAGAAGTGTCGTTGCTGTCACTATTGTCGCATTGACAAAACACAGCTGGTACCGACAGAAGATGGAGAATTGATTGCGAGGTCGTGCGGAGGGTAGGGCATGCAGGGCAGGGCAGGCAGGGCAGAAAGGGCAGGGCAGGCAGGGCATGCAGGGCAGGGCAGGAGCAGGAATTAGAAGACAGGGTGAAAGCAGTTGAGCTCTTAATCTGCCGTGCTGGAGAAGATTAAAAAAAAAAAATTTAAGCGAGAAGAAAAGTCAAGCTTTCTAGGTAAATCCCTAGGATTCTGTAACAGTATGTCTGTATGTCTGTATGCATGTATGTATGGATGGATGTAGGTAGGTAGGTATGTATGGATGGATGTAGGTAGGTAGGTATGTATGGATGGATGGATGAATGGATGTAAGTATGTATGTATGTATGATGTATGTATGTATGTATGTATGTATGTATGTATGGATGAATGGATGTATGCATGTATGTATGTATGGATGGATGGATGTAGGTAGGTATGAATGTATGGATGGTGTGTTTGCCTTTGCGCCTGACGGCAGCACAGTGTGTTCGTCTGAGTTTGAGAGCATTTTTTGTGTGTTTGTCTTCCATTCTGCAAGATAAGTTTTACATCTACGTGTTTGTGGTTTCACTGTGCTTTGACTAGTTAGAATGGTTTTCTGTGATATTGTTTGAATTTTGAATTACTTTAATATATAATTTTCATTTTCGGATACATTTTTCCCCCAAAATTTTATTGTCTTCATGACTTGTGTTCAACTGACTGTGCTGGTCCTGGTGACCCATTTCAGTGTATCCCTGCTGCCGCATCAACAATTGCACGTGAAACACGAAATCAAACCTTCCCCATCTCAACCACCCAGATTTCTTTCTTCCACTGAAATGACAACAACAGCTGCAGACATACGAGCTTTGCTCCCACATGGGTTTTACCCCATACCAAACAGACTAAAACAACATATTTTAACCTTAGGAATCAACCGCCGCAAAACGAGACGAGGTACACGTGCCGGCAGACATCATCGCCTACGGTCCCATGGTTCCGTCTCCGCCCTTACTTCTGACGTCACTGCCGCCGCTACCACTGTAGCCAACGACAACACCGCTTCGCTTCCCTCTGATGCCTCTTCTTTTGTTTATGACTCTGACAAAACATGTTCTGATTGCAATGTGGACCATGGTGTGCATGAAACTGCAAATGTTAAAACTAGCCCAATTCTTTCACAATCCGCCACACCTGACTCTCAATCTAAACTTTTGACTGCTCTACCACTCTCCACATCCCTACCATCATCTTCAGCCTCTTCCTCTGACAGTTATCCTAACTCACCACAATCATCATCAACCTCTCTGCCTCCCACAACTCTTCTTCACTTGTGCTTGTTCAATGTGCAATCTGTCTGTCCATATGGTAAAGCTGACCTAATTTCTGACTTCATCTCTGACGGAATATTGATATCACATTTCTCACAGAAACCTGGTTAAAAGCAAATGGTCACGAACCGAAGATAAAACAACTGACACCACCTGGTTATAAAACTCTTTCTTTCCCCCGACCCTCCCGTGGAGGTGGCATTGCCGTCGTTTATAAAGATACACTTGAACCTGCTCTTTCTTTCTGTCACTCCCTTCCTTTCTCACCTGAATCCTTTGAAGTCTGTGAACTCAACCTCAACACACCTGGCCACTCTATTACTTTCTGCTGTCTTTACCGTCCACCTCCAAGCCGTAGGAATAATCTGACATCGTCCATCTTCCATCAAGAGTATCAGTCACTCCTAGATCACTACAGCCTCTTTCCCAGAAAGCTTATTATTCTCGGTGACTTTAACTTCCACTTCGACAACCCTTCTTCTCCTGATGTCAAACGTCTTTCTCTTTCTTTTTCCAACCACTCTCTTTCACAGCTGGTAACTGAAGCAACACACAGATCAGGACATATCTTAGACTGGCTCATTACAGATGTATCACAAGATTTGGTTTCATCTGTATCTATCACTGATGAACTACTTTCTGATCATTCTGCTGTTCTTTTCTCCCTCAACATTGCAAAACCTATCAGAAAGAAGAAATGTGTCACCCGTCGCAATCTCAAGGCTATAGACATTGAAACTTTCTCTACTCAAGCTGCTGAACGCCTATCACTAACCTCTGACAACACTGACATTTCAAAACCCTACAATACTGTTCTCAGCCAACTGCTTGATGAGCATGCACCTCCCACTGACCGTCTCCTGCCCGACAGGCCCTGTGCACCATGGTACACCCACGACATCCTGGTTGCAAAGCGCAAACGCAGGCAGCTAGAGCGGCAGTGGCGAAAAACAAAAACGGAAATCAACAAACAGCTCTTCCGAAAACAAATCAACAAAGTCAAATCTTTAATTCTTTCAGAAAAAAACAAAGTACTACTCTTCTCAAGTTCTTGATGCCACGTCTATGAAATCTCTCTTTTCCCTCACATCTACTCTTCTTGGATCTGTGAAGGCAAGCCCTCTGCCTTACACCCACAACCACTCTGAACTTCCTTCTATATTTTCTGCATTCTTTTCTGCCAAAATCCGTAACATCCGTTCCAGATTGGATCAGACTCCTTTCCAGCCTACAGTTCCTGATCCCCAATTCTCTGGTACTCCTCTCCTTTTCTTTCATCCAACAAGTGAGAAAGAAATTACGACAATTCTGAAAGAAATGACTATAAAATCATGTGACCTCGATCCCATACCTGCTTCTCTTTTTGTACAGTGCCTACCACAACTTATACCTGCTATCACGAAAATAGTGAACTCATCTCTTGCTTCAGGAAATGTTCCATCATCTCTCAAAACTGCAATAGTTACACCTCTACTCAAAAAGCATGACCTTGACCCTAACATTCTGAAGAATTATAAACCTGTTTCCAACCTACCTTTCATCTCTAAAGTCCTTGAAAAAGTAGTTCTAAAACAGCTCAATAACCACCTTCTCTCCAACAGTCTTCTTCCTGAGTTTCAGTCTGCCTATCGCGTCAACCACAGAACTGAAACTACCCTAGTCCATACCCTAAATACACTTCTACTTGCTTCTGACTCGGGAAAAATCTCCCTTCTCACTTTACTCGACTTATCTGCAGCCTTCGACACTATTGACCATTCAATTCTTCTCTCCCGTCTTTAAAAAACGTTCGGCGTTACTGGCACAGCCCTCTCCTGGTTCAGTTCATACCTCACTGACCGATTCCAGACAGTCGCAGTAAACAAGATACAGTCAATACCTGCCAAACTGGAATGTGGTGTCCCGCAGGGATCAGTTCTCAGCCCTGTTCTTTTCACTCTATATACTGCTCCACAATCACATATAATAAACCGTCATCATATCAACTATCACTTTTACGCAGATGACTCTCAGATTCAAAGTAGTGTTACACCTGAAAATCTGCCTTCTCTCTTGACAAAGATGGCCTACTGCTTTCAAGAAATCCAAAACTGGATGATACAAAACAAGTTACAGTTAAACGCAGATAAAACCGAAGCCATGCTTGTAGGGACCAAACACAAACTCTCTTCCATTACAACAACTTCAATAGAACTCGGCAATACATCGGTCCCTCTGTCCACTGCTGTGAAGTATCTAGGAGTTGTTATCGACAACACACTCTATGCAAAAATTCATCACCCAGTCCTGCCAGTCCTGCTACTATCAATTACGGCGTATCAGTGCAATTCGAAAGTACCTGTCCACTGATGCAACATCCAAACTTGTTGCGTCTCTCATTCTCTCACGTCTGGACTATTGCAATTCTCTTTTAGCTGGTCTGCCAGCAACATCTATCCACTCCCTTCAACGTATACAAAACTCCGCAGCTCGCCTAGTCCTCAGAAAGAAAAATTCTGAACACATCACTCCTCTCTTGCGATCTCTCCACTGGTTGCCTGTGCCACAGAGAGTAAACTATAAGATCAGTACCCTCTGTTACAAATGTCTCCACCAAACAGCACCCTCCTACCTCTGTGAATGTCTTAACCTGTACACTCCTTCTCGTTCCCTCCGCTCTGCTGTAGATACCTTGTGCTTACGAATGCCTAGATTCAACCAGTCCACCGTTGGTCGTCGCTCTTTCTCTATTTCTGGGCCATCCATCTGGAACAACCTTCCTCTCTCTCTTCGACAGAGGCCTACATATGACATATATAAATCCAGCCTCAAGACATATTTGTTTCAAACCTAACTTTTTCCCTCTTTCATCTCAAAACTGCCCCTGCCTTCAACAGCCCAAATCCCATTACCCGGCCTGCCAAAGCCTACAACCTGTGTGTGTGTGTGTGTGTTGGCTGCATGACTCTGTCAGAATATGTTGAATGCAAGCGCTCTGATTTGTCTTTGCAAGATATAGCGCTAGATTTGTCTTTGCAAGATATAGCGCTATACACATTTCATTTATTATTATTATGATGTGTGTATGTATGTATGTCTGTACGTGTCTATCTATCTGTCTGTCTGTCTGTCTATCTATCTATCTGTCTGTCTGTATGTGTGTATGTATGTATGTTTGTGAGTCTGTTTGTTTGAATATCTGCGGAACTGGTAGCAGACAAACTCTTTGCACTATAAAAAGAAACTTTAGCATTGTGAACAAGTTGGTTAAATGGTGTTTTTTGCCGAGTTAAAACATCTGTTCACGCACAGCCAGTTTCGTTTCGTTTCGTTCTTCAGCGCGTCTTCTTTCACGTATAGCCCTGTCAAGTAGTCTCAAAGCACAGGCACTTCCATAGCATCATCATCAATGATCATGATGTACTAGAAAATTGTTCCTGATTCAGTAGCCCCTGTTGCTTTGGTCTCATGGGGACGTATCTCAGGTTTTAGTTTCTCTATACGCTATTGTCCCTGAGGTGAGTTTGTGTCAAAGCCTTAGGGGTTGGAGGTTCACGGGAGAAGGTGGTTGGAAGGACGTTGAGGTGCTCATCACCCTTGGTGAGCGTCTCACTCAGTCTGGCTCCGTAGGAGGGCTTCGTAGGCGATGTCCTGCGCTCTATTGACCCAGCAGCAGTGCTGGGCTCCTCTGGCTGGTGGCCTCTTAGTGGCCCAACTATTGATAAGCTTGCCTGTGAAGTTCTTACCCTGAGAATGCGATATTTATTTATTTATTCATTTATGTATTCTTTGACTTAAGTAAGAGGATAATACAATATCTATCTAATAATATATATATATATATATATATATATATTTGACAAAATATAGTGAGGAAAAACAAGTGTAGGTAACCACTTGCAACTTCATTCCCATTATAATAATGATTTTTGTCCAAGATTCGGAGAAAAAAAATCACTACAATAATTATAAAACTTTAAAGGCAGCATTTGGGGAATATTTGAGTAAGGACCATGCCTTTGGCCTGACCTGACTCGAGTTTCGGCTCCTGGTTGAACAGTCTTCAAAGGTCCCGGCAGAGTTTGAATCTTCCCTCACTCATCCTCTGTGGTACTAACAGCAAGCCACCCTCCATAATTCAGAAGTGTCTATTGCTGCCCTAAGAATAAATAGATATTCTTGTGGTCTACCACTGCTGCCAGCAAAAGATGAAAATTAGAAAGAGAAGGAAAATATATGAAAATAATAGTGGTAAAAAAAATGTATATGAAAATAAGTGGCCAACG
The DNA here is from genome assembly GCA_028751875.1 of Rapana venosa. Classification (NCBI taxonomy): domain Eukaryota; kingdom Metazoa; phylum Mollusca; class Gastropoda; order Neogastropoda; family Muricidae; genus Rapana; species Rapana venosa. The sequence goes on along the minus strand of CM054136.1, from coordinate 67,724,558 downwards.
AATCTTTATATATATATATATATATATATATATATATATATATATATATATATATATATATATATATATATATATATATATATATATAACGTTAGAGATTAACAAGTTAAAACAAGGTTTACAAAAAAGGCCCCTACGACTGTGCAGCAGTTTTCTGTAGCCGTTTGTGATGAACATGTCTTATCCCCTCTTTGTAGAATTGTATTGTGTCGTGTTGTATTGTATTGTATTGTATTGTAATGGGTTGCTGTCTGAGTGTTCCGCGAAAAAGAAGTACTTGTTCAGTCCATTCATAATTTAACTACATAACAGACTACGTACAGTATCACAGTAGTGGAAGGAAGGTGGCAGGATGGTTAAGACGCTCACCTGCCAACAAGTTAACCGTGAGGTTCTGGGTTCGATTCCCGGCCTCGCCCTTTCTTCCCAGTTTGACCCAAAAAAAATCGAACTGAATGTCAAAGTCCTTCGGATGAGACTATAAACCGAGGCCCCGTGTGCGAACGCATGCAGAACATCTTGCGCACACGTTAAATCCTGTTCAGCTTTTCGGAAGAGTAGGCCATTGTGTGCCGGTGGGAACAGATGACAAAATTTACAAAACCGCATACACACAGGGACTAGATGTAAAAAGCACATGAGTGCTTATTCCATTATCATCGATATAAAAGAATAAATAAATTTTTTAAAAATCATGAGATTGTCACTGTCTGCCTGTCTCTGTGTACAGTATCATCATATGACATTGTCACTGTCAGCCTGTCTCTGTGTGTACAGTATCATCATATGACATGTCAAGTCAAGTCAAGTCAAGTCAAAAACACTTTAATCATCCCATGAAGGGCAATTACAATACTGACAGGCAGATTGATACACATCAAATATATCAAAGACACAAAAGCTATATTTCATATTGGTTTCAAATAAAATGTCACAAACACACACACACACCAACACACACGCGCGCATGCGCACACACACGCAAACACCCGCACGCACGCACACACATCAATTGTGAACACAATTTTAAACCCATTGACTAGAAGACATAAAAACATATTTTTACGCACGCATATACGCAGCACGTACACACGCACGTACGTGTGTGTGCGAACACGCACACGCACACCCACACCATACACCAATATATGAATTGTCACTGTCAGCCTCTCTCTGTGTACAGTGTCATCATATGACATTGTCACTGTCAGCCTCTCTCTGTGTACAGTGTCATCATATGACATTGTCACTGTCAGCCTCTCTGTGTGTACAGTATCATCATATGACATTGCCACTGTCAGCCTGTCTCTGTGTACAGTATCATCATATGACATTGTCACTGTCAGCCTGTCTCTGTGTACAGTATCATCATATGAGATTGTCACTGTCAGCCTCTCTCTGTGTACAGTGTCATCATATGACATTGTCACTGTCAGCCTGTCTCTGTGTGTACAGCAGTATCATCATATGACATTGTCACTGTCAGCCTGTCTCTGTGTACAGTATCATCATATGACATTGTCACTGTCAGCCTGTCTCTGTCGTGTTTCTCCATACCCATAGACGGACTGTTCTGATTATTTCTTGTTGAGACAGGGCTGTCAGTATCTGTCACACACACTGACAATGTCAGTCAAACCTTCATGGGCAGTGTGATCAGATGCACAGACTATGCTCTGTGGAACAGGCCAAAAAACAAACAACAACAGTAACAACAAAAGTCTGAAATGTCACTGAGTCTGGTCACTTGCCTTTTCTCCTCACATCCTTCCTGCCTTCCTCAACTTTCGGTGCCGCCTATAATTTTCCCTTCAGATGGACATCGTGATTTTCAATTTTAAGTATCACGACAATGCTTACTACTGACGTCCACTTTGAATGAGGACAGAGTCATATCTCGAATGCAGATACGTTTGCTGGAAGCTCTTTGCCAGTTAATTGCTGTTGGTGGTGGCAAAACCAAGGCACGGGAAACCAGGGGAAAAGAATGTATTTATCAGGAATAAGCGCCTTTCCTGGCAGATAAGCAAAGGAAATCATCTGTCAAATCGAAGGAGCGAGCAAGCGAGCCAACCAATGAAAGAGAGAGAGAGAGAGAGAGAGACAGACAGACAGACAGACAGACAGACAGACAGACGGAAGAGAAAAGTGGTGGTTGAATACAACTTTTGCTAAAGAGAAAATAAAAAGATCAATGGTACATTTCTAGTTCAGTTTCCCACTCAACAGTAAAATGGCGGCTAGGGAGAAAGGTCAGAAATGAACAAACCAATGAATTGTTTTCTGAAAAAAAAAAACAACAACCAAAAACCACCCCAAAACAAAATAATACAAAACGGCTTAATCCCGTGTTGTAACTATTTCTTCGGAAATAAAAGAATCGCTTGTGGGTTTTTTTGGTGGTTAATAGCCTACCTAAGCTAAACGTGGGATTAAAAGTGGTGATAAAGGCAAAACACCTCACTAATGGTAGATCACTTTTGTCTGGGGATGTAGGGGAAGACAAAGAAATGGCTAACAGACGATTTCCTACTTGATAGACCACAAATGGACGGATGGATGACGTGTGAACGTGTCCCGACTATTAGTCTGGTGTGTCTTGATCGTTATAACTGTTAACACACGATTAAGGCCAGGGAACTCCTAAATAAAATTTTTAAAAAGTCTAATAAGCTAAAAATATTTTAATGTGTGTGTGTGTGTGTGGACGCCCACGTGTGTGTGTGCGCACACACACACACACACACACACACACCTATAAAGGCGCTGGTATGTGTTCTATGCCTGAAACTGTACAGAAGATATCTCACTGACGAAGAAAATGATGAAAATATCAACCTGAAATGCAAGTTCAGGAAAAATCCACTGACTTCTTCGTCAAACGCTCAGACAGCAACTACTGTTATCTGTTATGTAAGCGAAAATGCGTTGCGCTGCCGTTAAGCGCCTGACAAGTCAGGCCCAGCGTATCCGACTTTGGCGCGAAACCACTGACGAAACCTAGGACGGTGTTGACAGAGAAATCAAAAATTGCCCAAGACTGTAAAGCTCTCAAACAGGATGATGTGTTCCTGCTTCCCACACTTTATGTAACACAGCTATAATTTCTGGGCTGTCAACATTTCTGAATGCAGTTTTCAAAACGTAGGAGCTAAATGTCTGTATTGGAGGTATACCTTACAGTTCTGTTTAGAAATAACACCAAAAAGCACCCAAAACAGCCAAAGAACAGATCAAATATAAAAGCCATGTTCATAAGGTATTAATGGGAGACTATTCTGGGTTCTAAACCAGAGAGAGAGAGAGAGAGAGAGAGAGAGAGAGAGAGAGAGAACTTTTAACTCTCTTAACGGGTTTAATGATATGTACATTGCCATAGGCCACAATACACAGTTTGGGAGGAGGAGAATCAACATACTGGTATGTAAAAGATTATGGAGCATGAAAAAAAAATCACCAACTAAACAAACCAAGAACGGATTCTTGTGAATCATGACTGCAATGATCAAGTCTTGGACTCGGATCTTGATAAACAATGATATTGGACTGCATGAATAATTTATTGTTATTAATATACATCAAAATCGGTATAAGTCAAAATGTGCTACTTCAGTTGAGGTCGATAGAAACATTATTTGTAAAGACATATCTTGATTAACACGCGCGTACGCATCAATTAAGTCACATTATGACACATTTTCTTCATTTTATTAATAGAATGGAATATGTATCTCGATAGATAATGGTTGTGTTCTTCATTTGATGTTTTGAGTAGCTTTGATATTGGTACATTAATACATTCAGTTAAAAACTTATCCCTTACATTGGAGTGCATTGAGCATTCAACGAAAAATGGGCATCATTTCCTTTTGTGTGTGTTTTTTTTGTTCTACAAAAGGACAAAGTTTTTCTTCATCATTTGCACTATATAATTATGCGAATATTGTTATTAAGGGGTAAAACATTTAACCTAGCATGTGTAATGGCAACTCGAAAACAATATGTTTCGATTGAGCTAATGTAATTTTCTTTTCCCAAAATTGTTTTAATTGATCTATAACTATCACATCTCTCTTTATATCTTAAAGTTCCATACCATTTTTGCTAAACGTATCGACTAACCTCTAATTGAATATATGCAGAAAGGATTTTACATCACCAACACCTTGTTGCAACCATGCAATAGTAAATCCTGTTTCACATAGAATTTTTGACACCCAACATTCTTTTCCATTTAATCTACTTCCAGCAGCATTGTATGGCAATCTGTTTGGACTCAGTTGTAGAAGCTTAAACCAGTATCTAATAACTTTTGTATGAGAGTTGATACAAATTGGATCTACCCAGTTCACCATATATCGTTTTATTTGGTGTTCTTATTGGTACTCCTAAAAATCTCTTGCCTGCCATCAAGTGAACTTTTTCAATATGGTCCATTTTACGTAAACACCAAATTTCCGAAGAGTATAACAAAACTGGCTGAAGTTTAACATCGAAAACCTTGAAAATGTGCTTTAAGTCATCTCTTTATATATATGGAATGCTTCGTTCAACTAATGACTGCTTTTTCCCTTTAGTGACACATTTTTCAGTACCGAACTTTGTGCTAATCTTTGTCGTAAAAGTGAAGCCTAAGTAGCAATATTGATTCACTACATCCAACTTAACACCCTTATATAACCATTGTTCATGTTTTGCAAGAAATCCCCCTTTTCTAAAGACCATTACCTTAGTTTTGTCAATATTAACAACTGCATGCGGATTATTCAGTTGCTGTTGCAACCCAAATGGTGTCACTGAGTGTAGAGCTACGTCGTCTGCAAACAGTAAGATAAACAGTTTTAAAATATCAGGTAACATTTGGATTCCATGCCTGCCGATCTTATTCATTGTGTTAACTAACTCGTTAATGAACATTGTAAATGATGCAGGGCTTAATACGCAGCCTTGTCTCATGTCTCTCTCTCTCTCTCTCTCTCTCTCTCTCTCTCTCTCTCTCTCTCTCTCTCTCTCTCTCTCTCTCTCTCTCTCTCTCTGTGCGCTCTCATTATTCTCTTCCTTCTGCTTCTTTCCCTCTATTCCCGCTCCCTCTCCTTATTTCTCTGTGTAGAATGCTAGTTTGTTACCTTATCCATTAACGTTCTTCATTCTATGATCACGATCTTCAATATGATGATCACGATAGCATTGTTTTACTTTCTTTTCTTCGTGCTGGGTACAAAGTAGGGAGGAGCACCGGGGTATGGGTGTATGCTTGTTCCTTTCACTTGGAAAAAGGCTCTGTCTCTCTCCCCCCCCTCCTCTCTCTCTCCCTCCCTCGCTCTATCTCTCCCTCCCTCGATCGCTCTATCTCTCATCGTTAGGAACGACTAACACTAGTAACATCCTACAGTTTCTTTACATTGGAATAAGAAGTAATGCATGTAAAATCTGTTATTTGTGGCGATGGTGGTTTTGTTGTTGTTGTTGTTGTTGTTTTGTTTTGTATTACTTATGTGATGTTTATCTGTACCCCCCATTCAGAAGGGGCTATGGCCTATACTGAATAATCTTCGTTTTCATCTCACTCTCTGTCTCTGTCTCTGTCTCTCTCCACCCCCTCCCCCTCTCTTTCACCGTGATCACTCGTTGTTTCCCTCACTCGTTTTTTGATAAGTTCTCCCTCTTTCTCTTCTGCCCTCATCACTTTTGAAAAGTTTTGTTTTAATCATTTTGTGTTTTCTACGCGCTTATTTTCTTTGTCTTGTGTTTGAATGATGGGATTTTGAAAGAATTTTTTAAAAACTTTTTTTCTATATTAACGTTTTTTTTAAAAATTGATATTACTGTGTGATTGATTTTCTTTCAGATTTTTGTTTATTTTGTTTGTTTCTTGTGTTTATTATTATTATTATTATTATCATTATCATTATTATTATTAAACATTTTCTGTGACTGAGGGAAGGATATAAAAAAGCCATCATGTGGGCTTATTCTTTTCTCTCAATAAGACGTTCCACCCATTCTAAAGTCAGTCTGGATTTATGTTGGAATTATCGGCCTTTATAGCATATAATACTGACTTAGAGTTACACAAAATAGGATTTGAAAGATGGACAATGGAAGATCGCGATTATATAATTAAGAATCATTAGAATCGCAATAAACCAAGGTGTAAGAATAGAACGATGTTTACCAAGATAATACCATTACTCTGTTTTAAGTTTTAGTATGACAAATACTGAACCGGGTTTGTTTTTTTGATTATCTAAAACTGATCCTCGACCCAAATTTAAGCAGTTAGCTCACTTGTGTGTGTGTGTGTGTGTGTGTGTGTGTGTGTGTGTGTGTGTGTGTGTGTGTGTGTGTGTGTGTGTGTGTTGTTGTTGTTGTTTATGTAAACAAACACCTGTAAAGGTAAAAGTGTCCCATAACCGATGTGGTCGTAGGGGAGTGAGGCATCGGAGACCTCAACTTCTCCAGGAGCCAGCATATTGAGGGCGGCACCCATCTCCTCTCCCTCGCTGCTTGTCCTCCCCTGACCCTAAAGAGGCAGGTACCCATTTACAGCTGGGTGAACATCCTTCGGATGAGACTATAAACCGAGGCCCCGTGTGCGAACGCATGCAGAACATCTTGCGCACACGTTGAATCCTGTTCCGCTGTTCGAAAGAGTAGGCCATTGTGTGCCGGTGGGAACAGATGACAAAATTTTAAAAACCGCAGACACACGCATAAATAAATATACAAAAATGTCATCCGAGCGCTTTGATTTGTTGCTTTACAAGATTCAGCGCTATATAAATTCCATACATTATTATTTATTATTATTATGAACTGAAACCAAGGCGTACAAACGGTCACCCATCCAAGTGGTAACCACGCTTTATGCTGCTTAATTTTGGATAGGAGAAAGGGTGTGCTCTGACCACTGAGCTATCCCGTCCCCTAAACAAACACCTGTAACCATGATAGTTTAACTCATACAGAATATGATAATGGAAAAAAGAACAAAATGAAATGGATAATGGAAACAAACACCTGCTTTCATTTTGTTCTTTTTTCTATTCTCATATTCTGTATGAGTGAAACTAGATGCTTTGGAGAGCCCATTTCTAATCATATTGCGATAAACAGATCTTTTACGCTACCAAAAGCCTGACTTAAGTCTATGAAAAATACGAAAGCCTCATCTTCAGTGTTTCTAATTTTCTCTAACAGTATCTGAAGCACAGAAAGCATGTCTGTTGTTTCTCTTCCCATTCTAAAGCCTGCCTGACAAGAAGATAGCTATCGTTCTACTTGAATTTTCGGTATTCTGAAGATGACGATCAAGTAAAACTTTGCTTAGAACTGGACTTTCCAAAGCATCTGGTCACGCTCATAGCAAATTCATTTTATTTATTTATTTATTTATTATTTATTTATTTATTTATTTCGAGGATAATGGAATAAGTACTCATGTGCTTTTTTCCATCCAGTCCCCGTGTGTGTGTGCAGTTCTGTAAATTTTGTCATCTGTTCCCTCCGGCACACAATGGCCGACTCTTCCAGAAAGTGTGTGCAAGATGTTCTGCGTGCGTTCGCACAAGGGACCTCAGTTTATAGTCTCATCCGAAGGACTTTTGGGGAGAGTGGAGTCGGCACTGATGTGAACTCCAGAGGAACATTCCTTCTGGACGAGATTCGAACCCGGCTCTTCAGATCCCGAATACATATCTCTAACCACCAGGCTATCCCTTATTCAGATCAGTAGGCAAACATCCCATGGAATGGCAAGCATTGCGAGTTCTTTCATATACAAGCTACAACTACTGCTTGTCTCCATCACCGCTGTTGGCGGTAGGAGCTCCACGCAATGCCACCAGGGTTCGCCATCTTTCCCTGTCTCTGCTGAGTTCTACGATCTCCTGTAGTCCTCCTCCCAGACCACTGATCTCAGTGATGTTGGCGATGTAGGATGTTGTTGGGCTGTCTCTTTTCCTTCTGCAATCAACCTTACCCTGGAGAATTGTCGCCATCAGTAAAAAGAAAGAAAGAAAGAAAGAAAGAAAGAAAGAAAAGAAGAGAAAGAAGAAGAAGAAGAAGAAGAAGAAGAAGAAGAAGAAAGAAGAAGAAGAAGAAGAAGAAATGTATGCGCAAATATCGAACCTAAGACTAGATACGATTGTTCGGCATGGTTTTATTTATCCACAAAAGAGCAGGGCATTGAAAAAGATGAAAGCCTTTTTAGAAAGAAGAAGAAGAAGAAGAAGAAGAAGAAGAAAAGAAGAAGAAGAAGAAGAAGAAGAAGAAGAAGAAGAAGAAGAAGAAGAAGAGAAGAAGAAGAAGAAGAAGAAGAAGAAGAAGAAGAAGGAAGAGGAGGAGGAGGAGGAGGAGGAGGACGAAGAAGAAGAAGAAGAAGAAGAAGAAGCAATCCATTATAACTCAATCCAATCCTGTTGTGTATAGCCCCGCCGACCACAGAGGCCATATCGGGGCTGTCACCTTGTAAGATTTGTAAATCGAAGAAGAAGAAAAGGAAGAGGAGGAAGAAGAGACGAAGAAAGAACAAGAAGATAACGAGGAGGAGGAGGAGGAGGAGAAGAAGAAGAAGAAGAAGAAGAAGAAGAAGAAGAAGAAGAAGAAGAAGAAGAAGAAGAAAGAAGAAAGGGACACACACACACACACTCACACACACACACACACACACACACACACACACACACACACACACACACACACACACACACACACACACACACACACACACACACACACACACACACACATATCAGTAATAAACTAGATAAGAAAGTTTTCCATGATTCTTTATGCTTACATATTAGTGTAGTATCCATTGTAATGAGTACACAGAAGACAAAAAATAACAAAGAACGACACATATGAGTGCTGTCACATTTTGTTATATTTGTGCTAGGTCTACACGTTGTTACTCTTGTATTTATTGTCCTCCAAATAATGTAACCATTGACGCTTAGGAGACATTTCCCTGAATCTTATCGAGATTACAGCGAGGTTTCCATCCAAATTTGCCCCTTTCCAGCTTTTTTCCCTTCTGTATCTGTTTTAGTTTACACTGGTGGGTTTTTTTTGGCTGTCTTTTTATAAAAAAAATGTACACCCAGTTATAATAATGTCACAATCAAAAACTGGTCAACTTGACCCCAAAAATTGGGCTTTAGAAAATAACTCCTTAACATTCTCTGTCTTTTTTGTTCGTTTTTTTTGATGCTCTGGCTGTTTGTTTGTTTCAGCGTCTGAACTGTGGCGGGAACCTGAGAATTAACCTGAAATAGACGACAGCGGCGAGAAGCGGCTGGCAACACCACGATGAGGGGAAAACACGCTGTGGCTTACGCCGCAGTCTGAATATGCAGTGTTGGCAGGTTGGCAAAGGTAATTCCCAGCGCCGTGTTCCTTCTACGTCATCCTCTTCATCTAGTCTTTGTTCTTCTACTACTTTTCAATCTCCCCCTCCTCCTCCTCCTCCACCACCTCCAACCCCCCCCCCCCCCTCCTTTCCTCTATACCCCCCCCCCCCTCTCCTTTCTTCTTCTGCTACGTCTATGCTCTGTGAGAAGCCTCGCCTCGCTACTTCTCCCCTAACCAAAGCGTGAATACCTTTCTTGCTAACCTTGAGAGGCAAGAGCTGCTAATGGCCGCGTCAGCACCAGCTCTATAATTATGAGTTGAGCCGCCTTTTGTTTTCAAAGTAACTGGCCACCAAGAGGCCGGCAGAGTGTGGCAAGAGATGAGTGAGAACAGTTGTGGAATGGGTAGTGTCGACAGCAGCATGAAGGATTTGAGGGGAGAGAACTCAAACAATTATTATTATTATTATGCTTTTGTTGTTGTTATTGTTGTTGTCTCTCCTTGTATTGTCTGGTCTAGGCTGTGTGCCTGCTTGTTTGTATGTCAGTTTGTTTAATTGTTCCTCTCTCTCTCTCTCTCATCTTCCATTTTTGATCTTCAAAGTGTATTGTGGCCTAGGGCCGATGTACATTAAACCAGTTCAAAGTTCAGAGTTCAGAGTTTTCTCTCTCTCTCTCTCTCTCTCTCTCTCTCTCTCTCTCCTCTCTCTCTCTCTCTCTCTCTCTCTCTCTCTCTCTCTCTCTTTTCATCTTATAACTTTTTGGGGGATATGATATCAACAAATGAAAACTCTACGCATTTCATCCAATAAACTCACTGTCGGCAACTCACCAGACCACAATATGCTTTATAGTCAGAAACTTATGAAATAAATTAAAAGAAAATCTTAAGTATAACAAAGATTTTTTAAAAAGTTGAAGGACCTACCGCACATAGTCCATAATTGAACCCTACATTGAACAGAACCAAGAGACAATAATTAATGCATTTGTTTTATACCATTTCTAAATTAAAAGATTGTTTCTTTTTCTAACTTAGGTTATTTGAATGACATCATCCTGATGAATTTCAGTCTGGCCACACTCATCATTTCATTCGACCTCTTCATGGAGAAAATCCTTGAATGTCACACCACCGTATAAATTGGTGGCAGATCCATTTGCAATCTGCAGCTTGTTGATGATATCAATCTCCTTGGAGGCAGTAACAATGAACTCCAAGAACTTACAAAGCAAGCTAGAAGAATAAGCCAGAGCTGATAGTGTGGAGGAGATCAGTGCAGAGAAGAACAAGGTCATGGTAAACAGCACCAGTAACCGTGCAGTTGTTGTTGTTTGCTTTTTTTTGTTAGATCAGATTTTCAGTTTTTCCATTGTGTAACTAGGAAGTGATGAGAGGACATCTGTAGGCTAAGGAGAACTGAAGCTACAGTTAGCATTGTGATGAAGGTGCTAACAGAACTGAAATTGTTACGAAGGTCCTAACAGAACTGAAATTGTTACGAAGGTGCTAACAGAACTGAAATTGTTACGAAGGTCCTAACAGAACTGAAATTGTTACGAAGGTGCTAACAGAACTGAAATTGTTACGAAGGTCCTAACAGAACTGAAATTGTTATGAAGGTGCTAACAGAACTGAAATTGTTATGAAGGTGCTAACAGAACTGAAATTGTTATGAAGGTGCTAACAGAACTGAAATTATTTAGGTAGCCTACACTCCTTTCCACTTTGCTGTATGGGTGGGAACGTCGGACCTTGATTGCAAAACCAGAAGAAAAAAAAAGATTTCAAGCTTTACACACAAAAATCATTTACAAGGCTTTTATACATCTCCTGGCAAGACTGCAGAATCAAAAGAGTCAGTGTGACAAGAGGCCATCATGAAAGCTGGGCCACAGGAACCCCTCTAGCTCTCTGCTGTTGTCTTTCCAATGCCAATTCCAGATACTGTATTATCTCAAAACAGGGAAATTCATGTAGGTTACAAACAAGGGATGACACATCTAAAGCATAGAAGAATGAATCACGTACATGTCATCAGAGAGGGGAGAGAGAGAGAGAGAGAGAAGAGAGAGAGAGAGAGAGAGAGAGAGAGAGAGAGAGAGAGAGAGAGAGAGAGAGAGAGAGAGAGAGAGAGAGAGCTTACAGCTGACAGCATCGATACAAAATCGACACATTGTGTTCTCTGTACAAACAACACATAGCTGACATAATCCCACACATGTTTCTGCAACATAGTTCAGCAGGCTCTCTAGGTGATCCCCAATATAGGCCTACAAGATTCACGCTCACGTGCAGGTGTGCATCCATGTGCGCACATACAAGTAGTACACACACTCACACACACTAAAATTGCGCACACGTTAAAATCCTGTTCTGCTTTTCGTAAGAGTAGGCCATTGTGTGCCGGTTGGAACAGATGACAAAATTTACAATACCGCATGCACACGGGGACTGGATGTAAAAAAAGCACATAACTGCTTATTCCATTATCCTCGATATAAAAGAAGAAAAAATAAAATATATATATATATTTTTTAATTCAGATTAATTGTTTATGAGTGCAGATGGTAAAAAGAGCGACAGTGTACAACAACAAAAAATTGGAGGAAGCTGGCATGGTTCTGTCACGTGAATAGTCACAGGTCTTTTGCCAAGACTATCTGACAGGAGATACTGGAGGGAAGAAGGCACAGGGGCAGACAGACGAAGAACTTGTTTAAAAAAACCACAAACCCACACACATCACAGACTGGACGGACCTTGATATGGCTGTGTTACTGCCACAAGCCGTCAGCGCCTGGGCTTTATAACAGTTCTTGATTAAACCAGTGACGCTGGGGACAACAGCAAAGGGAGAGGCTGTATGACCAGTGGCTTTCCCACTCATGGAATTCCACTTTACAGCTTAGTCTTTAGTGATCGACTATGACTCTCTGACTAGGAGGCTTGACTCGCACAGTCCTTATGTGCTGCAGCCCTGGGGGCTGGTTGGCCTTTGGAGAACATCTCCAACGCTGACTGTCCTTATGCCCACTTGGCCGAGAGAGTGGGGATGTACTGTGGGCAAGGCATCTCCACTATAATCACATTTCTGCCCAGTTTCCAAAACAGCAGCTGCCTCCTCTGCTGTTTTGGAGGTCATCGTCGGACACGACGGACAAACACATACATACATACATACATCATACATACATACATACATACATACATACATACATACATACTGCCACAAGCTGAAGGCAGGCTGACCTGACAGAAATGATGGACCAGTTCTGTGTCCCTTGTGTCCATTGATGACCAGGTAGGTCATGGGACTGACCACAACTATGATGATTATGATAAGTATATAAATGATGATGATGATGATATAAATGATGATGATGGTGATTATGATGATGATGTAAATGATGATGATGGTGATTATGATGATGATATAAATGATGATGATATAAATGATGATGATGATATAAATGATGATGATGATGATGATGATATGATGATGATGATGATGATGATGATGATGATACGCTCTTCATGTCAGATTTCACAGAAAGAGAGCGAGAGAGCGAGAGAGCGAGAGAGAGAGAGAGAGAGAGAGAGAGAGAGAGAGAGAGAGAGAGAGAGAGAGAGAGAGAGAGAATGTAGAGAATGTTAATGAATGAATGAATGAATGAATGAATGAATGAATCTGTATTTTTCAAGAGTAACAGAATAAGCATACGCATAACTTTTTTTTCCGCCCGGTCCTTGCCCTGATTAGAGACTTTCAACAAAACAAGGGGGAAAACTCGACTACAACAACGACAACATGATTTAAAAAAAAGAGAGATAAGTGTTTAAGTGAAAAGAGAGGGGAGGAGAAGTGAAGAGAGAGAGAGAGAGAGAGGGGAGAGAGAGAGAGAGAGAGAGAGAAGAGAGAGAGAGAGAGAGAGAGAAGAGAGAACCGATGTTGGGATTGAGTAAAAAACGAGTCCTAAGAACAGGTTGAAAACTTAAGTGCTGGTGTTTCAGCCTAAGCCAGCGTGGCGCAGTGGCCACAGTCATTGTTTCTGTGAGAAGAGATGTTGACATAGTGGCAGAGAACAATGAGAGGCAGCTGATGACTACCCAAGTTCTGTGCGTCCCTTCTATCCTCTCTCTTTTCACTTAAACACTTCCGAGCAAACTACTTTACTTAAGAATAATAATAATAACAATAATAACACACCGCTTGTCAATGGGAGCCTCAATGATCAAATCTGTGTCTAATTATGGCCTTTTTTGAGACACGGGAACTGAACAACAGCCTGAAGAACGGAGAATCTTGATAAACACAGTTCGAAAGCGACAGCAGAGAGCTTTGGTAACTATTTCTGTGTGGGATTTGTTTTTCTTGTCCATTTTAAGTGGTTGTGGTGTTGATGATGATGATGATGATGATGATGATGAAGGTGGTGGTGGGGTTTTCTTTTGCTCTTGCTGCTGTGGAAAGAAAGAATGACTATTTGCCTCTACTCTACGTTTCTTTTTACCTTCTACAAGGGAA
>CM054136.1:67645676-67698176 GCA_028751875.1 Rapana venosa | reverse complement strand
CGGGGGACGGAGCACGTGCACCAGCTCCTGCTGCCGGCAGGTCTCGGTGCCCGTGAAGTAGGACTGCCGGTCCACGTGACTGTCGGGCAGCAGAGGAAACGCGCCTCGCCGGCTCCGGTCTGGGGACAGCCTGGAGCCTGCAGCCTGGCCCGTGAAGTTCCGCTGCGAGTCCTTGGGGCGACTGGCTTCACTCCCGTTGTTCTTCTGGGCGGCAGAAAGCACTGTGGATTGCAAGGACAACAACGGCGACACATGTCTTTGGCCAGTGTTTAAAGGGTGGAAGGGATGTAACACATCGATGGTTTCTTTTCCTGTGAAGCTACTGGAAACGTACGTGGTAGGGGCAGTGTTGGATGTGCAGGCGGGCCCATCGCTGGGCTGGCCCTGCCGTGGTGGGGATGGCGAGGCGGTGGTGTTCTGGGGTCTGGCTTCCAAACCCCAATCCGCGTGTTTCACAGTGGTGTGTGTGGATGATAAGGACGCCGTTTTGACGCGTTGGAGCAAGGTGCTAATCAAGTTTTGTATGGAATGCCCACCGGGAGAGTCTTGTATCACAGTCAATGTGCCCGTGCTTGTGTTCAGAGCAAGACTGAACAAGACGAGAACTGTGAGTTGTTGGCAAGGAAAATTCATCCTGAGATTGGCGTTGTCTTCTCCTCACTCTGGTCACTTAAAACTGATTTATCCAACGCTGTCGATGTTAAATGTATTCTTCTATATATTACGAACATCAGCAGAGGTGCTCATTCTTCGTGGAAGTGGGAGCACTTCGAGTATGTCACAAATAGTATTTACGCCAATGTCCGGGGTTGGTGTTTTTTTTGGATGCACGACAACACAGTTTTCCTGTTTCTGGTTAGTTCAGTGTACCCATGCAACTCTGGATCAAAAGGCCCTGATTACAACCTAAAGCAGAACCAAAGCAGGCTGGAGCGTCCTTCTACAGACTGCTATAAAGCAGTATATGTATGCATGTGTGTGTGAGTGTGTGAGTGTCTGAATACCATATTAAAGCCATATTTATATAGAACCCATCAGCTGCAAAGGCGTTTTGACCACAAGCTTTTGGCCAGGCGTGGCCTCAATTTGCATGTGACTAAACGCCGGTTTCGCTCGCGCGAACGGACACGCCATGTGGATGTGGTGGGCGTATAGTAGACCCTGTCTTCATCACCACGTGGCAGTGGCCAGTCCAGGAAAGGAGAGAGAGCGAGAGAGAGAGAGGAGAGAGAGAGAGAGAGAGAGAGAGAGAGTCCTTGAGACTTTTTTCAGCCGATGATAGAGAGAGGGGAGCGGATACGATGTGACAGGCAGGCGACACATCAGAGAGAGAGAGAGAGAGGCTGTCGACATTAACACTTCAGCACCTGGAAGTTATAAAAAAAAAAGAGAGAAAAAAAGAGAACAAGTCGGTTCTATAATTGGTTTTCATTTAACGCCTGGCTTTGGCTGGTTGGTTGGTTGGTTGGTTATATAATTTCTCTAAAGCCTAGTCTGATTTGAAGTTATCTTGGAATGTTTAAACATGATATGAAATAGAACTTTCTTGTGTCTTTTCGAGATTGTGATTCGAATCAATGTGCCTGCCTGTCAGTATTGGAATTGCCCTTCATGGGAGTGATATAATAAAGTGTTGCTAACTTGACCTGGCTTGATTCCTACAAGTTGCTGGTGTTGGACGGACTAAATCAGGAAAAAAAATCAGTGTGATTAAACCTTTTGTCATTAATGTTATGATTCAGCGATGTGCAAGAAATAAACAAAAACTATATAAATTTTTTAAAAGACGGGGAAAAAAAGAGATAAAGAAAGAAAAAAGATTAAGAGGAAAATGTTCAAGTATCAGGTTGGTGAAGATAATCACACACACACACACACACACACACACACACACACACACACACACACACACACACACACACACACACACACACACACATGTTGTTCAAAGCACATTGATTCCTTGGCTCGAAGACGGAATTTAATTGCTTCAAGACAAACTATGCTGGAAACGCTTTTTGCATAATATTATGTGGTAATTGTATAACAGTAGATCATATACTAGCTATGGTATCTTTCTCCATCGCATTTCCCCACAATCTGTCACTTATGTATTACTTTATTTTTTAGATCGTTGCTGTATAGTTGTTTGTTGTTGTGACTGCTTTGGACTTTGAAGATGCTCTAATCCAGCACTTGAATTTTTTAAAAATTGTTCTTCTTCTTGCTTGCTAAGATTTGTTTGCAATCGGTCTCCTTTTCACGGAATTTGTGTTCCTTTTGATGTTGTTAGTGTTGTTGTTGTTGTCGTTGTTGTTTGTTTTGGGTGGGTTTTTGTTTGGGGGGGGGGGGGGGGCTAGGTTTTTGTTTGTTTGTTTGTTGTTAGTTTTTTGTTGCAGTACTTTGGTGTTTTTTCTCATTTACATTATGATAGGTTTTCCCCGTGCGAAATTCAGTTATTGAATGTTGCTTACATTCTTCATCGGAACCGTTGATTTTATTAGGAATAAGGTATGCATTTTCTTTTTTGTTTATTATAGTTACACAGATGTCTTTTTACCGTTTAACATGTATTGATACTCTGAGAGTCCTTTTCCCTACACCGCCCCCGCTCCCTCCCCTGATATATTCTCTCTCTCTCGTCTAATATCAGAACTTGTGAAAAGCCGTAAAGTGAATTTGAACAGAGAGACAAGAGCGAAAGAAGGCGCCAATGCTTTTCATTATAGACCACAGCCCTCATGCACATACGTGTATTCAGTTGATATTCATAACATGATCATTTCGTAACTGGACATATATCACATATCCAACAATCACACACTAGCTGAGATCCAATTTGGAAAGCTGTTTAGCTTAGCTGCTCAACAACGTCATCTTACGTACACGTCTTAAGTAACATGAATGTGAATGTTGAAGGACATGCATGCTATTTTGCAGGATTTAAGAAGCTACTCTTAACTATGCCATGGAGAAAGGCAGAGAACAAAATGGACTTCATGTTCCCGATATTCACTATACAATGGGTAAACAAAATCACAACGTTGTTTACAACGCTAATGGTGGCAGAACTATTAGCGAGACTAAATCTAACTATCTTATTTTTTAAAAGTGTAAGAGCCTGTCCAGTTTTTTGGGGGGACTGAACTGCCCCTCTCTCTCTCTCTCTCTGTCTCTCTCTGTCTCTCTCTCTCTCTCTCTCTCTGTCTCTCTCTGTCTCTCTCTCTCTCTCTCTCTCTCTCTCTCTCTGTCTCTCTCTCTCTCTCTCTCTGTCTCTCTCTGTCTCTCTCTCCTCTCTCTCTCTCTCTCTCTCTCTCTCTCTCTCTCTCTCTCTTTTCTCTCTCTCTCGGGGGACGGGATAGCCTAGTGGTTAGAACATTGCACTCGCAATCTGACGACCCGGGTTCAATTCCCGTTCACTGGGGATATTTTCCCCTGGAGTTAACATCAGTGCAGACTCCACTTTCCCCAAAAGTCCTTCGGATGAGACTATACGAACGCACCAGAACATCTTGCGCACACGTTAAATCCTGTTCCGATTTTCGTAAGAGTAGGCCATTGTGTGCCGGTGGGAACGGATGACAGAATTTACAAAATGGCATACACACGGGGACTTGATGTAAAAAAGCACATAAGTGCTTATTCTATTATCCTCGATATAAAAGAATAAATAAATAAATAAATATCTCTCCCCATACATATCTATCTATCTATCTATCTATCTATCTATCTATCTAAAATCTGCCAAAGTCACACCTCTACTCAAAAAGCATGACCTTGACCCCAACATTCTGAAGAACTATAGACCTGTTTCCAACCTACCGTTTATCTCTAAAGTCCTTGAAAAAGTAGTTCTAAAACAGCTCAACAACCACCTTCTCTCCAACAGTCTCCTTCCTGCGTTTCAGTCTGCCTATCGCGTCAACCACAGCACTGAAACTACCCTTGCCCACACCTTAAACACACTTCTACTCGCTTCTGACTCAGGGAAAATCTCCCTTCTTACTCTACTCGACTTATCTGCAGCCATTCTTCTCTCCCGTCTTCAAAAAAACATTTGGTGTAACTGGTACAGCCCTTACCTGGTTTAGTTCATACCTTACTGACCGATTCCAGACAGTCACAGTAAACAAGATTCAGTCAGTACCTGCAAGATTGGAATGTGGAGTTCCACAGGGATCTGTTCTGGGCCCTGTTCTTTTCACCCTCTACACTGCTCCACTGTGACATATAATTAACCGCCATCAGATCAACCATCATTTTTATGCAGATGACTCTCAGATTCTAAGCAGTGTAACTCCAGAAAATCTGCCTTCTCTCTTTACAAATATGGCCCATTGCTTTCAAGATATCCAAAATTGGATGATACAGAACAAATTACAGCTAAATGCAGATAAAACAGAAACCATGCTTGTAGGGACCAAACACAAACTCTCTTCCATCACAACAGCTTCAATACCACTTGGCAATGCATCAGTCCCTCTATTCACTGCTGTGAAGTATCTAGGGGTCATTATTGACAACACACTCTCTATGCAAAAATTTATCACTCAGACCTGCCAGTCCTGCTACTATCAATTACGGCGTATTAGTGCAATTCGAAAGTACCTGTCCAGAGATGCAACATCCAAACTTGTTGCGTCTCTCATTCTTTCACGTCTGGACTATTGCAACTCTCTGTTGGCTGGTCTGCCAGCATCATCAATCCAATCCCTTCAACGTATACAAAACTCTGCAGCTCGTCTAATCCTCAGAAAGAAAAAATCTGAGCATATTACCCCTCTCTTGCAATCTCTCCACTGGCTGCCTGTGCCACAGAGAGTAAACTATAAGATCAGTACCCTCTGTTACAAATGTCTCCACAAAACAGCACCCGCCTACCTCTGTGAATGTCTTCACTTGTACACTCCTTCTCGTTCTCTCCGCTCTGCTGCAGATACCTTGTCCTTACGAATACCTAGATTCAACCAATCCACCATCGGCCGTAGCTCTTTCTCTATTTCTGGTCCATTGATATGGAATGATCTCCCTCTCTCTCTCTCCGCCAAAAGCCTTCTTATGACACTTTTATATCCAGTCTCAAGACATAAAAAAATTATTTATTTCAAACCTAAGATTTTCCTCTCCTGCCTCATCTCATAGTTTTTCCCTGCCTTCAACAGCCAAGATTCTATTGCCCTGCCAGGGTGTGTGACCTCTGTGTTGTGTGTGTGTGTGTGTGTGTGTGTGTGTGTGTGTGTGTGTGTTTGTGTGTGTGTGTGTGTGTGTGTGTGTGTGTGTGTGTGTGTGTGTGTGTTTTGTGTACGTGTGTGTGTGTGTGTGCGTGTGTGCACATTTGGACTTGATGGAACTATTGCTTGTCACTGGTTGTATGACTGTGTAAGAATGAGTTGAGTGCAAGCGCTTTGATTTGACTCTGCAAGATATAGCGCTATATAAATTCCATTTATTATTATTATTATTATTATTATTATTATTATTATTATTATTATTATTATTATATATCTATCTATATATCTATCTGTCTGTCTGTCTATCTTTAATGTTAATTCTTTAATGTTAAGGTATGATATGTATCAAAGTGTGTTTGTCTTGACAGGGTAAAAACGGATCTGAGGCTGTGAAAATAATAACCAGTAGTGGCTGTTATTTTTTTTTTCTTTTTATGCATTCAGAATAAGAAGGAATGTGGCGTTACAGAAGTGATTATGAATATTGCTGAATTTTGTTGTTGTTTTTAAAAAAAAAATCTAGACAGTGTTAGAATGAACGTTACACTAATCACTAATTACACCACCCCCACCTAAGTGTGTTGTGTGTATAAATTTGATATTTGTTTATCTTGATATTTGTGGATGGTTGCATGCGTGTGAATGATTTGAATGCAAGCGCTTTGATTTGTTTACTTTACAAGATTCAGCGCTATATAAATTCCATACATTATTATTATTATTATTATTATTATTATTATTATTATTATTAGCTATCTACCTGTATATCTATCTATCTATCTATCTATCTACCTATCTACCTATCTATCTATCTATCTATCTATCTATCTATTTATATCTGTATGTATGTGTGTGTGACAGTCCTAAATATAACCATGCCATTCCTATCATCATCTACCATCACTAAGTTCTGTAGGAAACCTTTCCAAAATTGCGGACATATCCTCAGCCCCCACCTCCACTACTCCAAGCAGGTCCTACACCTAACTGGTATATCATGGCTTTTATAACTGCTACCAGGTTACAACGGGATAGCTCAGTGGTCAGACCACTCGCTTTCCCCAAGCCGATGCTAAGCAGCATCGAGCGTGGTTACCGCTTGGATGGGTGACCGTTTGTGCATCTTGGATTCAGTACAGTCCCCCAGTTCACCCAGCTGGAAATGGGCACCTGTCCTCTTTAAAGTCAGGGAAGGTAAAGCAGCGATGGAGAGGAGATGGGCGCTGCCCTCAATATGCTGGCCCCTGGAGAAGCTGAGGTCTCTTGACACCTCGCTCCCCTATACTACGACCACATAGGTAATCGGACACCTTTACCTTTTAGGCTACTTCATCCCTTGAATCTGACTCATGCCATCCTGTAAGCTTTCTTTGATAACCTCTCTGCTCCTTGAATTGATTTTACATCTGAATGCGTACAACTGGGATTTCTTTCAGCTTTTTATTTTGGGGTGCCCCACTGGTGGTGAAGTGTTGCCTAGGCAACCGTTGTGGGGCCTCCATGACAGTAGCAGCATCCCGACTTCGGGGAGTAGGATTTCTAATCGATTCCCCGTGAACGAGGTCGTTGGGCGATTGTATAACTCTGAACACACACCCCCGCTGGGCTCTCAGCTCTGGAGGCGTTAAATCCTGTTCCGCTTTTCGTAAGAGTAGGCCATTGTGTGCCGGTGGGAACGGATGACAAAATTGACAAAACCGCATACACACGGGGACTGGATGTTAAAAAAAAGCACATAAGTGCTTATTCCAGTATCCTCGATATAAAAGAATAAATAAATAAAATAATAGATAAAAGGCTATCACTTGTAGGAACAGAAGCCATCCTAAGCTTCATGAGTTCTAGGAACTGTTTACACCCTTGAGCCTGGAGGGGCATGTGATACTGTTTTGGTATGGTTCCTGGGGCATATGGGCATTCGGGGCAATGAACGGGTAATAAAGGGACAGAACATGCTTTTATAAGGCTGTAAAAAGGGGACAGACCATGCCTTTATAAGGCTGTAAGGAAGGGACAGAACATGCGTTTATAAGGCTGTAAGGAAGGGACAGAACATGCCTTTATAAGGATGTAAAAAGGGGACAGACCATGCCTTTATAAGGCTGTAAGGAAGGGACAGAACATGCCTTTATAAGGCTGTAAAAAGGAGACAGACCATGCCTTTATAAGGCTGTAAGAAAGGGACAGAACATGCCTTTATAAGGCTGTAAGGAAGGGACAGAACATGCCTTTATAAGGCTGTAAGGAAGGGACAGAACATGCCTTTATAAGGCTGTAAAAAGGGGACAGAACATGCCTTTATAAGGCAGTAAGGGAAGGAAGGGACAGAACATGACTTCGAGACAGAACATGCCTTGGTGAGATAATGTTGTGAAATCAGTTGGAAGAATCACTATTCAAGCTTGACAAGAGCAAAAGGCAGCCAGCACACACACACACACACACACACACACACACACACACACACACACACACACACACACACACACACACACACGATGCAGAACATCTTGCGCACACGTTAATTCCTGTTCCGCTTTTCGTAAGAGTAGGCCATTGTTTGCCGGTGGGAACAGATGACAGAATTTACAAAACCGCATACACACGGAGCTGGATGTAAAAAAGCAATATGTGTTTATTCCATTATCCTCGATATAAAAGAATAAAATAAAATAAATAAATAAACACACACACACAACACACACACACACACACACACACACACACACACACACACACACACACACACACACGCACGCACGCACTCACGCATCCCCCCCTTCTCTCCCCCCCCCCCCCACACACACACACGGGATAGCCTGGGGGACGGGATAGCCTAGTGGTTAGAACATTGCGCTCGCGATATGACGACCCGGGTTCGATTCCCGTTCAAGGGGATATTTTCCCCTGGAGTTACAATCAGTGCAGACTCCACTCTCCCCAAAAGTCCTTCGGATGAGACTATAAACCGAGGTCCCGTGTGCGAACGCACGCAGAACATCTTGCGCACACATCAATTAAAACCCGTTCCGCTTTTTGGAGGAGTAGGCCATTGCGTGCCGGTGGGAACGGATGACAAAATTTACACAACTGCATACACACGGGGACTGGGGACTGAATGTAAAAAATGAGCACACGAGTGCTTATTCCATTATCCTCGAAATAAAAGAATAACATAAAAATAAATAACACACACAAGCACGCACACACACGCATGCACGCACACACGCACAGCACACACATCGGCTATTCAAGTATCATAAGAACAAACGGCAGCCAACACACACACACACACACACACACACCACACACACACACACACACACACACACACACACACACACACACACACATGAGATAAAAAGAGTTAACGTCAGTGCAGACTCTACTCTCGCCAAAAGTCCTTCGGATGAGACTATAAACCGAGGCCCGAATGCAAACGCACGCAGAACATCTTGCGCACACGTTAAATCCTGTTCCGCTTTTCGTAAGAGTAAGCCATTGTGTGTCGGTGGGAACAGATGACAGAATTTACAAATCCGCATACACACGGGGACTGGATGTAAAAAGCACATAAGTGCTTATCCCATTATCCTCGATATTAAAGAAGAAAATAAAATAAAACGAGTCGACATGGTATTTTCATCCTTGACATAATTATTTGTAACACCAGCCTTTCCTTGGCACATAGGTAACACCAGCCTTTCCTTGGCACATAGGTAACACCAGCCTTTCCTTGGCACATAGGTAACACCAGCCTTTCCTTGGCACATAGGTAACACCAGCCTTTCCTTGGCACATAGGTAACACCAGCCTTTCCTTGGCATATTGCTAACACCAGCCTTTCCTTGGCATATTGCTAACACCAGCCTTTCCTTGGCATATTGCTAACACCAGCCTTTCCTTGGCATATTGCTAACACCAGCCTTTCCTTGGCACATTGCTAACACCAGCCTTTCCTTGGCATATTGCTAACACCAGCCTTTCCTTGGCATATTGCTAACACCAGCCTTTCCTTGGCATATTGCTAACACCAGCCTTTCCTCGCGTTTTTGCTCTGCTCTGCCAACTGCACCTACACCACAATATGACATCTCTGGTCGTGACCCTTGTCGTGAAAAACACGAGGAAATTAACTGCAACCTTTTTTTTCTTTTTTCAATAATATGAAATCGACACGGGTAGGTAAGGTAATTTACTATAATTATGTCTCCTTTAAAGATTTACGACGCCTACGGCAGTCCCAAGTGTAATTTGAGACTTTACACGGAAATCAATTTCCCTTGAAAGCTGAGACTTATCGATCATATAAAAAAAGAAGTTCAGATCAGATGAGCGTATGAAATGTTCCAGCTATTTCTAGTCATACCTGCAGCACTCTCCCCCCCCCCCCCCCCCCCCCCCCCCCCCCCCCCACCATGCATGGAATTTGAAATAGTCCAGAAAGGAAATGTGCACAGGGTCTAGCTAAGCATGTTGCTTTCAGTGTGAATATTCTTCATAGTGAAAATCTAGCATCACGTTGAATGATGGAGCTTTTTAAAAAAAATTTGATTTCCTATTTTACTTTATTTTAGTTTTGTCTACCTGTAACATCAATTCACTACACGAGTGAACGCGAGCACTAACATGCGCAAGGAGAGAGAGAGAGAGAGAGAGAGAGAGAGAGAGAGAGAGAGAAGAGAGAGAGAGAGAGAGAGAGAGAGAGAGGAGAGAGAGAGAGAGAGAGAGAGCAGCCCTTTCGAGTTATAACCAATGCCAACAAGGACTAAAGGAGTCTACAGTTATATCATCTTCCTGGCGTGGTGGACCTTGACACAGCCTTTTCTTTCTTCTTCATTTTTAAATGATAATGTTGCATGGTTGTTCTTACCTTGATACATCCACCGCTTGTATTGTTCTTCTTTCATTCCATTTTCTTTTTTTCTTTGTTGTTGCTTTCTCTCAAGCTTCTCCAGGGGCCAGCATATTGAGGGCAGCGCCCATCTCCTCTCCATCGCTGCTTTACCTTCCCTGTCCCTAAAGAGAGCAGGTACCCATTTATAGCTGGGTGAACTGGGGGACCGTGCTAAAACCAAAGCGCGCAAACGGTCACCTCACCTCACTTGGTAACCACGCTAAAAGCTGCTTAGGGAAAGCGAGCGCTCTGACCACTGAACTATCCCGTTCCCTGTAGGCTACATTTATGCTGTTGCAAAACTTACTAGCTTCATTTAGACTTGTATTGGATATGTACGAGTTAGGTTCACTTTCTGAAGTGAAGAGTATCTTAAAAGCTTTAAAAACCTAATGATCATGCAGAGCTTTTGCTCTGACCTTGGACTGTGGGGTTACGTGGGTTTTTTTTTCTTTCCGCTTTTTCGTTAAAACGAAAGCTAACAGGAATGAATGGATCGAAATATAATTGCACACTACCGAGCTATGTTGAAGGAAGGCTATTTTATGATAGATAGAGCAGTCACTACATTAGCTGCAATACAGAAACAGTTTGCTAATAATCGTATACTGTGGAAAAAAATGTAGCTTTCGTTAATTCTTTAAAAAAAGACAATTTGGATTTTCTCAAAAATATTTTCTACAGCTGATTTGGTTACATCGTGGATTTGGAAATAAATCATCTCGCTTAGAAAGCATTTATGGAAAAGTAGAACGACGAACAAGGAGGGAGACGAAGAAGAGGCAGACAGAGAAAACCATGGGAAGACAACATCAGAGAGTGGACTGACTGGCCTTGAGTGGAACGAATTGCTACAGAAAGCAGAGGACCGCGAGGAGTGGAGAAAGCTGGTTGCGAAATCTTCAGTGGTTCTCCCCCGGTCTACAGAACTATGGGATAGGTGAAGGTGAAGAACGAAGAAAAAGATCTAGTGCAAGATTACCCGAAGTTTGACACTGTACCCAAAGAGTAAAACAGCCCAAGGTATAACATCTGAACCCAAGTTTTGTTTCCATTGTATATTATCGAAGATAGCAAACATTCCCAACACACATCTCACACACTGCAAAAAGAAAGAAAGAAAGAAAGAAAGAATATCCTGAAAGCCTGCTAATGTTGCAGAGAGAAACAAAAGAAAGGCAACCCCCCCCCCCCCACCCAACCCCCCCCCCCCCCCAAAAAAAAAAGTATCCATTCTCTCGAAAGCGTGCCAGACTTAGTGAAAAGAAAAGACAAAGAGAGGCCAGGCTTAGAGCTATTCTTCTATCTTCGCTGACAGACAGCCCGGTGAACAGGAAAAACAGCGCAGACAGGAGACGGCGTTCGTTGACTCGCAAGCAGCGAAAGCGTGCCCTACCTAGCTAGCTAGCTCCCCTGAGCATGGCATCCTCTCTGGCTCCTGGCCTTGCCTCGTCAGTTACCTCCTGCCCACAGCTTCACATTAACCAGGCGATTTTATAAATAAAAAAATCTATAACTGTATGGAAGACAGGCTTAGTTACCGGTCTCTCTTTGACTTTACCTTTTGACCCCATCAGCGCAGGTAGGTTGTTGTCTGCGGCATTGGTGATTACCGCTCCTTTTTTTCTCTCTCTGTGCAGGGCCACACCTGGCTGTCTTTGTGTGGCCCTTACCCACCCAACTACCCACCCAACTAGCCTGTCTTTCATTAGGACCCATTGTCGCTCTTCACAGTGGCCGCCTACCAACTGTGTTGCGGCTATTTTTATACTCGAGTCCCTTTTGACCTCTGGTGGCGCAGCAGGTTAGGAAGTCCATAGGCTGGAAATGCGAAATGAACACACACACGCACATGCACACCAAAATGAACACACACACACACACACATGCACACCAAAATGAACACACACACACACACATGCACACCAAAATGAAATAAAGTGGAAAGACGTTAAAATTGAAGACTTACTTACTTACACCAAAATGAACACACACACACATGCACACCAAAATGAACACACACACACATGCACACCAAAATGAACACACACACACACATGCACACCAAAATGAACACACACACATGCACACCAACATGAACACACACACACACACGCATACACACACATGCGAAATGAACACACACACGTACCAAAATGAACACACACACGCATACACCAAAATGAACACACACACACACACATGCACACCAAATGAACACACACACGCATACACACACACACACATGCGAAATGAACACATACACACCAAAATGAACACGCACACATGCACACCAAAATGAACACACACACATGCACACCAAAATGAACACACACACACATGCACACCAAAATGAACACACACACGCATACACACACATGCACACCAAAATGAACACACACACACATGCGACATGAACACCACACACACACACACACACACACACACACACACAACTCCAAAATGAACACACACACACACACACACACACACACACACACACACACACACTCCAAAATGAACACACACACGCATACACACACATGCGAAATGAACACATACACACACACCAAAATGAACACACACACACACACTCCAAAATGAACACACATATACACATGCGAATGAACACATACACACACACCAAAATGAACACACACACACACACGCACGAAATGAACACACACACATGCAAAATGAACACACACAACATATGCACACCAAAATGAACACACACACACACACACACACCAAAATGAACACACACACATGCAAAATGAACACACACGCACACACACACACACACACACACACACACCACACACACACACACACCACACGCACGCACACACACATACAATTCGTTGGTTGGTCCACGTGACTGCAAACGATGTGCATTACAACATCACGTTGCATTCTGTCTGTTAATTATGCCTCTCTCTCTCTCTCTCTCTCTCTCTCTCTCTCTCTCTCTCTCTCTCTCTCTCTCTCTCTCTCTCTCTCTCTCTCTCTCTCTCTCTCTCTTTTCTCTCTCACCAAACAGGTAAAAATAACTACATTATCGCTTCAGCTTGATAACTACGTTGCAAATAGATTCAGTGAGCGTCTGTGATGAGGGGTTTTTTTTTGGTCTCTGTCAGCTGCATTTGCTTCACTGCTATTTTTCGGACTTTGTTTTTTTCCTGCCTAGTTGTGTGTACGGGTCCATACACACACACTTCACTGTGGTAGTGGGTGGATTGTTTTTCTTTTCCCGTCCTTTCCTTTTCTTCCCTTTCTTCTCCTCCTTTTTGCTCTTTTCAGCTTCCCCCGCCCCCTCTTGTTACGTCAATTACTCTCCCATCCATGATCAATAATCCGAAGCAAGACCAATCATGGCCATGGGGGATTACTCTGGTATTTCTCCAAGCAAAAGACGTTCCCAGTGTGTCAACAGACTGTTCCAACACGGTCTTGGAGACATGCCTGGCTGCCGACAAAATACATCCGGACAGGGTTCAATCATCGGCGCCCAGCTCATCAACGGACTTTGGAGGATTTATCCTGCCTCTACAGAAGCAAGGTCTCTCCTTCTGGTGCGGGGTCTACGACTGAGAGGTACCTTACTGCAGGTTAAGAAACCACTAACCCTTTTATTCTCAGGGATGCTTCGGGAGAGGAAACACCTTCTACTAAGGTTTGAATTGACGGGGCGCCTATCTCTGTTTCCGATTCAGAGATAGAACGTTCACTCCTTGTCCAAACCAGGCATCAAAGCATCAAAGCGGAGCGTGCCAGAGACCCTGACAGCAAACTGACTCGTTTCCTGACTGGAAGACGATTTGTTGACATTGCTGTTCCTTCTGTCCCCCTTGATAGAAGGTTGGGAGTGAGTGTGTTCAACGCAAACATCTTCCACAAGGAGCAGAAACAGAACAAAAAACACCCCCAACAGTGTGCTCTAAGTGTCTGGAAGAGGGCCATCATGTCTGTAACTGCATTAACCACGTGGTCTGTGGAACATGCAGAAAACCAGGGCACAAGCGCGGGGACCTTCAGTGTGAAATCATTCAAACCCAAGAAAGCCGAGAGAGAGAAAGTGAGAGTAGCGGGACAGGGGATATTGAAAGAAGAGATGAAAGGGAGGTGTGGAGATGGAAAGAGAAAAGTACTGTCATGAATAAAAGAAAACTCCAAGGAGAGGGGATGACCCATCTCCCGGCAGACAACCCTGAGAAGGTCATCCCTACAGCTCAGCAGCAGCAGCAGCAGCCCATCACGGCGTCGTCGCTCAGAGACACCCAAGCCACGCCGCTCCCTGGACACAGGTAGTCCAGATGCATCAAGGAAGAGGTGTGACACCAGGACTTCCCCACAACTGCCTGCCACCCCCCACCACCAGAGACTGCAGGTGAAGATGTGGAGGAGACTTGCTGATAGTTTTCTACCCTAGGGATTCCTCATGTGATGGTTGCTGGACTATGATTATGGAGACGACTCTGGATATGGATATAGATATGGAAGTGTCTCTGGAAGATCTTGTCATTCTAGTTACTTTTTGTTAGTTTGTTCGGTTGGGATTTTATTTTTAAAGGCAAACGAACATATGGAAAATACATTTATGATTACATATTTAGATGGAGAAGATTCGCATCACTACAGTTAATGTAAGAGGATTAAGAAATAAGTATAAGAGAATTTCGATATTCAATTTTCTGAAAACTAACACATTCGATATTGCATGTCTACAGGAAGCACACCTTACTAAAGATGGCCTACCAATGTGGGAAAAACAGTGGGGAGGAAGCATTATCTTTAAAGAAGGAACAAAGAGAAGTGAAGGGGAAGTTATCCTCATTTCAAGAAACTTCAATGGAAAAGTAGATTTGGTACAGGCACAAACTTAGTGGTACTAATCACAACAGAAAACCTGAAGTTCAATTTAATTAATATATACGCTCCAAACAACTCACCAGAAAAAATTGAGTTTTTCCGAGAGATCCAAGAGAAAATGCAGTGAGATTAATGAAAACAACTTTGTCCTGTTAGGAGACTTTAACTGTGTCCTAGATAATACACTAGATATAATATCAGGCCAACCACACAGGGCCACTGAAGTAGGGGAATTCAATACATTGGTTAACACATTAGAGCTGATAGACACATGGAGAACCTTACACAAGGAGGAAAAACAGTACACATGGAACAGAAGCAATCCTTTTTTGGCCCGTCGTTTACATTACAGTTTTGTCCCATCAGCATATTTCCTCTATGTGTAGCAAGTGAGATTCAAACTACCCCATTCATGCACTGATCATAAAGATGTAACAACAGAATTAAATACGACAGAGTTTGTACGTTGTCCAGGGTATTGGAAGTTTTAAAATAGTTGTTTAGAGAACTCTCTTTTTGTAGAAAAAAAATGAGTAATATGATTGGAGACAAACAGCGATTATGAAAATCTCTCAAAAGCGGACAAGTTGGAAATATGCAAAGTAGAAATTAGAAATTTATGCTGTGAATTTGGGAAAGAACTGTCGTTTCTGAAAAGAAACGCTGTTGCAACGCTACAAACGCAGATCAAAGAAACAGAATCTATTCTAATGACTAATCCCAGTAACAAAGAAGCATCCATCCTGTTGCTGATATTGAAACAGAAACTGGATAAAACGCATCTGGAAATAGCGAAAGAAGCACAAATAAGGTCTAAGACAAAATGGACTGAAGATGGCGAACGTGTAACAAAATACTTTTGCAGCTTAGAAAAATCTAGAGGTAGAAGAAAATTATCACGAAATTACGTAAGGAATCGGGAGAATTTATGAACGACTAAAATGAACTACTTAAGGAGCAGATGTCCTTTTATAAAGAATTATATAATCAGAAAACTTTGGTAGAGGACATAACAATAGCAGCTGATAGTTTTGTAGAAAATGAAATGTCCCCCCCCCCATCTCAATGCAAATGAAGCAGTCCAATGTGAGGGAACAGTCTCCATACAAGAAACCACTAAGGCTTTAAATCAGGAAATTGAAAAATGGCTCTGTCCCTGGCAGTGATGGAATCACTGTCCAATTCCTCACATTTCTGGGGGGAGAAGCTGGCAACAATGGTCACGGATTCCTTCAGGGAATCCTTTCCTACAGGAAAACTCTCCTATACTCGGCAACAAGGGGTAATTACACTACTGCACAAAGGTAAAGACTTAGAAAAGGAAGATTTGAATAATTGGAGACCTATCACTCTAATTAACTCGGACTACAAGATACTAACAAAAACGTTCGCGGAAAGACTAGGCCAAGTCATACAGAAGCTTCTAAGTGAGGATCAGGTAGGGTTTCTTAAAGGCAGAAATATTACTACAGTTGTCAGAACCATAGATGATGCAATTCATTACATAAACGAAACGCACACAACAGGCTATATACTCTCTGTAGATTATTTCAAAACGGTTGATTACATTTCAAAACCTTTCCTACTCCATGCATTTAAGCTATTTGGGTTCGGTACAGACTTTGTAAGATGGGTCACTATCCTAAACATCGGCAATGTCAGTTCCATAAACCATGGAGGGGGGCTCTCAGAACCTTTTCAAGTTTCTTGTGGCATTAGGCAGGGCTGTCCTTTCTCGCAGTACAGCTTCTAGCCCCGAAAATTAGAAACAGCACTATAGAAGGTACCAAAGTGCCAGACTCATTAGGCAGGAGAACAGAAAACTTAAAGATAACCCCCCAAAAAAGTTGGGGGTTTAGGGTTTTTTGTTTTTGTTTTGGGGTTTTGGCCAATGAAGAGAGGCGTGTGAAGCACTCACTTAAAAAAAGAAGAAAAAAGAGAAAAAAAGGAGGGGGGGGGGGGGAGAAAACATCCCCCCCCCCCAAAAAAAAAGATGGTGCTCCTTGACCTGCATGCAACTGAGGCCTAAAAACAAACCAAACCAAAACAACAACAATAAAAACTACGTTGCAAATAT
This sequence comes from Rapana venosa, assembly GCA_028751875.1. Lineage (NCBI taxonomy): Eukaryota > Metazoa > Mollusca > Gastropoda > Neogastropoda > Muricidae > Rapana > Rapana venosa. The sequence goes on along the minus strand of CM054136.1, from coordinate 67,681,099 downwards.
ATTGCCTAATTTGTCTACACCTTTTAAACATTCCTCGACACAAGCATTCAGATTATATTTTAAACACACCTATCAAGGGAAAAAAAACCCTCTCTTTTCTTTTTCTTTTTTCCTTTCTTTCTTCGTCTTCTTTTTTTCTTTAATTTTATTTTTTACTTTGTAATAGTGCTGACTTAAAAACATGAACGGAAACTTCAGATATACATGTCATGCCCTTCAAAACAAAGATGCGAACCTCATGAAAACTTTCAAGGCAAGTGTGTGTGTTTACATTTGAATTTGTAAAATTCTATTAATCGTAACTGGCTGCATGTGAAAGAATAGGATGAATGAGAGCGCTTTGATTTGTTTTTTGCAAGATATAGCGCTGTATAAATTCCATGTATTATTATTATTAAGACCAAGGGGGGTGGGGGTGGAGAGGGGGGGTGGGGGGTGGCGGGAACCTAAAACAACCAAAGACAGACCACCAGCTTCTCTCCTTGGCAGCATCCCGGAATCCTGTGGCCTGAGAATCCATGAAGTCAGCAGCAGGGCAGCACAGCCAAGACTGGAGCAAATGGAGAAGGAAGGAGGATCGTGTCGGTATCATTGGGCGCAGCGGTGAACACCGAACTAGGTGAACCCGTTAGACGAGACAGGTGAGAACAGTATTGACGCGTTCAATTTTCTCTCGTTTTATTTCTAGATTTTCCATGATTATGGCAACTTGTACGGAATTTACTTTTACCTTTTCCTCTGTGGTTTTTGTTTCCTCAGTTTATTAGATATAGTTGTAATATCCTTCGGATGAGACTATAAACCGAGGCCCCCGTGTGCGAACGCACGCAGAACATCTTGGGCACAGGTTAAATCCTGTTCCGCTTTTCGAAAGAGTAGGCCATTGCGTGCCAGTGGGAACAGATGACAAAATTTACAAAACCGCATACACACGGGGACTGGATGTAAAAAAGCACACGAGTGCTTATTCCATTATCCTCGATATTTAAAAAAAAAAATCTGAGCGCTTTGATTTGTTGCTCTACAAGATTCATCGCTATATAAATTCCATACATTATTATTATTATTATTATCTATACTCCTTTGTCACTATGTTATGGAATCTTTGAAAGTTTGATACAAGTCTTCGAGCTTTTTGTGCTGCATAGCCCAGTCGATGTAAAAGGTAAAGGTGTCTCATAACCTACGTGGTCGTAGTAGGGGAGCGAGGCATCAGAGACTTCATTTCTCTAGCGCCAGCATATTGAAGGCGACGCCCATCTCCTCTCCCTCGCTGCTTTACCTTCCCTGACCCTAAAGAGGATAGGTACCCATTTACAGCTGGATGAACTGAGGGACTGTAGGGAAGAAGCACTAGTGTGTGTATGAAATATATGACATAATCAACAGAAAAAACCCCAAAGTAGATATTTTTATTTTATTTATTTATTTATTCTTTGTGTATAAAATATATGACATAATCAACAGAAAAAACCCCAAAGTAGATATTTTTATTTTATTTATTTATTTATTCTTTTATATCGAGGATGGAATGTGCCTTTTTTTTTTTACATCCAGTCCCAGTGTGTATGCGGTTTTGTACATTTTGTCATCTGTTCCCACCGGCACACAATGGCCTACTCTTTCGAAAATCGGAACAGAGTTTAACGTGTGCGCAAGATGTTCTGCGTGCGTTCGCACACGGGGCCTCGGTTTATAGTCTCATCCGAAGGAAGAAAGAAAAGAGAGTTTTTTCCCTTGATGGGTGTGTTTTAAATAGAATCCGGAGATAGATTACATCACAGCCAGTAGGCTAGGAGGGGGGCGGGGGAGGGTAGGGTGTGATGACTTTTTAAAAAAAACGCTTAACAAAGGCAGATAATTCAAACATGAACAAATGCCCCCCCACCCCCCCAAAAAAAAACAAAAAACAAAAAAAACCACCCAAAGAAAAACATGAAAGAGAAGAATAACGCTAAACAGGCAGGAAGGAATTTCGATTCCAGCCAAGGCCATCTATTTCTAAAGAGCCCTTCAACTCAGCAGGAACACTGGAGGAGAGCAGGAACCTAGCCCTAATCCCCATGGCAACACTGACAGAAGGAATGATATGAATACTATATACCTTAACACTCCGCTCCCACAGACCCCCCTCTCCCTCCCGCGCACACACACACACACAAATGACTTTGGGGGGTTGTGCTATAAAACAAAACAGGAAACAAAACTTGGGCACACAAACATGTAAGCTAAACTCCCACTGTTTTTGTTTTTCCCCTTAAAATTTTTTTTAGAAATCTCCAGTGATCAATGGTGTTTTGTTTTTTGTAGGGGGAGGGGTGGTGGTGATATGTTCAAGAAATCAATTTTAAAACGTATCACATTTTGAAGTTTTGTTGGTTGTTATTTTCCTGATTACATTCAAACTTTCGACCATGTCTGCACGTCTTTTATTTAAGCAATGTTGATCATGATATTGCTGCGCCACCTAAAGCCCAACCCCCTCGTTGTGGGAGGTGGAAGACACCGGTAATACTGACCAACGGGGCTCTGGTGAAGCTGTGACTGGCCTAGCAGGCCGGCAGTGGATAAACAATGACTCGAGACAACAAAAGGAAATACAAACGGATCACAACGGAAACCGGCGTGGCGAGGAAAATAGACAACGATCAAAGAAAAAACGATAGGGTTGGGCCCTGGAACACTTGCCGTTTGATGAACAAAGAACCAGAACCACTCAGAACCCACCATCCTAGACAGTGAAGTAAAACAAGCAGTGAAGACCAGTCCTAAAGGCAAGGCAGCAAGAGATGATGGCATAACAACTGAAGCCGTTCATGTATGCCGTGAAACTGGAATTCAGCGGCTCATCACCATCTTTCGAAAAACTTGGGAAGAGAGAAGAGTACCAGAAGACTGGCGAAATGCAACAGTGGTGCCAGTATGGAAGAACAAGGGCAGCAAGAAAGACTGCAGCACCTACAGAGGCATATATATCACTGCTCAGCCATGTAGAGAAAATGTATGCAAAGATCCTGGAGCAGCGCACTCGAGCAAAAGCAGAACATCTCCTCAGTGACGCCCAGTTTGGCTTCAGAAAAGGAAGAGGGTGCACCAAAGCAATCTTTGCACTCCGACAACTGTGGTGGAAGGCGATTGAATAGGACCAAGATCTCCATCTTGTATTCAATGAACAAGAAAAGGCCTTCAGTCGAGTCAACAAACTATAGAAGGTCCTCGAGCAGTACACCGTCAAGGGCCAGCTGTTAGACAACATCCTGGCCATCTACGCCAATAGCAGGAGCGCAGTCCGCACCCCAGTGGAACATCTGACTGGTTCCCGGTGACATCAGGAGTAAGGCAGGGCTGTGATCTCTCCCCTCTGCTCTTCATGATTTACATGGGTCAGATCACAAAGGAAGCCAACCCAGACCCTGCTGTACTTAATGAACTCATGTTTGCAGACGACCAGGCAATGATGAATAATGATAAGATACAACTACAGGAGCATACAGATCAGCTCAAGGAAATTTGCGAGACATACAGCATGAAGATCAGCGTCAAGTCCGAGGTCATGACTACCAGCAAAAGACCAAACAGACTGGATATCAACGTCAACGGAATCCAGTTGAAGCAAGCCAGTGAATTCAAATACCTGGGCAGCATCTTCAATGAAAACGGCAAACGAGACAGAGAAATGGAGACCAGATGCCAGACAGCCAACGCAGTCAGCTGCCAACTTGCCCCTCTCCTGAAACACCCCAGCATTCCCACCAGCACTAAGACGAAACTCATCAACGCCATTTTTCTACCAACGCTGACAGACCAATGCCAGACATGGGCCCTAACTAAAATCCTCGAGAGAAAACTGGTTCCCCATGAAATGAAATGCCTGAGGAAAGCAGCAAACAATACCAGGCGAGACAAGATCAGAAATGAGGTGATAACGAGACATGGTAGGAGCAACACCAGTCCTACAACACATTCAACAACAAAGAATCAAGTGGATCGGACACCTCACACGTATGCCCCAAAACCAACCAGCTCTTCGGGCATACAACACCAGATACAGTGGCTGGAGAGCCAGAGGAAGACCAACACGACGATGGAGCGACTCCGTGGCAGACAGACCCCTCAGAGCCCACGAGATGTCTGTCCCTTCTCCAGGCCACCCTCCTGCCTTGCTGCTGACAGACAACTACTGTGTTTCCCCGCGACACCCACCGGTACAAGCGGAAGGAAAAAGTAAAGATATTGCTGCATGGTTATTGCTAAAGAATGTGAAAAATAATAACCTGGAGAGAGTTAATAAGCAAAGCTAATGATACAACTGGAAACAGGCACTGGAGTTTAATCTATTACAAAAAAAAGAAGTAAACCTTAATATACAAAAAAAAATCAAAGACAAAAAAACCCCACCCCCAAACTTATGTTTTAAGGGGAATTTTTCATACAATGTAGGAAGCTGGATCAATAAAGTATAAATCTACCCCCACCCCCCAAAAAAACCCCCAAAACACAACAACCAAAAAACAAAAATCCTGAAAAAATTACTCCTTGCAAATCAGAAATAGCTCTAACTTCCACTTTTACTGTAATTAATTTTGAGTGATCCTGCCTGCCACTACATTTTCTTATATTAACAGTGCCACTCTTGAGATCACAAAAGTCACTTCTATTTCTGTGGCCTAGCCGACGTAATGCAATGTGACTGATAACATAAAATGGGTAGTTCAATATGATGAGCATTTGTTATGTTTGAATTTGCTCACAATACAGACACTCTACAGCTGAGTGGATAAGAAACTTTTGACTTTCACCCCGTGGCTCCATCAAGTTATTGGTTTGAATCTTTTGGCAGCAGCGTTTGATGAACTTAAGTTGGAGATTTTATATATTCTCCTGCCAGTGCCGTTACTCCCGTCATGCAGATGGAATATGCACGTTAAAGATCGCGTAATTTATGTTAGCTTTTGGAGGGTTGCAGAAACTTGAAAATACCCAGCATGCATCCTGTATCTGGAGAGGGATGAGCTTCACCAGGTTCAACGTGCCTAAGAGACACGGCCTGAAACAAATTATTTGCAGTGCCCCAACGACTTTTACGGAAGTTAAAGATCTTGGTACTACAACAGATTTAGAGGGAAACCATGTGGCTGAATTGAACAGCACTATGCGATAGGAAACGAGCAATTTCAGCCCTCGGTTATTTCAATCCAAAATGGCATGGGGGAAGGTCGCATCAAAGTGATATGAGAAGCACAACTTCGAAGACTGTACTTCTGCAAAAGGAATCCGGATGATGGTAAAGAAGGTGTTCTTAAAGTATCGCTTTGTCTATGAGACAGTAGTGCTGCCTCGTGCCATCAAGTGAAGTCTGTTGACTTCTGCAGTTTTGTCACCTACCATTAAGCCCTTAGGGGACGGGATAGCTCAGAGGTCAGAGCACTCGCTTTTCCCAAGCCAATGTTAATCAGCATCGAGCGTGGTTACCAAGTGGATGGGTGACCGTTTGCGTGCCTTGGCTTCAGTACAGTCCCCTAGCTGTAAATGGATACCTGCCCTCTTTAGGGTCAGGGAAGGTAAAGCGGCGAGGGAGAGGAAATGGGCACAGCCTTCGTTATATAAGCTGGTCCCTGGAGAAGCTGAGGTCTCTGATGCCTCGCTCCCCTACGACCACATACGTTATGGGACATCTTTACCTATTATGCCGTCTCTCAGTTATCAGCACTTGGAAGTAAGGATTGTAGTGATAATATATATTGTAGTGATGATTTACCTTTACTGCTTTGATCTTAAGAAATATACATAGAAAACATATTGTAATCAACAGTGCAACATTAAAGATGAGTTGCCTTGCTGCAGGAGTAAGGCTTTTCCAGTACAACCCCCGAAATTACATTATCATCCTCATAATTATTGCATTTTTCATCTTACTAAATTGCAGTTCAGTCTTTTGTGATGAAAGTGAAGATATATGCAAAAGTTCTGTATAGTTGTATTTGTATGTGTGGATCGGTGGTCTAGAGGTAACGCGCCTGTCTAGAAAGCGAAAAGTCCGGGTCTGAAGTGTGCGGCGGTTCGTACCCTGTTTGGACCGGAAACTTTTCCCCCATCCATTAGACCATGAGTGGTGGTCTGGGCGCTAGTCATTCGGATGAGACGATAAACCGAGGTCCCATGTGTTACACGTAATTATTTAGCGCACGTAAAAGAACCCATGGCAACAAGAGAGTTGTCCCTGGCAAAATTCTTTAAAAAAAGCCACTCTGATAGGGGAACAAATACAGTTGCAGACAGGAAAAAAAAAGGTGGCGCTGCTCTTGTGGCGACGCGCTCTCCCCAGGGAGAGCAGCCCGAATTTCACGGAGAGAAATCTGCCGTGACTTAAAGTGGTATGAAATGAAATCTGAGCGCTTTGATTTGTTGCTTTACAAGATTCAGCGCTATATAAATTCCATACATCATTATTATTATTATTATTATTTAAATACAGAAAGAAGAGTCAGTGATATCACAAAATAATCCCATGCACGAACACAGGTGAAAAGACATTGTATAATTTATTTCACAGCAATATTTAAACCATTCACATAGTTTCCTGTTCAAACATCAGGAGAACAATGGTGGCAACAAACAACATTTTTGTACTCGAGGGGAGAAAAAAACAACAACCTTGTTGTGCCCAAATCACTTAAATGCTTGAAATACAACAAAATGAACCTAAAACGATTGTCTTGTCTGTATATGCATGATGACTGATGGATTTCATTTATTCTGTGTCTCATGGGTTTAAACTTACATAAAATGATATATACTGAATTGGTGGATGAGCTAGACATTATGTAACCATAGAATAACACTTCCAGACCACACATATGCATATACCCTCACTTGCATGCATAAATATGCGTGGAAATGAATGTGAAAACATGTGCAAGCCCACACACTCTTAACATTTAGAATGAACAGTACAGATGTATATGCTGCCGCAAAGATTGGTAGGCATAAGAGTTTCAATCTACGTGCAGTTAGCTAACTGAACCTAAAAACTAAGTGTTTCACTGATTTTCAACTGTCTCTCCATGAGAATGTGACTGCAGATGCTTGCATATGTTTTGAAAGCCTCATATTTCTAAAGTGTTTATATTTGTGCATGTGCCATGCATGAATGTTCCTGTGGTGGCATATAAAATTAATGATCTTAGTGTACATGTGGTAAAAATGTCTACACATGTGGAACAAAAAAAAACTTTTAAAAAACCCTACCTACCATTTAAGACCAAACCCCCCCCAAAGAAATAAAACCCTGGCCCACAAACATCCCCCCTAAAAACAAAGCACAAAAAATGTTGAAGAAAAGTACATTGCAGAGTAACACAACATTTAAGTCTGGCAAAGAAAAATGTAATATCAATATCAAAAAGACAAGGGAATGAAACACAACAAAAAGCAGAAAATTTTCCAGCCAGAAAAGATAAAAAGAATAATAAGACTTTCTATACATAACACTTGTCAATATATTTGAGAAAAAGTTGTCAAAAACAGGAGTTGAACAATAAAACACCACAAATGATCACAGTGAACAGTGCCAACTGCTTATATTGCCCTTCGTGCTCACGTTTCCCCCCCCATAAAAAATGAACATGTAATAATGTAGCCAGCCCATCAACTATCACCAATATCTGCATTTAACAGTTAATCCCATAAATCCATGGTTTCTCTCACGGAATGACAACAGAAACGACAATAATTCAAAATACAGATTAAGTCACTAACAAAACAAAACTTCTTCTTCTGTGTTCCCTTACATAACAATAAGGAGAGGTGCAGAGTGCCTGGTCTTCTCCCGCCCATCCACACTTGTAACTCAGCAGGAGGTCTGCCTGCTGGCCTCAGCTGGCACATTCCAATTTCAGAGCAGCTCATAATAAGATTCATATAACAAAAAATGCCAGAATAAAGTTGTTAGATCTGGGGAATGGACTGGGAAGGTGGAAAATAAGGAGGAGGGAGAGTGGATAGAAAGATAAGGAAAAAGAAATAAGGACAGTGACGAAAAAAAGGGGGAAATTTCTAGCACAGAACTTCCAGAAGGTGGGGATGCTATCTATACTGAAAGAGAGCTGTGAAATGTAACCATGTAACAAAAATAAATAGAACAAGATATCAAAATACAATACACTGGGTACCTGACAAACTAAAGAGAAACCAAATGTCCTTAGCATGTATGAGAAACTTAATCATTCTAAACTAAAATGTTCACACTGCAAGAGGGTACCTGACCACAAAAAACCAACACAACACAACACAACCAACCAACCAACTCCGATAGGGAAGCATCAGCACTGGCACTGCAAAACAACTTCTAGCAAACTCTTCATACATTTTTTTCCTCAATCCAAGCCTTACACTTCTGAACTCTGCCAACAGCAGCCTTTCCTCTATGGTCAAGCAGCCTAAAGCCTATTCCATGCTGACTGAACGGCTGGCTGGGCTGTAAGCTAAAACAAGTATTCTACTGAACAAAAAACATAAGGGCAAGATTTTCTGAATTTTTACAAAAGCTCATCACTTACAGTATTGTATAGTGTAACTTTGCTTCCAATTTTACAGTCTTGCATATCTTTTACAGCCAGGGCATGCTTTCTCTACATGCCATTCTAGATACTCTTCTGCAGGAGAGGGTGTCACCGGTGAAAGCAGATTACTCAAAGGCAGAACTCTGAAGGCCAAAGACCATGTTCACAGTACGTCTGTCTGCTGAGGTGGTAGCTGAACAATGTGGCAATGGGGTCAGGTGCATGTGCAAACACGGTGGGAACCACTGCAGTATGGGTGGAGCTGCCTTTCTGCTAGACTCTCTAAGGGTAAACATAGTTTTGCTCTTTGGGGTGCCTGTGAGCTATAGCTGGTATTGTATTGCATAAGTCAGATATAAGTATGGTGTAGCTTCAGACAGATTTATGAACTATAAGGAGATGAAAGAAAAGAAGGAAACATGGCAGGATCACAAATGATACCGCAATTCACAAGATCAAACATTCAGGCAGCAATAAACTGCCACTTGTCACTGATGAAAGCCTTGAAAAACTGACATGTACAACACAATCGGAATAAACTTACACGGTATGTACACGCATGCAACAACATATTAACATTTATACAGAGTGCAACTTTCAGTCTCATTACCCGTTTACACTATACATTTATACAGCGTGCAACTTTCAGTCCCATTACCCGTTTACACTATACATTTATACAGTGCGCAACTTTCAGTCCCATTACCCGTTTACACTATACATTTATACAGAGTGCAACTTTCAGTCTCATTACCTGTTTACACTATACATTTATACAGTGTGCAACTTTCAGCCCCCTTATTTGTTTATGCTACCTAAAACACTGTATGCCTACCAAATTACGAGTAAAAACATATCCTGAAGGGAGATCAAAGGATACATCACTATACTTCAAACATAAACACACAGACTTGACTCAGGCACACAGACGAAGCAGTACCAACCAGACACACTTTTCACAGACGTTCTCTTTATAGATGTACCCACTAATTCACCCCTTCACCTGGCATCCAATCTTTAGCTGCTACATGCACAAATACAATTACTTGCAATGCACGCTCACCCAGACAAGCAATCATAATCTAGTAATGAATAATGCCAAGATGCATACACACATACATATATAATACAGACTGACAAACATCTATACTGTAGCCAGTTAAGAAGTACAGTATAATCCAAAAGCATTTCTTTTTCTCCCTTCACATCTCACATTTTCGTTCATGACTGGTACAGCATAGCAATGTCACTTCCCAGCTGCCACGTGCTCTGCACACGTTTACAACCATTGCTGATGCACACATTTTGCACTTTTAGTAGTTGTTTGGTTTGATTTGTTTGGTTTTACAGCCGATTACAAAATCATAGCTTATTGTCATATATCAACCGAAAGGAGAAAATGCAAACTTCACAATGAGCATTCTGGCTACTATACCTAAGCACTTATTTGGAAACAGCCGTACCAAAATGAAAGGGGTAACAATACTTGCAAGGAAAGGGATGTGGCATGTGAAGGAATCGCAGGGAGAGATGTGGGTACACATGCATGTATGCACACCTGCATGATGCGCATGAAGAGTCCACATATACACCCACATTGAAGCAATTTTTCTTCCCTGTCCCCCCACCTTACCTCACTCACCTACCTGCATGTGCTACATTAATCCATACCTATATGTATGTGCATGTTGTACACAAATCCACACTTATATGTATACATGTGCATGCACTATACAAATCTAACACAAGTAATTTCCCAAGGCAGGAAATTACCCACATGCTATTTTGCCAAAATGTCCTGTGCTAGAGGGGGCTTTTGGTTTTAACATGCTTTCAGGCCATTAATGTCATCACTAGTGCAACAAAATGAACTTTTCCCACCAGCTTAGACCTTTTTTTAAAATGTTTGTCCGCCGTGTTTAACAATGACCTCCAAAACAGCAGAGGAGGCAGCTGCTGTTTTGGAAATTGGGCAGAAATAGGACTACAGTGGAGATGCCTTGCCCACAGTACATCCCCACTCTCTCAGTCAAGTGGGCATAAGGGCAGTCAGTGCTGGAGATGTTCTCCAAAGGCCAACTAGCCCCCAGCGCTGCAGCACATAAAGACTGCAAGTCAAGCCTCCTAGTCAGAGAGTCATAGTCGATCACTAAAGACTAAGCTGTAAAGTGGAATTCCATGAGGGGGAAAGCCACTGATCATACAGCCTCTCACTTTGCTGTTTCCCCCAGCATCAATGGTTTAATCAAGAACTGTGATAAAGCCCAGGCCCTTAGACCATGAACAACAGAAAAGGGAAATTTTTTTATGCTTGTAACCAATCACAGTTATGGTTCATCCGCGGACTACTTTAGCCTTACCATAGCTTTAAAAAAAAAAAAAAAAATCTTTTATTTCAAGGATAATGGAATAAGAACTTGTGTGCTTTTTTACATCCAATTCCAGTGTGTACGCAGTTTTGAAAATTTTGTCATCCGTTCCCACCAGCCTGCAGAGCCAGAAAAGAGGGGAAGCAAGTGAGAAAAAAAAAAAGGGGGGGGGGGGGAGAGAAACTATGTGCCACAACATATATTCTATCAGAAATAGATCTGCCATTGAAACGACAAGATATCTTGTCCTCCACCAACAGTACTGAAATGCTAGGGTCACATGTGATGTAGTATCTTTCCCAACTAGCCCTACCACCCCATGGCATGACGCAGCCTTGCACAATTCAGAAAAATAACATTCTTCTTCTCACTCTATAGACAAACGGCCTTAAAAAACAGACTTCACTGATGTGCTGGGCTACAATAGATATGACATACAAAAAATGTCTCTCCTCCCTCAATTCAAAATACCCAAGTTCCTGCACAAACTCCAACTCAAATAGTTGGATGATGTAAACAATATATCTGAAAAAACAGAAGGTTGACTTCTCTGGAAAGCAACTTGCCAGCTTTTGTGGTTGTGGTTGTTTGGTTAGCTGTTATTATTTAGCACTCAGTCTCTCTGATTACGCAAAACATGCAATCACTGAACTACGACCACCACGAAACATGCTATCTCACTCTTCCATACAGGCATTTCAACAGTTTCTACAGTGTCTGGACATTGCATTAACAAAATGTGTTTCAACATATAACTATAGGAAAAGTGAGAGGAACAACTGACAAGAAATAAACAAAAGTCTCAAAAGGAGGCAGCTTTTAATCTTGTCTGCATTCTTGCAAGGAGAAACATAAATAGCGAAACACTCTCACAAACATCTTGCTCTCTATAACAAGGTGAAGCAGACAACATATAACAGCATACATATAAAGAAGAAGAAGAAAAAAGGTCAACGCTGAGCAAATTTCAGGTTGAAATTCGAGTAATGATTAAGGTGGCAATGCAGAGTTTCTCCCACAATATCTTTCTACTGTTCTTACCCCAGTGGTAGGAATCCAAGATAACTTCTGAATCAGGCTTCATGAAAGATTTTTTTTTTTTCAATGATACTTTACAATGAACATAAGGTTTTGGTGATTCAATTTTGATTTTGACTATTTGTAAGATTCCGAAATGATAATGGGCACTTCCATGTTTGCTTATTTCTAGTGGCGTGTCAGATTTCTCCATTTACAGGAGGTTTTGTCTCAAATTCAGCAGGTCATACATTTCAAAATATCTTACGGGCTGATGATTCTTGTATTCAAATCAGGGAAGTGAAAAAAAAAATGCGCGGTCTCTCATATTCCTGTCAGAAGTCCTTCCCCAGTCCCTAAAACAGCCATCTTCTGATGTTCCTCTCTGAGAGCTGTGCACACAACTCGACAAAAGCCCCTCTTTTATACTCCTCTGAAATCTAGCAAGAACTTCAAAAGGATTCATTTTTACATATCATCATCATGAACTTAAAATGCAAAACGATGTGTGAAGACTTTGAGTTCCTCTTTTCATGCATCGTTTACAAAAATATCGCAAGACTGGTGCATTAACCAAGTAGATAAAGCAGCACAAAAGGTCATGAAGTTTGTCGAAACATTTGCTGATAGCTGTAAGGTAAACAGAACATTCCACATATTCACTGCTGGGACAAACTGAAAGTTGTACAATTTTGATGCAAGATGCAATCTGAAGATAAGCACAAAACTTTGAACAACAGATTCAATTTCGAAGTTACACATCAGAAATGATATGTGCCACATTAATTCTAACTGTTCACATCAGGTAAGAAATCAAACCACTATCATTCCGTTTTCTTCAGCTGAAATTTAATGATTTCAATACACAAAATAACCCCAAAGAAATCATAAATCTGCAAAGTCAAAGCCTTTTTTGTCCCATATGGAGACTAATGGAGTTCTGAACACTGAAAAAGACACAACAGAACTTTTATAGTTTTAGTTGGAAGTTGGGCAAGCTTTTCGTTCATTTATTCACTTTTTTTTTTAAAGTGGGCTGGGGAAGGAGAGGCTGGATTTTAAAAATATTGTTATCACCTACAATACCAACATCACTGAGGTCAGTGGTCTGGGAGGGCTATGGGAGATTGTACAACTCAGCAGAGATCGACAAAGATGGCGAACCCTGGTGGCATTAAGTGGAGGTCTTACCGATGACAGCAGTGATGAAGACAGCTGAGGTTGCCGAGCCAGCATCAAAACTAGCTAAACCAAGTCCAATCTCCCTGACAAGTACTATAGAACAAAATCAAAAGCATGGAGCTGATTGGATTTTTTTGTTTTCTTCGCAGCTGGTCCTTAAATGAGGGGTTTTATCTATACAACAAAAAAACCCCAACATTTTAATGCATGCTTTCTGTAACAGTCTCAGTGGTTTGTTGTTGAAACATTGTTGCTAAGCTGAGATATCTTTAAGAATACAAGCGACTAAACAAGTTCGATGAACAATGCAGTACATTTTTTTCCCTTTTGTTTTGGGCAATATTTTTCATGCATCATGAATGTGAACTGAAATTTTCAAAACAAAAACAGCTATCCCTGATAACATAATCATGGTAGACACCCAGGTGAGCGTCTCAGTAAGTCTGACTCCATGACGAAGCCATCACTGTCATCGGTCAAGAGGCTCGCTAGACAGCGTCCCACGTTTGTTGGCTCAGACAGACAAGACTGAACACCACGAAGTGACCAAGAGCAGTGCAGGGCCCTTCTGGTTGGTGACCTCACGGTGGCCAGGCACAGGTAAGCTCCTGGTGGACTTCTGACCCTGAGGGTACTGCATGACGAGACTAGGAATGGATGGGGTGGAGATCAGAGTGAGTGGCATGGGAACAGCAGGATAGAAACTTCACAGAAGATAAGGCAGTGAACAAAAAGAGAGAAAAGAAGCTAAAAACAAAACCAAAAAATCATGGTAGATGTGTGTTGCTTTGCTTGTGTGTCTGTGTGTATAGAAATTGTCTCTGTATCAGTCTTTTTCAATTTCTGTACAGATGTGCATCTTTTTGACTGTGATTATATTACTGCATCCATGTTAAAATTCATTTAACGTCTTTTCACAAGTTGTCATATTAGATGGTGTATCCATGTGTGTGTGTGTGTGTGTGTGTGTGTGTGTGTGGGCGCATGCATGTATATATATCATGAATGAAGAGAGAGATTATGTGTGCATGTGTATGATAACATGTACAAAATGTCTATGCACATGGACAATCATGCACGAGGTATCATTTCTGCCTTCCACGACCTCCATGAGATTTTCTGACTGGTGGACTATTGTCCCATGGCAACTCAAACTCTCTGAAACACACCAATTAAGTTCATTGTCACTCACATCAGTGTCTGAAGAGAGTAAAAGAAAACAAAATCATTTTGTGAAAATGCTGAACTGGGTACTGGGTAAAGGAAAAAAAAGACTTCAATGAGTAAACACAATGTCAGCACATAATTGAGCACGCGCACGCTCGGGCACATACATGTGTAAGCACACTCACACCCTAACACACTTTGGATGAAAGAGTGAAAGCAAAGCAAAGAAAAAGGAGAAAGAGTTTTGTTTTTGTTTTTTAAAGGTGTGGCATGAAGTAAAGGTGTTGAAATATAATGCAGTGTGGTATGAAGTAAAGACGATGAAGCCTTAAAAAAACAAAAAAACAAAAACTTCAATGATTAAAATGTTACAGCAGAATTCAAGCATTTACAGTCTTGGTTTTTAAAAGACAAGACAATTTCTTTTTAATGTATGCCATTGAATCAGAGTTAACGACAGAGGATAAAATGAAAAAGATTGTCTTAAAATCTAAAAAAACCCAAAAAAACATTGTATACCTATTATAAAAAAAATGATACCTTATAATTTTTAACTGTGCTGTCACCAATATGTAATTTGACTTACTTTCTTTACAAAAATGAACACATGATTAACTGTCCAAGGGGAAACATCAAGAAATGTTCAACATTCCACATGGCATTCCTTTCTCAAATGACCATAATTTTATATTGAAACCACTTAAGAAATACACACCAAAACACACACCACACAAAACACTATTCGCTGATTTTTGTCCTCTGGGCTTTAATCCTATACTGAATTTTCTATATAAAAAAAACAACTAAAAAAAACCTTTGCATCATTGTACCACAAAATCCCGCACTTATTTTCCTGATTCATACTCGTGTATGTGTGTGTATAGGCATGTGTGTGTGTAATTAATCAATCCAAGGTATAATTTTGCACGCAAAAAAAAATCAAATTCTGTACAATAATAAATAAAACTATTTGAGTGTGTGTGCGCGCGCACATTTGTGTATGTGTGCATATTCATACACATATGTATAATAATAACAATAATAATAATAATAAATGGAATTTATATAGCGCTATATCTTGCATAGGCAAATCAAAGCACTGTATGCATGTAAACATGCGTGCATATGTACACATTTGAAAAAGATGGATAAAGCACAGAGGGGCCTTGATATTCACTTCCCTTCTGAGACGTAAACAAAATCCTACTTAATTTACACCCACCCCCCCCTTCTCCCCCAACAAAATAATCAAACAACCAAGCACCAACCACAAGCCTTAGCATGACACTTGCAAGCATCAATGGTTATAAATTTGTCTGATTTACTAAACAGCCAGGATGAAATGAGCAATACTCACGATGGTTGGACGTTGGGGATAGCCTGACCAAAGGCCATGATGGGCACAGACTCTGAGATTTCAACATGGGTTACTGAAACACAAGGCATGTTACCATCCATCATCATCATCATTGCAGGCTGTGAGCTACTTCAATGACACAAGCACTTCGACATTCAGACTTGATTTCATCGGCAAGAGCTCCAAGTTCACCAATGGTGTGGTTTTGTGTATAATAATTTT
Source organism: Rapana venosa (assembly GCA_028751875.1). Taxonomy (NCBI): domain Eukaryota; kingdom Metazoa; phylum Mollusca; class Gastropoda; order Neogastropoda; family Muricidae; genus Rapana; species Rapana venosa. Next base: position 67,665,224 of record CM054136.1, on the reverse strand, counting down.
TGCCCACCATGAGTGAGGCCACATTCCGAGTTCAGGGATGTATGCTGGGTATGTTCATGTTTCCATAACCTAAAGAAATGCGGACATGAAATTATGCACATTTCATTTTCATTATATATATATATATACACGATGGCAATTAAGGCACTGGCAGGTCTGCACCTGAAACTGACCTGGGAGATTGTGAAAAAATCCCCACTCCAGATGCTGCCGAGATTCAAACCCATGACTTAACCTCTTAACTGCCCAGTGCAAGTGCACCCTATATGCCGGGGAATAAAATTCTTATGTACCACTGCTATGTTCATATCCCTCTTACTCAGAAACTACTACGTGAATATTCCTGATAGTCTACCCAATGACAGTATATATATCGTAGACTACTTCGAGGCAAGCTCAAATTAGTTAGCATGATATTTCACTGCGAAAATATATTTAAAATGTTAAACATCAACCATAAATACGATTTCTTCATCACCACTGTCATTCGAGTACCCCCCATCTCAATAATGTCAAACATATGTCTAGGCCAAATCTCATTCATTGTTTTTTAAATACACGATCTCCTGAATCATATGCGATCATTTTCATCAATGTTAGGTAAATCTAGAGTTTTATTTCCCACTTTTACAGCTGTGTAAAGTTACTTATGCCTTCAACAAGAAGTGTCAGCAATTTTGAACAAGATCTTCCCAAGCAGTCATGCATAAAAACACAAAATACGAGCGAAAAAACGATCGTTTTTGCCACGGTTTTTGCAGCTGGATGTTGCCAAGCAACAGGAGAGTGACCTCCATAAATTTTGGAGTTGTTTCCCTTTAACTGTAGTCGAGGAAGCAGGGAAATTTTCCGGGTTGTTGGCGTATAGGGTGCACGTTTAGCCCCGGAGAATTTCCGGGGTAAGGCAGTCTAGTGGTTAATGGACCCAAAGGATTAAAGTCAAAAAGTCTAAACCATTCAGCTATAGCATCTGTCAATGATTTGATCTGATCTGGCCTGGCATTTCCCTGAACTCCTGGATTAGTCAATGGGGCACTGTACTGACAGGAAGACTCCACAGACCTAATTCCATAACAAAAACAAATACATCTGCACACCCAAAAATAATAAAATAAAAAATACGGGTGAAGCTGCTCATTATTGCCAGCAATGCGCTCTCCCAGGGGAGAGCAGCCTGAATTTCATGTGGAGAAATCTGCCATGACTGAAAGTGATATACAGGCTGCATGGTCTGTTTGTGTCATCCACATATTTTTTTAATTTTTATGAAAGATTGATGAATTTTCAATGTATGTGCAGGTCAGTATTTGCACAAGAGACCTTGTGTACAGGATTCCACCAGACCAGGCTAGCTATAAACTGGAAAAGAATAATCTAGCAAATGCTATTAAAAAGTTGTGTGTGTGTGTGTGTTCCCACATGTGCTTTGTGCGAGTGCATGTGTACATTTGTGTGTGTAAAGGCATGTGTGAATAAATGTGTGACATGTGCATGCCAGAATGAACTTGAACAAGAAGCAAGAGTGAGACTGTGAGTATGTTGTGTGTTTGCATGCACACACTTTTGTGTACGGGTTTGTAATTACATAGTAAAGGTAAAGGAGTCCCATAAGGTCGTAGGGGAGCGAGGCGTCAGAGACCTCGCTTCTCTACGGCCAGCATATTGAGGGCGGCGCCCATCTCCTCTCCCTCGCTGCTCTACCTTCCCTGACCCTAAAGAGGGCAGGTACCCATTTACAGCTGGGTAAACTGGGGGAACTGTACTGAAGCCAAGGCGCGCAAACGGTCACCCATTCAACTGGTAACCACGCTCGACGCTGCTTAACTTGGCTGGGGGAAAGCGAGTGTTCCGACCACTGAGCTATCCCGTCCCTGGAAATGGGGCATTTGTGTATTATGTACTATAGCATACAAGAGTCCACCTTTAAGTCGTAATGTAATATTATTCATTTACTCCCAGGTATAAACATCTCTTTAAACCCCAAGTCAGTCATCTAATGGAGGTCATGATGAATTATCAACAGTAATACGTATCATTTAAATAAAATGGACAATCAAAACAAGTACAATATCTAATATCACTGAGAGTGAACAGAAGTTAAATTGAAGACAAAACAAGTACAGGTTTACCTCCAGATGAACATTTTGGAAAACAACTTGATGTTTCATTTCATACTACTTTCAAGTTATGGCAGATTTCTCTGCATGAAATTCGGGCTGCTCTCCCCCGGGAGAGTGCGGTGCCACAAGAGCAGCGCCACCCTTTTTGTGTGTGTGTGTGTGGTTTGTTTTCCTGTTTGCATCTGTGTTTGATTCCCTATCAGAGTGACTTTTTTCTACAGAATTTTACCTGGGGCAACTCTCTTGTTGCCGTGGGTTCATTTATGTGCGCTAAATAATTATGTGTAACACACAGGACCTGGGTTTATCGTCTCATCCGAAAGACTAGCACCCAGACCACCACTCATGGTATATTGAATAGGGGGAAAGTTTCAGGCCCAAACTGGGTTCGAACCACCGCACACTTGCGACCCAGACTTTTCACTTTTCTAGACAGGTGCGTTACCTCTAGACCTCAAAGTATGGATATGTTTACCGGTAGCACAACACTATCTCTGAAGGAGGAAAACATAGAGATAAGGAAACGAAGCAAGAGACATCAAGAATCATACTTACAATCTTCCATACTGGGTAAAAATGACTTGAAAGGTTGACAATTCAATGGTGAGCTTGTTGCTGCTTCCTCCTTTCCCCGTAGCTTTTCGAATACTCGCTGCTCCCGTAAACGCTGGATATCCCACCTTGAGGTAACAGTGAAAGCGACATACATTAAAAAAAAAATTCAAAATCTAATCTTGAGCTACTATACAGACAGACAGAAAAACATACTGTGAAAGAGAGAATGGTATGATGTGCAGTGTGTGTGTGTGTGTGTTTTCATTCCAGGATTTCAGAAAAGGAGGACAAACCAGCCGCCATGGCGCAGAAGTTAGCACTTTGGATTATGGACTGGAATGTCGTGGATTCCAATCCCATAAGGGTCCTAGGGATTTTTCGGACTTCAGCCAGCTCCTACCCCAGAGTGAGTGAGCTGTTGACACCGGAAAGGCTGGGACTAAACAGTCAAACTTCATCCACTTTATGGATGAGAGTTTGAGAGTGTTGCTCAAAGTACCTGACCAACACTGCAGGTGCCTGTTTCTCTCGGGCCCGGCTGAGCTAGAATATACTATGATAGTATGTAGAGTACAACCCTGCCAAGTAGTCTCAGAGCACATGTTTTTTCATAGCAGCATTATTACTTCATCTTCATCCTCACAACTTTATATGCTATGATCTTTTTCAGCAGTCACAATGAATCATGTATTTGTTGTTAAGTAATGTGTAAACACAATCACAGTCCATTTGTCCAGAAAATATGGTTAAACTAGGTAAATGGTATGAGTTGATTCATAGCCAACAAGTTGAAATTCTAAAATAAAAGCAGAAGACTAAATGTTCAAAAAATACATATCTTGGAAAAAAAATTTTTAATCACATTGCAAAAAACTATATTCATTTATTTTTCTGAAAATATGTACTTTTATGTAAGCCTATCCAATAACAAAGTCACCAGAAGTTTTAGAAAATATAAACCTGCTTTCAGTGGAAAAAACCCTGGCAAATAGATAAGACTTACTTCCCATTTCCTTGGAAGTGAAAGGGTTCAGGTAGTCACACTCTAGACTTTGTGGATGATGTCTGAACCCATGTGCACGCAGTTTTGTAAATTTTGTCATCCATTCCAATGACACTCAATAGCCTACTTTTCTGAATGGTGGGAGATGTAACGAGTGCGCATGTTCTGTGTGCGTTCGCACATGGGGCCTTGGTTTATAGTTTTATCAGAAGGACTTTCAGGATGTCAACAGCAGGTGAAAATCCCCTAAAATGGACGTCTCTGTGGTGGCTTGAACATAGGCTATTAGATCGCAGGCTCAATGCTCTAACCACCAGGCTATGCTCCTTCCCCCCGATCAGGCATGATGATTCTTAGTTTTAATACTAAATACAAACCTAGGTCAAAGTTTGCAGTCTTAACACTGAATAAAAACTTGGGACAAAACCTTACGAGAGAGAGAAAACAAACAATGAAACAAAACAAGCCAAAAAGAATAACTGCTGCATTAGAGGTAAGTGGTAAAACACAGTCAGTAGTAAAAAGGTCACCTTTTCCTTCTTCTCTCTTCCAGCTCATGCTTCTGGTGCCGCTTCTGATATGCTTCGTCTGTGATATTCTGTAAAAAAACACAAACAAACACCACACTCAGTTTTAAAAAAAATATAAGTCTGAATATAATCATCCCACTAGTTTCTCTACATACTTATTTACATTGTAAACTTTTTCTTATGCACTATTCATTCAAAGCTGAAATAAAAATTTGGAGGGTGGGGGGGGGGGTGGAACCCTGAGTCCAGGGGGGTTGTTCGTGACCCCAATAGAAATTAAGCAGCAGTGAAATCTGTGGTATCTCGGGGAAACATCTCTTAACACTTTTTATACTATTGGTTTAAAAAAAAAAATAATTATTTTTTTTTTTACTCTTTTATATCGAGGATAATGGAATAAACACTTATGTGCTTTTTTACATCCAGTCCCCGTGTATATGAGGTTTTGTAAATTGTCATTGTACGAGGTAGTGTACCGGATGCTTGCCCCTGTTGGCTACTAAGACGTACTACAGCATGTCTCAATGTAAAAAATTCCAACCACACAAGTCAAAGCCAAGGGTGCACGTAGAAATAAAGGGTACAGTTCAATTCTAGAATCACGTAAGAGTGCAGATGCATCATCTGACTCGCTGTGAAATCTTTCGTTTTGATATTGAAGCAGTAAATGACAAATTAGCAGATAGAGGTAAATTATCACAAATAAAGTACCGACACTGAAACAGTAGAGAGTGAAAAAGCCTCATAGCAGATAAACAGAAAGTAAGTTGCCACAAGGCAAAACTGAGCCTGATGCTGTCAGTGCTGAGGCTTAACACATGAATTGCAAATAATTTTTTAATGAATTTTTTTAAAGACTGGCAACAAGATTTTTCTTTCCCCCACATATAGACAACCGGGTCAATGGTTATGTGAGAGTCAGGGAATGAAAGCTTGACAAAAGTATTTAAAGTGTGGACTAGCACTGACACTGATTTAGCAATGGTAATGCCAACAATGCCACCTTTGTATAAGAAAACAATGACACTGGTGATTTAACGACTATAATGAGAAATTTATCAAATTCACATAGTAAGTCAAGAAAATAGTCAATTATATGACATGGACAGACCATGAATACATTAATCAAAACAAATGCACTGGCTAGTCTGATTTTCACCATGAAATAATGGACACACAGTGTTAACAACCCTCATTCCCATGCTTTGCAAGTTTATGACACGCCAACTGCAGAAATAAACATGCACTCAGTGAAAAGATGAGAGATTGACTCTTGTTTTGATATTTCATGTTACACCAGAAGTAAAGTAACAACAAAGCGAAAAGACATAAAATTTGCAATTTTCCAGCTTTGACTACAATATCTTTTGCTTAGTGACTTTAAAGTGTGGATGCCTTCTATAGGTAATGAAAGATTTACTTAAAACTGATAATTCAAATACCAGTATATCAAAGCTGGATATGAATGATATACATACTTTTCTGGAGAATACTTACTTCTGTTCCCTCTAATTGATATCTGTTAGTCAAAACATTGATTCTCCAGCCAGGTATTTCCACTGAAAAAAGAAAGGAAAAGAAGTGTCATTCATTCAAAATTCCTTTTCCAAAGAAAAACAAAAAAAAACCCCATAAGTTTGATTGAAATATATATCTATTCTAGGTTGCATTTCATTTTTTTTTTTTTGGGGGGGGGTGTCATGCAGAAACCTGTGAACTAACCAACAAATATACCACCCCCCTATAAATCAATTTCAATTCTGAAAGATTACATATCATGGCTTGTCATATAAACAAGGGTCAATAGCTTCAACTTGAATCACAATTTCAACAACATACACACTGCCCCCCCCAAAAAAAGTTATGATGTTTTAAAAAAACCAAACAAACATGCACATGCTGAAACAAAGTGGAAGCTGACCTAACCCTAAAAATGACTAGACTTCTTTCTCAACCTCATTAAGGAGCCATTCCCCGATTCAGGCGCTGCACTGTCTGAATTCTTCAGGCAGCGTCATGTGAATAGTTAACAGGTTGAACTTTATGGGGTCCATCCATCTACATGTTGCAGGGTGCATATTGGTATGTTTGTGTCCATGCTACCAGCCATAGCTGGTGGCCTCATCTTAAATGAAAAGTGGTCTTTAATGTGTACACAAGATGTTCTGGGTGCATGTATACATATATGCAACCTTGGTTTATGGTATCATCTAATGACTTTCAGGGCTGATGAGCCAGTTTAGAAAACTTTGAATGGACATCAAAGCCAAGTCTCAAACCCACATTCTCAGTTACACAACTTACTGTCAGATCGCAAGTTCAAAGCTCTAACCTGTATGTTTTCCTGGAGGGTGAGGGTAAAGATAATGTGATGAAAAAGAGTTTCCATTTCCTGTTTAACTGACACAAAGACACTAGTCAGGCCTAAATTTTTTATCATAGGTGTATGCATGCACACACGCACGCGCGCACAGACGCGCGCACACACACAGGTGCGAGCATAAGCACCTGTGATGTATGTGCATGCACTAAAGTACATAAATGAGCATATTTGCTGGTGTATGTGACATAGGTGTTTTAATCTACAAAACAAAACAAAGATGATAAAAACAACCACATGAAAAACAAACAAAAACAGCAACAAGTGTGTGTATGCAATCATGTGTACGCCTGCACATGCACACACAACACACACACAGAAAACATGTGCTTTCAATTCCTGTACGTTTGTCCTTTCAATCCCTGTACATTTGTCTTTTCAAAGAAAGTTAAAGACAATTTTTAAAAATAAAATTTAATCAATCTAAGTATTATATAACGGCTTTATGCAAAAATTCCACGCCGACTTGTCAGTATCTTAACCTGTTTATATCCAGTATCCTCTTCCTATCCATCACGACACTTTATACCGTATACTTTTCTTTCAATGCTTTATAGTTTATTATTATCATCAAATCACACACACACACACATACGTTTATCACCTTGATCCCCTGTAACAACATCCTTTTCTGATACATCCTCCTGCAGATCTGTGGCCTCTTCAGGCAGAAGTTCCACACTACAAGACACATGGTACAAACATTCAGTGCGCAACACTGGTTCCGGATATGGGTCCACGTCCTCCGCAACCCTTTCTGTTGCGTCCTCACTCTCTTCCTCCTCTTCACTGCTGGTTTTCTGCTGCTCTCTCTGCGCACTACTGCCTACTGATTTCTCGTCATCACCTTCATGTTCTGTGCCCTCCTCTTCTTCAGCACTGTCACTGTTTTCAGCACCAGTATCGTGTCCTTCTGAGACAGTGGATTCTGAGACTTTATCGGACAGCACATTGTATTTCTTTACTTTCTGTGGAAAGGTCGGCTTACTATGTGGCTGCCTCCTCCTTTTCCTGGTCGGGATGTGATAAGACTTTTCCCTGCGAAACAAAAAGCAATACTAAGAAGTAAATATATCAATTGTGGAATATATTGATATGAACTGATACTGTTACTTATCAACACTTAAACTTGAAGCGACTGCCACTGTGTCTGGGTTGTACGTAACATTGTCAATGGGCATTTTACTCTCACTATCTAGCACGCGTCATCCAGAAACATGGAATCTGCCAGACAAATAGCTCTAGAGACAACTGCCTGAAAAAATTCAGTACAATGCCCCAAAGACTCGTCAGGGAGAAAGATTCCATATTTTGTCCCCCCAAAATTACTGATGCCAAATACATCAACTTATACCCCACCCCAACAACGAAAAGGAAGTTGATCAAGTGATTATGCAGGAAGATGACTATTACACAAGACCACATGGAAGGGCACCCTTTCTTTTTAAAAAAAAATCGTTATCTGAAATCAGGTTTGATTTATGATGATGAATTAACTTTCACTCATTGAACGTTCTAAGCGGATGAAGTTGAAGAAATCATGCACTTACCATAACTTAGTAACTCAATTTCTGCACGCTTACTATGCAGCATCTATTACTGTATTGATTTAGTTTAGTAAAGTTCAGTTTATCTTCTTACTTAGTTACAACTCAGCTGGATGCAGAATCTACACCATAACTGCTACCATATGTCTGGGTGTAAACCCTACCCCATTACCCCCCCCCCCCCCCCCCCCCCACATGCACACACAGCCATTAAAGTCACCACATTCCAGAATGTACATGATATAAGTGTAAGAGACACTTCACTTTCAGTTCAACTTGCTTTAAAAAGACTCACTGACCATGAAGGCAATATCAGAGCTACCACCCTGTTTAGTTCAAAAACTGTTCAAATACAAACAACTGTTTCAAATTGAAACTCAACATACCATAATTATGTAATCAATCCCCTCAAATACCAAACACAGCAACCAACCAACAACCAACCAACACAAAACCAAACAAAAAAAGTCCCACCTACCAAGCAAAAACAAAACTGAAGGTAACAAAACCCACTCCCAACCCCCATCCCAATTAAATGGCATATTTACCCCAATAAAGTTCTATTATATTTTTCAAACAATGTAGAAAAGATAAAGATCAAAATATACTACTAATTTCTACCAACCATTAATCAGACTGCAAAGCATAAAATTCTGTTCATTGTGATACAAAAGAAAAAAATCCTATCGATTTGAAAAAAAAAAAAAAATTCAAAATAATAATAATATATTTGCCACCGTGTTCGACAATGACCTCCAAAACAGCAGATGAGGAAGCTGCTGTTTCAGAAACTGGGCAGAAATTGTTATTATACTGGAGGTGGCTTTTCCACAGCATACCCCCACTCTCTCGGCCAAGAGGGCATACAGACAGTCAATGTTAGAAATGTTCTCCAAAGGCCAACTAGCTCCCAGGGCTGCAGCACACAAAGACTGTGCAAATCAAGCCTCCTAGTCAGAGAGTCATTCTACAGTCGATCACTAAAATAAATACTAAGCTGTAAAGTGGAATTCCATGAGCCAGAAAGCCCCTGATTATACAGCCTCTCACTTTGCTGTTGTCCTTGGCATCAAGTTTCTAATAAAAATAATTATAATGATATAAAAGATAATTAATAAATCAAGATGACTATAGCTGTATAATATAGAATAATTGATGTGATTTTGATTTTGGAACAACTTTCCATTTATTTGTTATTCTTTAAATTATAAAACAGTCCCCCCCCCTTTTTTTCCCCCCCACTGTATCCCTTTATCATAGTTTATGAGCTACAGCCTACACTTCAAGATTTCAAAATAAACTATTGGCTAAAACATGCGTTTATTACAAACTTGACAAAATATCAAGTATTCACCATCAAAATTTACAGTATCCAGATTTGTTTTAAGAAAAAAATGGGACCCCCCCAAAAAAACAAAAAAGAACCCCAAACAAAATCCCCCTCATTTTCAAGAACAAACTATCTAAAATATTTTCTAACCTGTTCCTTTTTTTGGTGTGGTCCCCTGCCCTTTGAAAAGAAGAGACACAATTTTCTAATAATATGACAAAACCCAATCTCCTCTCTTTATAACACGTGTATACATGCACGCACGCACACATACACACACGTGTTACATTATAGAGGAACACGCACACACACATGTACGTGTAGTCCCCATGACCTCAATCTAAAAAATATTTAAATTTTAAAGCACAAGCAATCTTTCCAACTTACTCTCTGATTTTTTCTTGTGGGCCAACAGGAGCTACTGCGTCCACTGCAGCAGCAAAATCTTTGGCATGATCTGCAATCTGCTTCTCCAGGAGTTCTTCCTTCTGCTTTATCTGGGCCATCCGCTTCTCTGCTTTCTGCAGACGCCATAGTAGCTGCAAGAATGCACATGAGCACACACACATGTATACACACATATTACAAAAATACCAGTTAAGCTCCTTCCATCAATTGTAAAATATGAATGAAAAACCAATGCTTATGTCACATCAAATCAAATCAGATCAAATCAAATCTTCAAGTTTTTACAGGCCATAACTTGGCACAAGCATAAATGAGCACAGGATACAAGGTGATGTATTTTATAATAAAATAAGCATGGTCATCTGCTGCAGATACTAAAGCCAGACTGTAAAGGAGCAACACAAGTTCTGATTTGCTAGCGTGTGTGCGTGCGTGAATGAGTGCATATACATAGATCTGTGCGAGTGTTCTGCATGCATTTTTTTCTCATCACTACTAGTACTACACCAGATGTAGATGACTGAAGTATAAATATTTTATAAATATTTTGTTTTGCATACACATACAGGTGCACCATTCTACTAGTGCAGCATTGGGTTGGGTTGTTTTTTTTAAACATTTATGTTTTGTTTTTAATATTCTAACAAGCAGCCTGATGCTCCACTGAGGGTCTCCATTTGCCTGGTAGAATAATGAATCTCTGAACCCCTGCATAACTTGTCCCTCCTCTAGGGTGAACATTAATCTTTTCTGCATTGTTGTTTTTGCACACTCCCAGACTGCTTTCATCACCTTGTGGTATTTTCTCTGGGTAGAGAAAAACTCTATCCCATGATTCCAATTCAACCTAGCTATCCTTATACCATTTCCTAGTTATACCACAGCTATGTTGTTGAGAAACGGCAGGGCTCTATGCTGTTGAGAGAGCACTTTCACTGTCAATGGCTGCTTTTGGTAGGTTTATGACTGGGGCCCTTTGTCTCTAAGCAAAGTTTGTTTTTATATTTTAGAGTCTGCTAAATTGATGCACACTCAATAAATGAACAATGCAACACATTACAGTGTACTTTCCTCCCACCAAAAAGAACAACGAATCCTTTGTTGTACACTATGCATGCAGATTCAACACTACAGCTGCTGACAGTTATGCTTGGCCTACCTACCTTGTCTGAGAGTCGGGCATTCAACCACCTCCACCTAAAGCGAAATACACGTGGTAAAAACAACTGCAATAGTAATTTAAGCATGGCTACCACCATCAAATTAATATTATCGTTTCTTCCCCTCTCTTCTGCAAGTTTTGGCCGTAATATGCAAAATCGGAATATGAATCTGAGCAATAAGCAGACGATCTGCCATTGGCTTCAGAAGTTCACAATGAGGCCGTCTCATTAAAATAACAGTCTACAAGCACGAATACTATCACCTTGCAAAATGTACCTATTTTAGAGTTTGAGAAAAAACAAAGTATTGACAGCTGTTTAAAATGTAGTGAAATTTGTCGACTACCTACAACACGGCCGAAATATTCATCAAAATGAAAAACAAATCTGCAATTTGATTCGAAAAGGTATTCTACTCAGGCAGCAATTTACGTGCAGCAAAAATAGTCACATGACTAGTCATGTGATTTTTCAGTGAAATGATGACTGCGCTTCCAATCAAAGGCATTTCAAATCGCATTACTATAATGCCCACATATCCCCACAACATACTTAAAAATTGATTTTGTAGAAATTAAACAGACAAGAAAAAGATAGTGAAAAGCTGCAACCTATGGTTGTTCTAAAAATGCGGAATATTTTAAGTGATACCCTATTTCTTGGTTGTCCTGTGACCTAATTTTTATGACGAGGTCGTAGGAGGTAAAAGTGGCACTGCAAACTACCAGACACAGACTTCAATTCAAAATTGACATTGTCACACATCATAGTGGAAGCTGTAATGAAGACCAGACCGGTAATCTGGCATTTTTTTAACAATTAAAAGGAACGAATACCCCCAAAACAGCAATACTCCGCAGTAGCAATGCCAATTAACTATGGATGTCAATGAACGTTAGAAGCTTAATTTGTGCAATCTGTACACTTACCGAATCTTTCTCGTTCTTCAGAGCGACAATTTCTTTGTCTTTTTTCCCAATGAGTTCTTGCTGTTGTTGAACGAGCTCAATATGAATTAAAAGAAGATCTTTCAGATGTTGAACTTCATCATTCCTGTGTCCTTGGCCTTCGTTTTTCTCTAAGTCCGAGGCAAAACTTATCATTTTGTCCGTCATGCTCGAAAATGGCTCTTCACGTTGTGATCCATTTAACAATGGGCTTGTGCTCTCCATCTGCTTTAACTTCATTTCTTCTTTGGCGTACTTCAAACTTTCTCTAATCGCGCGTGAGAGTTCCATTTCGAAGTCTCCATTTTCACTGCATGTTTTTGTGGCAACTCTTCTCCGTGGCAGATTCATTCGTCCTTCACATCGGTATTTGGAATCCATCACGTAATTTGACTTCATCGTTTACACCTATCAGGGAAATCTGACAGCTCGATTCGTGTTCATTGTAAATACTCCGAGGATCAAGGAAGCTGTAAAGATGACTGTGCTTGCAGGCAAGCACAGCTTACCAGGTTTTCAAAGCCTGGATTGTTGCCGGAAGCAGACGAACACTGTGTTGTTTTCAAACCTTCACATTTGAAGAGTTCAGAAAGTAAACATTTCACCAAGCAACCATGTCGGCAAACCCTTTTAATACATTTTAACTTCTCAGTTAATTCGTCAGTAAAGATTTTCTATCGCTTCCCTGTAGGGAGAGGAACGCCATTTCGATTAAAAAACAACAACAAAAACAAACAACCATAGTGTAGTTTGTAAACGTAGAGAGAACTCGCACGCAGTGTAAAACCGGCGCCAAACATCTTGAGTGAACCATTAAAGAAAAAAGTGAAAAGTGTGTTGAACATTTGGGGAATGGACATTGAATAACTGATTAATGTACACAACTGTTTAAAGTAGATCATTTTGTCTCATTTCGGGGTAGTCCCATGTTCACATTAGTTATGTTTTGGCATTTGCCAGTTTTGTTTTAGCTTCGTTTTGATATGTTTGGTTTGACCCCATTCTAGGGGCTGGTGGTCTGAAGAATAATTTTTTGTTCATTGTTCTCTCTCTCTCTCTCTCTCTCTCTCTCTCTCATTATCCTCGAAATAAAAGAATTTGTCATTGTCATTCTCTCTCTCTCTCTCTCTCTCTCTCTCTGTCTCTCTGGCACGCCAGAATAACTGTTCACTGTACACAACTGTTTAAAGTAGACCATTAATGTCTCATTTTATGGATAGTCCCATGTTCACATTAGTTATGTATATAACTGTCTTTTCCTTTTCCTTTTTAAAAAAAAATCAAAATGGTGTTCGCTCCCTACAGGGAAGCCATATAAAATCTTTACTGACGAATTAACTGAGAAATTAAATTCAATTGCCAAAATTATACTATTTGCATGGTTTGTTCTCCTTTATATTGTGGTAGGGTTTTTTGGAGGGGGGGGGGGGGGGGGGGGTGATGGGGATTATTTAGTTGTGCCCCCCCCCCCCCCCCCCTGTTGTTTTTATTTTGGTTTCTTTGTTGTTTGGTTTTTGGTTGTTTATGTGGGTTTTTTTGTGTTTTGCTTTGTTTTGTTGTATTTTATTGATGCTGTTTTTACTTTCTTTTTTGCTTTTTGTGGGGTTATGTGTGTGTGTGTGTTTCTCTTTATTGTGTGAGTGTATGGGTATTTGATTTATTTTATTACCATATGATGTATCCCTAAGGGTGGGGACTGGATGTAAAAAAAGCACATGGGTGCTTATTCAATATCCTCGAAATAAAAAAGAAATTCTCTCTTCTCTCTCTCTCTCTCTCTCTCTCTCTCTCTCTCTCTCTCTCTCCTCTCTCTCTCTCTCTCTCTCTCTCTCCTCTCTCCCCAGTCAGGTTAAAACAAAAGTTATATGCTTACAATAATTATGTTTTTTACATCTTGGATAATTCGACTTCCCCCCCTTCCCCCCTCTTTTTTCCCCCTTCGAACACAATTGTGTTCTTTGTTGTTTGGTTGAGAAGTTTTCCGTGCTCTTTTGCCCATAGGGCTCGTTGTAAAAAAGCATGTTTGCTTATGCCATAACCCTCTTTAAATAAAATTTATTCAATCCAATCCAATCCAATTCATTCTCTCTCTCTCTCTCTCTCTCTCTCCCCTCTCTCTCTCTCTCTCTCTCTCTCTCTCTCTCTCTCTCTCTCTCTCCAGAAATGAATGAAAGGTTCCATTCCCTTGAAAACAGCATCGGACGCGTTTGCTCAGAAGTAGTAAAAGTGAAGGAAATGGCTGTCTCCAATGCAGAGGAGATCAAAGAACTGAAAGAGGACAATAGCAGTCTGTTTGAGAGATTTGAACAGCTGGAAAGAAAACTTGAAATATTGGAACATGGCACAAAAGCTCGCAACCTCAAGATTATGAATGTACAAGAGAGTGAGTCAAACAATAGTTGATCTACTGAATGGCCATTCTCACTCTCCAAGTTGGCACCATGAGGATATTGTCAGAGCCTTTCGAATTGGAAAGCGGCGACATTACAGCAAGGATCCTCGGCCCATCCTCATGCAACTACAGAGGTGGACTGACAAGATGGCTGTCCTGAATGACAGAGATCTCAGAGACAGTTTACATCTGACCTCACCTCACGACAAAGAGAGATGGTAGACTTTTATCGCGATCAAGTCAAGATGGCATATATATACAATGGCAAGCTGCAAGTGAGAGAAAAACAGCAAACTCCTCACTCCATGGACAATAGAGAAACCGGATACACTTACCCAAGCTATAGAAGAAGTGAAGGAATCATGTCCTATCTTCCACCAGGAAACTCTAGCAGAAACAGCAAAGACACAAGAGGCTTCCACACCAAAACACAGGCAGCTAGAAACAACTTCAACCAGGTATACAGAAGACAACCAGGTGGACAAAGCAGGAATTACCATATGCAACAGTATTCTATGCAAGAAGAGACAAGGCCAAGGAATAGTGTAAATGCACCAGGGCATCCCTTCCATCAAGCAGAACATGATTGTGAAGGTGAGGAAGAATTCCTTGGTTACCACTCTGATGCAAGCCAACTACGTGGCAGGGAGACTGGAGATAATGGAAGACATGGAGGAATGCACCATAGAGAATTGGACAGACATACCCGAGAAAGACATTCCTTTGTTCCAATAGTGCCAGTCACTCGCTCGTACAGTGAGGTGATGAAATAGCCAGCACCACCAAGACGCAGAGCATCTGCAGAGAAGAGGATCGTCTGGATGAAGGAGAACTACACCAACTCAAACACTTCAAAGCATGCTGTCCCAGAAGTAACAAGGGAGACCCACAGACGTGTCAGAGAAGAGCAGATCCCTGAGAGACCGCACGTGTCATCCCATGGGGAAGAAGACCTTGTTGGTAGAGATCAAAGTGCTCAAGCTGTAAATACCGCTCAGATGAGGGAAACTGATCTGCAATCTGACTCTGGTGACCAGGCTGAAAAAGACAAAAACGAAGTGTTCCAAGGTGTGATGACAGACAGAAGTGACAGTAACACCAGTTTATTAGTGGAAAGTGACATGACAGATGACAACAGAATGACTGTTTCATGTGATACAAATGAATTAGGACACGAAAACAATGACACTCACAATGAAAATATGACTGGGGTAGAAACACGTGAGTCAGACATCTCTGATGCAATGCACCAGCATACAGAACATTGCAGAGCTAACACGAGCAATCTGAAGCACGGCAAGATCAAAGACTCAGTGACTGAGGACATGGATAGACAGAATGGGACATGTGAAAGACAATCAGACAAACAGAACAACAGAAAGACAGGAGACAAGACAGGACATGTTGTGACTGGACAAAAGCGGAGCAGGTGTCCAACAAGAGACCTGCGTCCAAGAAGTACTGCCCCCAGTACAAGACAGGGTAGCCTGACTGGTGGGAGACAGTCCCAAAGATCCCACAGTCAGAGCAGCATTGTTGATTCCTTTAGTAAAGCCGTGCCAGGGGACCGAACCAATGTCACTGATAGATCTCTGTGTTCCAAAACTCATGCTACTGAGCAGGCAGATACACACAAATAGGGATTCGGCCAGGCCACAGCACCAAAGCAAGCAATGGTAATTTCACAGAAGAATTACGTCACATGCAGTAATGGTCAATCACAGACAACAGAGTCAGAAAGTCATGCAGAGCATGTTGTACAAAGTGTAAATAAGTTGCAAATAAATGTTGTACAAAGTGTAGATTAGTTGAAAATAAAATTTCTCAATTACAATTGTTAATGGTTTATTACGAAAATTAGAAAATGACGTTTTTGTTAATTATCTACTTTCTTATGATTTTCCTTGTCTGACAGAAACTTTTACTAGATATGACTTTGATTCACCTTTGTTTTCAGAGTACATTACTTTCACATCAAAGGTAAAGAAACTTTCTCGGCAGGGAAGATACTCTGGAGGGGTCATAGTAATGGTTAGAAAGTCTTTTGCAGATTCTGTACAGCTAATTCCATTGAATATTGAATGGTGAATGGTGGTTTTGAAATTAGACACAGATCTGTTACCTACAGATAAAGATACTATGTTCATTAGTGCTTATGTACTACACCTAATGACTCTCCTTATTACAAATAGCAGGAGGGCGTTTTTGGCATTGAAATGATAGAACAATGTCTAATGGATCTAAATGAAATGTATGATGATTTTCATATTTGTTAAATGGTGACATGAATGCAAGGACTGCTTCAGAAAACGTGTTTCTTTGGGGATGTTACTGATTTTGATCAAATATCTGTTAAAAAAAATCATCACTACTTTTCAAGAAAATCACATGACAGTCAAACCAACAATTTTGGTACTCAGTTGATTGACTTGTGCAATCTCTTTGAATGGGTTATTCTTAATGGTCTGAACGAACATTGATTTGATGAAAGCTGTACTTTTATTGCATCTTCTGGAGCGAGTACAGTGGATTACTTTATAGTTTCTTGTGATTTGTTGTTATCCATGAATTTTATATCACTAGTTGTTGAAAACCTAACAGATTGGGATCACTTACCTGTTGTCCTACACGTGGAAAATAAGCATAATGATAATGAAGTTGTGGAGAAAAGAAAACAACATGCAGGCACCACACATGAAAAATTTATTTGGCAAGAAGAAAAAGAAAATGAATTTCTTGAAATGTTGCAAAGCAGTGAAATCCAAACTAGAATGATAGAAGCAAGTCAAAATTTAGATAGAAATGTCGATAGTGCTTTGGATGCGTTTGTAGAATGTCTGAAAGACTCAAGCCAATGTATGTTTAAAGTGATTTTTGCTAAGAAAAAGAGAGAGTAGGTATGGTTTGACTAGGAATGTTGCAGCTTAAAAAAAGAAAGTCGGAATAAAATAAGAATCTTTAGACAACAACAACAACAACAACAACAATAATAATAATAATAATAATAATAATAATAATAATAATAATAATAATAATAATAATAATAATAATAATAATAATAAAAAAGAAACAAAGGCAGCCGAATGACATGGACCGAGCTGAAGAGGATTTCCCAAAACCAAGTTCGTTGGAGGGGTGTTGTTGCAGCCCTATGTTCCCCAAGGAACCAAGAGGTATAAGTTAAGTAAGTCAATAATAATAATAATAATAATAATAATAATAATAATGTATGGAATTTATATAGCGCTGAATCTTGTAAAGCAACAAATCAAAGCCCTCAGATGACATGATTTTTTTTAAATATCAAGGATAATGGGGTTTTTGTAAATTTTGTCATCAGTTCCCACCGGCACACAATGGCCTACTCTTTCGAAAAGCGGAACAGGATTTAACGTGTGGGCAAGATGTTCTGCATGCGTTCGCACACGGGGCCTCGGTTTATAGTCTCACTCAAAGGACTTTGACATTCAGCTTGATATTTTTTGTCAAACTGGAAAGAAAGGGCGAGGCTGGGAATCAAACCCAGAACCTCACGGTTTACTTGTTGACAGGCAAACGTCTTAACCATCCTGCCACCTTCCTTCACAATCTGGTACTGAAGAAGATAGGTTATATGTAGAAGCAAGGAAAAAGTATAGATTTTTTACTGAAGACAAAGAAACAAGCATTCAGAAAATAACAGACAATCTGGTTAAAGAAATGAACGATTCACCTCAGTTTTGGAAACATTTGAGAAACATGGGATGTGGTGGTAAACAAAAAATTGATAATAACATTAGCCTAGATGACTGGTTCAATCACTTTAAATCTTCGTATCAAAACAATAATCAAACCCAAGCAGAGGAAAATAGTACTGACAATGATCTATCATAAGAACTTGATCATGATCTAAATCAGATTATTCGTGAAGAAGAAGTTATTTGAGCTATTTCTAAACTTAAGAGAGGAAAAGCCTGTGGCATAGATGATATTACTGCTGAAATGTTGAAAGTTGGTGGAAGTACTGTTCTTGAGTTTCTAACAAAACTGTTTAATAACATATTCAGCCAAGGAATTTATCCTCAACAATGGTCTAAAACTATAATAATTCCAATCTACAAGGGGACGGGATAGCTTAGTGGTCGGAGCACTCGCTTTCCCCCAGCCAAGTTAAGCAGCGTCGAGCGTGGTTACCAGTTGGATGGGTGACCGTTTGCGCGCCTTGGCTTCAGTACAGTTCCCCCAGTTCCCCCATCTGTAAATGGGTACCTGCCCTCTTTAGGGTCAGGGAAGGGAAAGCAGCGAGGGAGAGGAGATGGGCGCGCCCTCAATATGCTGGCCCTAGAGAAGTGAGGTCTCTGACGCCTCGCTCCCCTACAACCTTATAAAGGTGACGGGGTTAATGTTGACAACTATAGATATGTATCTTTATTAAGCATAATTTCTAAGTGTTAAACTTCTATACGAAATACCAGACTATATACTTGGTTAGAATCTAATGATTTAATTTCAGATAAGCAAGCAGGATTTCGGAAAAAGCATTCTACAGTTGACCATATTTTTACCTTATATGCCTCAGTTCAGAAATGTTTGAGTAAAAGAGATAGGAGGTTATATATAGCCTTTGTAGAATTTAGAAAAGCTTTCGACTCTGTACAACATGATAAACTTCTAACGTGCTTATATAATCAGGGTGTTAAAGGAAAATGTCTTGCTTCTCTCACAGCAATGTACAATTCACTTTTATCATGTGTTCGTTCAAAATCACAGCTTACTGAGTTGTTTGAATGTCCCACTGGAGTAAGGCAGGGCTGTGTTTTGAGCCCAACTTTATTTTCAATGTTCATAAATCAGTTAGCTGATGACTTCGAGGAAAGAGGCAAACATGGTGTTCAGATGCTGCCTAATATTGCAGAACTTCTTATTCTTTTGTTTGCAGATGATGTAGCTTTGCTGTCAACTACTCCCAGAGGTCTTCAAAATCAATAAGATATCTTACATATGTGTTGTGATAAAATGAAATTATATATAAACAACGATAAGACAAAGATAATGGTATTTAGGAAAGGAGGGTTTCTGAGTCGACATGAAAAATGGTTTTATAATGGTAAGAGATTAGAAGTAGTGAACAGTTACTCTTATTTAGGATTTAATTTCACCACTAAGATTAGTGCTAATAGGGGTACTGATCATT
>CM054136.1:67630676-67640676 GCA_028751875.1 Rapana venosa | reverse complement strand
TGTATGTGCACAAAAGCTGAGAACATAGACAGAATGATGCCCCCTGTTGCAGCAACAGCATGATGCCTTCCATGCATAACAACATGCCAAATACCACTTGCGTTATCTCAATGTAAACGACTATTTTTAGTTCTTCCCCTGTGGGGATGCCGGGGGAGGGGGGGGGGGGGCTGTCATTATAAGTAGCATCCCCACCTTCTGGAAATTCTGCGCCAGGAATTCTCTCTTTTCTATCCCTCTCTCTGTTTCTGCCTTGTTCCCTTTCTTCCCGTCGCCTTCTTTTTGTCTATTTTCTGCCTTCTTGGTCCATTCTCCCCCCTTTTATTTCCCAGAAAGACTTACAAGATAACTATAACCTACCACTCCGAAGTCGGATGTGCTGGGCCTGACTTATCAAGAGCTTAATGGCAGTGGCCACGCACTTGTTGCTCATAAGGCAGACAACTTGTCTGAGTGCTCAACAAAGAAGTTCTTAAAATACTCAACAAATGTTTAAATATTACCATAATGTTTATCTGGAGGAGAGGGGGTATCCATAGTGGTTAGAGAGCTGTGCTGGCGATTTGACGGCCCGGAATCGAGCCACCATCGAGACGCCCTTTCAAGGGGATTTTTTCCTTGGAGTTAACATCAGTACTGGGTCCACTTGCCCGAAAGTTCTGCGGATTAGACCATAAACCGAGTACTAGCTCTACTGACATGATCTTCAGGTGCATCAGCCATGATGCATTTCACAATTAATATTCTGAAAAACAATATATCAGAGACAGAATGCAGCCCTGACAAATTCCAACTGAAGTATAGAACCACGGCAAAACAGCATCTGGAATACAATCAATCAACTTGACGAAGGACAATGACACATAACGGAACGAACGAACAGACACTAAAATTATGCTGACAGTATAATTATGGTTTCAACACCACTGCTTCTTTATTATTCTCTTCCTCAAAAATTGTGTAAACAAATGAAATGCATTTATGATCTGATCGTGAAGGGGGAGCGGGCTTAGGGGGGAGGGGGGAGGGGGAGATAAATAATTTGGATTTGGATTTGAACTAGTCACCATATCATTATCATTTCAAGGCTCATTTTACATGTGTACACTTATGTATGCAATGCAACACACACACACCAAAACACACACACACACACACACACACACACACACACACACACACAACACACACACACACACACACACACACACACACACACACAAACTGGGTACTGGGACATCTGGTTGATTTCACATTGGCAAGAAAATGTCTGTCTGTCTGTTTGTCTGCATGCATGCATGCATGTATGTATGTATGTATGTATGTTATGTCTGCATGTCTGTATGTATATATGTTATGTCTGTTATGTATGTATGTATATATATATGTTATGTCTGTATGTTATGTATGTATGTATGTATGTTATGTCTGCATGTATATATGTTATGTCTGTATGTTATGAATGTATATGTGTATGTATGCATGCATGTATGTATGTATGTATGTTATGTATGTCTGTATGTATGTATGTATGTATGTATGTTATGTCTGCATGCCTGTATGTATATATGTTATATCTGTATGTTATGTATGTACATATGTATGTATGCATGCATGTATGTATGTATGCATGCATGTATGCATGTATGTATGTATGTATGTATGCATGCATGCATGCATGTATGTATGTATGTATTTTTGTTTGTATGTATATATGTATGTACGTACCTACGTACGCATGTACGTATTCAGACCTTCCGGAGGTTGGGTGCTGGTGGGTGTGGTTGGGGTTGGGATTCTGGAGTGGAGGGATACATTTTTTAGTATTTTTGTATACTTTCAACCCATTCCTGCAACAGATTGCAAGAAAAGCTTGTTTTTTTCTTTCTTTCCTTTATTCTGCATTTGAAAAAAAAAGATCTAGAAACATCTTCAACAACACCAGTTCTGAATCATCCGTAGGGAAAATCACTCCCATTGTGATATTTCCCAACACAGTAAGTACAGTAGAAAAACAACAGCAACAGACAAGCAAACAAACAAACAAAAAAAAACATATTCCAGCTATTGTTCAAACACAACGGGTGTGTATATAAGCCACCCCCCTCCCTTCCCCATATAATTCCCCCCCCCCCCCAAAAAAAAAAAAAGAAGTAAAAAGACCAACAACAAAACCCCTTTGCAATGATGAATTCCATTCAGGGTTAGAATTAAAAAAACCAAACCCCAACCCTCTGCTGCAGCAGCACTTCTGTATTTTTACCAGAGCACACAAGAGTCAAAGAGCAACAGATTAAAGCCATCAGGAAACTGCATGTTTAAAATAGCAATCTGTCTTTTTTCTGCCAGTTAAGTTCATCAGTCAAACTATCGATTAATAAATCCGTGTATTAAGCGCTTTGATTTGGCTGTTGTTGTTTTTTACAAGTATAGCGCTGTCTATATTATTATTGTTATTATTATTATTATTATTATTATTATTATTATTATTATTATTATTATTATTATTATTATTATTATTATTATTATTATCATTTATTATTATTATATTCATTATATATTATTATTATCATTATTGTTATTTGTCTTCAAAGAAAGAGACATAAACATGATGATAGAATATACTGCAAAGCCCACCCCCCCCCCCCCCCCCCCCCCCCAAATCCAAATAAAAAACAACCACAAAACAATTAAACTAAAAAAAAAGGGTTTCACCTTCCGAAATTTTTAAAGTTGATCATACAAAACAGCCAGCAGAAGAAAAAAACAAAACAAAAACCAACAACAACAACAACAACAACAACAACAACGACGACCACGACGACCACGACAAGGAAGAAGCAAAATATCTTTGGTATCAGATTTGACACACACAACCACCCCCCCAACCCCCCCCAACCCGCCCCCCAACCAAAACAAACACACAAACAAACAAAACGCACAAATCATAGAGAAAGTATGACTGTCACACTAAAGCATCATGGCTGACAAAGTGCTAAAGCATCATGGCTGACAGAGTGATGGACAGGAGGAGAAGGGTGGAGGTGATCACACGGCTGGCGGCCCCAGTGTAGAAGGCGTTGAGGTCCATCAAGTACACTGGATCCTCCGAAATGGCTGGCGCTCCGCTGTGACCGTAGATCACACTGGTACCTGGCACCACAGTAAGTAGCAGGCAATGAAGTTGTTTAAGTATGTTCTTTCGAGCCAGAAGGCCCATAGAGCCGGAGCTTGTCCCGGTTTCTGTAGTGTTAAGCGAACTGATGGTTTTTCACCACCCCTGTGACAGGACGCTAGTCTGTCGCCAGATACTTCCCCAGCAGAGCTGGTACCCACTTGTACACCTGGGTGGAGTGAGGAAAATAGGAGTAAAGTGTCTTTCCCAAAGACACAACACCGAGCCGAGCGGGGATCGAACCCGCGACCTCTGGATCACGAGTTGACTGCCTAAACCACTCGACCACGGTGCCTCCATAATGAAGTTGTTTAGTTTAACACTTAATTGGTACCTGGCACCACAGTAAGTAGCAGGCAATGAAGTTGTTTAGTTTAACTTCATTGGTACCTGGCACCACAGTAAGTAGCAGGCAATGAAGTTGTTTAGTTTAACTTCATTGGTACCTGGCACCGCAGTAAGTAGCAGGCAATGGAAGTTGTTTAGTTTAACTTAACTTCACGTGCGTGCAGGGTTGCGTTTTTGCAGCATAACTGGGCCTCTCTTTTATATACTACTACTACTACTACTACTACTACTACTACTAATGTATGTAACATATAGCGCTGAATCTTGTAAAACAACAAATCAAAGCGCTCAGATGACTTTTTTAAAAATAAATATATCGAGGATAATGGAATAAGCACTCATGTGCTTTTTTTTTTACATCCAGTCCCCGTGTGTATGCGGTTTTATCATATTTTAATTTTTTTTTATTTTTTTTTTAAAGTCATGGCAGATTTTCTCTGCGTGAAATTCGGGCTGCTCTCTCCTGGGGAGAGCGCGTCGCCACAAGAGCAGCGCCACCCTTTTTGTTTTTGTTTTTCCCTGTCTGCAACTGTATTTGTACCTATCAGAATAGCTTCCTCATCTCCCCCCCCCCCCCCCCCCCCCTCCCCTACAGAATTTTGCCTGGGACAACTCTCTTGTTGCGGTGAGTTTCTTTTACGTGCGCGGAATAATTATGTGTAACACAGGGGACCTCGGTTTGTAAGTCTGGTCCGAAAGACTAGCACCCTGATCACCACTCATGGTCTAATGGATGGGGGAAAAGATTCGGGCCCAAACGGGGATCAAACCACCGCATGCTTCTGACCCGGACTTGTCGCTTTCTTGGCAGGTGCGTTACCTCTAGACCACCGATCCTCAGGATTTCTTTCTTTTTTTGGTTGTTGTTGTATTTTTAAATCACCTGAAGAATTTGCCTGGGGGGTGGAGTCTGAACAAATGTCAACTCCAAAGAAAAGTCCCCCCCCCCCCCCCCCCCCCCGCGCCCTCCGCTCAAAATGGACAGTTCAGTATCCAAACAACACCCCCCTGCCTTAAATTACCGTCAGATTACACATCCAGTATTTTACCCACTCAGCCATTGCGCGGCATGTCACGTGGCAGACACACAGATGAAGTCTTATTTATTTTATTTTATTTATTTATTCTTTTATTTCGAGGATGATGGGATAAGCACTCATGTGCTTTTTATTTTATTTTACATCAAGTTCCTATGTGTGTGTGTGTGCAGTTTTGTCAATTTTGTCATCCGTTCCCACCGGCACACAATGGCCTACTCTTCCAAAAAGCGGAACGGGTTTTAACGTGAGCGCAAGATGTTCTGCGTGCGTTCGCTTACGGGACCTTGGTTTATAGTCTCACCCAAAAGACTTTTAGGGGGAATGGAGTCGGCATTGGTGTTAACTCCAGAGGAAAAATGCTCTTGAACGGGAATCAACTCATTGCGTGCCGGTGGGAACGGATGACAAAATTGACAAAACTGCATACACACGGGGACTGGATCTAAAAAAAGCACATGAGTGCTTATCCCATCATCCTAGAAATAAAAGAATAAATAAATAAAATAAATAAGACTTCATCTGTGTGTGTGTGTGTGTGTGTGTGTGTGTGGTGTGTGTGTGTGTGTGTGTGTGTGTGTGTACACATTTTAGACTTGTTAGAACTATTACTTGCTATTGGTTGCATGACTGTAAGAATGAGTTGAGTGCAAGTGCTTTGATTTGTCTGTGCAAGATACAGCGCTATATAAATTCCATTTAGTATTATCATTAAACTCGGGTCAGCAGATCACGAATGCATCGCGCTAACCACTAGGCTAACCCGCCCCATAGCTCCCCCCCCCCCCCCCCCCCCCCCGCCCCCCCTTACTGGTCAGATTGTTTATCAATCCTACCTTGGCTATTATGTATTCGTCAATGATTAAACCAATAGTTAATAGTCCCTAAACTGGAAATCTCCGCTGAGACGTAATCTCACAACAACAACAACAACAACAACAACAACAACAACAACCCAACAACAACAACAACAACAACAAAAACAAATAGTTATCAGTTCTATAGGGAAGTCGGACAGACCAAGACTTGTTAGTGGGAAGTCCTTACAAGTGTGAGGGCTGAGCCATTTCTACTGATAGATGACTGATGCTGTAAGGGGTAAAGTGTGGAGCGATAGTAGGGTAGGGTAGGTGATTGGTGCGGTCTCTTTCCTACATGTCTTTTAGGAGGCGTGGTGTGGCATCAGTCTGTTCAAAGCAAACCGAGAAGTATCTACAAACCCCCCACAAACCACTATAGGTAGAAAGGTGGTTTTCATTTGTCTGTACTTGCAGCCAAGCCTTTGAGAATTGTGGGTTAAAAGGAGAGGAATTGTGTGTGTGTGTGTGTGTGTGTGTGTGTGTGTATGTAGGTGCGCGCGCACACACACACACACACACACACAAACACACACACACACACACTCGAAGTGGGACACACCCTCTCTCTC
Source organism: Rapana venosa (assembly GCA_028751875.1). NCBI lineage: Eukaryota > Metazoa > Mollusca > Gastropoda > Neogastropoda > Muricidae > Rapana > Rapana venosa. Next base: position 67,634,687 of record CM054136.1, on the reverse strand, counting down.
TCTCTCCCCCTCTCTCTCTCGCTCGCTCTCTTAGGGGGCGGGGGGGGGGGGGGGGGGGGGGGGAGACGGGATAGCCTAGGGGTTGGAACATTGGCTCACAGTCTGACCACCCGGGTTCGATTCGCGTTCAAGGGGATAATTATTTTCCCCTGGAGTTAACATCAGTGCAGACTTCACTCTCCCCAAAAGTCCTTCAGATGAGACTATAATCCGAGGCCCCGTGTGCGAACGCACGCAGAACATCTTTCGCACACGTTAAATCCTGTTCCGCTTTTCACGCCATTGTGTGCCGGTGGGGACAGATGACAGAATTTACAAAACCGCATACACACGGGGACTGGATGTAAAAAGTACATGAGTGCTTATTCTATTATCCTCGATATAAAAGAATAAAAGAAAGAAAGAAAAGAACATTGGCTCACAATCTGACCACCCGGGTTTGATTCCCGTTCAAGGGGATATTTTCCCCTGGAGTTAACATCAGTGCCGACTCCACTCTCCCCAAAAGTCCTTCGGATGAGACTATAAACCGAGGCCCCGTGTGCGAACATCTTGCGCACACGCTAAACTATCTTCCGCTTTTCGTAAGAGTAGTCCATTTCGTGCCGGTAGGAACAGATGACAGAATTGACAAAACCGCATACACACGGGGCCTGGATGTAAAAAGCACATAAGTGCTTATTCTTTTATCATGGATATAAAAGAATAAAAAATTTATCAGCGCACTCTGTGTGTGTGTGTGTGCGCGCGCGTGTGCGCGTGCGTGCGAACGTGTGTGCGCATACGTGCGTGCGCGTGCGTGTGCATGCGCGCGCGTGCGTACGTGCGCGCGCATCCACACGTGTGCGCTGCATGTGCGTACTTGTACATGTACGTAAGCTAAGTGTGTGTATAGCAGCAGCAGGGCACATCAACTAGCTGGCTGACCTTCAAAGACGCGTCCCCAGGACAGGAAGAGGTAGTGCCTCTGCATGAGGTTGTAGGGCCTGCTGAGGGTCATGTTGAGCAGGGTGATGGACGGCCTCAGGCTGAACTTGCAGTAGGAGCGGCCGTCAGCCTCGCCCACCTCCAGGTCACTCAGCCCTGTCTGCTCGAAGGGTAAGGAAAGAACACAAAGGGTAGGCCTAGTTAGTACACACTTACTTTACTTTACTTTTCCCTTCGCTTGTACTCACTCTGTGGCGTCGCTGGGAGATATAGTAGTAGTAGTAGTAGTAGTAGTAGTAGTAGTAGTAGTAGTAGGAGGAGGAGGAGGAGGAGGAGTAGAAGTAGGAGGAGGAGGAGAAGTAGAAGTAGTAGTAGTAGTAGTAGTAGTAGTAGGAGTAGTAGTAGTAGGAGGAGGAGGAGGAGGAGTAGAAATAGTAGTAGTAGTAGTAGTAGTAGTAGTAGTAGTAGTAGTAGTAGTAGTAGTAGTAGTAGGAGTAGTAGTAGTAGTAGTAGTATAGTAGTAGTAGTAGTATTTATTTATTTTTATTTATTTATATCACTTTAAGTCACGTCAGATTTCTCTGCGTGAAATTCGGGCTGCTCTCCCCGGGGAGAGCGCGTCGCCACAGAGCAGCGCCACCCATTTTTCTCTCTTTTTTTCTGTCTACAACTGCATTTGTTTTCCTATCAGAGTGGCTTTTTTTCTACAGAATTTTGCCAGGGACAACTCTCTTGTTGCCGATGGTTCTTTTACGTGCGCTAAATAAGTTTTGTGCAACACACGGGACCTCGGTTTATCGTCTCATCCGAAAGACTAGCGCCCAGACCACCACTCAAGGTCTAGTGGATGGGGAAAAATTTTCGGGTCCAAACGGGATATGAACCACCGCCCACTTCTGACCCGGACTTTTCGCTTTCTAGACAGGCGCGTTACCTCTAGACCACCGATCCACCATATATATTGGATAGTAGTAGTAGGAGTAGTAGAAGGAGTAGTAGTAGTAGTAGTAGTAGTAGGAGTAGTAGTAGTAGTAGTAGTAGTAGTAGTAGGAGGAGGAGTATTAGTAGTAGGAGTAGTAGTAGTAGGAGGAGGAGTAGTATTAGTAGTAGTAGTGGTAGTAGTAGTAGTAGGAGTAGTAGTAGTAGTAGTAGTAGTAGCAGCAGCAGTAGTAGTAGTAGTAGTAGTAGTAGTAGTAGTAGCAGCAGTAGTAGTAGTAGTAGTAGTGGTAGTAGTAGTAGTAGTAGTAGTAGTAGTAGTAGTAGTAGTAGTAGCAGTAGTACACACAGGCTAGTCAAAGCTGAATCGGTGTGATAAACGATAAAAAGAAGCAATGGTTTTTAGGGTATTTTGTGAAACTGTGTATATGCGTACTATACAAATTGATATTATAAACAGAACACACACACACACACACACACACACACACACACACACACACACACACACACACACACACACACACACACACACACACACACACACCACACACACACACACACACGTGCATACACACACACGAGCGCGCACACGTACACATACACACGGGACTGGATGTAAAAAAGCACATAAGTGCTTATTCCATTATCCTCTATATAAAAGAATAAAAATAAAAATAAAATAATAAAATAAAATAAAAAACACGTGCGCATACACACACACTCCACGCTCACACACACATACTCTCTCACACACACACATGGGTTTTAGGGTATTTTGTGAAACTGTGTATATGCGTACTATACAAATTGATATTATAAGCAGAACACACACACACACACACACGTGCATACACACACACGAGCGCTCACACGTACACATACACACGGGGACTGGATGTAAAAAAGCACATAAGTGCTTATTCCATTATCCTCTATATAAAAGAATAAAAATAAAAATAAAATAATAAAATAAAATAAAAAGCACGTGCGCATACACACACACTCCACGCTCACACACACACACACACAACCACACACACACACACACACACACACACACACACACACACACACACACACACACACACACACACACACACACACACACACACACACACACACACGGGGACTGGATGTAAAAAAGCACATAAGTGCTTATTCCATTATCGTCGATATAAAAAAAAAAGAATAAAAGAGTTTATAAGATCCCGATAATTGAAATTCCATCAACATGTGAACACATGTAGAATACCTTGGGTCCTGCTGCTGTTCCGAAAACTGTAATGATCCTACACATTTCGTGGCCCAGCCATACAGTGGCTGTCTTCCTTGATTCAACAGACTGGAACCCACGACTTCATAAACTCACGTGATTGACATCGAAGGGTCTTAACCACTCGGGCTATAAGTCGATTTTGTAATGAGCACGTAGAATGGTCACCAAAAGAGTCAACTGTCCCTACTTGTTGGCTAACAGTTTTTCTTATATATTATATACACAGGGTACCCCCCCTGAACAACAACCTTGATGGGAGAGTGTTTTTTTATTGTTATTTTTAAAATTTTATTTGATTCTTTTCTATCGAGGATAATGGAATAAAGCACTTATGTGCTTTTTTACATCCAGTCCCCGTGTGTATGCGGTTTTGTAAATTTTGTCATCTGTTCCCACCGGCACACAATGGCCTACTCTTACGAAAAGCGGAACAGGATTTAACGTGTGCGCAAGATGTTCTGCGTGCGTTCGCACACGGGGCCTCGGTTTATAGTCTCATCCGAAGGCTATAAGTCGATTTGTAATGAGCACGTAGAATGGTCACGAGAAGAGTCAACTGTCCGTACTTGTTGGGTAACAGTTTTACTTATACTATACACCGGTAACCCCCCCCCCCCCCCCCCCCCCCGGGTACTCGCCCCCCTCCTCCCACCACCACCCCTGAACAACAGTCCTGATGGAAAAATGTGACTGCATAAGACATGTACTCCTTGAAAAGGATTTTGCCTCTGGAGTTGATAACATCAGTGCTGATTCTACTCTTCCCAAAAGTCCTTCGGATGAAACTATAAACCGAGGTCCCGTGTTGCGAAAGAACGCGCGCCGAACTTCTTGCGCACAGGTTTCAACCCGTTTCGCTTTTCGGGAGA
>CM054136.1:67625676-67628176 GCA_028751875.1 Rapana venosa | reverse complement strand
ACACGCACGAGGGTCTTCTTATAAAGTTAAACGAAATAGGAATAACAGGCAAAACTTTTAATGTCGTTAAAAACATGTATTCCAATGCAACAATATTTACAAAAATACGAGGCAAACACACAGATGAAATCATGGTCAGAAAAGGGGTACATCAGGGAAATACATTAAGTTCTACATTATTTAATGTATATGTCAATGATATAGTTCAATATACTGATGAGAAAGATTCGCCATATATAACCGCAAAAGACAGAATTCCTTGTTTACTCTATGCTGATGACCTGGCATTGCTATCAACAACCAAAATAGGTCTTCAAACTAAACTGAATAAACTGCAAGAATACTGTTCTAATTGGGGTTTAAAGATAAACAAAACAAAAACAAAGGTAATAGTCTTTACGAGATCACCTCCTAAAATTCCAATTCATTTTAAATGTGGAGAGCATGTAATTGAAACAGTAGAAACTTATAAATATCTAGGTGTCGTTTTTCATCAGAACGGGAAATTTCAAGCAACACAAGAACATTTAGTAAAACAAAGCAACAAAGCAATATACGCCTTTAAAAGGGCAATTCATGGACAAAATTTAAAGACTACTATAATAATGCGTTTATTCGACTCACTGATAACCCCTGTTTTAACCTATGGAGCAGAAGTTTGGTTTCCTTTTTGTTTTAATGGGGATACAGAATTTCATATTGATAAACTGTTCAAGGCATGCTTATCCAATCAGTTTTTGTATGAGAATTTTCATGTAAAATTTTGTAAACAAATGATAGGAGTTCATAAAAAAGCATTAGTACTACCCACTTTGGGTGAATTAGGGAGATTTCCACTGACCCTTAAAATCATATGCCAGATAATAATCCTTTTGGATTCATTTGACAGAATCAAAACCAGACTCTTATATTAGAATAGTATACGATTATTTGTATCAGAAGAATACATACGATAAATGGATAAACACAGTGAAAAATATTCTGTACACAATTGGATTCAAACATGTCTGGAAGAACCAAAGCACTCTTAATGTTCATCGGTTGAGTTATGCTGTTAGAAGAAAACTTGAGGACATGTATAAAACATTTTGGATCTACCAAAAGAAAGAGTTTGCAAAACTAAAATTTTATGATTTTGCTACCAAAGAATACAGATTGGAACCATACTTAGTAAACTATGAAAACAAAACTCATAAGAAGACATATTGTAAATTTCGCACAAGCTGTCACAATTTAATGATAGAGAAAGGGAGACACCAAAATATATCCAGAGAGGACAGAAAATGTAGACACTGTAACAAAATTGAAGATGAATTTCATTTACTTGATGAATGCATTTTATATGATGAACTCAGAAATAATTTGTTATTAAAAAATCAAAACGAGAGACAAAGAACGCAAAAACTGTGTACATAAATTAAGTGACATAATCACAGTTGATATATATCAAGCAGATATCATCAGATATGTGTATGAGTGTTTTGAAAAAAGAGAGAAAGAGAAGTAGAATACAACATGTTTTTAGTGTACACCACTTTTAGCCAAAATAGATAATTATAGTTGATGTTTTTGTTGTGTCAAATAAGTCTACATGACTTAAATGGCAATAAAATATTCTGAATCTGAATCTGAATCTGAATCACACACACACACACACACACACACACACACACACACACACACACACACACACACACACACACACACACACACACACAAACAACACAACACAACACAACACAACACACACACACACACACACACACACATCTTTCTTTGTTTTGGTTTGGTTTTTCTTTGTTGCTTGTTTGTTTGTATTATGATTGATATTTTTTCAAGATTTTTGAATTATTTGAATTGTATGGTTTAATATTTTTCTGGGTTTTTTGTTTTGATTTTAATTCCATATATGCATATGTTATTGTCTTTTCTTGTTTGATTTGTATAGTTTACCGTAGATTAGGGTTTTTTTAATTCTATGTCTGCATATACATTTTTTTCTCGCTTTTTTATTTCTTTAGATAGATGGCTTGGTGAAAAAAAGCAAATGCACTGCTTATTCAATGTACCATCTGAAAATAAAAGTTTGACTTTGACTTTGACTTTGACACACACACAACATACAAACACACACACACTTTCGCCTCTAACTCACTGACCATAAACTTGTCATCGGATAAGCCCAGAGCGAAGTACTCCCCAGCCTTCTTGTAGCTGATTTCGAAGACGAATCTGCCCCCCTCCTGTCGGTAAGACAGGGCTGCCAGACAGTCTCCCCTGCCCATGTCACACTGACCTCGACGATTCTCTGGCACCAGCCAGCAGCCCTTGCTTTGGTAGCAGCCTGACCAGTCCAGGGGTACGCTCGGCTGGAGTATACTGGGGACCTACAACAACATCGGTAGTAGTAGTAGTAGTAGTAGTAGTAGTAGTAGTAGTAGTAGTAATAATAATAATAACAATAATAATAATAATAATAATAATAATAATAATGTATGGA
>CM054136.1:67580676-67620676 GCA_028751875.1 Rapana venosa | reverse complement strand
CGTTATGACTGATGACTGTCAACAAATAAACCATCGTTATGACTGATGACTGTCAACATATAAACCATCGTTATGACTTATGACTGTCAACACATTTACCATCGTTATGACTGATGATTGTCAACACATTTACCATCGTTATGACTGATGATTGTCAACAGATAAACCATCGTTATGACTGATGATTGTCAACAGATAAACCATCGTTATGACTGATGATTGTCAACAGATAAACCATCGTTAGGACTGATCATGGACTGTCAACATATAAACCATTGTTATGACTGATGACTGTCAATAAATAAACCATCGTTATGACTGATGGCTGTCAACATATAAACCATCGTTAGGACTGATGACTGTCAACAGATAAACGATCGTTATGACTGACCACAGGCTATCGACAAATAGATCACAAACGATGCTGAAGTACCAGGAAACGCAACCCTATAATATTATTTGTTAGGTAATGGACCATATACTTTATACTTGTATATATTTTGGTGGTCAGTAGTGGTAAGTGGGTTATCGATGTTCTTTTATACAGTCTGCCATAGAGTTATGAATTCATTCAGAACTTTATTCGCCCAACCACCCGCTCATCTCCATGTGATATATTCATCTACACATCTAGCTAACCATCATCTATTTCCCATCTGCTTATCATTCCATCCACCTACCCATCCACACATCCCTTCACCCATATATCCATCAATCTGTCGATTTGTCCATTTATCTATCCGTCGGTATATTCACCAACAACACATCCAACTGTCCACTCGTCCTTCCGCCCTCCTGTACCCCCTCCCTTCCCCCTGTGGCCAGCTGGTCTGTTCCCCCATCTGTCTCTCAGTCCATCCACCCATTCACCTCCGTATATTATACCCAGGGGTTAAATAGAATCTATTCATTCATATGTCTCCTCTGTCTGTCTGTCTGTCTGTCTATCTGTCTGTCTGTCTGCCTGCCTGTTTGCCTGCCTGCCTGACTGTCTGCCTGGCTGTCTGTGTCTGTCTGTGTCTGTCTGTTCATGTGTTCGTCTGCATACGCTGGGAGCCTTCAGGCAGTCGAGGGTTTTGGAGGTGGACTCTGTGGCGGTGAAGGTGCCCACAAACTCCTCGGCGTTGCCTGAGGCGGGCAAGCGATGGGCTGTCACCTGGAACCCCATGAATGGCCGGCTGCCTCCTCCCGTGGATTCCACCCTCACTGTCAGACAGACACACAGCACAGTACAGATCGGTTTGTCCGTCGCGTTCGACGATGACCTCAGGAGACAGCTGCGGTTTCGGAAATTGGGCAGAAATTTGATTATAGTGGAGATGCCTTGCCCAGAGCACATCCCCACTCTCTCGTCTAAGTGGGCATAAGGACAGTCAGCGTTGTGGATGTTCTCCAAAAGGCCAACTAGCCCCCAGGGCTGCAGCATATATGGACTGTGCAAGTCAAGCCTCCTAGTCAGAGAGTCATGGTCGATCACTAAAAGACTAAGCTGTAAAGTGGAATTCCATGAGTGGGAAAGGCACTGGTCATACAGCCTCTCACTTTGCTGTTTCCCCCCAGCTGTCAGTGGTTTAATCAAGTAGTGTGATAAAGCCCAGGCGCTGAAGGCATACAGTACAGGCCCACGCTGCATTAAGAATGTCAATGGGGGGTGGAATCATACAAGAAAGCTACTTGCGCAGTCTTCTTCTTCTTCTTCTTCTTCTTCTTCTTCTTCTTCTTCTTCTTCTTCTTCTTCTTCTTCTTCTTCTTCTTCTCTTTTCCCCTCTTAATTCAGTTAGGGGTTACTCTTGGGGGATCATCCTGAAGATTGTCTGGTTCCCTGCAAGAAACAGGAACCTTGAGGCTGTCACGTAAAAATAACACACACTCTGTAGGCAAACACATTAACAGCCGTTGTTTTCACCCTGCCACCCTGCTTGGTCAATTACTCCAAACTAGTTTGGGGTAGACAGGGGAAAAAACCGATCTATGTCAAAACATGACCTGTCTCTTTCTCCTTGCTTAATCAGTACTTCTTCTGCACGTCTTCTGTCTCTCTTTTCCTGGGTAGGAATGTTTTCACTGGTATGAAGCACTGTGATCATAGGTAAAAGGCAAATGTGTTACCAATAACCTACGTGGTCGTTTGGGGTGCAAGATGTCAGAGACCGCAACTTCTTCAGGGGCCAGCATATTGAGGGTGGTGCCCATCTCCTCTCCCTCGCTGCTTTACCTTCCCTGACCCTAAAGAGGGCAGGTATCCATTTACAGCTGGGTGAACTGGGGGGCTGTGCTGAAGCCAGGGCGCACAAACGGTCACCCATCCACTTCGTAACCACGCTCAATGCTACTTAACATTGGCTTGGGGGAAAGCGAGTGCTCTTACCACTGAGCTATTCCGTCCCCTGGCATCATAGGCAGGGGTTAAGTATCTTTTCTGTTAATCTAACGATGATGATTTGACTGCCTAACTCCTCCTTCCATTTGAACTGAACACACAGCGTTTTCTCCAGCGCTGCATTCGACATGCTTTCTAAAGTCAAGCAGTCCTCAAACTGGCAAAGTGGACACAACAAGGTCAGAAGAACGTAGTGCTGATTTGCACAAATACAGCTGAATGATATATACTACAAGATACCAAAAGGAGAAAGTCAATCAACAGAGAGAGAGAGAGAGAGAGAGAGAGAGAGAGAGGAGAGAGAGAGAGAGAGAGAGAGAGAGAGAGAGAGAGAATGCAAAGAAAAGACAGAGAGGGAGTGCAGAGAAAAAGACACAGAGATAGATAGGTAGAGAGAGAGAGAGATAGGTAGATGATAAAAGAGAGAAGAGAGAGAGAGAGAGAGAGAGAGAGAAAGAGAGAGAGAGAGAGAGAGAGAGAGAGAGAGAGAGAATGCAAAGAAAAGACAGAGAGGGAGTGCAGAGAAAAAGACACAGAGATAGATAGGTAGAGAGAGAGATAGGTAGATAGATAAGAGAGAGAGAGAGAGAAGAGAGAGAGAGAGAGAGAGAGAGACAGACAGACAGACAGACAAGACAGACACACACACACACACACATACACACACAGATAGATACACAAAAAAGAGGGTTTTTTTAAAAAACGAAAAAAAAAGACAGAAATGCAAAAACAGACTCATTACACACACACACACACAGACACACACACAGACACACACACAGACACACACACACACACACACACACACACACACACACACACACACAACACACACACACACACACACACACACACAGAGAACCAATTGATCATAACTATTTTATGTGTGGAAACACCCTCCCCCCCAACCAACCCCCCCCCCCCCACACACACACACCCAAACCAAACCAAACCCCAAGCCCCCCCAACAAACAAACTACTGACAGGTGAGGGTCTGGTTGGGTCTGTAGGTGGCGGAGGAGAGGAGGAGGCGGTAGGGAGGAGTCCCTGTCTGCTTCTCCACCCCGTGCAGGGGAAACAGCGTCAGACAGGAGCTGAGAGGAGGCCCTTTGCTGTAGGCCTGGCCGCCCTCGTACACAGCCGCTGCACACAAGACAAAGGTAAGGCTCTACACACACACACACACACACACACACATGCGCGGTATTCCTTTGGGGGGTCCTTCGGATGAGACTATAAAACCGAGGCCCCGTGTGCGAACTTTTCAGAGCATCATCAAAAAATGTCCCACATGGGGAAACCCAGGAGGACGTAAAGCCCAATGCCGCGCGCGAACGCACGCAGAACGTGTTGCGCGCACGTTAAATCCTGTTCCGCTTTTTCGAAAGAGTAGGCCATTTGTGTGCCAGGTGGGAACAGATGACAGAATTGACAAAACCGCATACTCACGGGGACTGGATGTTAAAAAAAAGCATATGAGTGCTTATATTCCATTATCCTCGATATATAAAAAGAATAAATAAATCTGAGCGCTTTGATTTGTTGCTTTACAAGATTCAGCGCTAAATAAATTCCATACATTATTATTATTAATATTAATATTAATATTATTATTATTATTATTATTATTATTATTATTATTATTATTATTATTATTATTATTATTATGTAGTATCTTGTATAGAGTGCGAGTGGAAAAAAAATGGTGGTGATTTTCACAGGTTTATTTTTTAAGCATGAAAAAAATGGACTGTGCACTTGTTTTGGGGATTGAGGACATAGAGCAATACCAGGTAGTCACGAGAAAGTTGGAAATAATCATCAAATGAGGATTGCCTGTATTCCTACAGCGTCGACCCTGCGCATGCATATTGCGGTAAGGAAGCTAGCAGATGTCAAAGGACTGAGGGGGTACAGTGTTTGCTGACATTAAAAAAAAAATTTAAACCTACCAATTTTTTTCAAAATCACACGAGTTTTGAGTCAGAGGCTAGTCTTTCACAAAAAGTGGTTTTTATTTCTGTAGATGCCTTAGTACGTGCAGTATGAACATAAGAGTCACACACACAAAAAACCAGAAGGAAAAGAGTGATTTTTTAATACCAGTGTGCAGCCTAAACGGTAAAGGTGTTCCCATAACCTGTGTGGCTGTAGGAGATCGAGGCGTCAGACACCTCATCTTCTCCAGGGGCCAGCATATTGAGGGCAACTCCCATCTCCTCTCCCTGGCTGCTTTACCTTCCCTGACTCTAAAAGAGGGCAGGTACCCAGCTGGGTGAACTGGGGGACTGTACTGAAGCCAAGGTAAGCAAACGGTCACCCATCCACTTGATAACCACGCTCGATGCTGCTTAACATTGGCTTAGAAAAAGCGTGTGCTCTGACCACTGAGCTATCCCGTCCCCTCTCCAATACTCCCAAACTCTCCAATACCTAATTTAAAAAGGTAAAGGTGTCCCATAGCCTATGTGGTCGTAGGGGAGCGAGGCGTCAGAGACCTTAGCTTCTCCAGGGGCCAGCATACTGAGGGCGGCGGCACCCATCTCCTCTCCCTTAGCAGACGCATGACTGACACCCTAGCCAAGGGAGGCCTGAAACTAAACAGGGGGCAACTAATGTATGGCGGTAGTAACTGCTGTGACTGACAGTAAAGCTGTAACAATAAACCAAGGCAACTTCTCTTCATGCATAATCATCAGCTGAGCACTCTCACCACCAGCGCACACTAGGTCAGAAGAGTTGGACATTGTGTGCCGGTGGGAACGGATGACAACATTTACAAAACCGCGCGTGCACACGAGCATTGCACGTAACAAACTACGTGAGAGCTTATTCCATTATCCTGGAAATAAAAGAATAAATTAAATTGAATAAATAAATAAGCACTAGTAGGCTAAACGAATCAAATCTAGACATCTTGTACTCAGTCCTCATCCACCCTTTGAGTGCATGTCATTTGCATATTGAACTCCTTCAGATGAGACTATAAACCGAGGCCCTGTGTGCGAACGCACGCAGAACATCTTGCCCACACGTTAAATCCTGTTCCGCTTTTCGAAAGTGTAGGCCATTGTGTGCCGGTGGGAACAGATGACAAAATTTGCAAAACCGCATACACACGGGGACTGGATGTAAAAAAAACCCCCATGAGTGCTTATTCCATTATCCTCGATATAAAAGAATAAATAAATAATTAAATAAATAAATAAGAGTTAAAATCAATAACCTGCTGTAAATGACGCTTGGTGGGTACCTATGGGTAAAATCAACAAATGAGAAATAAAAATGACAAAATCAACACCGTTTACAAATCAACAGTTAACACTGGGGAACAACAACCGTTCCCTCTAAGCCAATTCATATCTCCTACAATTATGAAGAAGAGGAGTAATAAATCTAACGAAATACCCCAAGTCAAGAAAGTAATGGAGGCAGTTCACAATAGTGGGGACATTTGTTACAGAAAGCACTACAGTGCAGTCATCCTGTGCTCATCCCAGTACCTTTAACTGATTGGAAACCAGAAGGAAACATTACACACGGCATGATGAAAGCTTCCTTGAAAAGACTGCCTGGGAGAGAGAGAGAGAGGAGAGAGAGAGAGAGAGAGAGAGAGAGAGAGAGAGAACTCGAATATTTTAATGAGGGTAAATGGATAAGCCAGAGGCTTCTTTAAACCTGGCCCCCATGGGGAAAAATTGAAAACAAGCATGAATAAATAAATTAATCAGTGAACAAGATAATTTCAAGTAACAATGAAATATTTCACTCAAACTCCCATTCAATTATTGAAAAATCAAGAAATTGAAAAATCAAAGAAATAAACAAAACCAATTAAACAAGAAAAAACTCCCCTTCCCAACACCCCCTAGAGAGAGAGAGAGAGAGAGAGAGAGAGAGAGAGAGAGAGAGAGAGAGAGAGAGAGAGAGAGAAGAGAGAGAGTACTTGCAACTGACTGTTGATGTTTCCAAACATCATGTTGACTTATTGTTCCTTTCCTGTGTTGTGAATGCTCTGTTGTTCCTTTCCTGTGTTGTGAATGCTCTGTTGTTCCTTTCCTGTGTTGTGAATGCTCTGTTGTTCCTTTCCTGTGTTGTGAATGCTCTGTTGTACCTTTCCTGTGTTGTGAATGCTCTGTTGTTCCTTTCCTGTGTCGTGAATGCTCTATTGTACCTTTCCTGTGTTGTGAATGCTCTGTTGTTCTTTTCCTGTGTTGTGAATGCTCTATTGTACCTTTCCTGTGTTGTGAATGCTCTATTGTACAATTCCTGTGTTGTGAATGCTCTTTCTTTTTTCATACCCGTAATTTGTGCTATTCACTATGTCATGAATGATTTTTGTTGTGAGTATTTTCACATGCCCACATAATTATCTGCAAGTTGTGGTTTTGTTAAATTTTATGTACCCCTTAGTGGTGTTTTTTTTTTTCTTGAAATAAATCTTGAATTCCTGACGACCGAAAAAGCTACCAATACCCTTTTAACATAATACGGACAAAGCAGTTAGAAAAGAGGGGCAAGAAAGAGAGGGCAGCAATACAAACAACAACAACAACAACAACAAAACATCACCGAACAGGATAGCATAGCAAGGAAGGACGCTGATGGTACACAGGACTTGCAGAAGCTGGATAATTATATGCTACTGAATCTGAAAGTGCCTAGCCTCTCTGTGTAGTAAGTTCCTACTTTGACTGTCCTTTTTTTTCTCTTCCAGGCAAACAGCCTGTATGTGTGTGTGTGTGTGTGTGTGTGTGTGTGTGTGTGTGTGTGTGTGTGTGTGAGTGTGGTGTGTGTGTGTGTGTGTGTGTTTGCGTGCGTGCGTGGGCGTGCGGGCGTGCGAGTGTGTATGCGTGGCACTATTTTTAAAATATTTTTTTAGAATAGATCTTTGTCAAGAAAACGTTAATATTGTATTTATTTATTTATTCTTTTATTATTTATTCTTTTATATCGAGCACTGATGTGCTTTTTTTTTTTTATACATTCTGTCCCCGTGTGTATGCGGTTTTGTAAATTTGTCATCTGTTTCTACCGGCACACAATGGCCTACACTTCCGAAAAGCGGAACAGGATTTAACGTGTGCGCAAGATGTTCTGCATGCGTTCAAACACGGGGCCTCGGTTTATAGTCTCATCCGAAGGACTTATATAAACAAATATATATAAACAAATTGAGAGCGGTAGCAAGCAAATAGCCTGTGGTATGCTTGAAACAATAATTATATTTGACTCATTTAGTTTTCAGCTAATGAGCATACGTAGCACCAAGGTAAGTGTTTTCCAAACACCATTTCAGATCAAACAATTGAAAACTTTAACGTTTTCTTTATGTTGCAATCATGTTCATATCGAAAATAAGATAAAGAAGAAAAAAGATCCACAAACCCACCTACAACAACAACAACACTAACGAAACATCAAGAACAAAAACTAAGCATTTAGGAAGGGAGACGAACAAAGACAATTGGGAAGAATCGATTGTTCCATAAAGCCTCTGTTGCTCTTTCACTAGCTGTCTTGGAACTTGCATAACTAACTGTAATTTATAATATACAAACCTCATTACTTCTGTCCAATCCAATATACTTATCATACCTGTTATTCAAATGAATCAGGGTAACTTTTACACGTGGATAGTTTTCATTAAGAAGCGATGTGATCTTGAAATAAATATGTGAACAGCCTGAAATATCAATACATTTGTATCTATTGGTGAAATCGCGACGCCATTTGAAGAGAACACCAACTTTAATGTAAATTCTAGGAAGCTAAAAAAAAAAGAAAGTATTTTCACGTACTGGGTTGTAGCACTTTTTCATAGTTATACTATGGTATTTTTGTTTGTCTGTGGAAGAAGAAGCAAAGTGAATATCACAAGATGATGTGGAATTAACCGGATCAGAAAACGGATTATCATGACACTTGATAGTCTTGTACCCACCCCCTCCCATCCATTGTCTGCCTTTCTGTGTCCCCTCCCTCCCTTTCCCTTTCCTTGTCCCCATTCTCATTTCCTGTGAGCTGATCAGGTGAAAATGCTCAAGAAAGGTATTAGCAACCATTCCAGAAAATTTTCCAATTACTCACGCAGAGACACACACACACAACACACACACAGACACACACACACACACACAAACACGCACAAACAAACACACACATGTGGTAATATACTGTATTAATTAATGAAATATGAAGAATGTTTTTTGGTTGTGTCAAATAAGTCCACGTGACTTTTATGGCAATAAATAATTTCTGAGTCTGCATCTAAGTCTGATTCTGATTCTCTCTCTCTCTCTCTCTCTCTCACTCACACACACACACACACACACACACACACACACACACACACACACACACACACACACACACACACACACACACACACACACACACACACACACACACACACACACACACACACATATATAAACGCGTCCTTTTTTGTTTTATATTATTCCTGGCTGAGCATCAAGACTCAAAGCATGAGATGGTCCACACTGAACTAGTTGTTGGCCTGCACCTTCTCATTTGAATTCCTTCATTCACACCTTCCTTCTGCTTTTTTATATATCTTAAATTGCTTCCACAATCTGCTGTCCACATCCTATGCAGAGACCTGTAAGGGACAGTGGGGGGAAAGAAAACCTAACAATTTCTACCAGATTTTCGTCCATCACCTGAAAGACTATATATATATTATGAGTGAAAGTATGGAAATCGACCCAGAACCTTTTCCGCTCGTTCCCCCCTACTCAACTCACATCCGTTCACCGCAGTGCATGTAACATACATAGCCTACTTACCAAGTATGAGCACAGAGGCAAGGAGCTTCATGGCGCAGGGTCGGGCTGCTGCAGTCAGACCACAGACAGACAACACAACACAACCCAACACAACACAACACAACCCAAGGTAGTAGTAGCGGTCACCAGTTCAGTCGAAGGGATCTGATCCCCTTCAGGAGATGACAAGTCTCTCAGGGTGGCATTTAAACCCCTCCTGCGACGGCCTTGACTTACAATCTCCCATCTCCCACCCACCTACCTACCCACCTACCTACCTACCTACCCACCTACCTACACTCTGCCTCCCTCCCCCTTCCCCTCTCCACTATTCCTTCCTATACCAGCTACTATCTCCTCTCTCTCCCTTCCATCCCCTCTCCTCGCCTACTCCAATAATATTCCTTACTGTACCTGCTACTATCTCCTCTCTCCTTCCCCCCCTCCTCCCCTACCCCACTATTCTTTACTTATACCAGCTACTATCTCCTCTCTCCCTCTCCCTCCACCCCCCTCCCTCACTTACCTTCGAGCTCGCCAACTTGACAAACATTTTTACATTCGTGACTTGCAAAAAAAAAAAATGGTTAGAAGATCCTGTCACCACCGTTGTCTTCCGTTACCCCCCTCCCTCCCCCCTCCCACCCTCTCCTCCTCCTCCTCCTTGCACTCCTTCTTGTCTGTTTCCACCCCTGAACCCCACCAACCTCCCTCAGTTTGCCCATGTCCCCCTCGCCCATCATTCTTTTTCTTTTTTTCTTTTTTTTAAACATGCCTTCATTTCACTTGCCATGCTTAAAAATGTCATATTAGTTCGGGTGGCTTTGACAGAAAAGTGACTCTGAATCGTGTTGTTGTTTGTTGTCCTAGATTTTGGTTTTGCATTTGAACAGAAAATATTCCTATTCGCCAGTTCCTGAGTTTGCATTATTGCCGCGATTGAGAGGAGAGTGAATTCCGTTGAAGAGAGAGGAGAGTCACTTTCAGCAAAGTCCAGAGAGTAGAGTGAGAAGAGCGAAGAGTAGAGAGAGAGAGAGAGAGAGAAGAGAGAGGTAGAGAGAGAGAGAGAGTCACATTCAGGCAGAGGAGAGAGAGAGAGAGAGAGAGAGAGAGAGAAATTAGGAGAGAGAGGAGAGAGAGAGAGAGAGGAGAGAGAGGAAGAGAAGAGAGAGAGAGAGGAGAGAGAGAGAGTACATTCAGGCCAAGAGAGAGAGAGAGAGAGAGTAGAGAGAGAGAGAGAGAGAGAGAGAGAGAGTACATTCAGGCCAAGAGAGAGAGAGAGAGAGAGTAGGCGAGAGAGAGAGAGAGAGAGAGAGAGAGAGAGGAGGAGTATTCAGGCCAGAGAGAGAGAGAGAGAGAGAGAGAGAGGAGGAGATTCAGGCCAAGAGAGAGAGAGAGAGAGAGATAGGGAGAGAGAGAGAGAGGAGAGAGACGGCGAGAGAGAGATAGGAGAGAGAGAGAGAGATAGGCAGAGAGAGAGAGGAGGAGAGAGAGAGAGAGAGAGAGAGAGGAGAGATTCAGGCCGAGAGAGGAGAGAGAGAGAGAGAGAGAGAGAGAGAGATATTCAGACCAAGAGAGAGAGAGAGAGAGAGAGGAGAGAGAGATATTCAGGCCAAGAGAGAGAGGAGTAGAGAGAGAGAGAGAGAGAGAGAGAGAGAGAGAGAGAGAGAGGGAGAGAGAGAGAGAGAGAGAGAGAGAGGAGAGAGAGAGGCGAGAGAGAGAGAGTGGCAATGACAAATTGACAATGACAAATTCTTTTATTTCGAGGATAATGAATAAGCACTCATGTGCTTTTTTACATCCAGTCCCCGCCCGTAGGGATACATCTTAATAATAACCCAACATTTAAACAGTCTCACAGTGGAAACATGGGGAAATAACCCTTTTCAAAGCAGCCCCACTCCCCAACAACTCCCCCCCCCCCCCCCCCCCCCCGAAAAGAAAACCCTAAAAACATCCTCCATCACCCCCACCCCACCCCCACCCCCCAAAAAAACAACAACCAACCCCAACCAAAACAAACAAACAAAAGAGAAAGAAAACCAAACCAACAAAAGAAGAAAAAAAGAGAAAAGAAACAACAACAACAACAAAACCAAGAAGAATAACAACCAAACTTAATAAGTCACAAAGATAAACATCTACACATTATCAAATGGTACATATACTTGTTACACATAACAATAAGATATTGAAATAGGGCACTCGTTAAGACTTAAGTGCAGAGGACAAGTCCAATAAGTATTGAAAATATAAATATGAATCCTTCATCAGGATACACCATAACTATAAGCAAAACGATAAAAAGAGAGAGAGAGAGAGAGAGAGAGACAGAGACAGAGACAGAGTGTGTGTGTGTGTATTTCAAAGATAATATCCAATTTATAATTCCCAAAACAGTACACGATCACCATCAACACTCATTTTTGATTATACTCGTTTTCAAATTATATGTCATGATAATGAAATAAACTCAATACTCATATATTCACACAATAAAAACAAGAAACAAAACAAAAAGAGAATCTAAACCTATACAGTCATTGAGGGAGAGAATGTGAGTGAGTGTGTGAGTGTGTTGTGTGTGTGTGTGTGTGTGTGTGTGTGTGTGTTGTGTGTGTTGTATATATATGTGTGTGAGTGAGTGAGTGAGTGAGTGGTGTGTTGTGTGTGTGTGTGGTGTGTGTGTGTGTGTGTGTGTGTGTGTGTGTGTGTGTGTGTGTGTGTGTGTGTGTAAGGGTTAATACTAAATATGTAATACTCACCAGACACGATCAACAACACCAACACTTTTTAATTATACTCATACAAATTGAATGTCATGATAATTAAAAAAAAGTGCAATACCCATACACTCACACAATAAAGAGGGGGGAAACCTCAATAAAGTAATAAAAAGAACATCTAAACATTGTAAGTAATAGAGACAAAGTCTTTTTTTCAGGATAATGAATAAGTACTCATGTGCTTTTTACATCCAGTCCCCGCCCGTAGGGTCACATGTTAATAATGAACTCAGTACTCATACTTTCAAACAGTAGAAGCAAAAGGGAAAAACTTTAAAAAAAGAAAAAGAGAGAAAAAGGAAACAAACAACCCCAGACAAACAAGAAACAAAATAAACCCCAGAAACCTCCCCCCCCCCCAAAAAAAAAAAATCCCCAACCAAACAAACAAACAGAAAAACAAGAAAGAACAAACAAACAAATGAGGGAAACCCCCTCCCCCCCCCCCCCAAAAAAAAACCACACCAACACCGTCCAACCCCCCCCCCCCCCACACACACACACATACACCAAAACAAAAACCAAACAGACAAAAAAAACCCAAATCAATCAACAAACAACAAAACAACAACTACAGCAATAACAACAGCAATAACAACAGAGAGAGAGAGAGAGAGAGAGAAGAGAGAGATGAGAGAGAGAGAGAGAGAGAAGAGAGAGAGAGAGGAGAGTGAGAGAGGAGGAGAGAGAGGAAAGCCAAATTTATAGATCATAAAATTGAACACCTTCATATTGCAGAATAGTACACATAGTTGTTACACGTAATAATAAGATATTGAAATAGGACATTTACTGGAGCTCAAGTACAGTCAACAAGCCCAAAATAATATTGAAAATAGAACGTATGAAAAAGCCCTTTATTAGAAGACACAACAACTATAGAAGGAGAGAGAGAGAGAGAGAGAAGAGAGAGGAGAGAGAGAGAGAGAGAGTAGAGAGAGAGAGGAGAGAAGAAATGATTTAATTGCATATCGGCCTTAGGCCACAATACAGAAAGAGAGAGAGAGAGAGAGAGAGAGAGAGAGAGAGAGAGAGAGAGAGAGAGGGGTGTGTGTGTGTGTGTGTGTGTTTCAGAGATGGTACTAAATATATGATTCTCAAAACAGTACACGATCACCTTCAACACTTAGTTTGATTACTCATACAAATTTTATGTCATGATAATCAAATAAATTCAATACCCATACTCTCACACAATAAAAACAAGGAGGGAAAGAAAGAAGGAAAAACAAAACCCAGCCAAATCTATAAGGTCATAGTGAGAGAAAGAGAGGAGAGGAGAGAGAGAGAGAGAGAGGGAGGAGAGAGTGAGAGAGAGAGAGAGAGAGAGAGAGAGAGTGTGTGTTTCAGGGATAACACTAAACATATATATAATTCTCAAAACAGTGCACGATCACCGTCAACCCTTATTTTGATTATACTCATGCAGGTTATATGTCATGATAATGAAATAAACTCAATACCCGTGTACTCACACAATAAAACAAGGAAGAAGAGAAAGGGGGGATAAAAACCAAATCTATAAGGTCAGGGAGAGAGAGAGAGGAAGAGAGAGAGAGAGAGAGAGAGAGTGTGTGTGTGTGTGTGTGTGTGGTGTGTGTTTTAAGGATAATACTAAATATATAATTCTCAAGACAGCACAGGATCACCATCAAAATTGTTTTCGAATATACTCGTACAAAATGAATGTCATGAAAAAGAAATAAGCCCAATACCAATACACTGAGAGAGGGAGAGGGAGAGAGAGAGAGGGAGAGAAGGAGAGAGAGAGAGAGAGAGAGAATTTATTCAGGAAGGCTGCTGGCCCATTCTGAAGGGGCCTGTACAGTAATAGTTATATCTAAATAAATGAAAATTGATTTTACAAAAGGGTTCACATTATCATTCAAACAATATGCTGTACTTCTTAACTTACCCGCAATATTGCGTCTTGCCAGTGCTTTATGTATATACAATGACAAATTCCTTACTGTTGATTCATTGGAGGATGACAGCAACATATGTAGCCTAATATGCACAAGGATTACAGTTTATACTTTTCTGAACTATATTCTTCCCGAAGGTCGTCATAATTATGTTGGACATAAGAATACAAAATGAATGCCATCCTCCCAATCAATTTTTACGCAATGGACATAACAACTGACTTGTATAAATTTTGTTTTACTGAATCTTGCTGAATGTATCAAGATTGATAAAACCCCAATACAACATTTAAGTTAAAGCATTTCTGACAGAATGTATTCATATTCATTTTCAAATATGCTTCCATTCAGTGGTTATGCTTAAGCAAAGTATATGATTAAAAAAAATTCTCTCGATTGAATGTGGTTATTCCATTCTTGCCATCTGCCATCTACAATTCTCTGTCTGAAGACTTTGATAAATGCAGATATAGATTCTACTCCTTGGTTATCCTAAACAAATGAAAACCCAATAATGATCTGTCTAGCATTGTCCTTACCTGTGTGGCTCACGTTAGTGTTCCCCTTTCATCCAAATAAAGTTAACATTTTATATGCTTTAAGGGATATCCTATGTTCCTCCCTACATATGGAGAGAGAGAGACAGACAGAGACAGAGACAGAGAGATAGAAAGACAGAATCAGACAGACAGACAGGCAGAGACAGAGGGACACAAAGAAACAGAGAGAGACAGAAAAACAGACAGAGAGAGAGAGAGAGCGAGAAGAGAGAGAGAGAGAGAGAGAGAGAGAGAGAGAGAGAGAGACGGAGACACAGAGACAGAGAGAGAGAGACGGAGACACAGAGACAGAGAGAGAGAGACAGACAGACAGAGACACAGAGAGAGGCAGACAGACAGAGAGAGAGACGGAGACACACAACACACCACACACACACACACACACACACACACACACACACACACACACACACACACACACACACACACACACGGAGACAGAGACAGACAGACACAGACACAGAGAGAAAGAGACAGAGACACACAGACAGACAGAGACAGAGACAGACAGACATATGGAGATCGGGAGGGAGGGTGGGGGGGGGGGGGGGGGGGGGGGGAGTCGGGGGTTGCACCAGGGCGGGTGAGGCAGTTTCTAAGTCCTTAGTCTAACTCAAACTCCTAGTTTGTAGTTTGTGTGGTAGGTTGACAACCTAAGCATGCAGCAACGGCAGTACTGGCAGCCTAAGCTTGTGGTTGTACCTAGGTACCGAACGGGTACAGGTGGATGCGTGAAAGTGAACTTGCAGTAGACCTACCTCCCACCCCCCAAACCCCCACCCCCGTCCTCTCACTTCTCCCTCCACAGTGAGATAGAGATGAAGAAGGGGACTGGGGGAGGGGGGGGGGGGGGAGTAAAAAAAAGGTAAAGGAGTCCCATAACCTATAAGGTCGTAGGGGAGCGAGGCGTCAGAGACCTCACTTCTCTAGGGCCAGCATATTGAGGGCGGCGCCCATCTCCTCTCCCTCGCTGCTTTACCTTCCCTGACCCTAAAGAGGGCAGGTACCCATTTACAGCTGGGTGAACTGGGGGAACTGTACTGAAGCCAAGGCGCGCAAACGGTCACCCATCCAACTGGTAACCACGCTCGACGCTGCTTAACTTGGCTGGGGGAAAGCGAGTGCTCCGACCACTGAGCTATCCCGTAACCCAGGGGGGGGGGGGGGGGGGGGGAAGCACGTGACAATTTAAAGACGAATAAAAGAAAAAGAAATACATAAAAGGGGGGGGGGGGGGGGGGGGGAAGCCAGAATGAATATCCGGATTTACGAAAAACTGCACGTAGTCTTAATCTGTTTTGTTTGTTGTTGTTTTTTGTGTGTGGTTGGGGTGGTGGTGGGAGAGTGGTGGTGGTGGTAGTTGTGGTTGTGGAGTGAGGTTGAAGTGGGGAGGAGGGTGTGGGGGGGGGGGGGTGCAGTAAAATTGGTGGTTTCAAAACCAAGACTGAGAAAAGAGAAGGAAAAAAAAATCTCAGTTCTCTTTAAGCTCTAACTAATTCAAAACGTTTACCTTGGAATTAATGGATGAAAACTGTAATGTTGGTAACTTGACAAACCAATACGACATATAACTAAAAGAACCAAATAAACATTGTCTAAATTTGAAAAAAAAACGAAGAAAAATCAACCAGACCCTATCAGTGAGCAGTGCACCTACCTGTTTTTATTTTCGAGAATGAAAAAAACACCCAAAGAGCCCAGACACTGACTGAATTGTCCGGATTAAGGAAAAACTGCTGTCTAGTCTTGATCTGTTTGTTGGGGGATTGTTGTGGGGTGGGCGTGGGGGTGATGTGGAGGTTGGGGAGTAAAGGGGGGGGGAGGGGGTGCAATAAAATTGCTAGTTTCAAAACCAAGATTGAGAAAAGAGAGAGAGAGAAAACTCCCCCACCAAAATGACAAAATATAACTTGATAATTTTGCCCTGCTCCGTTTTGATGGGCTTCTTCAAGGTGTTGGAATGCTTACTTCTTCCTGTGTCTGATGTCTTCTTCCATGATTTTGACCACTGTTCCGAAATCCAGTTGTTTTTGGCTTCTCTCATGTTTTTGCTTGATTTTATTGTTTGTCTTGTGGTAGATGTTTCCTCCTTTTTTTGTGTGTTTGACTTGTAGACCTAGTAGGTTCTTTCATCGCAAAGCTTCAAGATAGTGTCAATGATCTACGGCTCTTTCATCTGTCTCTGTATTTCCAGTACTTCTTTTGTTGTCTCTATAATGATTATTATAATAATAATAATAATAATAATAATAATAATAATAAAATGGAGTTTATATAGCACTATATCTTGCAGAGACAAATCAAAGCGCTTGCATTCAACTCAGTCTTACACAGTCATACAACCAGTAATAATTAATAGTTCCAACAAGTGCAAATGTGCACGCGCACGCACGCACATACACACATACACAGGTCACACACCCTGACAGGGCGATGGAATCTCGGCTGTTGAAGGCAGGGAAAAGCTTTGAGATGAAACAGAAGAGGAAAATCTTAGGTTTGAAATAAATAGGTCTTGAGACTGAATTTTAAAATCGTCATAAGAAGGCTTTTGGCGAAGAGAGAGAGGGAGGTCATTCCAGATCGATGGACCAGAAATAGAGAAAGAGCGACTGCCGACTGTGGATTGGTAGAATCTAGGTATTCGTAAAGACAAGGTATCTGCAGCAGAGCGGAGGGAACGACTTGTTATGACTTGTTTGAATTCATTAGCAAGTCTGCTGATGTTGTTGTAGACACTATTCAACGCTGCGAATTTTCTTCCAATCTGAGCTTGAAAGGCAGCGGCAGTAGTAGCTGCAACAACAACATCACCAACAATAACGGCAGTATCATCATCAATAATGCAGCAACAGCAGTTTTGGCAGTAGCAGTAACAACAGCAGTTTTGGCATTAGCAGCAGCAACAGCAGTTTTGGCAGTAGCAGTAGCAACAGCAGTTTTGGCATTAGCAGTAGCAACAGCAGTTTTGGCAGTAGCAGTAGTAACAGCAGTTTTGGCAGTAGCAGGAGCAGCAGCAGTTTTGACAGTAGCAGTAGAAAACAGCAGTTTTGGCAGTAGCAGCAGTTTTGGCAGTAGCAGTGGCAGCAGTTTTGGCAGTAGTAGCAACAGCACTTTTGGCAGTAGCAGTAGCAACAGCAGTTTTGGCATTAGCAGTAGCAGCAGCACATTTTTAGCAGTAGCAGCAGCAGTTTTGGCAGTAGCAGCAGCAGTTTTAGCAGTAGCAGTAGCAACAGTAGTTTTGGCAGTAGCAGTAGCAGCAGCAGTTTTGGCAGTAGCAGTAGCAACAGTAGGTTTGGCAGTAGCAGTAGCAACAGCAGTTTTGGCAACAGCAGCAGCAGTTTTGACAGCAGCAGCAGTAGCATTTTGGCAGTAGCAGTAGCAGCAGCAGTTTTGGCATTAGCAGTAGCAACAGCAGTTTTGGCAGTAGCAGTAGCAACAGCAGTTTTGGCAGTAGCAGTAGCAGCAGCAGTTTTGGCAGTAGCAGTAGCAGCAGTTTTGGCAGTAGTAGCAACAGCACTTTTGGCAGTAGCAGTAGCAACAGCAGTTTTGGCATTAGCAGTAGCAACAGTAGTTTTGGCAGTAGCAGCAGCAACAGCAGTTTTGGCAGTAGCAGTAACAACAGCAGTTTTGGCAGTAGCAGTAGCAACAGCAGTTTTGGTAGTAGCAGTAGCAGCAGCAGTTTTGGCAGTAGCAGTAGCAGCAGCAGTTTTGGCAGTAGCAGTAGCAACAGCAGTTTTGGCAGTAGAAGTAGCAACAGCAGTTTTGGCATTAGCAGTAGCAACAGCAGTTTTGGCAGTAGCAGTAGCAACAGCAGGTTTGGCAGTAGCAACAGCAGTTTTGGCGGTAGCAGCAGCAGCATTTTAGCAGTAGCAGCAGCAGTTTTGGCAGTAGCAGTAGCAGCAGCAGTTTTAGCAGTAGCAGTAGCAACAGTAGTTTTGGCAGTAGCAGTAGCAGCAGCAGTTTTGGCAGTAGCAGTAGGAACAGCAGTTTTGGCAGTAGCACTAGCAACAGCAGTTTTGGCAACAGCAGCAGCAGTTTTGACAGCAGCAGCAGTAGCATTTTGGCAGTAGCAGTAGCAGCAGCAGTTTTGGCATTAGCAGTAGCAACAGCAGTTTTGGCAGTAGCAGTAGCAACAGCAGTTTTGGCAGTAGCAGTAGCAACAGTTCTGGCAGTAGCAGTAGCAACAGCAGTTTTAGAAAACGTTTTAAAAAAAATGAAACAGGAATGTAGGACAAAGCTGTCAGGCCACTATTATGACAGTGGTACAAAGTCACCAGTATTGAGACAAGGGATAGCTAGCTAGCTAGCTAAGGACTATCACGAACCTCTCCCATAAACCCCGATAACTCAACAACCACCATAGCTTTAAAAAAAAATCCAAACCCAACACTGTTTTCCCCCCTCCCCCTCTACCCCATCCCTCCCAGAAAAAGGCTGTGTCATGCTCAATGTTTAGTTTTATAACGCCTACTTCGCACTAAGTTAAAATAAAACAAGCCACTGACATCTCACATGCATACTGGTGCTCTTTTTTAATCTCTTTTTCTTTCGTTCCTCGGCTAGAGCTCCGAGGTACAACAACGGTGAGATTTTGTATATGCGACTACTACTACTACTACTAGTAGTAAGTAGTAGTGTAGTAGTAGTAGTAGCAGCAGAAACAACAGCAGCTGTAAGTATCCATCCTTTTAAAAAACACTATTGCAGGTGCTGTTGCTGCTGCTGTTGACACTACTACTACTACTTACTACTACTACTACTACTACTACTACTACTACTACTACCTTATGCTTTAAGTCACGGCAGATTTCTCTGCGTGAAATTCGGGCTGCTCTCCCTGGGGAGAGCGCGTCGCCACAAGAGCAGCGCTACCCATTGTTTTCTTTTTCCTGTCTGCAACTGTGTTGTCTCCCTATCAGAGTAACTTTTTCTACAGGCTTTTGCCAGGGACAACTCTCTTGTTGCCGTGGTTTTTTTTTTACGTGCGCTAAACAATTATGTGTAACACACGGGGCCTCGGTTTATCGTCTCATCCGAAAGACTAGCGCCCAGACCACCACTCACTATCTAATGGATGGGGGAAAAGTTTCGGGTCCAAACGGGATTCAAACCACCGCACACTTCCGACCCGGATTTTTCGCTTTCTAGAAAGACGCGTTACCTCTAGACCACTGATCCATACTACTCCTGCTCCTGCTCCTTCTCCTCCTTCTCCTACTGCTGCTGCTGCTGCTGCTACTACTACTACTTCTACTTCTACTATTTCTCACTGCAACTACTAATACTACCACTACTATTGCTGCTGTTAACACTACTACTACTACTACTACTACTAACTACTACTACTACTACTACTACTACTACTACTACTACTACGACGACGACGACGACGACGACGACGACGACGACGACGACGACTACTACTACTACTACTACTACTACTACTACTACTACTACTACTGCTGCTGCTGCTGCTGCTGCTGCTGCTGCTACTATTATTATTATTGTTGTTATTATTGTTGTTATTGTAATTATTATCACTACTACTACTACTACTACTACTACTACTACTACTACTACTACTACTACTACTACTACTACTACTACTACTACTACATCATGGCCTTCTGCTTGCTACTAATTGTTGTGTAGCTGCTACCACTACTGCTTCTCCAACTGCAGTGACTAGCCTCCATGACCATAACATGAAAATAAAATGATAAAGGAAAAAACTCGGAATAAGCCCAGCCTACACTTCAGAAACTTCAAATAAGCCCATCCTACACTTCATAAACCTGAAATAAGCCCAGCCTACACTTCATAAACCTGAAATAAGCCCAGCCTACGCTTCACAAACTTGAAATAAGCCCAGCCTACACTTCAGAAACTTGAAATAAGCCCAACGTACACTTCAGAAACTTGAAATAAGCCCAGCCTACACTTCAGAAACTTGAAATAAGCCCAGCCTTCAGGAATATGAAGGAAGCCCAGTTTACACTTCAGAAACTTGAAATAATCCCAGCTTACACTTTAGAAACTTGAATTAAGCCCAGCATACACTTCAGAAATATGGAAGTCCACCCTACACTTCACAAACTTGAAATAAGCCCAATCTACACTTCAGAAACTTGAAATAAGCCCAACCTACACTTCACAAACTTGAAATAAGCCCATCCTATACTTCAGAAACTTGAAACAATCCAGCCTACACTTCAGAAACTTGAAATAAGCCCAGCCTACACTTCAGAAACTTGAAACAAGCCCATCCTACACTTCAGAAATATGGAAGTCTACCCTACACTTCAGGAACTTGAAATAAGTCCAATCTACACTTCAGAAACTTGAAATAACCCCGCCTACACTTCAGAAATATGGAAGTCTACCCTACACTTCAGAAACTTGAAACAAGTCCAGCCTACACTTCAGAAACTTGAAACAAGTCCAGCCTACACTTCAGAAACTTGAAATAAGCCCAACCTACACTTCAGAAATATGGAAGTCAACCCTATACTTCAGGAACTTGAAATAAGCCCAATCTATACTTCACAAACTTGAAATAAGCCCATCCTACACTTCACAAACTTGAAATAAGCCCAGCCTACACTTCAGAAACTTGAAATAAGCCCATCCTACACTTCAAAAACTTGAAATAAGCCCAGCCTACACTTCAGAAACTTGAAATAATCCCAGCCTACACTTCACAAACTTGAAATAAACCCAATATACACTTCAGAAACTTGAAATAAGCCCAACCTACACTTCACAAACTTGAAATAAGCTTCACAAACTTGAAATAAAGCCCATACTACACTTCAGAAACTTGAAATAAGCACTCCCCAAAAAACTTCACAAACTTGAAAAATACACCCCAAACTTGAAATAGCCCAACACTTCACAAACTTTAAAAAAAGCTTCACAAACTTGAAATAAGCCCAGCCTACACTTCACAAACTTGAAATAAGCCCAATCTACACTTCACAAACTTGAAATAAGCCCAACCTACACTTCAGAAACTTGAAATAAGCTTCACAAACTTGAAATAAGCCCAGCCTACACTTCAGAAACTTGAAATAAGCCCAGCCTACACTTCAGAAACTTGAAATAAGCCCAGCCTACACTTCAGAAACTTGAAATAAGCCCAGCTTACACTTCAGAAACTTGAAATAAGCCCATCCTACACTTCAGAAACTTGAAATAAGCCCAACCTACACTTCAGAAACTTGAAATAAGCCCATCCTACACTTCAGAAACTTGAAATAAGCCCAGCCTACACTTCAGAAACTTGAAATAAGCCCAGCCTACACTTCAGAAACTTGAAATAAGCCCAGCCTACACTTCAGAAACTTGAAATAAGCCCAGCCTACACTTCACAAACTTGAAATAAGCCCAGCCTACACTTCAAAAACTTGAAATAAGCCCAGCCTTCAGGAATATGAAGGAAGCCCAGTTTACACTTCAGAAACTTGAAATAAGCCCAGTTTACACTTCAGAAACTTGAAGAAAGCCCTTCCTACACTTCAGAAACTTGAAATAAGCCCAGCCTACACTTCAGAAAGATGGAAGTCCGTCCTACACTTTAAATTTGGAAATAAGCCCCAACCTACTTTTCCCCTCTCCCTGGTCACTTTCCCCTTCCCCCCCCCTATCGCCCTTTGTGTAGAAAAGGGAGAAGAGAAGGGGAAGCCATTCTTGTCATATTTTCCCCCTTTCTCTCTTCATGAAGGGGGGGGGGGGGGGGGGGGGGGGGGGGAATTGTTTTTCCAAAAAAGGGAAAAAAGGGTACAACTTGTATTTGGGTTGCTTCAGCGCAGTTTTTTAAAACCCTCCCCGGAAAAAAAAAATTTTGAAAATTACGGTTTTTTAAGAATCTCCCCTTTTTTCTCTCCAGGTAACTAAAAAATCTCTCTCTTCTTTCTACCCTCTCTCCCCTCTCTCTCTTCCTCTCTCTCTCCTCTCTCTCCCCCTTCTCTCTCTCCTTCTCTTTGGGAATGGGGACTATAAACCAAGGTCCCGTTTTCGAACGCACCCCGAAACATCTTGCGCACCCCTTTAAAACCCTTTTCCCGCTCTTCGTAAGAGCGGGCCCATTGGGGCCCAAATTTGGAAACAGATGACAAAATTTTAAAAAACCGCATAAAACACGGGGACTGGGGGAAAAAAAAGCACAGGGTTTGCTTTTTCCCATTACCTCGATAAAAAAGGAATAGTTAATAAAAAAATCCCCTTTTCCCTGCATTTTGTGTGGGGGGTGTGTGTGGTGTGCGTGCGTGTGTGTGGGGCGGGGCGTGTGCCCCTGCTTTTTTTGGTGCGTGCGTCCCGGGGTGTTGGTGTGTGTGTGTGTTGGGTGTGTTGCGGCGGCGCGGCGGAAAAGGAAGGGGGGGGAAAGGGGAAAGGGAGAAGTATGTCTATGCCGGGAAAAGATAAAGGGGGGAGGTTACCTATGAATGGATGATTCGTAAAAAAATAAAGAAAAAATTACAAATCTACCCCCACACATACGCGGGGACTGCTTTGGGGGTTTAGGGGGGGGGGGGGGAAAAGGGAAAAATTTGTGTGTGTGGTGTTGGGGGGGGGGGGGGGGGGAGGGGAAAAGGGGGCCCCGGCGGGGAAATAGCAAAAATTTTTTAGCTGAAACCCCACATATTAAAAGCACAAAAAAAAAAACAACACCAAAACAATGATTTGAGTGCAAGCGCTTCGATTTGTTTGTTCTACAAGATTCAGCCCTATATAAATTCCATATATTATTATTATTACAACACAAGACACACAGCACTCGTTGCCTAGTATCACTTATGTGAATATACATATAACGGAAGAACACAGTGTTGGTGTGCACGTACATGCATACACACAATCAAGGAAACACACACATACTCTCAGCCCAAAAAAAAATGCACTGCAATCACAGCAAAGGAGGGAACCATTACAAGTATTCACAGGAGTTTTAATAATTGTTGACAGTGCTTTGTCATGTCAGGGAAGGTTTAGAAAACCAAGAAATTTACAATCTTCCTAAAGCTTTGAGTACATTTGCATAGCTCTATTTAGATCTTTTTACTTTTCTCAAGGGATGTTACAGACTACAGAGGGGGAAAAACATGGGGGAAATTCCTTTTTTTTTATTTTCAAAGGGACAGTACTTTTTCTTTCTATATCACCAACGCATTTCTGAATTTCAGCATTAAAGAAACAACACAGAAACAACACTACTGATGCAGTCACCCACAAATCTGAGAAATTTTACATTTATAAATTTATAAGTTTGATTGGCGAATGATTGTATCCTTTTTTAAAAATTGCCTTTTCAGGCGAGGACACCTTGAACTTGTATTTCTGATTGTGTTTTTCTTATTTGTATTCTGTTTGTGGCTTCTCCTTTTTTTTTTAAAAGTCAACCACGCACTCTAGTAATGTTAAAGTACAGGCTACTAGTCATGACAGTGTTCCCTCCCCTGCTCCGCCTTCTTCTTAATAATATGTATTGCATTGGTTGCCACTTTTCTTTCTTCTTTCTTGTTCTGCCTCATCTTCTGTGACGGCCCTATCCTGCTGATCCCACTCTGTTCATTCCGATCTCTCCGCCCCAGACATATCCAGATTCGTATGTCGCATCCTTAGTTGCCAGAAGTCCACAGGGAGGCCATCAATGTTAGGCCGCCAGAGGGCCATCAGCCAGAGGGGCCCTGCACTGCTGCTGGGTCACTTTGGTGGTGTTCGTAGCGCCTGTTCGGAGCTGGCATACGCAGGATAAACCTGCTGATCCGCCCACAGACGACAATAAAAACTTAGTCTATCTATCTATCTATCTATCTATCTATCTATCTATCTATCTATCTATCTATCTATCTATCTATCTATCTATATTATATCAGGATAATGGAATAAGCACTCAAATGCATTTTTTTTTACAAACAGTCCCCGTGTGTATACGGTTTTGTAAAATGTCGTCATCAGTTTCCATCGGCACACAATGGCTTACTCTCTCGAAAAGCGGAACAGGATTTCACGTGTGCGCAAGATGTTCTGCAGGCAGACAGGGAGTCGCCCACCACCCGGCATCGACATTCTTTTCTTCCGTGAGCCTCACGCCCCAAAGGCTTTGACACTAACTCACCACAGGCACAGAAGTGCACAGGGAACGAAAAAACTAAAGCAGCTACAAGACCAAAGCATCCAGGGGCTACTGAATCACAAGCGATTTTCCTTTTCTGCATGATAATCAGTGATAATGGGAATGATGTAAATGATGTTGTTATGGAAGTGCATTTGCTTTGAGACTACTTGACAGGGATGTACTCTGTACTTCCTATCATAATTATCATGACCTTGGCGTCAACCAGGACTGAAAGATACAGACACCTGCAGTGTTGGTCAGGTATTTTTAGCGACACCCAAAATTGCACCGTTAAGCAAAGAAGCTTGACTCTATGATGCCAGTCTTCCCTTTTAATGCCAGTCTTCCCATAAGCTCAAGGGAAACTCACTCTGGATAGGAGATGGCCGAAATCTGAAAAATCTCTATAATAATATGGGGTTCGAGTCTGCGATCTTCCAGCCTACCCAAGGTACTAACCACAAGTTAAAACCTGTCCCGCTTTTCGGAAGAGCAGGCCATTGTGTGCCAGTGGGAACGGATGACAAAATGTACAAAACTGCCTACACACGGAGACTAGATGTAAAAAAAAGGACATGCGTGCTTATTCCATTATCTCGAAATAAAAGAATTAAAAATTAAACACACACACACACACACACACACACACACACACAACACACACACACACACACACCACACCACCACACACAACAACACCCCTCCTCTCTCCTTATCCATTGGTCGGTACGACCGTTGGGGTACCCGCACGGACGCTGCAAGTGGACCGCCAAATGGTTCTGTCCTGGGCTGCTTTCAAGAGGTTTGGTACAGTGAGGCCGGTCCACTCCTTGATGTTGGATATCCAGCTTTTGCGTGGTTGTCCCTGCCTCCTTGCTCCTTCCACCATTCCCTGCAGGACTGTCTTTGACAGGCTGTTATGCCTGTTTGTGTGGCCAAACCATTCAGTTTCCTCCGTTTGACTGTATCTAGCAGTGTTTCTTGTTTGCCAGCCAGTGCCTCGATCTGCTGCCAGACGTAGTCATTGGTTTTGCGGTCTCTGTAGGTGATGTTCAGGATCCGCCTGAGGCACTTCATCTCAAAGGCTTGAATGCGACGTTCTAAATCGCAGTAAGTGTCCATGCTTCACAGCTGTACAAGCATGGATGTGACGAGTGCCTTGTAGAGTCTGACCTTAGTGTGGGTTCTGATGTTGTGGTTTCTCCACACTTTCGCCAGCTTAGTCATGGAGGAGATGTGCCACAGCAAGTCTGATCTTCACCTCTTGTGTGCTCGTGCCTTCTTGGTGATGACTGCTCAAGTACTTGAAAGTTTCCACCTCCTCTAGTGTTTGCCACTCATCTTGATGCTGGTGGAGTGGTCGGTGTGGTACTGTTCACTAGGATCTTGCTCTTTTCCGTGCTGATCTCCATACCGTGGGCATTGCTGATGTTTCCAGTCTGGTGGTGAGATCCTGGAGTTCTTCTTCACTGCGGCCCATGAGATCAATATCGTCTGCGAATCGAAGATTGCAGACTGGCCTTCCTCCTATTGTGATTGTGGTCTTGAAGGTCAAGGGGAGGGCCTCCTGCTGATGTTCTCCGGAACACGTTGAAAAGAACGGGGATAGCGGGCAGCCTTGTCGAACTCCAACTGAAGTCCGGAAGAACTCCCCGATTTCTCCACCCATGAGGACTGCACTGTGGGAGCTGTCATACAGCGCCTGGATGACTTGAATCAGGTCCTCGTCGAAGCTATAGTCTCTCATGACTTGCCACAGAGCTTCTTGCCACACTCGGTCGAAGGCCTTCTTGAAGTCAATGAAGTTGTTGTAGAGCTGTAGCTGATGTTGGAGATGCTTCTCTATGAGCATTCTGATGTTGAAGATCTGCTCGACAGTGCTTCGACCTGGTCTGAATCCTGCCTGTTCTTCTGATAGGATTTCTTCTGCTTGTGGTTTCAGTCTGTTCAAGGCAATGCGTAGCATAACTTTGCTTGGATGGCTTATCAGACTGATTGTTCTGTAATTTTGGCACTTCTTCAGGTCTCCCTTCTTTGGAAGTGGAACTATGATGGATTGGGTCCACTGTTCAGCCAACTCTTTGCTGAGTCCAGATGCGTTGGGCAGATGATTGTTAATGCCATTGATCATCTCTGGGCCTCCGTCTTGATGAGCTCGCCGGGATGTTGTCAATCCCTGGTGACTTGCCTCCTTTCAGGGATCTTACTGCTTCTTCTACCTCTTCCTCCAGCACCTGTGTGCTTTCAGGATCTGATGGTCTGGGATCTTGCTCGTGAAGTTTGTTCGGATCAGCCTTCACTTGTAGTTGTACAGGTCGCTGCAATATTCTGTCCATCTCTTTCATGATAGTGGCGCTCTCTGTAAGGACTGACCCTCTTTGTCTTCAATAACGGAGGTCTTGGCTGCTGGGACTTGGTTAGTACCTTGATGGTCTGGTACGCCTCTTTGCTGTCTCCTTTCGCCATTGCCTTCTCAACCTTGGAGCATTGTTCTGACATCCAGTTCCCCATGGCCTCAGTCATCTTCTTCTTGATTGACCTGTTGACTGTTCTATACTCTTCGGCCGTTTCTGGGTTTTTGTTCTTCACTGGCTTTAGCTCTCTACGTTGGTCGCACAGGTCCAGGATATCGTTGGTAACCCATAGTTGGTTCTTTTTCCTCTCTTTCCCAAGGATCTCCAGCGCTGTCTCCTGAATGGTCTTGCTGAAGGTCTCAGTGAGGTTGTTGATGTCATCTTGGAGGAAATTCAATGCTGCAAATCTGCCCCCTATCTCAGCTTTAAAGATTTCAGCGACTTCGGGGTCCTTCAGCTTTTCCATGTTGAACCGCAAACGGGGATTTTTCTTCTGGTTCTTGGTCTTCAGCTTGATCTGTAGGGTCATGAGTACCATGTCGTGGTCACTGCCAATATCAGCGCCAGGGAAACTTCTTGTCTGGGCTTTGTTGATGCTCGACTTAAATCGTTTGGGGGCCAAGATGTAGTCAATCTGGTTATGTGTCTTTCCATTTGGTGAGTGCCACGTCGTTCTTCTTGATGTCTTGTTGGGGTATAGGGTGTTGGCGACACACACACACACACACACACACATAAACGCGTGCGCAGAGAGAGAGAGGAGAAGAGAGAGAGAGATGAGAGAGAGAGAGAGAGAGAGACAGACAGACAGACAGACAGATAGACGAGAGAGAGAGAGACAGAGAGAGACAGACAGACAGATAGACAGACAGACAGACAGGCTGACAAAAGACAGTGACAGGGATACAGAGAGAGAGAGCATTAACATTAGACAGGTCGAGTTCATTGTTAAAGAATTTATCTGGTGATGGATGGTCTCATAAAAAGAAAAAAAGATCAGCCAACAAGAAAAACAGCCACAGAATTAGCAGTGATGGGGCAGGGAGTACCGCTCAAGTGACTGTAATCATAGTGTTTGTTGGCTCCAAGGGCAACTCACGTACAGTGCAGTAAAACGATAGCAATGTCATTATTAAAGTCAGTCAAGTGAGCGAGGGGGGGGAGACAACCAACACATGACGGAAGATAAAAAGATAAAGGTGTCTCATAACCTAAGGGGTCGTTGGGAAGCGATGTGTCAGAGATCTCAACATCTCTAGGAGGCCAGCATATTGAGGTGCGGCGCCCATCTCGGCGGCCATCCAAAGTTGGTCGTCGCTCTTTCTCTATTTCTGGTCCATCCATCTGGAACAACCTTCCTCTCTCTCTTCCACAGAGGCCTACATATGACACATTTAAATCCAGCCTCAAGACATATTTGTTTCAAACCTAACTTTTTCCCTCTTTTCATCTCAAAACTGCCCCTGCCTTCAACAGCCAAAATCCCATTACCCCGCCAAAGCCTACAACCTGTGTGTGTGTGTGTGTGTGCTGCGTGTGTATGTATATATAGGTGCGTACATTTGAATTTTGTTTAAGCTTTTGATAGTTATTGGCTGCATGACTCTGTAAGAATATGTTGAATGCAAGTGCTCTGATTTGTCTTTGCAAGATATAGCGCTATACAAATTCCATTTATTATTAATTATTATTATTATTATTATTATTATTATTATTATCTCCTCTCTCTCACGCCTTTACCTTCCCTGACCCTAAAGATGGCGCTCAAGGTTGATTTGGGGCCTGTTTATTTGGTTTTGTTTCTCATCTTCTAGTGTAGCTATGAACATGAAATTTGGCACTAGGTAAGTTCATAGTACGAGCACCTTTTGCACCAAATTGTGAATCAATGCATGCATTAGATACAGTTTTATTAAACATCTTATGAATAAATAATCTTATGAATTACAATACCATAATCTTTTATGTGCATTATTTTAATAATCTTCTGCATGTATAAGGCATGACAGGTCTGTTTTACCCTTGAAAGTTGACCTTGGGAGGATCGTAATATCCCCACCCTTTATTTCACCAGGGCGCCCCTGAGGTTCCAACCAGGACTTCATGAACCATAGGATTGAAGTTAAATGGTTTTATTAACCACTAGGCTATAGCGTCCGTTCAAAAAGGAGGTTTGAACCATCCTCAAAATCAACAGCCACTAGATTCTGTGTGTCTTTCAATGCTGCAAGATTGCAAAAAAAAAAAAAAAAAACCCACCCAAAAAAACCTCCCAACAAAAACCACACACCAAAACCAAAACAAAAAAAGACCAAAGAAAGGGTTTAAAATAAAAGAAAAAAAATAAAGAGAAACACACCCAGAGAGAAAAAAGAATGATCAACAAGACTGACGAAAAAGACAAAATAATCAGAAAGAGAGAAAAAAATATAACCCAAACCCACTAAAAGAAAGAAACAAATCCAGGCCCCCCCCCTCCCCTCCCACCCCATATCAAATAGAAAATATGAAAATGCAAATGAAAGCAGAAGACACTACACGTTTGTTACATCGACTCATCACATACATGCACTTATATTGGTCAATAATAATTTACAAACCCAGTATTAAAACGATGGCTTATTGTTGGCTGAAGAAATATGCTTGCTCATGGCTCAATAAGGTCTGAAATGGACTACTAAGGGAAGAATATTTAATTGGAAAGTAGAGGGTTCTCCTCCTCCTACCTCTTCCCTGTGTATTTACAGCAAGTGACGTTCAAACATATCTTTTATGCCTAATCGTTTTCAACATTGTGACAGCTAAATAATTCTTGTTTTTGATTAAAATGATATCATGTTAAAGCTCAGTATATGAACACACATACAAACAAACAAATATAGACACTCGTATTAAAGGACCTAAAAAAGGAATGACTCCAGCAATAAAAGGGGGGATTGGATAGCCTGGTGTTAGAGTGATGTATAGACACAAGGACTGGATGTAAAAAAGCACACAAGTGTTATTCCATTATCCTTGATATAAAAATAAAAAACTAAAACAAAAAAAATAAAAAAATTCAACATGCGCTCGTGATATTGCTGTTCCGGATTGGAATCTATTTCAAGAGGGATTTTTCCTCTGGAGTAAAACATTAGTGCAGGCTCACTCCCCCTAAAAGATCCTTTGGGAAGGGATTATAAACCGATGGTCCCGTAAGCAAATGCACACAGAAATCTTGGCACATGTTAAAACCTCTTTGTTCCGCATTCATGAAGAGTAGGCTATAGAGTGCCAGTGGGAGTACGAATGACAAAATGTACAAAACTGCATAAACAAGGGATAGGTATGTAAAAAAGCACTAAGTAATTACTCATTTTTTCAAAATAAATATTAAATAAAATCAACTTTCCCTGTCAGTTCCTTCCACTAATCATCTTCCCTTCGCCACCGAGGTAAGCTCTCTTGAAAAACCCTTTATAACATTATGGAGAATTTTTGTACACAACACCACACACACACACACAACACACACACACACACACACACACACACACACACACAACACACTCAGATGTTTAAAACAGCAAAACAAACAAACCAAGTCAATTTCCACCCCAAATTTTTAACTTTATTAAGTGCAAGAAAAACAACCAAAAAAGAAAAAAGAGTAAAATGAAATTTTCCAGCCTCCATTAATAAAAAACATTGTTCAAAAAACATATATGTTTTCCCGAAAAATATTCTTAATAAAGTCAATTTGCATATCAATAAATAATGAAACACAGTATTGAAACACTAAAACTGCCTTTGACATAAAATGATTATGGTTGCAAACATTCATACTCAACAGGATATTGTAGACGTAGATATTTATGTGTAGCAAAGGATTAACAGTTAGAGTTGCCCATGATTAAGTACAAAATACTGCCAGCCAGGGGCCTCCCCTCCAACTTCAACTTTTCACTTTAGTATTATATACACTATAGCATCCATCTATTGTCTTGTCCAACTTTAACTTTTCCCATTTATACACTCTGCGTCCATTGTCAGTCTTGTCACCTTTAACTCTTTCCCTTTTATACACTGTAGCATCCATTATTCAGTTTTGTAACTTTAACTTTTCCCATTTATACACTTAGGCATCATTAGTCAGTCTTGTTCACTTTAACTTTTCCATTTATTACACTGTAGCATCAATATTCAGTCTTGTCAACTTTAACTTTTCCCGTTTATACACTGTAGCATCCTTAGTCAGTCTTGTCAACTTTAACTTTTCCCACTTAACACTCTTGCATCCTTTATTCAGTCTCCGTACTTTCATCTTTTCCCCTCTGATATTCCATTTACTCTCTAGCATCCATCATTCAAACTTTTATTTCCCTTACTGCACTTCTCTTCCCTCATCTTTTAATCAATATTGCAGACATTTATCCTTGATTTTTCAGTAGTCAGAACATAGTATGATTAATTAAACAAAGAGACATACCTGAACTTTGCATCTTAATTTTGAAATTTTTTCATTACATGCAAAATTCGTTTCATTTCATTTTACTTTTTAATAGCCTGATGACCACGATGGTAATTTTGGGGCTTTCAACGCCTTGGATTTCAAATCTAGCATAAATATAATCATAATCATCCAGAGAACAAAAACCAAGACCTTTTTTTTTTTATAACAACCACTCACAAAGGGGACACATCACCACTTTCAGTTCCACCAAAGTTTACAGACAATTGCATCATGCATTATTGACCTTTTCGATGCACCAAGTTAACAGACAACTGCTTCACACACACAATTAAATTCTCAATTCCACAATGTTAACAGACAACTGCACCACACACATCAACCTTTTGAAGTCCACCAAAGTTAGGTTGACAACTGGCATCACAAACATTAACCTTTTCAATGCATCAATGTTAAAAGTACAACAACCCCCCCCCCCCCCCCCCCCCCCCCCCCCCCCCCCCCCCCCCCCCCCCCCCCCCCCCCCCCCCCCCCCCCCCCTCATCACCACAACACACATTAACCTTTTCAATTCACCAAAGTTTTAACAGACAACGCATCACATACATTTTCCTTTTAATTGATCAATGTTAACTGACAGCTGCATCACACACAACACATGACCTTTTCAATGCAATCAAAGTTAACAGACATCTGTATCACAACATTAGCTTTTCAACTACACCCGGGGAGAGCAGCCCGAATTTCATGTAGAAAAATCTTGTGACTTAACGTGGTATAAACATATAATAATTTGTTTTTTAATTAACAGACAACTGCATCACTACATCAACCTTTTCAATTACTATCTATCAATCTATCTATCTGTTCGTAGTCTGAGACGTTGGGGGCACCCTCAAAGACTCGCAACAGTTCCTCCATTTTCTCTCTGTCTGCCTTTCTCAGGGTTTTGTTGAGATCTTAGGCCTGTCCATTCACTGATGTTATCCTACCAGATCTTCCTAGGTCTGCCTCTTCTTTTCCTCCTTTGACAGTTGCCTTGCAAAAACTGTCGTTGTAATTCTTGGGATTCTTGTGACATTGCCCTTACCATTAAGTTTACGCTTTTTCTCGATCGTTAGATGGTTCTCATAGGTCCAATGGTTGTCTGGATTTGTTATGCACGCTTTCGTTGCGTATGTGGTCTTTGTAGGAGATGCCAAGGAGAAAGGAGTCTCCGAAAGCATCTCATCGCCACTTGACTGTACTTTCTCTCCAAATCTGCAGTCAGGGTCATGGATCAAGGCATACGAAATATGGATATGACAAGGGAGCGATTAGTCTGATCTTGGAGATAAGTGAGATATTTCTTATCTCTCCAGATGGTTGTTTAGTTTTGACAAAGCTGTTTTGTCTGTGCAGTCCTGCATTATATTCTGGCTTGGATCCTTGGTCGGATTACAATGGCTCCAAGGTACTTGATGCTTTGAACAGTTTCGGCTTTGGTCATTAACCCTGATATCAGTGCCTGATGACCCGTTGTGTAATTAGTCATCAGTTTGGTCTTCTCTGTATATTTCCATGCCGTATGTTTTGGAGGCCTTATCCAAGGGTTCTTGTTAGGCTGGCAAGCTCTTTTTCTGATCTGCTTTTCCATCATTGTCATCTGACGAAGCGGAGGTTTGTGATCCGCTTCTGCACCATTGCTGAATGATCCTTCATTTGATGTTACTAGTGCTCGCCATGATTCTCTCAAGGAAGGATGTTGAAAGAGTGGTCTGTGAGTGTAGACAGCCCTGCCTTATCCAACTGTTGTTCGAAGAACCATTCTCCATGGTTGTTGTGTTAGTGACACTGCACTGGTGGCTCGCTGTAAGCGGTTTGATGACCTCTGATCAGGTTTGCATTGATGCTGTTACAGGTTCAGAGTTGCCCACAAAGCTGGCATGCCAGCCTGTCAAATGCCTTCTTAAAAATCGATAAAACGTGGTAAGGTCTTGTTGATTGTTTAAGGTTCGATCACATTGTATTTCTGGGTTAAATTTCTGTTCTGTTGTGCTGCGTCTGCATCTGATACCTGCTTGTTCCGCAGCAATGATGGTCTCTGCTTGTGGGCTTCAGTCTATTCAATATTATCTGCAGGCATATGACCTTGCTTGGGTGACATATGAGGTGATTGTGCGGTAATTATGGCTTTGTTGTAGATTCTTTCTATGGGGAGGGTGATGATTGAAGGACTGCGTCCATGGTGTTGGCCATTTTCCTGTACTGCCTGATCTTGTTGCAGTTCTTTGTAGGGCGTGATTCATGGCTTCCCCTCCAGCTTGGACCAACTCAGCTGGAATGTTGTCAGCCCCCTGTGATTCCCTTTTTCCGCGATTTCGACTGGCTTTTCCACTCTATCTCGGAGGATAGGGTGACTGTCGGGTCATTTGCTTTCGGGTACATTAAGGGACTTCTGGATCTCTGCGGTTCTAAAGTTATACAGGTCGAGCAGATTCTGTCCATCTGTTCAGAATATCCTGGTAGTTCAGTGAGAACTTCCATTTTTGCCTTGGAGTGTTATACCTTTTCTTGTTCGTGCTAGTCAGGTCTTTACCAGCTGATATGCTTTCTGCTATTGTTTTTCTTGAATGTTCTCTTCAATGTCTTGGCACTGTTCACCGATCCATTTCTCTTTTGCCTCCGTCATGGACTTCCTGGTTTCTTTTGTTGAGTGTGTGTGTGTGTGTGTGTGTGTGGTCAGGAGGGAGGGGTGTTGTCTGGTGTGTGTGTGTGCACATGTGTGTGTGTGTGTGTGTGTTCAATTACACCAATGTTTAAAGACAAACTGCATCACACA
This sequence comes from Rapana venosa, assembly GCA_028751875.1. Classification (NCBI taxonomy): domain Eukaryota; kingdom Metazoa; phylum Mollusca; class Gastropoda; order Neogastropoda; family Muricidae; genus Rapana; species Rapana venosa. The sequence continues at coordinate 67,586,492 of CM054136.1, read as the reverse complement.
CACACATTAAAACCTTTTCAATTACACCAAAGTTAACAGGACAAACTGCATCTATACACATTAACCTTTTCAATGCACCAAGTTAACAGAAACTGCATCCCATATTCACTGCTGTTTTTACTGACAGGCCACTGGCTTCCCATGGAGGGACTTTTATTTATGATAAATCTGATACGGCATACAAAGTTAATTTATCTTTACCCGATTCCTTCTGTTAACTGTGGAGTTCCAGGACTGTGCTTCCAATGCAGGTAGTTTTCAAGACATTTCCATACCCTCTGGTTTTTTGGTTTGTTTTTTTTTTTTACTGGAGATGTAAATTCAATACTTACTTTGGTGACAGGGGGTATCTTTTTACACACACACAACAACGCACACACACACATGTGCACACACCACACACCAACAACACCCCCCTCCTCACACACACACACACAAACACAACGTCGCGCTGTGCTCACAAGAATTGAAGTAAACAAATCCCCAATGTGGTCCCTCAATGTGCCCTTTCAAACTGATGAATCGCCTGCAGATAACCAAGTTAAAGCAGCCCTCCAACCCCTACGATTTAGAACGATGGTTTCAGAGAAACCCCTTTCTACAAGAAAATTTCTGCATGAATATCAAAACAGGCAGAAATGAACTACTTCCACACACACGATTTCCATTTTCACCGCCAGGCCTTCAACAGCGATCGTTTTCGCGCCAGTGAAATTAATCTGGCTAAAAGAGAGCCCGGACCCTCACCCGAAGACGCTACAGACAATGCTGACCATGTAGTTAGTCCTGACCATCATGCCCCTACCCACGAAAAAACCTAAACACAATATTCCCAACCAGCAAAGGACACCACCTACAGATCAACGTCATCCCTTCGCCCCCATAACGCTGCAGACAACATAGCCGGCACATCAGCAGGAGACCTGAAACACAGTCACCTTTATGCGAGCCTTCATAAGACGTTTAGTTTCTGGCACGCAACCAAACCATGCCACACATATGTGATTGTCACACGCAAACCGGTCCGTGTTTTCCGGGTCACCCATCGCTCACTGGACGCTTTGACGGCAGCAGACGATGTACAACGGTCAGGAACACCGTCTTGTCCAGCAGCTAGTGAGCCGCTGGGCCTTGTAGGCTGCAGCCAGCGTTGGTGCGCACAGACTCCCTGATATCCCAGACACGGGACCACAGGATAGGAGGAAAGATGAAAATGGCCAACGCTGACAGGAAAGAATGCCCAGCAGACAGAGCTGAACGGCCGCAGAAAGCTGTTCAACACCGACCGCTCTTCTTTTTGCAACTTCTCCCCTGCACACAGATGGGGGATTAAAAAAAAAACAAAATCATGTTGACGGAATGGAGAAAGAAATTCTGGAATTTGGACAATGACTTTTGTTTTTTTTGAAGAGGGTAAAAGATATGAAGATTTTGATAAAGAACTGACTTTGCCCCAAGATTTTTTTTTATTAATGTGTAGCTACTTATAGGAATGAGAGGCCAACTGACATTCTATAGAGCAACATGTAATGTTATAAAGAACTTCAATATGAAGGCAAATATTCCACAGTTGTTTTTTTAAAGAGTCAATTTAACAATAAATAAGGTATGAGCATACAAAGCAGATATTAAAATTGATACTGGTGATAAGGATAATTATTTTTAAAAAAAACAACACGAGCAAGGTAGACAGTGTTATTAATGGCTGATGGCTTCAGCACGATTCCATCTCTATCTTTATTCTTTATGTGCAAAATAAATTGACAAATCTAAACTATTTCTCCAGCATTTTCTTTCATTTTAATAACGTAAAACTCATCAAAACTTATTTTCCAGCAAGTACCTCACTGAAGTGATAACAAACAGTATGCTCCTTCAAAAAGAGACATCAGAGAAGGAAGGATCAAGCAATTTCCCTCTTTAACGAGGAAGTTGAGAATTAATCAGAGACACACTTTGTGCTGCTTATGATCTTGCGCACAGACCATCCCCAAGCGGGTAGGGGATAGCTCTTTGGTCGGAAGCACTCGCTTTCCTCCAGCCAACGTTAAGCAGATCGAGGCATGGTAATCCAGTTGGATGGGGTGACGTTTGCGCGACTTGGCTTCAGTTACAGTCCCCAGTATCACCCACGGGTAAATGGGTACCTGCCCTCTTAGGGTCAGGGAAGGTAAAAGCAGTGAGGGAAGGAGATGGGTGGCCACCTCTGTCAATTTGCTGGCCCTTAGAGAAGTTGAGGTCTCTGATGCTCGCTCCCCTACAACCTAAAAGGTTATGGGACACCATTCCCTTTTTTCATCACTGGAGAGCTATATCATCTGTGCAGTTCAGATCGTACACAGACTACATTTTCTCCTCGTGGGAATGCAGGGGGTTAGTCAGTAAGTATAATAGCACCCCAACCATTCTGGAAGTTGTAGTGCGAGGAAAATTCTCTTTATCTATTCCTCTTTTTGTTTCTGTTTTTTCTTTTTTCTTCCTGTCACCTCCTTGTCTTTTTTACCTCCCAAAATTTTGATCTATTCTCCTGCTTTCTTCCAGAAATATTTTAAAAGATAACAATTCTCTCCCACGCAAAGTTGGATGCGCTGGGTGATTGTTAGGCCTCGCTAATGGCAGCGCAAACGCATTTTCACTATATGACAGACAAAATAGTTGCTGCAGAAAGTTTGATGAAAGGAAGAAAAACGAAGAAACATTAGCTTGAAAAGATTCACATAGTGTTTCAACCTGATTTTAGCAATCAATAAATGCATCAGCATGTGACGGGTATAGTTAACGATGAGGGTGAGGAAAAATCAATAACAGAAACTGAACTATATATTTTATGCACAAAAATTCATCATATATCATTAGCCATTACCCAGACAGTGTGTAGTGGCGCAACAAAGCGCCTTCACTCCCTGCTATTCTGGGGCCCAACTAGTCACTGATCCCAAGAGTGCTGCATGGCCTTAATCTCACTTTAATACAGTTCTCCTCCAGTTTGCTTTTGGTCTTCTTTTCTTTCTCCTTCCCTCTGGGGTCCAGTGCCAATGCTGTTCTTGTGGATTGGATGGCACAAAAATTTCAATAATAATATTACATATATTTTTAAAAAAGAACACTAGATTACGTTAGTTATATTGCATCATCTGGAGGAGAAATGACTGAAGCAGTTTGAAGCAGTTCTGCAAAAAGAACAAATACAAGCAGCATTATTATATATATATATATTATATAATACATAGATAGATAGACCGGGACAGCTAAGGACCGGGAAGAGCTCTCCATCAATCCCAGGCACTGCCACAACCACCACAAATGGAGCAGCGGTTGAATTGTTCATCTGCAGTGCCCCTTACTACAACCCTAGAAGGGTTTATGGAAGCAGATAGATGAGATGGGAGAGATATATATATATGTATGTATGTATGTATGTATGTGGAAGAATTCTACTCTGAGGATTGCTAAATGGCGAGACTGAACTTAGGCGCTTTTTGGCGGCCTGCTCTTGTGGCGTCGCGCTCTCCCGGGGACTGTGAGAGCAGCGAATTTAACGGAGAGAAATCTGCGTGACTTTACGTGGGTATTGAAATGAAATTGAGCGCTTTGATTTGTTGCTTTACAAGATTCTGCGCTCTATAAAATTCCCAATTTCCATACATTGGTGTGGAGAGATCCGCAAAGCGCGGCGTTGGGAACAGCAGGTCAGGAATTGTGACAGAGGACGGATGATGTAGCAATAAAAACCTACACAAATCAAACAAAAGAAACAAAATGAAAAAAGGATGCAAAAATAGTACTTCAATGTGTTGTGTGTTGGGTGTTTGTGAGTGCGTTTGACTTTATTAAAATTTTTATATATTTCATTCTTTTATATCGGGGAATAATAGAATAAGGCACTTTGTGGGTTTTTTTTACATCAGTCCCCGTGTTTATGCCAGTTGTGTTAATTCTGTCAATCTGTTCCTACTGGCACATTTGCCTACTTATGACAAGGCAGAAGGATTTAATTGTTGGTTGCGGCAAGATGTTCTGCGGTGCGTTCGCACACGGTGGCCTCGGTTTATAGTCTCTCGAAGGAATTTGGGGGAGAGTGGAGTCTGCACTCCGTGATGTTAACTCCAGGGGAAAATATCCCTTGACTGGGAATCGAACCCGGGTTGTCAGATTGCAAAGCGAAATGGTCTAACCACTAGGTGCGTGTGTGTGTGTGCGTGGGTTTATTTTATTTTACTTAATTTTATTTGGGTGTGCATATGTGTGTGTGCATTGTGTGCGCGTGTATGCGAGCGTGTTGTATGTGTGTGAATACATGAGTGCGCACAAGCCTATGTCACTGTTAATGTTCACTTGTGCAATGTGTGCAGAATGACCTTTTTGGAAAAAATATACAGTCTCAACGGAGAGATTTTTTTCTAAAACCATAGCTACTTCAAGTATTGACTCATACAGTGTGTGTGTGTGTGTGTGTGTGTGTGGTGTGTGTGTGTGTGTGGTTGTGTGTGTGTATGTGGTGTCATGTGTGTGTGTGTGTGTGATGTGTGTGTGTGTGTGTGTGTGTGTGTGTGTGTGTGTGTGTGTGTGTGTGTGTGTGTGTGTGTGTGTGTGTGTGTGTGTGTGGTGTGTGTGTGTGTGTGTGTGTGACCTCTCCTATTTCACGCAACTTACCTCCAAGACAATGTGGACCAGGTCGAGTATGGAAGGAGCTCCATGGCGAAGCAGATGGCCCTCTCTGTAGGCCGACAGTATCGGGTACACCAGGGCACACAGGAATGAACCCACTGCTCCTCCTGATGAATAAATAAATATATGAATATATAGATATATATAGATATATACATACACACATACATACATATGTACATTAACATCATATATATATATATATATATATATAGATTATTCAAAAGTACTGAGTAAATAACTTTTTCGGAAGAGCCTCCAGAAAATTCTCTCATTAGCAACTTATCTAACAATTCTACATTTTCCACAAAATACACAATGACAGAGAGAGATTTTTTTATTTACTTATTTATTCATTTTATTCTTTTTTTTATCGAGGAAAATGGAATAAGCATTCATGTGCTTTTTTACATGCAGTCCTCGTGTGTATGCGGTTTTGTAAATTCTGTCATCTGTTCCCACCGGCACACAATGGCCTACTCTTATGAAAAGCGGAACAGGATTTAACGTGTGCGCAGATGTTCTGCATAGGTTTGCACACGGGACCTCAGTTTATAGTCTCACCTGAGGGACTAAGAGAGAGAGAGAGAGAGAGAGAGAGAGAAGAGAGAGAGGAGAGGAGAGAGAGAGAGAGAGAGAGAGAGAGAGAGAGAGAGAGAACACACACCACACACACACTGACTCATTCTTTTATTTTGAGGATAATGAATAAGCACTCATGTGCTTTTTTTTTTACACCCAGTCACCATATTACAGAGAGAGGAGAGAGAGTACCATAATTCCACAGCCTAAACAATCTCTATCCTAGTTGTAGTAAAGTACTGCTGTTACCACGCTACTATGTGTAGGGAGGAAACTCACCTACAATGGCTACAGCATAAATCAGTGCAACATTGCCAACTGCTCTTGCAGTATTCATCATCTTGGATTCTAACAGTGGCAAAAAGAGAAGATCTCGATGGAAGTCCTTCAAAGCCTGCAAAAATTTGGAAAAAAAAATTACAACATACCAAGTGCAGCATCATCATCATAATCAGACCGTGACCTTGGCGGTCGTGGGGGAGACATGAAAGACGATGCCGTGGTAAGCCTCTCCATCCATCTCGGTCCTCGGCTCTGCGCAGTAGTGCCGAGTCATTCATCCGGGC
>CM054136.1:67522073-67580176 GCA_028751875.1 Rapana venosa | reverse complement strand
TTTTGAAAAAATAAGCCCACCCTACATTCGAAAGATGGAAGTCCGTCTACACTTTAGAAACTTGAAATAAGTCCAACCTACATTTCCCCTCTGCCTGGTCACTCCCCTTCCCTCCCTATCGCCCTTTGTGTAGAGAAGAGAAGAGAAGAGAAGCCATTCTTGTCATACTTTCCTTTCTCTCTGTCATGAAGTGGGGGGGGGGGGGGGGGGGGACATTGTGTTCACAAAAGGAAAGAAGGTACAACTTGTATTGTGTGCTGTTGCTTCAGCGCAGCTTTCAACCCTCTGCCGGAGAAAAAAGTTTGTAATTACAGGTAATTTAAGACTATCTCTCTCTTTCTCTCCAGGTAACTAAAGAATCTCTCTCTCTCTCTCTTCTCCTCTCTCTCTCTCTCTCTCTCTCTCTCTCTCTCTCTCTCTCTCTCTTTTCCTCTCTCCTTCGGATGGACTATAAACCGAGGTCCCGTGTGCGAACGCACACAGAACATCTTGCGCACACCTTAAATCCTGTTCCGCTCTTCGTAAGAGCAGGCCATTGTGTGCCAGTGGGAACAGATGACAGAATTTACAAAACCGCATACACACGGGGACTGGATGTAAAAAAGCACATGATTGCTTATTCCATTATCCTCGATATAAAAGAATAGATAATAAAATAATCTCTCTCTCCCTGCATGTGTGTGTGTGTGTGTGTGTGTGTGCGTGCGTGTGTGTGTGCGTGCGTGTGTGTGCGTGCGTGCGTGCTTTGCGTGCGTGTTGTTGTGTGTGTGTGTGTGTGTGTGGTGTGTGTGTGCGCGCGCGCGCGGGGCCGGCAAAAGGAAGGGGGAGGGGAGAGCAAGGGGAGAAGTATGTCTATGCCAGGAAAGATCAGTCAGTGAGGTTACCTATGAATGGATGATTCTGTAATTCATAAAGAACATACATATCTACTCACACATACGCGTGACTGCATTAGGGGATAGGGGTGGGGGGTGAGAAAATGGAAAAAAGTGTGTGTGTGTGTGTGTGGGGGGGGGGGGGGGGGGGGATGGGAGAGGGCCCGGCAGGGAATAGCAATAATTATGAGCTGCAAACACACATATTGAAGCACACAAAGAAACAACACAACACAATGATTTGAGTGCAAGCGCTTCGATTTGTTTGTTCTACAAGATTCAGCCCTATATAAATTCCATATATTATTATTATTACAACACAAGACACACAGCACTCGTTGCCTAGTATCACTTATGTGAATATACATATAACGGAAGAACACAGTGTTGGTGTGCACGTACATGCATACACACAATCAAGGAAACACACACATACTCTCACGCCAAAAAAAAATGCATGCAATCACAGCAAAGAGAGGAACCAGACAAGTATTCATGGAGTCTTAGATAATTGTTGACAGTGCTTTGTCATGTCAGGGAAGGTTTAGAAAACCAAGAAATTTACAATCTTCCTAAAGCTTTGAGTACATTTGCATAGCTCTATTTAGATCTTTTTACTTTTCTCAAGGGATGTTACAGACTACAGAGGGGGAAAAACATGGGGGAAATTCCATTTTTTTTATTTTCAAAGGGACAGTACTTTTTCTTTCTATATCACCAACGCATTTCTGAATATTTAGCATTAAGAACACACAGAAACAACCTACTGATGCAGTCACCCACAAATCTGAGAAATTTTACATTTATAAATTTATAAGTTTGATTGGCGAATGATTGTATCCTTTTTTAAAAATTGCCTTTTCAGGCGAGGACACCTTGAACTTGTATTTCTGATTGTGTTTTTTCTTATTTTGTATTTCTGTTTGTGGCTTCTCCTTTTTTTTTTAAAAGTCAACCACGCACTCTAGTAATGTTAAAGTACAGGCTACTAGTCATGACAGTGTTCCTTCCCCTGCTCCGCCTTCTTCCTTAATAATATGTATTGCATTGGTTGCCACTTTCTTTCTTTCTTTCTTGTTCTGCCTCATCTTCTGTGACGGTCCTATCCTGCTGATCCCACTCTGTTCATTCCGATCTCTCCGCCCCAGACATATCCAGATTCGTTATGTCGCATCCTTAGTTGCCAGAAGTCCACAGGGAGGCCATCAATGTTAGGCCGCCAGAGGGCCATCAGCCAGAGGGGCCCTGCACTGCTGCTGGGTCACTTTGGTGGTGTTCAGTAGCGCCTGTTCGGAGCTGGCATACGCAGGATAAAGCCTGCTGATCCGCCCACAGACGACAATAAAAACTTAGTCTATCTATCTATCTATCTATCTATCTATCTATCTATCTATCTATCTATCTATCTATCTATCTATCTATCTATCTATCTATCTATCTATCTATCTATATTATATCAGGATAATGGAATAAGCACTCAAATGCTTTTTTTTTTTACAAACAGTCCCCGTGTGTATACGGTTTTGTAAAATGTCGTCATCAGTTTCCATCGGCACACAATGGCTTACTCTCTCGAAAAGCGGAACAGGATTTCACGTGTGCGCAAGATGTTCTGCAGGCAGACAGGGAGTCGCCCACCACCCGGCATCGACATTCTTTTCTTCCGTGAGCCTCACGCCCCAAAGGCTTTGACACTAACTCACCACAGGCACAGAAGTGCACAGGGAACGAAAAAACTAAAGCAGCTACAAGACCAAAGCATCCAGGGGCTACTGAATCACAAGCGATTTTCCTTTTCTGCATGATAATCAGTGATAATGGGAATGATGTAAATGATGTTGTTATGGAAGTGCATTTGCTTTGAGACTACTTGACAGGGATGTACTCTGTACTTCCTATCATAATTATCATGACCTTGGCGTCAACCAGGACTGAAAGATACAGACACCTGCAGTGTTGGTCAGGTATTTTTAGCGACACCCAAAATTGCACCCGTTAAGCCAAAGAAGCTTGACTCTATGATGCCAGTCTTCCCTATAATGCCAGTCTTCCCAATAAGCTCAAGGCAAACTCACTCTGGATAGGAGATGGCCGAAATCTGAAAAATCTCTATAATAATATGGGGTTCGAGTCTGCGATCTTCCAGCCTACCCAAGGTACTAACCACAAGTTAAAACCTGTCCCGCTTTTCGGAAGAGCAGGCCATTGTGTGCCAGTGGGAACGGATGACAAAATGTACAAAACTGCCTACACACGGGAGACTAGATGTAAAAAAAAGGACATGCGTGCTTATTCCATTATCTCGAAATAAAAGAATTAAAAATAACACACACACACACACACACACACACACACAACACACACACAAACACACACACACACACACACACACACCACACCACACACACCCCACACCCCCTCCTCTCTCTCCTCTCATCCATTGGTCGGTACGACCGTTGGGGTACCCGCACGGACGCTGCAAGTGGACCGCCAAATGGTTCTGTCCTGGGCTGCTTTCAAGAGGTTTGGTACAGTGAGGCCGGTCCACTCCTTGATGTTGGATATCCAGCTTTTGCGTGGTTGTCCCTGCCTCCTTGCTCCTTCCACCATTCCCTGCAGGACTGTCTTTGACAGGCTGTTATGCCTTGTTGTGTGGCCAAACCATTTCAGTTTCCTCCGTTTGACTGTATCTAGCAGTGGTTCTTGTTTGCCAGCCAGTGCCTCGATCTGCTGCCAGACGTAGTCATTGGTTTTGCGGTCTCTGTAGGTGATGTTCAGGATCCGCCTGAGGCACTTCATCTCAAAGGCTTGAATGCGACGTTCTAAATCGGCAGTAAAGTGTCCATGATTCACAGCTGTACAAGGCAATGGATGTGACGAGTGCCTTGTAGAGTCTGACTTAGTGTGGGTTCTGATGTTGTGGTTTCTCCACACTTTCGCCAGCTTAGTCATGGAGGAGAGAGTGCCACAGCAAGTCTGATCTTCACCTCTTGTGTGCTCGTGCCTTCTTTGGTGATGACTGCTCCAAGGTACTTGAAAGTTTCCACCTCCTCTAGTGTTTCGCCACTCATCTTGATGCTGGTGGGAGTGGTCGGTGTGGTACTGTTCACTAGGATCTTGCTCTTTTCCGTGCTGATCTCCATACCGTGGGCATTGGCTGATGTTTCCAGTCTGGTGGTGAGATCCTGGAGTTCTTCTTCACTGCGGCCCTGAGATCAATATCGTCTGCGAATCGAGATTGCAGACTGGCTTCCTCCTATTGTGATTGTGGTCTTGAAGTCAAGGAGGGCCTCCTGCATGATGTTCTCCAGGAACACGTTGAAAGAACGGGGGATAGCGGCAGCTTGTCGAACTCCAACTGAAGTCCGGAAGAACTCCCGATTTCTCCAACCCTGAGGACTGCACTGTGGGAGCTGTCATACAGCGCCTGGATGACTTGATCAGGTCCTCGTCGAAGCTATTGTTCTCTCATGACTTGCCACAGAGCTTCTTGCCACACTCGGTCGAAGGCCTTCTTGAAGTCAATGAAGTTGTTGTAGAGCTGTAGCTGATGTTGGAGATGCTTCTCTTTGAGCATTTGATGTTGAAGATCTGCTCGACAGTGCTTCGACCTGGTCTGAATCCTGCTGTTCTCTGATAGGATTTCTTCTGCTTGTGGTTTCAGTTGTTCAAGGCAATGCGTAGCATAACTTTGCTTGGATGGCTTATCAGACTGATTGTTCTGTAATTTTGGCACTTCTTCAGGTCTCCCTTCTTTGGAAGTGGAACTATGATGGATTGGGGTCCACTGTTCAGGCACTCTTTGCTGGTCAGATGCGTTGGCAGATGATTGTTAATGCCTTGATCATCTCTGGGCCTCCGTTCTTGATGAGCTCAGCCGGGATGTTGTCAATCCCTGGTGACTTGCCTCCTTTCAGGGATCTTACTGCTTCTTCTACCTCTTCCTCCAGCACCTGTGTGCTTTCAGGATCTGATGGTCTGGGATCTTGCTCGTGAAGTTTGTTCGGATCAGCCTTCAGCTTGTAGTTGTACAGGTCGCTGCCAATATTCTGTCATCTCTTCATGATAGTGGCGCTCTCTGTAAGGACTGACCTCTTTGTCTTCAATAACGGAGGTCTTTGGCTGCTGGGACTTGGTTAGTACCTTGATGGTCTGGTACGCCTCTTTGCTGTCTCCTTTCGCCATTGCCTTCTCAACCTTGGAGCATTGTTCTGACATCCAGTTCCCCATGGCCTCAGTCATCTTCTTCTTGATTGACCTGTTGACTGTTCTATACTCTTCGGCCGTTTCTGGGTTTTTGTTCTTCAACTGGCTTTTAGCTCTCTACGTTGGTCGCACAGGTCCAGGATATCGTTGGTAACCATAGTTGGTTCTTTTCCTCTCTTTCCCAAGGTCTCCAGCGCTGTTCCTGAATGGTCTTGCTGAAGGTCTCATGTGAGGTTGTTGATGTCATCTTGGAGGAAATTCAATGCTGTAAATCTGCCCCTATCTCAGCTTTAAAGATTTCAGCGACTTCGGGGTCCTTCAGCTTTTCCATGTTGAACCGCAAACGGGGATTTTTCTTCTGGTTCTTGGTCTTCAGCTTGATCTGTAGGGTCATGAGTACATGTCGTGGTCACTGCCAATATCTGCGCCAGGGAAACTTCTTGTCTGGGCTTTGTTGATGCTCGACTTAAATCGTTTGGGGGCCAAGATGTAGTCAATCTGGTTATGTGTCTTTCATTTGGTGGTGCACGTCGTTCTTCTTGATGTCTTGTTGGGGTATAGGGTGTTGGCGACACACACACACACACACACACACATAAACGCGTGCGCAGAGAGAGAGAGAGAGAGAGAGAGAGAGAGATGAGAGACTGAGAGAGAGAGAGAGAGACAGACAGACAGATAGACAGAGAGAGAGAGAGACAGAGAGAGAGACAGACAGACAGATAGACAGACAGACAGACAGGCTGACAAAAGACAGTGACAGGGATACAGAGAGAGAGAGCATTAACATTAGACAGGTCGAGTTCATTGTTAAATAATTTATCGGGTGATGGATGGTCTCATAAAAAGAAAAAAAGATCAGCCAACAAGAAAAACAGCCACAGAATTAGCAGTGATGGGGCAGGGAGTACCGCTCAAGTGACTGTAATCATAGTGTTTGTTGGCTCCAAGGGCAACTCACGTACAGTGCAGTAAAACGATAGCAATGTCATTATTAAAGTCAGTCAAGTGAGCGAGGGGAGACAACCAACACATGACGGAAGATAAAAAGATAAAGGTGTCTCATAACCTATGGGGTCGTTGGGAAGCGATGTGTCAGAGATCTCAACATCTCTAGGAGGCCAGCATATTGAGGTGCGGCGCCCATCTCGGCGGCCATCCAAAGTTGGTCGTCGCTCTTTCTCTATTTCTGGTCCATCCATCTGGAACAACCTTCCTTCTCTCTCTTCCACAGAGGCCTACATATGACACATTTAAATCCAGCCTCAAGACATATTTGTTTCAAACCTAACTTTTTCCCTCTTTTCATCTCAAAACTGCCCCTGCCTTCAACAGCCAAAATCCATTACCCCGCCAAAGCCTACAACCTGTGTGTGTGTGTGTGTGTGCTGCGTGTGTATGTATATATAGGTGCGTTACATTTGAATTTTGTTTAAGCTTTTGTAGTTATTGGCTGCATGACTCTGTAAAAATATGTTGAATGCAAGTGCTCTGATTTGTCTTTGCAAGATATAGCGCTATACAAATTCCATTTATTATTAATTATTATTATTATTATTATTATTATTATTATTATCTCCTCTCTCTCACGCCTTTACCTTCCCTGACCCTAAAGATGGCGTCAAGGTTGATTTGGGGCCTGTTTATTTGGTTTTGTTTCTCATCTTCTAGTGTAGCTATGAACATGAAATTTGGCACTAGGTAAGTTCATAGTACGAGCACCTTTTGCACCAAATTGTGAATCAATGCATGCATTAGATACAGTTTTATTAAACATCTTATGAATAAATAATCATATGAATTACCATACCATATCTTTTATGTGCATAATTTTATTAATCTTCTGCATGTATAAGGCACTGACAGGTCTGCACTTGAAGTTGACCTGGGAGATCGTAAAAATCCCCACCCTTTATTCACCAGACGCCCCTGAGGTTCAAACCCAGGACTTCATGAACCCATAGGATTGAAGTCTAATGGTCTTAACCACTCGGCTATAGCGTCCGTTCAAAAGGAGGTTTGAACCATCCTCAAAATCACCAGCACTAGATTCTGTGATGTCTTTCAATGCTGCAAGATTGCAAAAAAAAACCAAACAAAAAACCCACCCAAAAAACCTCCCAACAAAAACCCCACACCAAAACAAAACAAAAAAGACAAAGAAAGGGTTAAAAAAAAGAAAAAAAAAAAGAGAAACACACCCAGAGAGAAAAAAGAATGATCAAACAAGACAGACGAAAAAGACCAAAAATAACAGAAAGAGAGAAAAAAAACCAACCCACTAAAAGAAAGAAACAACTCCAGCCCCCCCCCTCCCCTCCCACCCCCATAACAAATAGAAAATGAAAATGCAAAAGAAAGACAGAAGACAACCTACACGATTGTTACATGACTCATCACATACATGCACTTATAATGGTCAATAAAATTTACAACCCAGTATTAAAACGATGGCCATATTTTTGGCTGAAGAATATGCTTGCTCATGGCTCAATAAGGTCAGCATGGACTCTAAGGGAAGAAAATTAATGGAAGTAGAAGGGTTCTCCTACCTCCCTACCTCTTCCCTGTGTAATTACAGCAATGTGACGTTAACCTATCTTTTATGCCTAAACGTTTTCAACATTGTGACAGCAAAATAAATCTTGTTTTTGATTAAAATGATATCATGTAAAGCTCAGTATATGAACACACATACAAACAAACAAAAATAGACACTCGTATAAAGGACCTAAAAGAAGGATGACTCCTGCAATAAAGGGGGGATTGGATAGCCTGGTGGTTAGAGTGATGTATAGACACAAGGACTGGATGTAAAAAAGCACACAAGTGCTTATTCCATTATCCTTGATATAAAAGAATAAAAAACAAAACAAAAAAATAAAAAAATTCAAATGCGCTCGTGATCTGCTGATCCGGATTGGAATCTTGTTCAAGAGGATTTTTCCTCTGGAGTTAACATTAGTGCAGGCTCCACCCCCCCTAAAAGATTTTGGGAAAGGGGGACTTAAACCGAGGTCCCGAAAAAGAAAATGCCACAGAACATCTTGCGCACATTTTAAAAACCTGTTCCGCATAACAAATTATAGAAAAACATCGGCAAATCAAGCGGCTTTATTTTCACTCGGTGGGAAAACGAAATTTGAAGCATTGATCACTTAGAGTTTATCAAATGCTGTCAAAGAAAGACAACTCAAGGCATGTTTTTCGGATAAGATTAAATGCTTTCCCAAAACAAAATTCAGCAAGGATGTTTGTTATGTGGTGTATATTTAAAATACAATATCATATTGAATGTGGAATTTAAAAACTTACCCCCCTGCCTTTTCGAGAATACCATTTGACGAAGTTTTGAAAAAATGTAAGCTAAGTTTGACTTTGAAAAAAGGTTTATTGCTAAGTCCTATGGGATTTATTTGTTGTAGTTCTTTTTAAAATTTCTTTTCCTTTTTTCCTTTTTTTCTTTTTTTTTAAAAAGTTGTCTTGATCTTTTTATGTTAACTACTATTTGTGTATTTCCCTTTTTATTATCTTTATTACAACACACACCACACACGCACACACAACAATACACACCACTACACACACACACACACACACACTCCAACTAATGGGAATTAGGAGCGGTTAATTGATGTAAACAACACAACAAACACACACACATCACCACACAACACACACAACACACACAACACAAAACACACTCGCTACGCTAACACAGGAGTAAGATTTTCATCTATTTATCCATCTATTTCACTCAGTCTCCTAATTTAGGGCCGTCTGGTATCACTTAAAGTGGAAAGACGTTAAAATTGAAGACTTACTTACTTACTGTTCCGCATTCTGAAGAGTAGGCTATTGTGTGCCAGTGGGAACGGATGACAAAATGTACAAAACTGCATACACAAGGGGAATGGATGTAAAAAAGCACAAAGTAATTACTCCATTATTCTCAAAATAAATAAATAAATAAAATCAACTTCCCTGTCAGTTCCTTCACACAATCATCTTCCCTTCGCCACCGAGTAAGCTCTCTTGAAAACTTTAAACATTATGGAGAATTTTTGTCACACACACACACACCACACACACACTCCACACCACACAACCACACACACACACACACACACACAGAGTTAAACAGCAAAACATACAAAACCAAGTCAATTTCACCCCAAAATTTTTCAACTTTAATAAAGTGCAAGACAAAACAACCAAAAAAGAAAAAAGAGTAAAATGAAATTTTCCAGCCTCCATTAATAAAAACATTGTACAAAACATATATGTTTTCCCTAAAAATATTCTTAAAAAGTCAATATGGCATATCAATAAAATAATGAACACAGTATTGAACACATAAAAACTGCCTTTGACATAAAAGATATGGTGCAACATTTCAACCTCAACAGATATGTAGAAGTAGATATTTTGTGTAAGCAAAGATAACAGTTAGAGTGGCATGATTTAAGTACAAAATACTGCCAGCCAGGGCCTCCCACCACCTTCAACTTTTCACTTTAGTATTATATACACACTAGCATCCACTATTGTCTTGTCAACTTTAACTTTTCCCATTTATACACTCTAGCGTCCATTAGTCAGTCTTGTCACCTTTAACTTTTCCCATTTATACACTGTAGCATCCATTAGTCAGTTCTTGTCAACTTTAACTTTTCCCATTTATACACTCTAGCATCCATTAGTCAGTCTTGTTAACTTTAACTTTTCCCATTTATACACTGTAGCATCCATTATTCAGTCTTGTCAACTTTAACTTTTCCCGTTTATACACTGTAGCATCCATTAGTCAGTCTTGTCAACTTTAACTTTTCCCACTTATACACTCTAGCATCCATTATTCAGTCTCCGTACTTTCAACTTTTCACTCTGATATCATTTACACTCTAGCATCCATCATTCAAACTCTTATTTCCCTTTACCTGCACTTCTCTCCTCATCTTTTAATCAATATTGCAGACAATTATCCTTGATTTTTCAGTAAGAACAAGTATGAATCATTAACAAAGAGACATCCTGAACTTTGCATCTTAATAATGATAATTTCATATACATGCAAATTCGTTTCATTTCATTTTACTTTATAGCCCAGATGACCACGATGGTCATTTTGGGGCTTTCAACGCCTTTGATTTCAAAACTCGCATAAATATAATCATAAGTCATCCAGAGAACAAAAACCCAAGACCTTTTTTTTTTTATAACCAACCACTCACAAAGGACACATCACCACTTCAGTTCCACCAAAGTTTACAGACAATTGCATCATGCATATTAACCTTTTCGATGCACCAAAGTTAACAGACAACTGCATCACACACACACATTAACCTTCTCAATTCCACCAAAGTTAACAGACAACTGCACCACACACATCAACCTTTTCAATTCCACCAAAGTTACGGGACAACTGCATCACAAACATTAACCTTTTCAATGCATCAATGTTAAAAGACAACCACATCACACACACATCAACCTTTTCAATTCCACCAAAGTTTAACAGACAACTGCATCACAAACATTTACCTTTTCAATGCATCAATGTTAACAGACAGCTGCATCACACACACACACACTGACCTTTTCAATGCATCAAAGTTAACAGACAACTGTATCACAAACATTAGCTTTTCAACTACACCCGGGGAGAGCAGCCCGAATTTCATGTAGAAAAATCTTGTGACTTAAAGTGGTATAAAACAAATAAATAATTTTTTTTTAAGTTAACAGACAACTGCATCACACACATCAACCTTTTCAATTACTATCTATCTATCTATCTATCTGTCCCGTAGTCTGACGACCGTGGGGGCACCCTCAAAGACTCAGCAACCAGTTCCCTCCATTCTTCTCTCTGTTCTGCCTTTCTCAGGGTTTTGTTGAGTTCTAGGCCTGTCCATTCACTGATGTTATCCTCCCAGCTCTTCCTTGGTCTGCCTCTTCTTCTTCCTCCTTGGACAGTGCCTTGCAAAACTGTCTTTGTAATTCCTTGGGATCTTGTGACATGCCCATACCACTTAAGTTTACGCTTTTTCACGATCGTTAGAAGGTTCTCATAGGGTCCAATGGTTTGCTGGATTCTGTTATGCACGCTTTCGTTGCTTATGTGGTCTTTGTAGGAGATGCCAAGGAGTCTCCGAAAGCATCTCATCTCCACTGCCTGTACTCTTCTCTCCAAATCTGCAGTCAGGGTCCATGATTCACAGGCATACAGAATATGGATATGACAAGGGAGCGATTGTCTGATCTTGGAGATAAGTGAGATATTCTTATCTCTCCCGATGGTGTTTAGTTTTGACAAAGCTGTTATTGTCTGTGCAGTCCTGCATACTACTTCTGGCTTGGATCCCTGGTCGGATACAATGGCTCCAGGTACTTGAAGCTTTGAACTGTTTCCAGCTTTGGTCATTAACCTGATATCAGTGCTAATGCCCTTGGTGTTATTAGTCAAACAGTTTGGTCTTCTCTGCACTGATTTCCATGCGTATGTTTTGGAGGCCTTATCCAAGTGTTCTGTTTAGGCTGCAAGCTCTTTTTCTGATCCCGCTATTCCATCAATGTTTATCTGCGAAGCGGAGGTTTTGTGATCGTTCTGCCACCAATGCTGATGATCTTCCTGATGTCCAGTGCATCAGCCATGATTCTCTCAAGGAAGATGTTGAAAGAGTGGGTGAGAGTAGACAGCCCTGCTTACTCCAACTGTTGTTCGAAACCATTCTCCAATGTTGTTGTTGTAGTACACTGCACTGGTGGCCTCGCTGTACAGCTGTTTGTGACTCTGATCAGGTTTGCATTGATGCTGTACAAGTTCATGGTTGCCCACAAAGCTGCATGCCACACCCTGTCAAATGCCTTCTTAAAATCGATAAATACGTGGTATAGGTCTTGTTGATGTTGAAGGTACCGCTCACATAGTATTCTGAGGTTAAATATCTGTTCTGTTGTGCTGCGCCCTGCTCTGAAACCTGCTTGTTCCTCAGCAATGATGGTCTCTGCTTGTGGCTTCAGTCTATTCATATTATCTGCAGCATGACCTTGCTTGGGTGACATATGAGGTGATTGTGCGGTAATTATGGCATTGTTGTAGATTTCCTTTCTTGGGGAGGGTGATGATGAGTGACTGGTCCATGGTGTTGGCCATTTTCCTGTCTGCCAGATCTTGTTGCAGATTCTTAGTAGGGCGCTGATCATGGCTTCCCCTCCAGCTTGGACCAACTCAGCTGGAATGTTGTCAGCCACTGCTGACTTCCCCTTTTTCAGCGATCTGACTGCTGTTTCCACTTCTTCTCGGAGGATAGGGTGACTGTCTGTGTCTTTGCTTTCGGGTACATTAAGGACTTCTGGATCTCCTGCGGTTCTTTTAGTTATACAGGTCGGAGCAGTATTCTGTCCATCTGTTCAGAATATCCTGGTCGTCAGTGAGACACTTCCCATTTTTGTCTTGGATTGTTAAAACCTTTTCTCTGTTTCGTGCTAGTCAGGTCTTTCACCCGTGATATGCTTTCTTGTTTATTGTTTTTCTTGATGTTCTCTTCAATGTCTTGGCACTGTTCACCGATCCATTTCTCTTTTGCCTCCGTCATGGACTTCCTGATTCTTTTGTTGACGTGTGTGTGTGTGTGTGTGTGTGTGTGGAGGAGGGAGGGGTGTTGTGGTGTGTGTGTGTGCACATGTGTGTGTGTGAGTGTGTGTTCAATTACACCAATGTTAAAAGACAACTGCATCACACACACACATTAACCTTTTCAATTACACCAAAGTTAACAGACAACTGCATCATATACACATTAACCTTTTCAATGCACCAAAGTTAACAGACAACTGCATCCCACATATTCACTGGCTGTTTATACTGACAGGCCCCTGGCATCCCCATGGGGGACTTTTATTTATGAATAAATCTGAATACGGCATACAAAGTTATTTTTCTTTACCCTATTCCTTCTGTAACTGTGGAGTTACAGACTGTGCTTCATTGCAGGTAGTTTTCAAGACCATTTCCATACCTCTTGTTTTTTGGTGTTTTTTTTTTTAATACTGGAGATGTAAATTCAATACTCTACTTTTGGTGACAGGGGGTATCTTTTTACACACACACACACACACGCACACACACACATGTGCACACACACACACCACAACACCCCTCCCTCCTCCACACACACACACACACACACGTGCGCGTGCTCACAAGAATTGAAGTAAACAAATCACCAATGTGGTCCCTCAATGTGCCCCTTTCAAACCAGCTGAATCAGCCTGCAGATAACCAAGTTAAAAGCAACCCCACCAACCCCTACGATATGAAACAGATAGGTTTCAGAGAACCCCCTTTCTACCAGAAATTTCTGCATGAATATCAAAACCAGGCAGAAATGAACTACTTCCACACACACGATTTCCATTTTCACCTCCACGGCCTTCAACGCGATCGTTTTCGCGCCAGTGAAAATAATCTGGCTAAAAGAGAGCCAGACCAACCACCCGAAGACGCTACAGACAATGCTGACCATGTAGTTCGTCCTGACCATCATGCCCCTACCCACGAAAAAACCTAAACACAAATTCCCAACCAGCAACATTACATCCACCAACAGATCAACGTCATCCCTTCGCCCCATAACGCTGCAGACAACATAGCCGCACATCAGACAGGAGACCAGAAACACAGTCACCTTATGCGCGCCTTTCATCAAGACGTAGTTCAGCACGCTACCTAAAACCATGCCCACACATATGTGATTGTCACACACAAACCGGTTCGTCCGGTCACCCATCGCGCACTGGACGCCTTTGAGGCAGCAGACGATGTACACGGTCAGGAACACCGTCTTGTCCAGCAGCTTGTGAGCCGCTGGCGCGTAGTAGGCTGCAGCCAGGTTGGTGCAGCACCAGCCTCCCAGATATCCCAGACACGGGCCCACCAGGATCGGAGGAAAGATGAAAATGGCCAACGCTGACAGGAAAAGAATGCCCAGCAGACAGAGCTGAACGGCCAGCAGAAAGCTGTTCAACACCGCCGCTCTCTTTGGCACTTCTCCCCTGCACACAGATGGGAGGATTAAAAAAACAAACCAAAAACACTGTTGACGGATGGAGAAAAGAAATATCTGGAATTTGACAATGACTTTTGTTTCTTTTGAAGAGGGTTAAGATATAAGATTTTGATAAAAGAAACTGACTTGGCACCAAGATTTTTTTTTTTTAAAGTGAAGCTACTTATAGAATGAGAGGGCCACCTGACATTCCTATAGGCCAACCATGTAATGTTATAAAGAACTTCAATATGAAGGCAAATATTCCAACAGTTGTTTTTTTTAAAGAGTCAATTTAACAATAAATAAGGTATGGCATACAAAGCAGATATTAAAATGATACTGGTGATATGGATAATTATTTTTAAAAAAAACAACACGAGCCAAGGTAGACAGTGTTATTAAAATGGCTGATGGCTTCAGCACGATTCCCATCTCTATCTCTTATTCTTTATGTGCAAAATAAATTGACAAATCTAAACTTTTTCTCCCAGCATTTTCTATCATTCTTAATAACGTAAAACTTCATCAAAACTATTTTCCAGCAAGTACCTCACTGAAGTGATACAAACAGTATGCTCCCCTTTCAAAAGAGACATCAGAGAAGGGAAGATCAAGCAATTTCCCCTCTTTAACGCTGAAGTTGAGAATTAATCAGAGACACACTTTGTGCTGCCTTATGATCTGCGCACAGACCATCCCCAAGGGGACGGGATAGCTCAGTGGTCGGAGCACTCGCTTTCCTCCAGCCAACGTTAAGCAGCATCGAGCATGGTAACCAGTTGGATGGGTGACCGTTTGCGCGCCTTGGCTTCAGTACAGTCCCCCCAGTTCACCCAGCTGTAAATGGGTACCTGCCCTCTTTAGGGTCAGGGAAGGTAAAGCAGTGAGGGAAAGGAGATGGGTGCCACCCTCAATATGCTGGCCCCTAGAGAAGTTGAGGTCTCTGATGCCTCGCTCCCCTACAACCTCATAGGTTATGGGACACCATTACCTTTTTTCAACACTGAAGAGCTAATCATCTGTGGTTCAGACTCAGTACACAGACAACATTTTCTCCTGTGGGAATGCAGGGGTTAGTCAGTATAAATAGCACCCCCACATTCTGGAAGTTGTGGCGAGGAATTCCCTCTTTTCTATTCCTCTTTTTGTTTCTGTCTTTTTCTTTTTCTTCCTGTCACCTCCTTGTCTTTTTTACCTCCCAAAATTTTGATCTATTCTCCTGCCTTTCTTCCAGAAATATTTAAAAGATAACAATTCTCTCCCACGCCAAAGTTGGATGCGCTGGGCCTGACTTGTTAGGTGCCTAATGGCAGCGCAACGCATTTTCACTCATATGACAGACAAAATAGTTGCTGCCAGAAAGTTTGATGAAGAAAACGAAGACAACATTAGCTTGATAAGATTCACATAGTGTTTCACCTGATTTTAGCCATGCAATAAATGCATCTTCATGTGACGGTATAGTTAACGATGAGGGGGGAAAAATCACATTAACAGACAACTGCACTATATATATTATGCACAAAAATTCATCATCATCATCATTAGCCATTACACCCAGCAGTGTGTAGGGCAGCAACAAAGCGCTTCCACTCCTGCCTATTCTGGGCCAACCTAGTCACTGATCCCCAAGAGTGCTGCATGGCCTTCATCTCACTTTCTACAGTTCTCCTCCAAGTTGCTTTTGGTCTTCTTTTCTTTCTCCTTCCCTCTGGGGTCCAGTGCAATGCTGTTCTTGTGATTGACTGGCACAAAAATTCAATAAATATATATTACATATATTTTTAAAAAAAGAACATCTAGATTACGTTAAGTTAATTGGCATCATCTGAGGAAGAAATGACTGAAGCAGTTTGAAGCAGTTCTGCAAAAAGAACAAATACAAAGCAGCATTATATATATATATATATATATATATAATACATAGATAGATAGACAGACAGATATGGACCGGGAAGAGCTTCTCCACAACCCAGGCACTCGCCCACAACCACCACAAATGGAGCCAGCTGGTTGAATGTTCATCCCTGCAGTGCCCCTACAACCCTAGAAGGGTTTATGGAAGCAGATGAGATGAGATGAGAGAGATATATATATATGTATGTATGTATGTATGTATGTGGAATTCTAACTCTGAGGATGCAACATGGCGAGCCTAACTTTGGCGCTGCTCTTGTGGCGACGCGCTCTCCCCGGGGAGAGCAGCCCGAATTTCACGGAGAGAAATCTGCGTGACTTAAAGTGGTATGAAATGAAATCTGAGCGCTTTGATTTGTTGCTTTACAAGATTCAGCGCTATATAAATTCCAATTCCATACATTGGTGTGGAGAGATCGCAATGAGCGGCGTGGGAACAGCAGGACAGGAATGTGACAGAGGACGGATGATGTAGCATAAAAACCTCAACAAAATCAAACAACAGAAAACAAAATGAAAAAAAAGGATGCAAAAAGTAGTACTTCAATGTGTGTGTGTGTGTGTGTGAGTGCGTTTTACTTTATTAAAATTTTTTTATATTTCATTCTTTTATATCGGGGATAATAGAATAAGCACTTATGTGGGGTTTTTTTACATCCAGTCCCCGTGTGTATGCAGTTTTGTTAATTCTGTCATCTGTTCCTACTGGCACATGATAGCCTACTCTTATGAAAGGCAGAACAGGATTTAATGTGTGCGCAAGATGTTCTGCGTGCGTTCGCACACGGGGCCTCGGTTTATAGTCTCATCCGAAGGACTTTTGGGGAGAGTGGAGTCTGCACTGATGTTAACTCCAGGGGAAAATATCCCCTTGAATGGGAATCGAACCCGGGTTGTCAGATTGCAAGCGCAATGTTCTAACCACTAGGTGCGTGTGTGTGTGCGTGGGTTTATTTTATTTACTTATTTTATTTGTGTGTGCATATGTGTGTGTGCATGTGTGCGCGTGTATGCGAGCGTGTGTATGTGTGTGAATACATGAGTGCGCACAAGCCTATGTCACTGTTAATGTTCACTTGTGCAATGTGTGCAGAATGACCTTTTTGGAAAAAATATACAGTCTCAACGGAGAGATTTTTTTCTAAAACCCATAGCTACTTCAAGTATTGATCATACAGTGTGTGTGTGTGTGTGTGTGTGTGGGGTGTGTGTGGTGTGTGGGGTGTGTGTGTGTTTTGTCAGTGTGTGTGTGTGTGATTGTGTGTGTGTGTGGGGGTGTGTGTGTGTGTGTGTGTGTGTGTGTGTGTGTGTGTGTGTGTGTGTGGTGTTGTGTGGTGTGTGTGTGTGTGTGTGTGTGTGTGTGTGTGTGTGTGTGTGTGTGTGACCTCTCCCTATTTCACGCAACCTTACCTCCAAGACAAGTGGACCAGGTCGAGTATGGAAGGAGCTCCATGGCGAAGCAGATGGCCCTCTCTGTAGGCCGACAGTATCGGGTACACCAGGGCACACAGGAATGAACCCACTGCTCCTCCTGATGAATAAATAAATATATGAATATATAGATATTATATAGATATTTTACATACACAATACATACATTTTGTACATTAACATCATATATATATTATATATATATATTTTATATATGATTATTCAAAAGTACTGAGTAAATAACTTTTTCGGAAAGGCCTCCAGAAAATTCTTCCCTTAGCAACTTATCTAACAATTCTACATTTTCCACAAATACACAATGACAGAGAGAGATTTTTTTATTTACTTATTTATTATTTTATTTTTTTTTTATCGAGGAAAATGGAATAAGCATTCATGTGCTTTTTTACATGCAGTCCTCGTGTGTATGCGGTTTTGTAATTCTGTCATCTGTTCCCACCGGCACACAATGGCCTACTCTTATGAAAAGCGGAACAGGATTTAACGTTGTGCGCAGATGTTCTGCATAGGTTTGCACACGGGACCTCAGTTTATAGTCTAACCTGAGGGAGAGAGAGAGAGAGAGAGGAGAGAGAGAGGAGGAGAGAGAGGGGAGAGAAGAGAGAGAGACACACAACACCCCACACACTGACTCATTCTTTTATTTTGAGGATAATGAATAAGCACTCATGTGCTTTTTTTTTTACACCCAGTCACCATATTACAAAGAGAGAGAGAGAGAGTACCATAATTCCACAGCCTAAACAATCTCTATCCTAGTTGTAGTAAAGTACTGCTGTTACCACGCTACTATGTGTAGGGAGGAAACTCACCTACAATGGCTACAGCATAAATCAGTGCAACATTGCCAACTGCTCTTGCAGTATTCATCATCTTGGATTCTAACAGTGGCAAAAAGAGAAGATCTCGATGGAAGTCCTTCCAAAGCCTGCAAAAATTTGGAAAAAAAAATTACAACATACCAAGTGCAGCATCATCATCATCATCAGACCCGTGACCTTGGCGGTCGTGGGGGAGACATGAAAGACGATGCCGTGGTAAGCCTCCTCCATCCATCTCGGTCCTCGGCTCTGCGCAGTAGTGCCGAGTCATTCATCCTGGTCCATTCTCTGATGTTGTCCATCCATGACTTGTTCTGTCTTCCCCTCCTTCTGCCACCTTCGAGTGTTCCCTGCAGTACTGTTTTGGGCAGAGTGTTGTGGCGGGTGACGTGGCCGAACCATGTCAGCTTTTTCTTCTTGACGATGGTGAGAAGGGGTTCCTGTGGACCTGCCAGCTGTGTTATTTGACTCTTGACAAATTTTCATTGGTCTTTCGTTCTCTCCAAGATATGCCCAGTAGTTTTCTATGGCATTTTGTTTCGAATGACTGGATTCGCTTTGCTGTTTCAGCAGTCAATGTCCAGGTTTCACTTCCGTACAGCAGGATTGACTGAATTAGGGCTTTGTAGAGCTTTAGTTTGATTGGGAAACTGATCTCTTACTTTTCCATATGGTGGTGAGTTTTGTCATGGAAGTGTTCCCATGGCTATTCTGACTTTGATTTCTGTCGTCGATCGCCGTCCTTTGTGAGTGTAGCGCCGAGGTATTTAAAGCATCTACCCCCTCCAGTTGTTGGCCGTTCATGTAAATTTTAGCGGTGGCATTGCTCGTGCTGTTCACAAGTACTTTACTTTTCTCCGAGCTCACCTCCATCCCATATGCTCCAGCTCTGTTCTCAAGTCTGGTCGTAAGATCTTGCAGCTCTGTGTTACTTCGCCCATGAGGTCAATGTCATCGGCAAACCGTAAGTTGTTGAGGGGTCTGCCCCCAATGGAGAGGGTTTAGAGTGGAAGTCATGGAGGGTCTCTCTCATGATGTTTTCCAAGAACAGATTAAACAGGACTGGAGATAACAGGCATCCTTGTCGGACCCAACTGTGGTTTTGAAGTAGTCTCCGACCTGATTGTTCAGAAGGACTGCACTGCTTGCAGTGTTGTATAGTGCTTGGATGGATTGCACTAGTCCTTCTTCAATGCCAAACATTCTGAGGACCTGCCACAGGCCTTCGTGCCATACTCTGTCAAAAGCCTTCTTGAAGTCGATGAAGTTGTGGATCAGGTCTCTCTGATGTTGGAGATGTTTTTCCTCATGATGTGGCAGTTAAAAATCTGTTCGATTGTGCTCCTGCCTGCCTGAACCCAGCTTGTTCCTCTGCAAGGTGTTCTTCTCCCTCCTTCTTGAGTCGATTAAAAATAACTTTGAGCATGATCTTGCTGGCGTGGCTGATGAGGCTGTTTGTTCTATAGTTTTGGCATTGGCGTAAATTCCCTCTTGGGCAGGGGTATGATGAGTGATTGTGTCCATTCTGTTGGCCACTGTTTTGTCCCCCAAATCTTCTGACAGATAGCTGTAACATATGTGATGACTGTTTCGCCACCATGCTTGAGCAGCTCTGCTGGTATATTGTCTGCTCCTGGGGACTTTCCTATGGTAAGCTGCGGATGGCTTCTTCCACTTCTTCCTCAGTATAGGTAATGGCGGGGGTGCTCTTGATGTTGCTGCTTTCTCTTCTATTATGCTCTTGTCAGGTTGTATTGGGTAGTTGTACAGTTCTTGACAATTTTTCAGACCACCTGTTCAATGCAGCTGAGCTTTCTGTGAGGAGGTTTCCGGAGCTGTCTTCAATGACTGATGATTTGGTTTGAAGTGGTTTTGTGAGTTTCTTCAGGGTGTCGTATGCCTTTTTACTGTTGCCCACTTTCATGTTTTTTTCGATCTCATCACATTGATCACTGATCCACTTCTCTCTGGCCTTTAACATTGACTTCTTCACGAGATTGTTGGCCTCCCCGGGATTCTTTAGGGTTGGAAGACCTGGTTGGTTTCAGTGCTCTTCTTGTATCGCAGAGGTCCAAGATGTCATTGGTAGTCCATGGCTGGTGTTTATTCCTCTGACGACCCAGTACCTCCTCTGCTGTTTCTCGGACTGCCTCATTGAAGTTGTTGGTGAGGTCATTGATGTCATTGTCAGGAGGGTTAATGCCGCAAAAACGTACGCCAAGCTTAGCTTGGAAGACCTCTCGACATCTGGATCTTTCAGTTTGTCCACGTCAAATTTGATACGTGGGTTTGCAGGCTGTTTGTTTTTCTTCAGCTTCATTTTGAATACCAGCAGCACAAGGTCGTGGTCGCTGCCTATGTCAGCTCCAGGGTATGTTTTTGTTCTGGCTCTGTTGATGCTTGATTTGAAGCGCCGTGGTGTTAAGATAAAATCTATTTGGTTATGGATCTTGCCGTTTGGCGCATGCCAGTTGTCCTCCTTGACTGCTTGTGAAGATAGAGGGTATTGGCAATGGTAAGTCTGTGGGTGCAGGCAAACTCCAGCAGGACGTAGTCCCTGTCGTTGGTCTCCCCAGTTCCAAACTGACCAACTGTTCCGGCCATTGGTTGTAAGAGTCAGGACCTACTTTGGCGTTAAAATCCCTTGGATGATGATGATGTCCTTCTTGGTATTTTCTTAATGGTCACTTTTAAGATCTTCATAAAATTCTTCTACTTCTTCATCTGTATGGTCAGATGATGGTGCATAGATTTGTATGATGGTAATGTTCTTGGGCTTGGCCGACACCCGGATGCTGATAATCCTGCTGGAAGCCGGTGTACAGCTGATAATGCACCCCACTACTTCCTTTCTGACAATAAATGCCACTCCATGTTGGTGATGTTTCTCTTGGCCACTGTACCAGATCTTGTTGCCTTCTTCAGTCAATGTCTCACCAAATCCTGTCCATCCCATCTCTCCTGTCCATAGAACTATGAAAATGAAAGTAACCATATCTAGGTCTTCCAAAAGTTTTGCAGCATCTATTTCAAACAGTCACTGGTGCACTGGGCCTGACTTGTCAGGCGCTTGACAGCAGTGCAATGCACTTTCACTCATATGACAAGATAGTGATAGTTGCTGTTTGAGCGTTTGACGTTGAAGAAGAAGAAGAAGAAGAAAACAGAATCTTTGTGAAGGTGAATGCTATGTACAGCTTAACTGCTCATTACTTCAATTAGGAAATGGGGGACGGGATAGCCTTGTGGTCAGAACATTGCTCTCGCAATCTGACGACCCGGGTTCGATTCCCGTTCAAGGGGATATTTTCCCCTGGAGTTAACATCTGTGCAAACTCCACTCTCCCCAAAAGTCCTTCGGATGAGACTATAAACCGAGGACTTGTGTGCGAACACACGCAGAACATCTTGCG
Organism: Rapana venosa; assembly: GCA_028751875.1. Classification (NCBI taxonomy): domain Eukaryota; kingdom Metazoa; phylum Mollusca; class Gastropoda; order Neogastropoda; family Muricidae; genus Rapana; species Rapana venosa. The sequence goes on along the minus strand of CM054136.1, from coordinate 67,558,433 downwards.
CACACGTTAAATCCTGTTCCGCTTTTTTGTAAGACTAGGCCATTGTGTGCCGGCGGGAACAGATGACAGAATTTACAAAACTGCATACACATGGGGACTGGATGTAAAAAAGCACATGAGTGCTTATTCCATTATCCCCGATATAAAAGAATAAATAAATAAATAAATTAGCTCCTGCTTGCTGGATTTTCTTATGTTGCTTTTTTTTTTCATTTTGTCAAATGAATTCATACGATTCTTTCCCATCTGTTTTGGGTTTTTTCCCCAATGGTTTTCCAAGTAAAACTGCATGGACACAATAATTTCTGCAATAATGTTCTGCATCTGCAAAAATGTTAAACTTCTGCAAAAATGATTGCTACATACTGCGAGTAAACCAGTAACTGACTCAAAGAAAACTGTATCCCATCTCAAAAAGAGTAATCAGGAATTATCAGCCAATCAGAACTTGTTCTTAGACTGAATAATGATCACCAATCAGCTACTTTTTAACATTTAAAACACTGAAGAATTGTCACCAATCAGCTTCTCTTTAACATTTAAAACACTGATGAATTATCACCAATCAGCTTCTCTTTAACATTTAAAACACTGATGAAATATTACCAATCAGCTACTCTTTAACATTTAAAACACTGTCGAATTATCACCAAACAGCTACTCTTTAACATTTAAAACACTGATGAAATATCACCAATCAGCTACTCTTTAACATTTAAAACACTGATGAAATATCACCAATCAGCTACTCTTTAACATAAAAAACACTGAAGAATTAATCAAATATCTGATATTCTTTCATCTAAAACTGAATAGTTAATCACCAACCAGCTATTATTTCATCTACCACAGCAGAGTTAATCACCAACCAGCTATTCTTTTATCTAACACTGAAGAGTTAATCACCAACCAGCTATTCTTTTATCTAACACTGAGGAGTTAATCACTAATCAGCTATTCTTTTATCTACCACTGCAGAGTTAATCACCAAAGGCAATCGCTGAATCAGCTATTCTTTCAAATAACACTGGAGAGTTAATCACCAATCAGCTATGATACTGATAAATGTTCATCATGGATCAGGCTATATATATAAGAAAGAAACATTAAGAATAATAGTGATACAATCATTCAAGAACATGAATGCAGAACAACAATCACATTTCTCCCTCCCTCTCTCTCTCAAGTACAGAGGGACGGGATAGCCTAGTGGTCAGAACATTGCACTCGCAATCTGACGACCCGGGTTCCTTTCCCGTTCAAGGGGATATTTTCCCCTGGAGTTAACATCGGTGCAGACACCACTCTCCCCAAAAGTCCTTCAGATGAAACTATAAACTGAAGCCCCGTGTGCGAACACATGCAGAACATCTTGCGCACACGTTAAGTTCTGTTCCGCTTTTCATAAGAGTAGGCTATTGTGTGTCGGTGGGAACAGATGACAGAATTTACAAAACCGCACACACACGGGGACTGGATGTAAAAAAGCACATGAGTGCTTATTCCATCCTCCTTGATATAAAAGAATTGATAAAAAATAATATAAAATAAAGTACTACAAGTCAGACTTAAGAAGGGACAAATTACACTTCAGTTGCAGACACTGCTTTTGAGGAGAAAAATGTGCAGATCTAAATTGATAATTATATTATATAAGCTGGCAGGATTTTGGAAGCTGAATCTAGTGCCATCGTTGCTTATCTAGCCTGGCCTTTTAATTGCTTATTAACAGCTACATGAACTTTTCAATGAAATCAAACGTCAGTCCCAAATATCAAGATATGCTAGCATTAAGTGTATAGGGATATAGATCTATTTATCTATATATTATCTATAGATCTATCTATCTATCCATCCATCCATCCATCTATCTATCCATCTATATTTAGTATTTATTTCTCTCTCTCTCTCTCTCTCTCTCTCTCTCTTATTTATACTATATTTTATATATATATATATATATATATATATGTAATTTGTTTTTCTACAACAGATTGTTATTATTTTAGTTTTGGAACAACAGATCTGTAGTTTCCATTCACTAGAGTAAGCCTCTAATTCATGAAGTGTTTTCTGAAGTTTCTCTTTAGAGTCAGCAAACATTACATCAGCATGAATTGATATTGATTAATATTATAAAACTTTGGGTACTCCTAAATTCTGTCATCAAAATCAAGTCCTATGTCAACTGGAGTGCATGCAGCCTTTTTTTGGATCATGTGGGACTCTTAAGTCATTTACAGAAAGAGCAAAGAGTAATGGGGACAAGTTTTCACCTTGTCTGACACATTGATTAATGTTTCTAACACCACATCATTTGAAGAAACAGAGACAATTCATTGAAAACCTTGCCACCAATAACTGATCATAACGTTATATCCATAAAGCATTGCATCACACATTGTCAATAGCATTTTCCTGGTCCATGAGAGCACAGAATATTTTCTTAATTCTGTTCTTAATTCTCACGAGGTAATCTGAATAAGTTTAACACAAATTTTTACACAGCTTTATATATGATCTGTGGTAGAATGATTAAATTAAACCCAGCTTGGTTTTCTGATAGAATGTTTAAAGTCTCAGACTCAGAGAAAGTTGTTGACCTTTCATGCAGTATACCAGTAAAGAATTTAGCACTAGTTACACCATGATAACAATTAATAAGATTAACAAAGTTACCCCTCTATTGTTTGGGTCACTCTTGTCTCCTTTGGCTTTGTTTATAATATAATTTTATTATATGAAGTCATGATAACTCCAGTCTGCCATTCATCAGGGTAAGTCCCTGTTTCTAAAATGCTATTGAACAGTATACATCAGAAGTGGTTTAATTATTCGAAAGTATTTATTAGATGGCTTCATTCATAATTCCATCTATTCCAGCTGCCGCAGCTGATGCTGCTGCTGGTGGTACTAGGCCTACTCTAAGGGAAGCAACTCACCTGCAAATAACCCCATAACAACATTGCCTATTGCTCGTGCTGTATTCATCGTTACAGTTTCAAACAGTAGCAGACAAATCTGTATAGAAATTAACAACTGTGAATATTTATGCCACTTTGCTATGTTTCTCAAACGTGATGGAATGGCTAATAATAGACTATGACACACTGATGGCGTGGCAAACTGAGCATCCGTGCACACACAAAAAAAAGGTAGGGCCTCTAACAAAGCAGCATGCCTTCCCTTGTAATTCTTCTTTGAGAGGAAACACCAAAAATCCCCTGAACTGTCACTTCCGTCAAAAACAAATGTACACTGGGTTTTATTGCTTTGATGGAGGTGAGGTAGAGAAAAACAAAGCCAAACAACTATGGATATAGAGCCCGACGAAGCACAATCTTCGGAAGTAGGTGAGGAACGCTTAAAGCATCTCAAGAGTATTTCTTTGTCAGGCGAAAAAGAGTTGAAACTAACTTGGTTGCTAAGGACTCTTTCCAGTTTGGTCTTTCCAGTGAAAATTTCAGTTAGAGTAAGCCTACTTGCCTGAAGTCTATGAAGTGCATTTATATAAAATTAAAGTTTCTAAAATTGGAATGAGTCTAGGTGTGTGTGTAGATATAGTACATGCTTATATAAAGTTGCTAAGATTGGAATAATCAACCAAATTTGTTTTTCAAATTCTCCTAGCCCCCCCCCCCCCCCCCCCCCCCCCCATCCCCCTTCCTCATCTGAGCAAGAAGGGATTAAAGGGAGTGGGCCAGGTGGGAAGGGAAGGGGGGCGGGGAGGGGAGGGATATTATTGATTTTATTTCCTCTGATAAAGCTAGATATTTTTAACATTTATACTAGCAAAAGACCACTGTGGCTGTGAAAGTTTCTGTTTCTTTTCTTTTCAGAAGAAGTACGTCCAGTGCGTTTGTCCTTACACCTCATTGTCAAAAGACATTTGCCCAAGGAAGCAGAAACATGGGATCAGGAGCAAGTGTAAGGATTATCAAACTGATAATTTCATGTTCAATTTTGTGACTAATTTTAAAATTTTGCTTTTGAGTGGTAGGGGGGCCATCTTGCTTGGTGAGCATGCAAATTAAAGAGGTGGCCTTGAACACAAACATAAATTTACACTCATATCCATGTGCATGCACCTAAATGTAGAATACAGTGTACACAAGTTGTATTTACTTACAAAAAAGTATAAGGGAGACACTAGGTGTCATTGAAAGAAGTTCATTCCAAACAGAGTCCTGAAATTAGCTTCCAATCATCTACTACTATTCTAAACAACAGCATATTACTTGAAGCAAGGAATACAGGAGTCATTAAAACAACTTTGCAAGTTACCACCATCCCATACACAAAATTAATATATTTTTGAAATGTTTTAATCTGCTTTCCGTTATCATAGAAGCCTGTTCCTCCCACTCTCCTATCCTCTTTAGCTTAAATACACTCACAGGAATGCATATATATATATATATATATATATTATATATATATATATATATATATATATATATATATATATATACATACTGATGTAGTGATGTACTAAATGTAGGCATACATAGAGCCACACAGGCATATTTTGCATGCATATTCATATGTGTACTTACACATGCACAACAGCCAACACACAAGTGCACACACACATGCTCTGCACGCACGCACTCACAATACACACACATACACATGCACAACACACACACACACATGTAATAATGTGTACACACACAATGACACATGCATGCATGTACTCATATATGTGTGGAAGTATGCACACACGTGCAAACTTATCTTTTTTCACATGCAAGTGCACTCAGTCTCTGTCTTGATCCATATGTCTGTCTGTCTGTCTGTCTCAGTGTCTGCCTGACTCTGTCTGTCTCAGTGTCTGTCTGTCTCAGTATCTGCCTCTCTCTTTCCTTCCTTCCCTCTCTCTTTCTCTCTCTCCCTCTCTCTTTCATTGTACTTAATCTAGTACCCTCATTAAAAACAAAATTCATTATCATGGTGTCTGCTTATTCTCCCTTCTCTACCCCTTCTCTTCCTTGGTTCTGTTTTCCTTGAATTTCTTTCTTCCTTTATCTTTTATCTTCAAATAGCTCTTTGTGAAGAGGCTTTTAAGTCAAGAAAAAAAACCCTCAAACATTTATAATATAAAAGAATGTACTTTATCATCATGTATGTATTCATGTATACAGTACAGACACAGAAACTTACACAGACATGCACAGACTCACATACTATGATCATGGACTGTCACACGCACACACACATGCTTAGTAACGTAACACATGCATGGACACACGCACGTGTGCATGTGTACACACACAGACACAGACAGACAGACAGACAGACAGGCAGACACACACACAAACACACACACACACACACACACACACACACACACACACCCCAACATCACACACATACACACACACACTCTGTTCTATAAAAAAAATAATAAAGTATGTTGTCGTAACAAAGCAAACGAACAAAAAATAATAAGATAGTGTTTATTTCAATATCTGTTCGTGACTTGATCAAGATTTGTGTAGAATTTACGGGTTTTTGGTGGTTATTCTCACAGGTTAGAGTCACTGAACGAGATCACCCATTTGCGCTTAGATCGAGAGAACATTGGCCAGATTGACAGCCTTGAGCTACTTGGAAGCAAAGTGACCAACATTTATCTGCAGCAGAATCGCATCTCCACCATCCAGAATATGGACTGTCTGCTGAACTTGCAATTTCTCACGCTGGCGGGCAACCGTATCCGCGTTGTGGAGAACTTGCAGCATCTCAATCACCTTCTTTTCCTGGATCTGTCGGAGAATGCTATTGAAGATTTTGACATTGGTAAAATGGATGTCGTGGTGTGTGTGTGTGTGTGTGTGCGCGCGCGCGTGTGTGTGAGTCTGTGTGTGCGTGCATGCGCGTGTGTGTATGTGTGAGTCTGTTCATGTGTGTGTGTGTGTTCATGTAAATTTACGTTGGGATTCTTTACTTCTTATTTACTTTTATTTCTAAAGTTATATTTTTAAAGTCTGTTCAAAGTTGAACTATCATGTTTGCACAAAATAGGCAGTAATGGAGTTGATGAATCCTTAGTGAATTATCAACACTAGTCATTGAATGTCAGTGATTGATGTTCACAAAAAGATGAAGTTGAGTTGTGAAATTGGAAATATCACTATTTTGTATAATTGAAAACGAATGGCATTTTTACTTGGTAGTTCAAGTTAAAATCACTTACATGTTAGTTAGCTTTGATTGTGTTCACCAGCTTGTCTGTTACTGTTTACATTCTATGTTTATGTGTACATCAGTTCCGCTATCCAGTGCAGTTAAGTATTTAGGTGTTGTTATTGACAACACACTCTCTATGCAAAAATTCATCACCCAGACCTGCCAGTCCTGCTACTATCAATTACGACGTATAAGTGCAATCCGAAAGTACCTGTCCACTGATGCAACATCCAAACTTGTCACATCTCTTATTCTTACACGTCTGGACTATTGTAATTCTCTTTTTGACTGGTCTGCCAGCATCATCTATCCACCCTTCAACGCATACAAAACTCTGCAGCTCGATTAGTCCTCAAAAAGAAAAATCTGAGCATATTACTCCATCCTGCAATCTCTCCACTGGTTGCCTGTGCCACAGAGAGTAAAGTACAAGATCAGTACCTCTGTTACAAATTGTCTCCACAAAACAGCACCTCTACCTCTGTGAATGTCTTCACTGTACACTCTTCTCGTTCCCTCCGCTCTGCTGCAGATTACCTTGTGCTTACGAATACCTAGATTCAACCAATCCACTGTTGGCCGGTTCGCTCTTTCTCTGTTTCTGGTCATCATTGGAATGACCTCCCTCTCTCCCTTTGTGAAAAGCCTACTTAGACAGCTTTAAATCCAGCCTCAAAACATACCTATTTCAAACCTAAGATTTTTCCTCTTGTTTCATCTCATGTCTGTCCACTGCCTTTGAAAGCCAAAATTCCAATACCCTGCTGAAATATACAACCTGTGTGTGTGTTTGTGGTGTGTGTGTGTGTGTGTGTGTGTGGTGTGGTGTGTGTGTGTGTGTGTGTGTGTACATTTGAATTTGTTAGAATATTGTTAATCATTGTTGGTTGTTTGTGTGGGAGCAGATTGAATGGAAGCGCTCTGGTTTGTAATTGCAAGATATAGCGCTCTATAAATTCCATATATTATTATTATTATTATTATTTATCTGTGTCTCATTTTTCACCTTTCATACTCGTGCTCTGGGAATGTTTCCAAGCAAAGCTGTCAGCTTTCCCCACTGTCAGCTGTTCTCAGCAGCTAAGAATCCATTCCATCCCCTCCCAGCTCAGCCCAGCCCAAATGGTGCTAATTATAGCAGGAACTGACCACACTTGGACTTGGTAAAAGGAAGAGGCACGCTAACTTTAGCACTTTCATTCATTCATTCATTCATTCATTCATTCATTCATTCATTCATTCATTCATTCATTTCTTTCTTTTTATTTATTCTTGTGTTTTTTTTAAATCAAGGATAATGGATGAAGCACTCATGTGCTTTTAAAATTTTTTTTACATCCAGTCCCTGTGTGGTTTTGTAAATTTTGTCATCTGTTCCCACCGGCACACAATGGCCTACTCTTTCAAAAAGTGGAACAGGTTTTAACGCATGCGCAAGATGTTTGATTCATTCACAAGGGGCCTTGGGGGTTTATGTCTTACCCGAAGGACTTTGGGAGGTGAGTTCATTGAAAAACTCCGGGCAAAATCCCCTTGAAGGGGATTCGAACTCAGGTTGTCGGTGCGGGGCCGTGTGCTTTCCCTTCCATTGGGGTGTTGTTGGATTTGATGCTGGTTTGTTTGCTGTGGAGGTATTGAATTTTGATATGAGAATTTTTGATATTTTTTTTTCGATGAGTTCCCGTCCCTGATATCTTGGATCGAGGAAAAACCCCTGCTGCAAAAAACCCAGATACGGTGAGCAAAAAAAAGACGGAAACTTGCCCCATGCTGGAAAACATGAGTTGGATTATTTTATTTATTTATATATATATATATATTGCGGGAGACGCCAAGCCGAGGGGTTAACCCCATTGCTTAACCTCATAGGCATGCAGTCGTGGGTTTAAATTCTCGGGGTTGGTAAATTTAAGGGTGAGGATTTTTCAATCCTCAGGTAAAATTTTAAGTGCAGCCCTGCCTGTGTTTTAATTCCCTTTGTTTATGCACTGTAGAGAAAAAATTTGCAAGTTAAAGTCCAAAATTCATGTCAGATTTGGTGGGTTAAGACCAAAAACACCCCCGCTTAAACCTAAAAAATTAGATTGCCCGCACCTTCATGGTGGAAAAAATGATAAGACAAAAAACCTCACCATTGGGAACCTCAGAGCTCTAGGTGGGAAGGAAAAAAAAAAAAGGTACAATCTGCTGATGAAAATTTACCTGGGGGTGTTGGTCTTTTTTTATGGGTGGGGGGGGGGGGCGGGGGTATCCTAACAGTTAGAGCATTAATTTTTGATTTGGTGGTAACTGAAGTGAGTTTTGGGTTTCTGCAAAATGTCCATCTGCGGGATTTTCCCCCGAAGTTAACTTTTGGGATGTCTTTAACTTCCCCGAAAGCCTTTGGAGATCAGTGTGAAAAGAGGCCCCCCCGAGCGTTTGTGTGTGCATGAATGAAAAAGCCTTCCCCTTTTTGTAGATGAGAAGACCCGCTGTGGCTTTTTGACACGAAAAATACCCAGCATGTCCTTGCTTTCTAAAAGGGAAGGCTCCCTTACTCAAAATTGCCTATGGCACCTTTACGCCTGACAAATTTTTGGGGGTGCCCCCCAAAGGTTTTGTAGGAAGTTGAGGGGGTAGTAAGTCATGTTCTTTTAAGGAATCAGGTCTCAAAACCTATTTTTTTTTTTGGATGCTTAAAAATGTTTTATAATCTTTGTAGATTATAAAAAAAAAATGTTTTGGGCTTCAGTACAGTCCCCGTTAAACCCCAGCGTGAATGGGTACCTCCCCTCTTTAGGGTCAGGGAAGGTAAAGCAGCGAGGGGGGAAAAAGGGCACCCCCCTAAATATGCTCCCCCCTGGGAAAAGCTGGGTCTTTGCGCCTCGCCCCTTTATGCCCACTTGGTTTTGGGAAAACCCTTTGTAGATTTTGCTTATGAAAAAAACCAAAAAATTCAAGGGTTTCTAGTGTTTATGCCTATATATCTTTAGAGGAGAAGGGACAAAGATTATAAGGTGACCTGTTTTTTGCATTTGAAAGGTTTTGAAAGCGTTACCCTGCTTCGTGGGTTAAAAAGGCCTGCTTTCCTGTTTTAAAAATATTTTTATTAATCATGATGATAAACATGTTGATAATAAAAAGAATTTTTTAATTTTTTTTTCAATCTTTTTTAAACCAGACATTAGTGTAAAGCCGCCATGGCGCAGGGGTTGGCCTTTGGGGTTTGGAGGAAGGGGGGGTTCGATTCCCATAAGAGTCTGGATTTTTCGGACTCCCGGGGGCTCCTCCCCCAGTGAGTGTGCTGTGGGCTCGTGGGAAGCTGGGGCCACACAGTCGGTTCATCCACTTAAAGGGGTGCGGTTTGAGAGTGTTGCTCAAATTTCCCGACAAAACCCGCAGGTGTCTGTATTTTTGGGCCGGTTGACGCCCGGGGGTTAAATTTGTAGTAAGGTGGTACAACCCCTTTAAGTAGTTCAAGCATATGCACTTCCCAGCAGCATAATTACGTCATCCTCATTGTCATTGTCATCATGCATTTAAAAAAAATTTCCTCTCTTTGGTGGGCTCGTTTCTCTGGTTATGGTGACCCCAGATTCGGTTTGCCCATACACTTCTGTGCTGTGGGGAGTTTGTGTCAAACCCTTGGGTTGGAGGTTGCGGGGGACGGTGTTGGGGGACTTGTGGTGGTTGCCATCTGGGGTGGGCAACTCACTCGTCGCTCCGCGACTGAGCAATACTGTCGTAAGTAGGGGGTTAGAGGTGGTGCCTGCATTTTTTAGTCAAAACAGGCCCATGAAACACCAAAGTGCCCCCAGCAGAGTGCAGGGCCCCTTAGCTGGGGGCCCCCACGGGGCCTGATAGTGAGGGGCTCCCTTGGGACTTCCGACCTGAGGGGAGACATAAAAAATCTGGGGTTTTTGGGGGGGGGGGTTTGGGAATGAGCGGCTTTTTTTTGGGGTGAACGTAGGACGGGGGTCATCAGAAGTGAGGCAGCCAAAAAAAAAAAAAAAAAAAAAAAAAAGTGTAAACTTTACAAGCTAATATAAAAATTCCCAAGAATCCCAAAGGCATGGTGAAAACGCACCCTGTAAAACTGTTCACCTTTTAAAAGGTTGGGCCCTTTTGTGCCTAAAAGAATGGTGACAAAATCAAAAAAACCCTGGGACGGATAAAAAAAAAAAAGCACATGGTGGTTTTTCCCTTAACTCGAAATAAAAGAATAAATAAATACAAAATAAATTTTTTTTTCATTTATTTTTTCATTCATTTTATTCATCTTTTTGTAATTATGTTGTTTATCCCCTGAAGACCCCTGGGCGCATCAGCTTGCGCGACATGAAAGAGCTGTTGGGGGAAGTTTTATGGAAGGGGTGTGCAGTGCCAAAAAAAGCATTTTAACAAGCTCTTCTTTCCCCCTGGGGGTGCCGGGGGGCTGTCAGTACAATGCATTCCCCCCTTTTGAAAAAACTGTGCTGAAATTTCCTCTTCCCTATCAAACTTTTGTTTCTGCCTTGTTCCTTTTTTATGTCACCCCCTCCTTGTTATTCTCTGCCCTTTTTGGTTCATTTCCTGCCTTTTTTTCCAAGAAAGATTAAAAGATAACAGTTCTTCTTTTGTAAAGTCAGGATGTGCTGGCCCGACTTGTCAGGCTTTAAAGACAGCGGACGCTTTTCGCTCATGTAACAGGAAAACAATAGTCGCTGTTGAGCGTTTTGCGTGAGACAAAGAAGAAAAGCTGTTTTCCCCTGTTGTTCCCCCGTGTTCATGGAGCCTGTGGTGTGTGTGTGTTGTGGTGTGTGGGTGTGTTTTGTTGGTGTGTGTGTTTTTTTGTTTGGTGCAGGGGGGCATGCCCGGAACGGCCCGGCTAAAGCGCGGATGGAGAGGAGGTCAGAAAGTAGAGAAATGGAGGTGGGTTTTTCCAGATCTCCAGCGACGGGGAGGAGAGGAGGAGGAATGGGGTAGGATCAGGATCATGCGGAGGAGGATGGTCTGAAGCAAGAGGAGGGGGGGATGGGAGGCAGGCAGGCCCCCTGCTGGGGGCTACGACCAAGCTCCCAGATATCAAAAGTAATTAGGCCCGGTGTGAGAAGGAAAAAAAAAATATTGGGAGATGAAAAAAAATGTTTTGGGAAAGTTCCATTCGTACCAAATTGCAAGGCCACTTTTGAAAAAGGGGAAAGGGGTTTTTAAAGTGTGTAAGATGTTCTGCCCGGTTGGACTGGGACCTGTTTTAGTCTCATCTAAAGGACTTTTAGGGGAAAGAGGTTTGGGTTGTGTTAAAATCCGGGAAAAAAAAAACCATTTGGGTGTGGGGGGGGCTTGAAGAACCCAACTGTCGATTTCAGGCTCAATGCTTTTAAAAGCTAGGTATCCCGCCCCCCCTAACAGTATGAGAACAGTGATATATTTTTCCCCCTATATGGATATTCACATGCACAAACTTTTTTCAAAATTGAAGTCGTTTAGAAATAATGTGAAAAAAGAAAAAAAAAAGTTTATAGAACCCAAGCGCTTAATGATAAAAAAAAAAAAAGCAAAAGATGAAGTGTGATGACTTTTTATGGGGAAAGAAAAAAAAGTAAATAAGACAGCCCCCTTCATCATCGCTTGCAATTTCTTGCAAACTTAACAGGCACCACGCAAAAAAACCATGGTAATCTATTCAAAAGAATTTTTTTTAAAAAAAAGGAGAAATTTTGTTGGTGCAAAAATCTTAATCCTGAGAAAAAAATTAGTTCCCTTTCTTTAATAATTTTGCAATTTCGGGTTTAAAGCGGCAGGGAAAATTTTTGTTTTCTTTTTTTTCAGATGCTTGCAGATTTTCAATTTCTATGCTGTTAGGTTGGGGGCGTTTTGTGTCTCTAATTTTTTTTTTTTTGGGGGGGGGGGATTATAAAATTTAAAAAATTTGCCTTTTTGGTTGAAGTAAATGTGGGTGGAAAAATTGTGAAGAAAGTCGTGTTGGTTTTTGATTGTCCTGCAGTGAAAACTAAAGGGAAATGAGACAGAAATGCTGTACGCTCCAGATCCTGGGTCTCTGACATTCACCAGGCACAACCATGGAAATCATGAAATGTTTGGCATATTAAAGCGCTGCAGACGGACCAGCTGCAAAATGCAAGAATTTATTACCGGTGATGGTGAGAATTTTTTTGTTTTTTGAATTTTGGGGATGTTTTTTGTTTTGTTTATATTTTTCTCTTCTTCTTCTTTATACGTCTTTTTGTGTATCATTCCTGCTAAAAACATTGATTACTTTTTCTCCCCACTCCTTATTTATGCCCTTCTCTAGTTATCTGCAATAGGCAGTTTTGTTTTATTTTTTATGTTTTAAAGTTAGGTTGTGAAGGAATTAGTTTGCTTCTTAAGCTTCAGTTAATCGGACTGTGTTTCAATTTCCATGCAGAAATGCTGCAAAGTGGACATTGTATGCTGGGTATTTGGTTTATTTTGTTTAGTTTGTAAATTTATTATTTGAAATTGTTCTTGTTGTTTGATGTGTTAGGTGCTGGAGGGAACGAAGGGGTTGTAATTGTTGGGGGATTTGTGGGAGGGGGGGAGAAAAAAAGTGGGTATGGCTGCTATGTTTTTGTTGTTGTTCTCTCTTCTTCTCTCTATCTTTCTTTTTTTTTTTCTTTTTTTTTTTACTAAATATCTCTCTTTTCTTCTTGATCGTCAATTGTTCTTGTTTTGTTGGGGATTGAAGGAAATTCAGAGAAAGCCTTGTTTTTGCGGGTTGAGGTTTGGAACCCTGTTAGGGAAAACTGTTGATAGACAGGATGGAAAAATGTGGATGCGTATGACGTTAAAGGTTTGATTATGTTTTGTATTATGAACTTCCCTTCTGCTGCTGTAATGGAAGGTCTGTATATTGAAAAAATGTGCCGTCTGTGGGGATGCCAGGGGCCTGTCAGTATACATAGCATCCCCACCTTATGAAAATTATGTGCCCTCTTTTCTATTGCTTTCTTTGTTTCTGCCTTGTTCCTTTTCTTCCTTAAAGAGAGAGCGAGAGAGACAGACAGACAGACAGAGACAGAGACAGAGAGAGAAAACAAGCAAACAAAAACATAGCAGTCATAACACTTTCCTTTTCTTCTCATCTCTTTTCTGCCTTCTTGGTCCATATTCCTTCTTTTTTTTTCTCCAGAAAGACTTAAAATTCTCTTCCAGGCTGAAGTTGGATGTGCTGGGTCCAACTTGTCAGGTGCTTAACGGCAGCACAGAGCATTTTCACTCATATGACAGACAACATTAGTTGCTGTCTGAGCGTTTGACAAAGAAGACGAAAATAATATGTTCATGTATAAGTTTTGTTCTTCAGAAACCTGATTGGTCGAGCTTTAGGCATAAAATAGCTTTATATAGCTTTAAGGGGTTTGCTTGTATCTGTTTTATATGTAAAGGGCTTTAATGTACAAATTCGTTTTTGTTTTGTTTTGTTCCTGTTACATTATTCCTTATCACTGTATATTGACAAGTCTGTACTGGCACAGTTCATTGTTTTTTTCTTTTGCTTTTTTTGGTTTCAGTTTGTTTTTGTTTTTGAGAAAGAGGGGGTGGGTGAAACATTTCCGTTGCTTTTCATTATTTTTCTTCTTCTTTTATATTTGTTTGTACTGTTTTGCTTTGTTGACTTTTGTTTGTTCAGTGCCTTGCTATGGCAGTTATGTTTGTTCAGTATGGCTCTGTTCAAGGACACATTACAAGGAAGTCAACGACTGGTTTTGTCTGTGAAGTTGAGGCATTATACTTATTGATTCCTGTTTAAAGCTGTGTGGCAGGCAGCAGCACATACATTGGACTCATGTTGCTGAGTGGTTCAGGAGAAGACTTTGTGGTTCAAGGGCATTAGTGCCAGGCTGGTATCAAGTCAAGTCGAGTCAAAAAACACTTCAATCATCCCACAAAGGGCAATTACTATACTGACAGGCACATTGATATGTATAATATTTCGAAAGATGCAAGAAAGCTACATTTCAAATTGGTATGAACATTACAAGATAACTTGGAAAAGAAATCACACACACATAGACACAGACACACACATGCACGCCAAACACACACCCCAACCCCAACCCCACACACACCAAAACACATGCGTGTACGCACACACTCACACATACCCACACACACCAATGTAGGGATACAATAGTGCATCTGTTTTATATATAAAGGGCTTTAATGTACAATTACTCATTTGGTATAGATAGATTCTGGACATGTTGAATGCTGAATCTGTTTTCTTATGGACATTATTAGTCTTATATGATGGTTTTTGTGTTTTGTTTTGGGTTGCTGTTCTGTTGGTTGTTGTGTTTTGTGTGGGGGGAGGGGGGGGGGGGGGAGGGGGTGGAGTGTTACTTGTTTGCCTGTCTTTCTTCAGAAAGATGCCTGAGGGGTTGACTGTTGACAAGATTACTGATAACTAAGGATCTTTTCATAGGTTATTTGTTTTGTTTAACACATTTTTAAGATGTGGAACTATAATATGAAAGTTGTTGATTGCTACATTCCAGCTGGTATCAATGTGTGATTATGGTTGTGATAGAAACTGCTTTTAATATTGACACTTTTGTTTGTTGTTCTTTACTGTTTAAAGATCTAGAGCTTTTGTACTTTTTATCCACTATATTCCAGATGGTGTACATTTCATTGCTATTTTATCTGTACTGTATTGGTTGCTGTGCTGTAGTGTGTTGTGTGTGTGTGTTGTGTGTTTATCTGTACTGTATTGATTGCTGTGTTGTAGTGTGTGTGTTGTTGTGTTGTAGTGTGTGGTGTTGTGTGTGTGTGTGTGCATGTGTGCCTGCCTGCCTGCCTGCAGGCTCTGTGTCTTTTGTGGGTGAGAGTGAGAGAGAGAGCGAGAGAGAGAGAGGGGGAGAGAGAGAGAGAGAGAGAGAGAGTGAGAAAACAAAATGGGGTAAAGAAATTAATGCATATCCCAAGAAAAAATATATGGTTATAGTTATGACTATTGTAGCTTTTATAAGTAACATGAGATTTTTAATTAAAGATTTGCTGATTAAAAAATGCAATAAAATGGATCTAACTGATCAGATTGCTGTTATGCTTGTGCATCTTTTTTGTTAGGGACATTAGTTGTTTATGATGGTTTTTGCATTTTATTATTGTTTTGTTTTGTTTAGTTTGGATTGTTGAGGGTTTTTTTTGTTGTTGTTTGCCTTGTGCATCAGGGATGAGGTGAGCTGTGACGTGAAAATATTGAGCATCTTTCTATATCAAATTTCAATATGAAGGTTGGAGTAAATAAATCTTTATTCAGAAAATGTAAATACTATAGCTACACATATTGAGAGCAGTAAATGATAGTTTATGGCATACTCAAAACAAAATATTTTACTTATTAAGTTTGGTGGTTAATCAGCATGATTGAAATAGCATGATAACAAAAGTAGTGCTTTCCAAACATCATTTTTAGGTCAAACAGCAACGAACACTACAGCCGAGTGGTTAAGACTGATAAACTTCAATACCATGGGGTCCATGAAGTCGTGGGTTCGTATCCTGGCAGCGTCTGATGAATTAAGGGTGGGATATTTTTACAATCTCACAGGTCAACTTCAAGTGCAGACCTGCCAATGCCTTAATTCTCTTCCTGTGTATACCCATGCAGAAGATCAAACATGCATGTTAAAGATCCCGTAAATTGTGTCAGTGTTTGGTGGGTTACGGAAACATGAACACACCCAGCATGTGTCCCTGAAGTCAGATTGCGGCTACCTTCATGGTGGGGGAAAAACGGCTGCATACGCAAAATCTCACCATGGGTGAACCTCAGAGCTCTAGCCAAGGAACAAGAGAAAAGACCAAACAATTAAGATCTTTAGCGCTTCCTTTATGTTTGCTGCAATGATGTTCATATAGAAAACACGATAGAAATTGTTTTAGCTAAATACACAACCCCCTCCTCCCAAAAAACAACAGCAAACAAAAAACATAAAGAACAAAAATTAAACATTTATAAAAGGATCTAAACACAGACACTCAGAAAGAATAGATTATTCCATGATGCTTGCCTTTCTTACTCTAGTTTTCTGTGGTAAATTGCCTAATTAATTGTAATATAAACACATCATTATCATTGTAAAATCCAATGTCATGCTTGTAAGTCGAATGTATAAAAACAACCCTTCACACTTTGATTGTTAATCTCAAAGCGATAAGACTTTGAAATATGTTTGTGAACAGTCTGAAATATATGAATACATTTGTATCTATTGGGAAATGACAACTCCATTCTAAGAGAAAACCAACTTTAATTCTAGAACGCTGTTAAATAGTATTTTCACATACTACATTGTAACAGGGGACAGAACAACAGACAGTGTTCTGCTGTTTCCTTTCCGCTACCACATGCCCAGTGAGGGTCTTCGATTAACTTTTAAACATGATCATTATTCAGATCACTCGTTCCAAGGTGGAGGTGACAATGGATGATCTGTTCATGTCTTTTGCCAAGTAAGGTGGTACAGGGAGGTACAACAGGGTCATCAGTAGGGAGGACAGACATGTCACATAGTCTCAAAGCAGGTGCACTTCCATAGCATCATCACTACGTCATTTTCATCACCATTGGTCATCATGCAAAAAACGGAAAAGTCGTCTCTGATTCTGGTCTTGTGGTGGTCTCAGTTTTTGGTTTCCCATGCACTTCTTTGCCTGTGGTGAGTTGGAATTGAGGCCTTCGGGTGTGGAGATTCATAGTATCTAGGAGAAGATCACTGGAGGGACATCATGGAGAAAATTACCTGAGTGGATGTCTCACTCGTTGGCCCATGACTGAGTTTTCTGTTGTTAGTGGGGAGGCTTAGTAGTGTGTCTTGCAAATGCTTTTTCGAACAGGAACCTGAAAAACCCCAAAAAGTCCCCTCTAGAGTGCGGGGCCCTTTGGCTGGGGGCCCTAGGGCGGCTAGCTGTCCAAAACTAAGGCTAAACTATCACTAAAAATTTAACATCATGTTTTATCTTTGTATTGGTAAGAGCCCCTTTTCCTGTACCTTGAAGGTGAAGTGACACAAAATTATCTAAAAGTAGTGTGGTAGTTTAAAAAATAATAGTTGTGTATTTAAAAGATATAATTTGGAACTTTAAAGTGCTGAAATTCGCAAAGCATCAAATCAAAGCGTTTTACTTAAAACATTTTACGCATGCGATCGCAAAAAAACAAGTAAACGTTTAAATTCCCCACACACACACAACACACACACACACACACACACACCACAACACCCACACACCACACAAAAACCACCACTTTTTTCTTTCTCTCTCTCTCTCTCTCTCTTCTTTTCTTCTCTCTTCTTCTCGCGCACGCGCGCGCGCGCGCGCGCACACACATGCACAACACTTAGGGGGTGATGGAGTGGGGGGGGATGAAAAAAGATTTGGGGAGACTGTTAAGGTGGCAGATCTTAGTAGGAAACAAGTGTGTTTTGAGGCTGGGTTTGAATCTTTCAAGTCTAGTGACATTTCGACCTCACACTACAGCCCTTTTTAACCTTTACGTTTTTTTTGGCTCTTTAAAAAAAGATCATTAACGATTTTAACACTTTTTTGCCAGTATCGGATCATAAACCCTGCTCCTTTTCAGTTGGGGGGATTCAACAAAAAACACCCCCTACCCCTGCCCCTCCCCTGCCCCCGCCCCCTGCCCCCTCCCCTGGCCCCCCCCCCCCCCCTTTCCCCCCTCAACCCCACGGGGCCTTACTGGAGAAAAGAAAAAGCACTATGGGAAAGTTCGATTGAAAAACCTTAAATCACACTGTACGGGTTTTGCGAAAAGGGTTTGGGTTTTTTGTGCCCAGCATTTAAAAAAAGCTGTAAGAAAAAATGGACGGCTTAAACAAACACACACACGCCCACGCACGCAAGCACGCAGACGCCTCACGCACGCACACCGCACGACCATGCACACCCCATGCAGCACACACACTCGTTTATTTATGAACTAATTAATTTTCTTTTTGTGGTAAACTTAAGAGCGAGCAGGCAGAGAGGATGAGGAGAGAGGATGGAGAGAGAGAGAGAGAGGAGAGAGAGATTATTGAAAACGAAGATTATTCAGTTAAAAAGGCCATACCCTTTTTTGAAGGGAGGAGCGTAAACATCACATTAATTAAAACCCCAAAAAAATACGATTGCCACAAAATTGACTAAAAAGATTTTCTCCCCCACTTTTTTTCCATTGTAAAAAAATTAAAGGATGCTCTAGAGTTTTCTTCCTAACAATGGAGAGGAGAGAGGAGGGGGGGGGGGGGGGGGGGGGGGAGGAGGAGAGAGGGGAAGGAGGAGAGATGTGTTAAAAAAATAAATAAAAAAGAAGGCACACACGTATTGTGAAAGGTGGGACTATCATATTCACAAATACGGTTTAATGAAACGAGACAGAGAACACAGGAGAGGACAGACCGACGACAGCGGACAGACAGGAACAGACGCAAAACAGACAGGCCTGCCGTAAAAACAGAGAAAAGACACACAATATTGTGAAGGCGTGCTATCATATTCAAAAAAAGTAGGGTTTTAATAAAGGGAAGAAGGGGAAAGAGCAAAAACAGACAGAGAAGAGAGAGGAAGCGCAGGGACGAGAGAAAAAGCAGAGACCAAATCCTGACAGAGACACGCAGAAGGATGCCTTGAAAAAACAGAGACAAGCACACCATACTGTGAAGGGTAACTTCATTATAACCCGGGTAGGTTTTAATGGAAAAGCCAGCGGAGGCCAACTTGTTGCCAAAAGCTTTCCGTCGGGACTGTGTGTATGTGTAAGCATGTCGGTGGCTGTGGCACACGGAGACTTGTGCTTCTGCCCAAACAATATAGTGGAGGTGGGAAGACGGTGTCGGGTAACTTCTCGGAAAATATAATTTATTGCATTTTTTGTATGAGGCGTTTTCTTTTTTTTCCCTTCTTTGCTTTCTTTTTTCCCAATACCTCATACCTCCCAAACCTACTTATTCCCTACCTATCTGCCCCTGCTACTACCTCCCTTCCTACGATTTAGAAGTCGGGTGCACTTCTGAGCATTTTTACTTCATAGTCAAGAAGTTGAAATGTTTCAAAGTACAAGTTTGGGAATATTTTTGATGACAAACTAAACGGGGGTTGCTAAAAAAGCAATTGTCAAAAAGGGAAAACAACGTATGTTTTTTCCGGGGAAGATTAACTCTTTTTTTTTGGCAAAAAGATTCTTTCTTTGTTCTACAGTCCACATAGAGAGTGTTTAAGTTTTGCTTTATCTTTGGTAAACAACCTTAGTGTTAAAACAAGAATAGTCTTCGTGAATTGTTAGAATCTGCTAAAAAATAATTGGAGAAAAAAAAGAGATTAAACCCCGTACGCGATCAGAGTTTGCGCAAGCGTGCCATCTTGACTGATCCATCCCATGCTATGTTTCGGAATTTCAGTTATTCCCTTCGGGCGCCGTTTTGGTGTTCAAAGTAAAACAAAATAATAGAAAAAAAAATTCCCCTTTTTTCCCGTGTCTTCGAATTCAAAATTCAAAACGCATGCCCAAACAGTTTTACATTCTCTGATATACCCCCCTGTTGTCAAATGCGGGGTGCGTGCGTGCTGGTGGGTTTTGTTGTGTTGTTTGTGTGGGTTTTTTTTGTGGGTGGTAATGAGATAAATATCTTGTATCTTGTTTTGGCTTTCAAGAATGTTTTCTAAATTTTTTGGTGTGTGTTGTGTTGTGTGTGTGTGTGTTGTTTTGTGTGTGTTTATGTCTTTACTAGTAAGGGTCTTTGGGCGCGGGTGCATTTTGGTGTGTGTATGTGGAAAAAAATTTGGTTTAATTTTGGTTTTTTGGTGTATGTGGGGGTGTGCGCGTGTGTTTTAAATGTGCACGTGGTGCATGCAATTTTAAAAAAAATTTTTTTCCAATCAATTTTTATTTAAAAATTTGTATTCCTACATTGGTTGTGTGTGTGTTGTGTGTGGTGTGGGTGTGTTTGTTTGTGTGGGTAGGGTGGGGTTTTTGTGTGCGTCCCCGGGTTTTTGTGTTTGTGTATGATAATTTTTTTAAACTTCTTAGAATGCTTTAAAAACCCTGAAATGATTTTTCTTGTGTTTTGTGAGATAATTTAGGTATCAATGTCATTTGTAATTCCCCTTCATGGGATGATTAAAGTGTTTTGTTTTGCTTGATTTGTTTTTGACTTGATACCTCCCCTCCCTACGAGTCCCTATTTGTTCCCTACCTCCTACCTCCCTATTTTCCCCTACCTAGTACCTCCCTAGCTACCTCCTTTCCCTTTCCCTTCCTTCCCCCCTTCCTCCCTTCCTTCCTTTTTCCCAAATTCTTTCATTATTCATTCATTCATTTTCATTCTTTATTCTTAATTTTGTCTCTTTTTCTGCCGCATCATCTCTATCTCTGTCTCTCTTTTTTATGTTTTTCCACTTTTCACAGGGGGAAGAATGCAGACGACAGACGACAGACGACACCACCACACCACCACACCCCCCGCGCGCCACCCCACACACACACACAGAGATTATTCTAAAAAGTATGTGGTTGGATAATCGCGAATTTTTTATCCATCTGTACGGGTTTAACTAATGTTTTTCAGGCCCAAAATAGTGAAAAGATGTAAATGATTTGGGGGGAGAATATTTCCAATTGTCAGTTTTTTTTGATTGTGGAAATTTAAATTATTTTTCTGCGCCCAAAGTTTGCCCCTGGATCAGATTTTTTTCTGAATTTTATCTTTTTTACTGTTGGCATTGTTTTTTGGTTGAGGGGAAACCAAAACTCAGTTTGTGTTTTTAAAAAGTTGGTTTTTATTCATAGTTTCCTGACTTTTTTCAGTTTCGTTTACTTTTTTTGTTGATTTCCCCTTTAAAAATCACTAATGTGAATAGCTTTTAAACTGAAGATATAAGAGGACAGCGACAGACGACAGACAGGCGAAAAGAAAAGGAGAGAGAGAGATGTAGAGGGGAAGAAGAAGAAGAAGAAGGGAAAAAGGACAAAACAGACAGACAAAAGGGCAGAGACAGACAGAGACGAAAAACAGCGTCAAACAGACAGGCGGAGACACCGACAGACAGCAGAACAGACCAAACGCGGGGCTGACTGACAAACAAACTGAAAGATACAAAAAGACGGACCAGAAAAAAGCATCAGTAGTAAGTCTTTTCCAACAAAAACAAATTTTATTTTTACAGATTTTCAAAGTGGGATGCGTGGGCGATTGCCGGCGTTAACGGCATCAGAAAGGCAAGTGCCCTCCAAAGGAGCGGGAACAGACGGCTGCCCTAGCTGGCCAGGAGCGGGCAACCCCTCTGCGCCAGCGGCCATGAGCTGAAAAAAGACACTTTTGGGGGTGGCAGGAGAGGGGGGCGTAAAACGCTTGTGTGTTGCTCCTGTGTAGGCTCTCCCCTCTTATTCTCTTTGTTTACTTCTCAAAGGGGATTCGGAGGTCGGTTGTTGTTGTTGTTTTTGTTGCTGTTGTTGTTGTTGTTGTTGAGTGATGTTTTTTATTTTAAATTTGCATTGTTTTTATTTTTTGTTTTTTTAGTTCATTTTATTTCATTTTTTTTATTTTATTTTGCTTTGTCCTTTCCCCTTCTCCTCCTCTTCTTCCTTCTGTCTTTTGTTGTCGTCGCGTTTTTTCCGCGTCTTTTCTTATCATCATCATTTTCTTCATCATCATCTCATCTATCTTTTTTTTTTCTTTTCTTCTTTTTTTTTTTCCTTTTTTTTCCTCCCTCCTCCCCCCCGATCTTTCTGTTGTCTTTTTTTTTCTTTCTTTCTTTTGCTGCTATTCTTCTTTTTCCTCCCCCACGGTCCTCAAAAAATATGTTTCCTCCCCAAAAAGGACCCGACTGTTTAAATTTCGGCCCCGTCCTTGCGGATTGAAGGACAAGCTCCAGTCCCCCGGGACGTCCTGGTGGGAGGTCCTCGGAGCTAAAGGGCAGCACCCGGTTTCTCCCACAGCGGGGTTTGGGCAGGGGTCTGTGGGAAGGGTGGGGTGGGGGGGGGGGGGGCAGAGGCTTCGGAAAATTTTGGTTTTTAAAAAAGGGGTTTTAGTTGAGGGGAGAGGTTTTTGGGTTTTTTTTAAATTTTTAATTATTTTTTTTTTTTTTTGTTTTATTTTTTCATCTTTTTTTTTTCTTTTTTAGTCCCCTTTTTTTTTTTTCAATTTTTCCCTTTTTCCACCGCCACAATGGCCCACTTTGAAGGTTTTGTTTTAATTGATATTATATAAAAAAATTTTTTTATTTTTTCAGGAAATTTTTCCCCAGTTTTTTTAAAAAAATCCCTTTGAAAAAAGCCTCGTCCCCCAGAAAATGGCCTGTCTAATTCCCCCTTTTCTCAAAATTGAAAAATTTCCAAAATTTTCAACCTTTTAAAAATTTCCCACTTTAAGCCACCCCCCCCCCACCCAAAAAAACCCCCGCCCATCAAACTTTAGTTTGTGGGAAAAAACTTCCCCCCCCTTTTTTTTTTTTTCCCCCTTAACCCTTGAATTTATTTTTTTCCCCCCAAAATCTTGGTATTAACGACCCTTTTTCCCCCCAAAATTAGAAATTTTTTGTCAAAAACAATAAAATTTTAAAAAAATTTTTTCCATGGGCCCGTTTCTCTTTTTCTTTCTCCCTTCACCTTACTTTTAAAAAAACCATTTGTATCATTCTTCCGAGTTCCGGTTTGGGGAATTTAAAAAAATTTTTTTCCCCAAGTCATCCTTGACTTCCTATTTCCCCCAAGTTCCCTTTTCCATAAAAAAAAAACCCCTTGTTTTAACCCCCATAAAATTTCCCTTTTGCAAAAACTTTGGAAAAAGGGTCTCACCTTTTTTCCAATTTTTAAGATTTTAAAGGTTTTTACAAAAAATTCCCATAAAAAAATTAACCCACCTGCCTTTTTTACACAATTCCCTTAAAACCATTTTAAATTTTGCCACCATTTTTCAACTTTTAATTTTATTTTTACAACTTTAAAGTTTTCTCCCCCAACATCCCTTCCCCCCTAAAAAAAAAACCCCTTCGAAATGGTCCCCAAAAAAAAATTTGACCTATCCTCTTTTTCGATCTTTCCCGGCCCCCGTCTTCCCAAAAAGGGTTAAATCAAACCCTGTTTTTAAATGCCCCCCCAAAGATTTTCTTTTAACTTATTTTCTTCCTCCCTTCCCTTCTTTTGCCGCAATACTTTTTTTTTCAAACCCGTTCAAAAAACCCTTTCCATCGCCCCCTTTTTTCGGTATTCCCCTAATGACCCCCTTTTTTCCAAAAAAAAATTTTTTTCCCTTAAACACCTTCAACACCACCTGGCTTTCCCCCCTTCTGTCCTAATTTTAAAAACCTCTTTCACCCTTTTAAAGGGTTTTTATGTTTTTTTTTTTTTTGGGTTTTTTTTTGGGCCCTTTTCCCCTTTTTAATCTGTTTTTTCAATTTTTTTGGGGTTGTTGGTGTTGTTTGGGGCAAGAATTCGTTTTTTTTAAATTTGGTTATAAAAAAAATTTTTTTTTTTATTATTATTTATGCCGGGGGTTTTTCCAAAAATGGTTAATTTCCAATTTTTTTTTATAATTATGAAGGTTTTGGGGGGAGGGGGCGGGATGGGGAACGGGGAAAAAACTCTTGGGAAAAAAAGGGGAGGGAAACCGGGAAAAACAAGGGTTTTTTTTGGGTGTTTTTGTTGGTTTTGGGTTTTTTTGTTGTTGTTTGTGTTTTGCTTGTTTTGTGTTGTGTGTGTGTTGTTGTTGTTGTTGTGGTGGTGTTTTGCTTGTTGTCTGTGTTTTGTGTTTTGGGTTTGTTTTTTTCCCCGCCCCTTTTTTTTTTTTTTTTGTTTTGGTTTTTTTTTTTCCCCCCTCCCTTTTTTTTTTTTGTTTTTTGTTTTTTTTTTTTCTTTCCCCTTTTTTTCTTTCTTTTTTTCTTCCCCTTTTCTCTCTTTCTTTCTCTCTCCTCTTCCCCTTTCTCTCTCTTTTTTTTTTCCCCTTTTTTTTGTGTTTGTTTGTGTGGTGTTGGGTGTGTTGTGTGGGTTTTTTTGTGAAAGGGGGGGGAAGAGAGAGGGGGGGGTTTTTGGGGTTGGTTGTTTTCATTTTTGTTCTTTAAATTTATAAATTAGGGCCCGGGGGAAGGGGGGGGGGGGGGGGGGGGGGGGGGCAGGGGGTTTTGTGTATTTGTGTATGGTGGTGTGGGTGGGTTGTGCGTGTGTGTGTTGGTTGGGGTTTTTGGTGTTTTCCTGCTGGGTGTTATTTTTAAAATTTTTTTTTTTTTTTTTTTTTTTTTATTTTTATAAAAGGTTTTTTTTTTCCCGGCCCCCTTTTTCCTTTTTTTTTTACCGCAAGGGCTTTTTTTTAAAAAAAAGGTTTTTTTAATGCGGAAGATGTTTGGGTTTGTTTTCACACGGGATTTTGGTTTATTTTATTCCAAAAAATTTTGGGGAGAAGGAGTCGGGACTGAGTTAACTTCTTCTTTTTCTCCTCTTCTCCTTTTTCTTTTTCCCCCCCCTTTTTCCCCGTGTGCTGGTTGGGGAAAAAAAAAAAAATTCTACACACGGGGATGGGGTAAAACAGTTATGTTTTATTATCCTATATAAAAAAAAAATGTAATAAAAGTAATTTTAAAAATTAAAAATATGTAAAAGGTTGCGGGGTTTTCGTGCTTTGGGGCGTCGTGCGGCGGGTGGGGGACGGACGACAGACAGCAGAGGCGACGGAGGACGGAGGGCGACGAGGAGAAAGGGGGATGGAGGAAAATTTGGGGAAATAAATGATAAGATGAAAAAAAAGATAGATAAAAATTTTGAAGAAGAAATAATTAGAAGAGGGACAAGGAAGACGAAAAAGGGCAGGGGGCGGGACACACAAACAACAGGGGCCCCCCAGCCAACTACATACTACCTAATAATTTTAACTCATAATACATACAAAATAATACATAACTCTTAATACTTTTTACTAACTAACTACATTCTCCTTCTCCCGTGGGGGCCCCAAAAAATTTTAAAAATTTTTCCTCCTTGTTCTCCCTTTTTGGGGTTTTTTTTCTCCTTTCCTTTTCGTGTTATTCCCCTTCCCTTGGCGCCTTTTTCCCTTTCTGGCATCCTTTAAAAGTTTTCGTTTTGGTCTTTGGGGTCCCATAATTTTTGTTTCGTTTTTTCCCTTTTTTAAAGGGGCTTAGGAAAGTTTTCGGATTTTTTATGCCTTTCCCTTTTTTTTTTTTGTAGGGATGCCCAAAGGTTCCCCCAAAATTTTTAGGACCTTTTCTAAAACTGAGTAGGGTATTTACCCCAAAAATTAATTGACAAAGGGGTGTTGTCTTGGAGTTGAATATTTTTTCTTGATTGGGTTTTTTTTGCCAAAATTTATTTTCTTTTACGTCATTCTGGCTTGGCCTGGTTTTGAAATTTTTTTGGGACTTTTGGGTTTTTAAAAAGTTTCCAGCTTTGGTTTCCCCTTTTTCAGTGTTCCGTTGGGTTTTAAAATTTTTTTTTTTCCTGCCCATTTCCCCCCTTTTTTGGAGATTCAAAAGGGTTTGTGGCTGGCAAGTCTTTTTCTGATCCTGCTTCCATAATTCCGGAAAAATGTTTGGAGTTTGAAAAAGGCCCCTTCATGTGTTAAACATTTCCCCAAATTTTGGGTGTTGAAAAGATGGGTGGGTGACAGCCCCGTTATCCTGTTGTTGAAATTCTCCAAGTTTTGTTGAACACCCTGGGGCCTCTTAACTTTTTTTTTTTGATGTTGATCGGTTCATTGTGCTGTTTAAGTTTGGTTTCCCCGTGCTGCCCCCTGTCAAAAGCCTTCTTTAAAAAGAAATTTCGGGTTTTGGTTCTTTATTTAAATTTTCCCCCACAAAATTTGGGTTTTTTTTCTGTTGTGGGTGGCTTGTTTTTTGTTCCTTTTGGGGGTTTGTTTTGGGTTCGGGTTTTTAAAATTTCTGCGAGATTCTTGGGGGGAAATCTATTGGCGGAAAAATGGCTTTTTAGATTCCCTAGGGGGGAAATTTTAGCCCTGGGGTTCCTTTTCTTTGCCGACTTGTTTTTTCTTGGGGGGGACTGGCTTCCCCCCCGCTTGCCAAAATAGGGAATTTGACCCCTGCGTTTTTTTTACGTTTTCTGTTTATTTTTTTTGAGGGACTTCTTTTTTGTTGGGGAAATTCTTGGATTCCGGGTTCAGTTTCCGGGCGTTTTTCTTGTTAAAAAATTTTTGGGCGCATGGGAAAAATTCCATTTTTCTTGGTTTTAAACTTTTCCTGTTTTGTGTGGTCTTTAAGTTGGTCTTTTTTTTTTTTTTTTTTTTCTATCTGTCTTGGATGTTAGAAACCATTTTTTTGCCCCCGTCTGGTTCCGTTTTTTTTTTTTAAATTTTTCCCTATATTTTCTCTTTTTTTTTATTTTTTTTTTTAACTTCTACGTTTGCCCTGTTGGGTGTTGGGGACCCAGGGGTTTTTTCGGGGGAAAACCCGTTCTGTTTTCAGTATCTGTTTAAAAAAATTTTATTTCCAATTTAAAAATTTTCTTTTCCTTTTCTCCAACCCCGGCCTCGGGGTGGGGGAGGGGAGCCCTGGGCCTTCCCCCAAATTTTCCTTCTGCGGTAGGGGTTCTTGGTCCACTTGATTTCCTCAAAAAATTTTTTTCTTTTTTCCCCCCTTTTTTGATCAGTTTCCCTGATTTTGTTTCAAGTTTTTTTCGGGTGCGTCCGAACCATGTCAGCTTTTCTTCTTGACGATGGTGAGAAGGGGTTCCTGTGGACCTGCCAGCCGTGTTATTTGACTCTTGACAAATTCATTGGTCTTTCGTTCTCTCCAGGATATGCCCAATAGTTTTCTATGGCATTTTGTTTCAAATGACTGGATTCGCTTTGCTGTTTCAGCAGTCAATGTCCAGGTTTCACTTCCGTACAGCAGGATAGTCTGAATTAGGGCTTTGTAGAGCTTTAGTTTGATTGGGAAACTGGTCTCTTTACTTTTCCATATGGTGGTGAGTTTTGTCATGGAGGATGTTGCCATGGCTATTCTGACTTTGATTTCTGTCGTCGATCACCCGTCCTTTGTGAGTGTAGCGCCAAGGTATTTAAAAGCGTCTACCTCCTCCAGTTGTTGGCCGTTCATGTAAATTTTAGCAGTGGCGTTGCTCGTGCTGTTCACAAGTACTTTATTTTCTCCGAGCTCACCTCCATCCCATATGCTCAGCTCTGTTCTCAAGTCTGGTCGTAAGATCTTGCAGCTCTGTGTTACTTCCGCCATGAGGTCAATGTCATCGGCAAACCGCAAGTTGTTGAGGGGTCTGCCCCCAATGGAGATGGTTTGAGTGGAAGTCATGGAGGGTCTCTCTCATAATGTTTTCCAAGAACAGATTAAACAGGACTGGAGATAACAGGCATCCTTGTCGGACCCCAACTGTGGTTTTGAAGTAGTATCCAACCTGATTGTTCAGAAGGACTGCACTGCTTGCGGTGTTGTATAGTGCTTGAATGGTTTTCTCTAGTCCTTATTCAATGCCAAACATTCTGAGGACCTGCCACAGGCCTTCGTGCCATACTCTGTCGAAAGCCTTCTTGAAGTCGATGAAGTTGTGGAACAGGTCTCTCTGATGTTGAAGATGTTTTTCCATTAGGATGTGGCAGTTAAAAATCTGTTCGATTGTGCTCCTGCCTGCCCTAAACCCAGCTTGTTCCTCTGCAAGGTGTTCTTCTGCCTCCTTCTTTAGTCGATTCAAAATAACTTTGAGCATGATCTTGCTGGCGTGGCTGATGAGGCTGATTGTTCTAGTTTTGGCATTGGCGTAAATTCCCCTTCTTGGGCAGGGGTATGATGAGTGATTGTGTCCATTCTGTTGGCCACTGTTTTGTCTCCCAAATCTTCTGACAGATAGCTGTAACATGTGTGATGACTGTTTCGCCACCATGTTGAGTAGCTCTGCTGGTATGTTGTCTGCTCCTGGGGACTTTCCTACTGGTAAGCTGCGGATGGCTTCTTCCACTTCTTCCCTCAGTATAGGAAAGGCGAGGGTGCTCTTGATGTTGCTACTTTGTCTTCTATTATGCTCTTGTCAGGTTTTGAAATTGGGTAGTTTTTACAGTTTTGAAAATACTCAGGACCACCTGTTCAATGCCCCTGAGCTTTCTGTGAGGGAGGTTTCCGGAGTGTCTTCAATGACTGATGATTTGGTTTGAAGTGGTTTTGTGAGTTTCTTCAGGGTGTCGTATGCCTTTTTACTGTTGCCCACTTTCATGCTTTTTTCGATATCATCACATTGATCACTGATCCACTTCTCTCTGGCCTTTAACATTGACTTCTTCACAAGATTGTTGGCCTCCCGGTATTCTTTAGGGTTGGAAGACCTGGTTGGTTTCAGTGCTCTTCTTGTATCGCAGAGGTCCAAGATGTCATTGGTAGTCCATGGCTGGTGTTTATTCCTCTGACGACCGAGTACCTCCTCTGCTGTTTCTCGGACTGCCTCATATACAATACATACATGCATACAATCCAATCCCTCCATCCCTCCACCCAGACCAAATCACTTTACACACGCACCTCTTCCCTTCTCCACGCGCAACCAAGTCCTTGGAGGAGTTCGTGGTGGATGGTCACTACCAGCTGGCCTACTGCATCATCCCCAAAGTGGGCAGCAGCACCCTGAAGCGAATCTTCCACATCCTGACGGGCAAGAGCCACGGGCACACCCTCTTCGCCCTCAACAGCAGAAACATCCACAGAAACCGCAGCGGCAAGTACGACATGCTGGGTACAGTTGTGAAAGGAGAGACCCCCGTGCGTTTGTACCAGCTGCTACGAAGTTTGGTGAAGATCGTCTTCGTTCGGGATCCTTATGAGCGCGTCTTCTCTGCGTATATTGACAGGTGGGTTGATTTGATTTGATGAAGAAGCTGGTGTGATTTTTTGGGTGGTTTTTTGTTGTTGTTGTTGTTGTAGTTTTTAGGAACTACATTATTGTTGTTGTTGTTGTTGTTATTGTTGTTGTTGTTAGGTGTTAGGGTTTTGTGTAGAAGCCCTGTTTAGGAGTGTGTGGTTTTGGGGGATTTTGGTTGTTGTTGGTGTTTTTTTGGGGGGGTGGAGGGTGGTGGTGATTCTAACGCATAGACTCTATGTATTGAGATCATCATCATCATCATCGTCATCATCATCATCATTGTCGTCATCGTCGTCTTCGTCGTCGTCATCGTCATCATCTTCACCGTCATCATCACCACCACCGTCATCATCATCGTCGTCGTCGTGATCATCATCATCATCATCATCATCATCATCATCATCATCATCATCATCGCCGCCATCATCAGCACCTGTAGAGTTCTCTTGGCAAGAGAGTTATAGCGTGTGACGTGACCAAAACCACACCAGCTTCCTCCTCTTTACAACGGCAGTGCAAAGTACAGACCCCCAGTTCACCCAGCTGTAAATGGGTACCTGCCCTCTTTAGGGTCAGGGAAGGTAAAGCAGCGAGGGAGAGGAGATGGGCGCCGCCCTCAATATGCTGGCCCCCTATAGAAGCTGAGGTCTCTGACACCTCGTTCCCCAGCCACCGCATAGCTTATGGGACACCGTTACCTTTAGGTATACAGAAGGAAAATATGTACAACAGCCAGAAGGGGTTAGTTGCTGTGGCCCAGCTTTCATCATCACACTGACTCTTTGGATCAGTGGTCCTGCCAGGAAATGTGCAGAAGCCTTCTGGGTGATTCCATTTCAAGGGTTTTCTCTTCTTTTCCAGTGCTGTAGTCAAGGTCAGGCTTCCACACCTGTATCCATCCATATGAAAATGACCAGAGTTCTCTCCAAACATCTTCAGTTTTGCTGGGAAGCTGATTTCTTTGCTTTTTCCAAATCCAGGTCAGCTTTGCCATGATGGCCTGACCGCAGTTACAAGGGCTAGTCTGATCTTTACATCTTCAGCTGAAGAACGGACCTCTCTGGTCAGTGTGGAGCCAAGATATTTGAAGGGAGTGTGCTTCTGCAAGTTGCTGACCGTTCGTGACAATGCTGATTGTATTGTCACTGAAAGTTGATTTAGAAGTAGTATATCGTTTTATGTTTAGGTAGGAGTTTTTTAATATGTCAATTTTTTGCGATGGTTGTGCGTGTTTATAAATTATGCTTCAAGGGATGGCGTTACTGTTGCACTTGTTTTTCTGCTATCTGAAATTGAATGTCCCTGTTTTGCCTTTATATAGTCCCTTGAGCGTGCATTACAAGCATGATATTAATATCATCACTAGTACTACTACTGCTCCTGCTGCAGCTACTACTACTACTACTACTACTACTACTACTACTGCTGCTGCTGCTGCTGCTGTTGCTGCTGCTGCTGCTGCTGCTGCTGCTATTACTAACTACAACTACTACTACTACTACTACTATTAACTATTGCTGCTGCTGTGCTGTGCTGCTGCGTGATTTACTCTACTACTATACTACTACTTACTACTGCTGCTGCTGCTGCTGCTGCTGCTGCTGCTGCTATTCTATATCTACTACTACTACTATACTACTACTACTACTACTTCTCTGTGCTGCTGCTGCTGCTGTGGGTGCTGTGCTGCTGCTGCTGCTGCTGCTGCCTACAGTGGAGGAATCCAAAGTACCATCGCCTACAAGCCACTTGTATGACACTTGTATCTCTCTTTCTTCTCTCTGTTTGTTGTCTGTCTGTCGTCTTCTGCTGTCTCTCTCTTTTCTCTCTCTCTCTCCCCTCTCTCTCTCTCTCTCTCTCTCCTCTCTCTCTCCCTCTCTCTCTCTCTATCTTTTCTCGCGCCGGGGAACACACAAACGACAATTGCACCA
Source organism: Rapana venosa (assembly GCA_028751875.1). Taxonomy (NCBI): domain Eukaryota; kingdom Metazoa; phylum Mollusca; class Gastropoda; order Neogastropoda; family Muricidae; genus Rapana; species Rapana venosa. The sequence continues at coordinate 67,527,479 of CM054136.1, read as the reverse complement.
TAGCCCACCGCAATCATCACCCCTCTCACCCTCACCACCATTAACCATTGCTACACTACTGCCCTCTATATAAATTTTTCTGCTGTGATGTGTTTCCTTTTCTTTTTATTCTTTTATTTCGAGGATAATGGAAAGAAGCATTCATGTGCTTTGTTTTTACATCCAATACTCGTGTGTATGCAGTTTTGGAAATTTTGATGATGTGGGCAGACTGTTCGGAGTGTCTGAAGACTTATACCCCTTGATCCCAGTCCTGTTGCGAGAACGACGTCATCGGAATGGTGGTGACGTTACACGCCAAAACTCGTGTGAATTCGTCAACATCACCTTCACTGACGTCATAAGTTACGTCATCCACACTTCTGTAACTGAGCTGGATGAACACTTTAGTCCGTATTATTCGTAAGTATGTGTCATGAAATATATGTGTGTATACAAAAACGGACGCACGCGCGCGCACAAACACCCACGCACACCCACATCTATCTATCTATCTATCTATCTATCTATCTATCTATCTATCTATCTATCTATCTATCTATCTATCGTCTATCTATCTATCTATCTATCTATCTATCTATCTATCTATCTATCTATCTATCTATCTATCTTTCTTTCTTTCTTTCTATCTATCTATCTATCTATCTATCTATCTGTCTATCTATTTATCTATCTATCTATCTGTCCATCTATCTATCTATCTATCTATTTATCTATCTATCTATCCATCTATCTATCTATCTATCTATCTATCTATCTATCTATCTATCTTTATCTATCTATACACACTCCTAAATGGTGTAGTCGCTTACATGTTAGATGAGAACTCGAAGAACAGAGGCACACCACTGCAACCCAGCAGTAACAGTTGTTCAACCCAGTACGTGAACTTGTCCTTGTCTCGTTAGGATCTTTATCACCAGCCTCTTAATTAAAACTGCTATCCCACTTCAAACCATTTGATGACGGGGGCTGTGGGTGCAAGAGAACAAGCCTCATCCTATTAATTCATTTGTGTTTGGGGTAAGATCAGGAAAATGTGGCATGGGACCAACAGCACTGTGGGAGGAGAGGAGCTACGAGACTTGTACATGAACAATGTTTCATCTCCATCCTTTCTTCTATCTTTTCAGAATCTGTTTCCCCTGTCATTTGGATTATGATTTCGGGGGGGGCTGGAGACGTTTCGTCATGATCTCAGTGTGCTGCTGACGTCAGTGGGAGTCGACCCTCATTTGGTGCTGGGTGATGATGACGCGTTTGACGTTAAAAACGGCGTCAACATTATACGTGCCATCGTAGAACGCACGTTTGATATGATGAAGTATGTTGGCTTCCGTTACTGTTTCACCAAGCCTGGGCTGTTGAAGAGAGCGTGGATGACCTTTCAGGTAGGTATATAGAAAATTATATAATATATTGTGACTATGAAATAGAAACAATAGCAAAAGTTGTTCCTGACATTATAAAAAAGCGATGATCTCCCACTATAATTATTAATATTTTATTCGTTTAAAACGCTCTTGTTAGAGAAAAAAGATTTATAAAGTGATTATCGGCCATTGGGGATGGGATAGCTCAGTTTTCCAAACTAATGTTAAGCAAATTTCCAAGATAATGTTAAGGGGGACGGGATAGCTCAGTGGTCAGAGCACTCGCTTTCCCCAAGCTAAGTTTAAGCAGCATCGAGCGTGGTTACCACTTGGATGGGTGACCGTTTGCAGGCCTTGATTTCAGTACAGTCCCCCAGTTTACCCAACTGTAAATGTGTACCTGCCCTCTTTAGGGTCAGGGAAGGTAAAGCAGCGAGGGAGAGGAGATGGGCGCCACCCTCAATATGCTGGCCCTAGAGAAGCTGAGGTCTCTGACGCCTCCTCCCCAACGACTGTATAGGTTATGGGAACACCTTTACCTTTTTACCTTAACGTATACAGAGGAAAAATATATCGTGAATATGAAATTATAGGAAGAGCATAAGTTGCTCCTGATATTATAAAAAGCGATGATTTCCAACGATAATTATTAAGTTTTAATCGTTTGAAACGGTTGTAATTAGGAAGCTATGGGAAAAGTTTTATTTTTTGTGTCAGCAATTATGAGAAATTTAGTATGATTATAAACAAACTATTTGCCACTAGACTTAGAGACTTTTGTAGAGCCCATTTGAAGTGGCATATGTCTGTATTACTGACAGGCCCCAGCATCCAAATCTTAGGGATCTAGGCTTTAGCAGACGTCAAGGTATAATAGAGGAATTCGGTAGTCAGCTATTCATTAAGGTGCCCAGATGTCCGGTGCGTCCGTGCGTGCGTGCGTGCGTGAGTGTATGTGTGTGTGTGTGTGTGTGCGCGCGCGCACGCATACACACATGCGCGCCCGTGCGAGTGTGTGTGTATATGTGTTTGTGTGTGGGTGCGTGGGTGTGGGTGTGTGCGTGTGTGCGTGCGCGCGTATCTGTGGCACAAAACAGAATGGAACAACATGAGATTATACTTCATATTACTGTTTCAGGTTCGAGGTTTACTGCCGGGAAGTGACTTTCCCCTTGACCAGGAGGGAAACCGGGGGGCATGACCTTGACCCAGTTTGATGACCTAGTGAAGGAACACGTTCCCTTTAAGGTAGTCGGGCCTTAACCCTTTGAAGGCACAGAGAAGACTGGCGATGAAGGAAGCTTTCTATAGCTTACCTCGGGAGCTGCTCTACCAACTGCAGTCAGTAATCCAGCGAGACTGTGATTTGTTCGGCTACGAGTGCTCTGTGGATGCCAGGTTTAAGGAAGACCAAAAACCCACTCCCATCTTTCCCTTTGATCAGCTTTGATTGCATGCTGTCTTCAGGTAAAATAGTGATGTTGTAATTGCTGTTTCCAGGTAAATAGTGATGTTGTTTTAATTGCTGTATTCAGGTTAAATAGTGATATAATTGCTGTATTCAGGTAAATAGTGCCATTGTAATTGCTGTCTTCAGGTAAAATAATGATGTTGTTCTAATTGCTATCCTCAGGTAAAGTAATGATGTGGTAATTGCTGTAGTCAGGGTAAATAATGATGTTGTTGTAATTGCTGTTTTCAGGTAAATAGTGATGTGGTAATTGCTGAAATCAGGTTAAATAGTGATGTTGTAATTGCTGTTTTCAGGTAAAGTAGTGATGCTGTTGTAATTTCTGTCTTCATGTAAAATAGTGATGTTGTTGTGATCGCTGTCTTTACGTTAAGTTGTGATGTGATAATTGCTGTATTCAGGTGAATAGTGATATTGTTGTAATTGCTATAATTATTGAGGTAAATAATTAGGTTGTAATTGCTATCCTCAGGTAAATAGAGATGTTGTAATTGCTGTTTGAGGTAAATAGTATGTTGTGGTAATTGCGTCTTCAGAAAATAGTGTGTTGTGGTTTTGCTGTATTGGGAAAGTGTAATTTTTAAATTGCGATCAATTGTAAAATGTGATGTTTTTTTAAATTTGCGCCTTCAGGTAAATTTGATTTGTGGTTTGCGGTTTTGAGGGGTAAATGTGATGTTTTTTCATTTGCTGTATTCAGGTAAATGTGATGTTGTGGTTGCTGTCTTCAGGTAATAGTGTGTTGTTTTTGGTTTTGTTTTTTTTTTTTCGGGAAAATAGTGATGTTGTGGTAGTTTTCTTCAGGTAAATAGTGGTGTTGAATTGCTGTGTTCAGGAAAATAGTTATTTGTGGAATTCTGTCGGTAAATAGAGTGTTGTAATTGCTGTCTTCGGGTTTAAATAGTGTGTTTGGAAAATTTTTGTATTCAGGAAAAAAATTTTGTAGTAATTGCTGTTTAGGAAAATAGTGATGTTGTAATTGCTGTATTAGGAATAGAGATGTTTAATTGCTTTTTCAGGAATAGTGTGTAAGGAAAATTGCTGGTTCAGGAAATAGAGAGGGTTGTAATTGCTTATTCGGTAAATAGTGATTTTTGTGGTAATGCTGATTATTTTTAAATGGGATTTTGGGGTTTAATTGCTGTTTTCAGATAAAAAGTGATGTAATTGCTGTCTTCAGGTAAATAGTGTGTTGTGGTTTTTGTGTTTCGGTAAATAGTGTGTTGTGGTATTTGCTGTCTTAGGTAAATAGTGATGTTGTGGTTTTTTGCTTGTTTCAGGTAAATAGTGATGTTGTGGTAATTGCTGTCTTCAGGTAAATAGCCATGTTGTGGTAATTGCGTTAAGGTAAATAGCAGTTTTGTGGAATTCCCGTCTTAGGTGATAGTGAGTTGTTGAAACTGCTGAAATCGGTAAATGTGATTTGTAGTTGCTGTCTTCAGGTACATAGTGTGTTGTGGAAAATTGCTGTCTTCAGGTAAATAGCTGTTGTGGTAAATGCTGTCTTCATTTAATAGGATGTTTTTTTGGGAATTCCCCGTCTTCGGGTAAATAGGGAGGGTGAAAAACGGAATGTGCGTGCAGTGCCACACACACACAGACACACACAAAAAAAAACACACAAACAACACAAGACCACACAAACACACCACACACAGTCACGCTGCACACACAACAACACAACCCACACACACACCCACACACCCAAACAAGAGGCAAGCCGTACTCAAAACCATGGGGCATCCTTAGGGACAGAGGTAAACCCCAAACAGCCTTAACAGCACCACAGTTTGTGGTAAATTGTCTGAACGTTTTCAAATTTCAGCGCCCCTTTCCAAAAATTACCTTGTTTTTTTCCAAATTTATCATCAGTTATCAAAGACACTCTGTCTTTTTCTTTTTTTATTTGGGGATGCGTGTAGAGAGCAGTATCACCGAATGCTACCAACACAGTCCCACCGTCGGGTAGCTAGGGGTAGAAAAATTGCGCTGCAATCTGACGACGGGGTTCGATTCCCCTTCAAGGGGATATTTTCCCCTGGAGTTAACATTGGTGCAGACTCCACTCTCCCCAAAAGTCCTTCGGATGAGGCTATAAACCGAGGTCCCGTGTGCGAACACACGCAGAACATTTTGCGCACACGTTAAATCCTGTTCCGCTTTTCGGAAGAGTAGGCCATTGTGTGCCGGTGGAAACAGATGACAGAATTTTTAAAAAACCACATACACATGGGGACTGGTGCTTATTCCATTATCCTCGATATAAAAGAATAAATAAATAAATAAATAAATACCTCCTTGAGAAACTGAAATGTACACTTCCCCTACTCCTAATGATAGTACTCTACACATTAATACCTAACTTTAAGAATAAGATGTGACTAGCTAGCTAACTGCCATGGCTGCTTTATTCGAACACGGACTAGAGGGTCACGGGGCTGAATCCTGAAAGATGGGCAACAACTGTCATATTATACGTTAAAAAAAATCTCACGATTGGTGAAGATTCAAGATTCAAGATTTTATTTCAAGAAAAAACCCCAAGGGGTACATGAAATTTAA
>CM054136.1:67504573-67517073 GCA_028751875.1 Rapana venosa | reverse complement strand
CATAACCATATGTTTTATTTGATTTTAGTTAGTGTTTGCTTTTCTGACCCCCTCTTCAGTAAGGGAAATTTTTAGTTTGGGTTTACAATGGCGTTACCCTCTAATTATGGCTTTTTGGTTTCTTTTTGCTTCTGGTTATCTTTAAAAATGCCCCTAAATGCCTACATGTTAGGGGGTGTAATGGATATCTTTCTTATTTTGTCCCTTTGTTATCTTCCAGTATGCCTTGGGATCAGAATTCTTTACTCTTCAAATTTTTTTTTCAAGGTTTTTTGATAAATTTGTTTGTTTCCCTGATTTCTTTTTTATAGTCACGACTTGTTGTTGCCGGACAAGGTACAATTTTGCTCCCCTCAGTTGGGATGTGATTTAAGTTTAAAGAAACCCTTTGCTTTTGATCAAAACTTGCGTTAACCCATGCGCCCCTTTTTTTTTCTTTGCTGTGTTTTTTGACTTACATTTTTTCTTTTAAAAAACCATTTGTTACGCACGTCTTATTGTTGGTAACATTAAACAAAACTACACTGTCTACATCAGTTTGTAAAATTTGGCTCTGTGGGCCTAACGATTTTTAATACCTTTTCTCCCTTAAAATTTTGATTATCAAATAAAAATATATACCAATTTCATTTTCTTTGAGCCCCTTGGCTTCCCAAGGGGAACTGAAGCTTTTAAACACCTGTTTGAAGTCAAGACCAAAAGACAACCCCCGCTTTCCCCTGTGGTTCCAGAACCTTAAAAAAGGGTTTTACATAGAGTAAGAAAATGGGCAATGAACAAGAATGTTAAAAAAAATCGCAAAAAACAAAGTTAAAATAGCATGATCTATAAAATGTAAAAGGTATTACTACATGACGTTTTTACTGTACATTTAAAAAATTTGGATTTTCGATAAAACCGTTTAAATTAAGGCATTTCGTTTTAAAAAAAATTCAAAAGTTTTTCCCCCGTTTTTTATGGCAAATCTTGTGAAATTTTGGAGGACGGAAAATTTTTGGGGTTCCTTTTTTTCATCAGTGGCCCTTTGGGGTCCCAAACCCAAAACCATTTTAAATTTCCCTCAATTGCCGTATATTACGTACCAGTCCGGGATTAAAATCCCCCGAAAGCGATAAATTCGTTTCAAGTGAAGCATTGCTTTTCTATCCATCAAAAAAAGTCTATTTTCAAAGGGGGGGCCCCCTTTTGGAGGAGGAAATTACCCCCAAAGAGAACATCTCATTTTAAACATTTTTCTTTTTAAAATTTGAAGAACAATTCATTCGCAAAAGATCACTATCCCTAGCAAAAAATTTTTTTTTACGGATCACTTATTTTATTTTCTCTTTCTCTTAAAAGATGTTTTCAGGTACAAATTTTTTTGATAATAGTAGTATACCCTAGATTTTCGCTTGTTTTTTCCCCGTTTTTATAAAAAGCTACTCCCCGGGAATAGGGGATTTCATTCAAATGTTAGTTACTTTCGAGAAAAAAAACAATGTCATATTGAGATATGAAGAAATAAAATTAGGGTTTTTTAGTTTAGTAAGAATACAATACTTTAATGCCCTGCAAGATACCCGTTTCCCAAAAATTTATTTCGGATTTTTTCGTCCAGGTTGTGATCAGGGTTAGACGGTAGAATTCTTTTCTTTCATATTTCTTTTTGTCTCCCTGGTATTTCAAACTTTCCCCCTTTTTTTTCCTTCGAGGTCACTTTTTTCTCTGATAAACCACGGGGTCGAAGGCAGCACATTTTTTGCAGCTTTTTTCCTTTTTGAGTGTGGTGGGTTTTAAAACGGTTTTCCTGGGGAAAATAATTAGAAGGTTTTTGGATATTTAGGGAGTTTTTGCCCTTTAATGAATGGTCAACCATTTAATTCACCCCCACTCCCCGACAGCCCTTTAAAATTCCCCCCAAAGCAATCATCATAGCGCCTTCGAATTAAATCCTATGAAATTTTAAAAAAAACTATCTCGACTTTTACGTCAAAAAGACTTCTTCTTTTTTTCGCTTTTGAATGAAAATTTTTTTTACCCCACTTGGTTTTATCTCACTTTGCCCCCATTGCCCCTTCATTTTTCTATCTCTCCCCCTCCTCACCATGTCCCCTTAAATTTCATACCATTCTTCCCATCACCCCATATGCCCCCCTCTCCCCTCCCCCATCGCCCGGCCCCAGGATTCAGCCTGGCAAACCTTCCCGCATCAAATCCTCGTCGCCCACCTCCTGCCCCCCCGAACATAACCTTACAAGATCATTCCAAACATGTTCTTATACATCTATCATCATCATCATCATCATCTCATCATCATCATCATCGCCCTCCCAGATGTTTCCATAGCCCCTTTTCCTCATCTTTGTCATGCGACGTCATATCATTGGTTTTCGTCATTGTACCCTTTAAAATTGTCGTCGTCGTCGTGTCTCTCATCAATCGTCGTCGTGGTTTGTCGTCGTCATTCATTTCCCTTTTTTTTCAAAAAAAACCCCCCCCGATTTTTCCTTTTTTCAGTTCCTATCCCATGAGGTGTCAACGTCTATCTATGAAATTGCCATCTTTCCCTTTCCATAATCATTTTCGTGGCCCGCATTAAAATCCCCCTCACCCTCACCTTTTCTCACTATGCTGGCTATCTCCATGATAAAATTTTTTTTTGCCCCCATCGCTACAGACATGATCTCTTACCCCTTTGCATTCCAAGTGTCGTCAAAAAATTTCTGACGTTTTTTGTTATCGTCTCACCATACCCTCGTCATTCTCATATTTTATGTTATTTTCCCCCTCCCCATTTATTACTGAAAAAGCCCCCCATAATGCCCCTACTATCACCACCCCCTACATCCCCCATCCCCAAAATTTTCCAAAAAAAACTACCCTGACATTTCCGTTTTTTTTCCACCTTATAAACTCTTCAATCTCGTGTCGTTGCCGCCGTCGTCGTATATCGTCGTTTCATCGCCCTTATCGCGTCGTCGTCGTCGTCATACATTATCATGCCAATATCGTTATCCCCTCCCCGATACAAAATTTTCTCGATAAAACTGTTCATTTTCGCTTATCCCCACTACCCCCGTCTCTCTATCATCTCATGGTGTCGTCGTCGTCGTCGTGTCCCCACTTTCATCAGGTTGTTGGGGTCTCCTCTATTTTTTTCCAAAACTCTATGCGTTTTTATAACCATTTCCCCCTTTTATCAAAACAAATCTCATGATCATGTCATTTTTCCCCCTCCCCCCTTCCTTATCATTTTGAAAAGAAAATTATGGGATATTTAATTATTTTTTACATTTTACCCCACAATCGACTTCATCTCATCTGCTAAAAATTTATATCACTAATACCACCTCAAAAATTTTCCCTATCATTTTATAACCCCATCGTATCATCTATGTCACATCACCCCCCAAAATCATATCTCCGTGTCGGGGCGGGCCCTTCCGTCCCTGACCTTTGGGGCTATGCCAAGGCGATTTCCCCCCCCCCCCCCCCACCCCACCAAAAAAATCCAACAAACAAAAGCACCCCGAAAAAAAAAATTTTTTCTTTAACTATTTTTAATTTTCCTTTTTGTATAATGAGTTATAGTTATGAATTGCAAAGGTTTGTGTTTTTTAAATCTTTTCTTTATTTAAAAAAGTTTGTACAATTTTTCTTTCTTTTTGTAATGTTGTTAAGCGGGATTTTTAGTATGAAAAGCTTTAACCCATCCCCCCAACACACACAACCCAACACACATTTTAGGGCAAAATGATCGCCCCCACACACACACCAACAACACACCCCCCCCACACATTAACACACTTTCCCCCCTTTATATCACTATTTAGGGATGAAAATTAAACAGAAAAACTAACTAACTATTCAACACGAAGTTGTTTTTTTGCAGATTAATTTTTTTAATGAATGTAAAGTAATACCAAAAAGGGCAAAGCAGTTATTTGGGGTCGTTTGTTTGTTGCTTTACAAAATCAGCGCTTATAAATTTCCTAATATTTTATTAATTTTTTATTTTGTGTTTCAAGGCAAGATCCCAGTAACAAAACAAAATGGAATTTGACAACAATACTACTTCTACTACTACTTTTATATCTAAATATTTTTACTATCTACTAACAACTCTTACTATTTTCTACAGCACACAAAAAAAAAATGAGAAAGCAGCAGATTTAGAACCAGTTTTGGTTTCTATTTTGTCAGGCTTCTAAAAAAGACAGTTACATTCTTTTTCTTTGTCGAACACTCAACAGCAAAAATGTTGGCGTCATAATGTGGCTAAGTTAAACAAATTAAGTTCCGTTTTGAAAAACCGTATGCACGTTTTTTTTCCAAAAAACCCAAATTGTCTTGAAATGTTGTCTGTGGCAGGGGTTTTTTTTATTTACAATCTTTAACTTTCTTTTTTTAAAGACTGAAGAAATTTACTGTGTTTTTAAAAAAAAATTACAATATTTGTGACAAATCAATTGTTTTTTGGGAAAATTTTTTTTTTCCCTTTTTTTATAAATACGACAATTTGTTTATTCTGTTTTGATTTTAAAAAATGTTTTGTAGTCAAGTTGATTCAGAGATGAGTTACAAATCTTGTTGAAAAATAAGAATGGTATGCCTGCTTTTGTTGTTGTTCCAGGCTGATCATTTGTTTTTTTAAAAAATTTGCTATGCTTTTTAAATTTGCCCTTCTTGGGGGTTCAATCACGAATCAAATACCCGCTTTGTGTGTGATGTCTGTGTGCGTGGGGTAGTGCGGGTGGGGGTGTGTGTTAGTGTGTAGTCTGTGTGCGTGGGTGTAGTGAGTGGCGTGTTGTTTTGTGTATGTTGTGTTTCTATTTTATTTTGTATTTTTTTATATTTGGGATAATGGAATAAGACTTATGTGCTTTTTTAATTCAGCCCGGTGAACGGTTTTTTAAATTTTGGTCTTGTTCCCCCGGCAACAAGGCCTCTCACGAAAAGCGGAAAGGTTTTGTTTTCGTGTGTGTGGGGGTGTGTTGTTGTGGGTGGTGGGGTGGGGTGTGTGTGTTGTGTGTGTTGTGTGTGTGGGGTGTGTGTGTGTGACGTGCGGGAGGTGTGTGTGTGTGTGTGTGTGTGTGTGTGTTTGTGTGGTGTTTCCCTGAGGTATGTTTATTTTTGTTATTATTTTTTTACTCGCTCCATTTTTTCTCACTTTCCCTTTTTCACTTCACCAAATATGGATACCACTTGTGGTTGCACCCGTGTTTCATTATTTTGTGCTGGTTCGGTTTTAAGAAATTAGCGTCACGTGTATGTGCGTGCGTGCGTTTCGCGCGAGGCACGCGCGCAGCACGCCCCCAGGCATGGTATTTGGTGTAACCCCCGTTTTCCTTAATCTGAGAGATCTTAAAAAAATCCCCCCCTTATTTGGTGCTGCAAAATTCGAACCGTACTTCTGGACCCATGGGGTTTTAAGTCAAACGGTCTTTAACACTCGGCTATAGCGTCCCCTGTTGGCAGCAACAATATTTGTTAAAAAAAAAAGAAAATTCGTAAACTGTTAGCAAAACAACTTGGCACCAAATGAGTAGTATCCCAGAGGGGAAAAAGGTTACCCCAAATCATATTTACCTGAAGACAGCATTACCCCAAAAATCACTGTCACCCGAAGACGCAATTACCACAACATCATATTACCCGAGAAGCAATTACCACCAAAACACTATTTTCCCGAAGACGCAATTACCCCCAACACCCCTATTACCTGAAGACAGCAAATTTAACAACACCGCTATTATGAAGACAGAATTTTCCACAACACCGTATTTACTGAAGACAGCAATTACCCCAACCCGTATTTACCCGAAAACGCAATTACACAACCCCTATCTCCTGAAAAACAGCAATTACCACAACACCCCTATTACCCAAGCAGCAATTCCAAAATCACTATCTACTGAAGACCCGCAAATTTCCACAACTCATATTTATGAAGAAGCAAATTCCAACACCCCATTTAAAGAAAAACAGAATTCCCCAAAAACCCCTATTTAATGAAGAAACAAAATTTCCCAAAACCCCTATTTAATGAAAACAGCAATTTAAAAATATATTAAAGATGGGGTTTATATGCGCTGAATCTTGTAAAAAAAAATCAAAGCGCTAGATTTTTTTTCCCTTTAAGTAGGAGATTTTCCGTGAAATTGGGTGCTCTCCCCCGGGGGGGCGGGGAGGGCGCCCCTTAGCGTGCGCACCCCTTTACCCCCCCCCCCCCCTTTTTTTTTTTTTTTTTTTTTTCTCAGTGTATTTGTTTTATCGAGTGGCTTTTTTCTAAAAATTTTGCCAGGGACAAATCTCTTTTTTGCCTTTTTTTTTTTTTACTGCCAAATAATTACTTTTAAAAACGGGACTTTTTTCTCTCTCAAAACTCGCCCGACCCCCCCCCATGGTCCCTGGTGGGGGAAAAATTTCCGGTCCAAACGGGGTTTTCCGGGGCCCCCCGCACACTTCAGCCCCGGAACTTTTCGTTTCTGACAGGGCTTACCCCTGACCACATACCCAATTTCCCAAAAAACCCATTTAATGAAGCAGCAATTTCCACAACACGCTATTTCCGAAGACAGCAATTTTCCCAACACCCCTATTTACCGAGCAGCAATTCCCAAAAACCGCTTTAAAAAGAAGACAGCAATTCCCAACACCCTTTTAAAAAAGACAGCAAATTTCCCCAAAACCCCCTATTTTTGAAGCAGCAATTTCCCCAACCCCCTTTTACAAGACAGCAATTCCCCAACACGCTATTTAAATTTAAAACAGCAATTACCCAAAACGCTATTTAATGAGAAGCAAATTTTCCCCAAATCGCTTTTAATGAAGACAGCAAAACCCACAAACGCTTTTAATGAAGACAGCAATTACCCCAACACCGTATTTACCCGAAGACGCAAATTTAAAAAACCAGCTTTTTCCCGAATACAGCATTTACAACATCCCATTTTTTCCTCAATACAGCAAAGCAAAATAATTTTTACCCGAAAAAGCAATTAAAACAACCCACTATTTTACCCGTTACGCAATTCCCCAAAAATCACTATTTTCGAAAACAGAATTAAAAGGAAAATTTTTTACCCAAAAAAAGCATTTATTAAATATCGTATTCACCGAAACAGAATTTCCAATTCAAATTAACCCAAAAACAGGATCACAACAAAATCAATTTTATTGAAAACAGAAAAACATATCCTTTACCCAAAAACAGAATTTTAAAAATAATAGAATTTTCCTGAAAACGCAATTACAAATCATATTTTTCTGATTACAGCAAATTTCAAATTTATTTTTTACCCGCCAATAAATTCAATTAAATATATTTTCCTGAAAACAGCAATTTCCCTACATTTTTTTACCTGAGGACCAATTAAAATCACTATTTTCTGGAAAAACAGCAATTAAACATCTTTTTTACCTGAAAAAAAGCAATTACAACTATTTTTACCTGAAAACACAATTACCGCATTATTCTAAGAAAATGAATTTAATATTATTTTATGAATACAAAATTACCACATCAATATTTTAATGAAAAAAGCAATTACAATAAATTTATTTTACCCGAAAAAGCAAAAACCCCCCCAACATATTTTCCTGAAAACAGAAATTTCACATATTATTTTTTTTCCCCGAATAAGCATTACCATTTTTTTTCCCGAGAACGCAATTACAATATTTTTATTTATGAATACGAATTATCACATCCTTTTTATCTGAAAACAGAATTGCATACTAATAAGCAAAATTTTAAGGGTTATATTTACCCGAATTTTTTTCTTTTTCTGCCCCTGGGACCTTTCGCATCCCGGGGAGACACAGAAACTGTTGCGCAATTATATCACTATTTAACCTAATACAGCAAAAAAAACAGCGCACTATTACCTGAAAAGAATTTAAAATAAAAATAAAAAGTATGGGAAATTTTTATAGGCTCAATCTTGTAAAGCAACAATCAAAACGCTCAGATGACTTTTTTATATGTGCTTTTTTTACATCCGTCCCCCGGGGTATGGGTTTTGTAAATCACCCTAAAATTTCTGAAGGGGGCAATTAAACAAATCCAAAATTTTACGAAGACAGAGCAATCAAAGGATCAAAGGGGAAAAAAAAAGGGTGGGTTTTTTATCTTCCTTAAACTGGTTCCCAGAGCATCGTAGCGAACAAATCCAGTCTCGGGTTTTCTGATGAGTTGGTAGAGCAGGTCCGGGTAGTATGAAAACTTCCTTATCGCCGTTTCTTGTCCCTTCAAAGGTTAAGGTCGGGTACCTTAAGGAAAGTGTCCTTCACTAGATCTCAAATGGGTCAAGGTTGCCCCCGGCTTCTCTGGGGCAAGGGAAAGGCACTTCCAGGCAGTAAACCTCGAACTGAAACAGTAATATGAAGTACAATCTCATGTTGTTCCATTCTGTTTTGTGCCACAGATATGCGCGCACGCACACAACACACACACCCACACACAAACACATTTACACACACACTCGCACAGGCGCACGTGTGTGTGTGTGTGCGCACACACACACACACACACATATACACACACATACACACACGCATGCACGCATGGACATCTGGGCACCTTAATGAATAGCTGACTACCGAATTCCTAATTTATACCTTGACGTCTGCTAAAGCCTAGATCCTAAGATTTGGATGCTGGGGCCTGTCAGTAATACAGACATATCCCACTTCAAATGGGCTCTACAAAAGTCTCTATATCTAGTGGAAAATAGTTTCTTTATAATCATACTCTTTCTCATAATTGCTGACACAAAAAAATAAACCATTTCCATAGCTTCCTAATTACACGTTTCAAACGATTAAACATTAATAATTACCTGGGAGATCGTCGCTTTTTTTATAATATCAGGATAAACTTGTTGCTTTGCTTTAATTTCATATTCACGATATATTTTTCCTCTGTATCATCATCATCATCATCATCAGACCCGTGACCTTGGCGGTCGTGGGGGGAGACACGAAAGACGATGCCTTTGGTAAGCCTCCTCCATCCATCTCGGTCCTCGGCTCTGCGCAGTAGTGCCGAGTCATTCATCCTGGTCCATTCTCTATGCTGTCCATCATGATTGTTCTGTCTTCACCTCTTTCTGCCCCTTCGAGTGTTCCCTGCAGTACTGTTTTTGGCAGAGTGTTGTGGCCGGTGGAGTGGCCGAACCATGTCAGCTTTTTCTTCTTGACGATGGTGAGAAGGGGTTCCTGTGGACCTGCCAGCCGTGTTATTTGGCTCTTGACAAATTCATTGGTTTTTTCGTTCTCCCCAAGATATGCCCAGCAGTTTTCTATGGCATTTTGTTTCAAATGACTGGATTCGCTTTGCTGTTTCAGCAGTCAATGTCCAGGTTTCACTTCCGTACAGCAGGATAGTCTGAATTTGGGCTTTGTAGAGGCTTTAGTTTGATTGGGAAACTGATCTCTTTACTTTTCCATATGGTTGTGAGCTTTGTCATGAAAGATTTTTGCCATGGCTAGTCTGACTTTGATTTTGTCGTCGATCGCCGTCTTTTGTGAGTGTAGCGCCAAGGTATTTAAAAGCGTCTACCTCCTCCATTTGCTTGGCGTTCATGTAAATTTTAGCAGTGGCGTTGCTCGTGCTGTTCACAAGTACTTTACTTTTCTCCGAGCTCACCTCCATCCCATATGCTCCAGCTCTGTTCTCAAGTATGGTCGTAAGATCTTGCAGCTCTGTGTTACTTCCGCCCATGAGGTCAATGTCATCGGCAAACCGCAAGTTGTTGTGGGGTCTGCCGCCAATGGAGATGGTAGAGTGGAAGTCATGGAGGGTCTCTCTCATAATGTTTTCTAAGAACAGATTCAACAGGACTGGAGATAACAGGCATCCTTGTCGGACCCCAACTGTGGTTTTGAAGTAGTCTCCGACCTGATTGTTCAGAAGGACTGTATGCTTGCGGTGTTGTATAGTGCGTGAATGGTTTGCACTAATCTTCTTCAATGCCAAACATTCTAAGGACCTGCCACAGGCCTTCGTGCCATACTCTGTCGAAAGCCTTCTTGAAGTCGATGAAGTTGTGGAACAGGTCTCTCTGATGTTGAAGATGTTTTTCCCATCAGGATGTGGCAGTTAAAAATCTGTTCGATTGTGCTCCTGCCTGCCTGAACCCAGCTTGTTCCTCTGCAAGGTGTTTTTCTGCCTCCTTCTTGAGTCGATTCAAAATAACTTTGAGCATGATCTTGCTGGTGTGGCTGATGAGGCTGATTGTTCTATATTTTTGGCATTGGCGAAAATTCCCTTCTTGGGCAGGGGTATGATGAGTGATTGTGTCCATTTGTTGGCACTGCTTTGTCTCCCAAATCTTCTGACAGATAGCTGTAACATGTGTGATGATGTTTTGCCACCATGCTTGAGCAGCTCTGCTGGTATGTTGTCTGCTCCTGGGGGGTTTCTACTGGTAACTGCGGATGGCTTTTCCACTTCTTCCCTCAGTATCGGTAATGGCGAGGGTACTCTTTATGTTGCTGCTTCTCTTCTATTATGCTCTTGTCAGGTTGGATTGGGTAATTGTATAGTTCTTGACAATACTCAGACCACTGTTCAATGCAGCTGAGCTTTCTGTGAGGATGTTTCCGGAGCTGTCTTCAATGACTGATGATTTGGTTTGAAGTGGTTTTGTGAGTTTCTTCAGGATGTCGTATGCCTTTTTACTGTTGCCCACTTTCATGCTTTTTTTCGATCTTCACATTGATCACTGATCCACTTCTCTTGGCCTTTGACATTGCCTTCTTCACAAGATTGTTGGGCCCCCGGTATTCTTTAGGGTTGGAAGACCTGGTTGGTTTCAGTGCTCTTTTGTATCGCAGAGGTCCAAGGTGTCATTGGTAGTCCATGGCTGGTGTTTATTCTCTGACAGCAGCACAAGGTCGTGGTCGCTGCCTATGTCAGCTCCAGGGTAGGTTCTTGTTCTGGCTCTGTTGATGCTGGATTTGAAGCGCGTGGTGTTAAGATAAAATCTATTTGGTTATGGTTCTTGCCGTTTGGCGCATGCCAGGTTGTCCTCCTTGACTGCTTGTGGGGATAGTGGGTATTGGCAATGGTAAGTCTGTGGGTACAGGCAAACTCCAGCAGACGTAGTTCCTGTCGTTGGTCTCTCCAGTTCCAAACTGACCCAAATGTTCCGGCCCATTGGTTGTAAGAGTCAGGACCTACTTTGGCGTTAAATCCCCTTGAATGATGATGATGTCTTTCTTTGGTATCTTCATATGGTCTCTTCAAGATCTTCGTAAAATTCTTCTACTTCTTCATCTGCTAGTCAGATGATGGTGCATAGATTTGTATGATGGTGATGTTCTTGGGTTGGCCGAAACCTGATGCTGATAATCCTGCTGGAATCTGGTGTACAGCTGATAATGCACCCACTACTTCCTTTCTGACAATAAATGCCACTCCATGTTGGTGATGTTTCTCTTGACCACTGTACCAGATCTTGTTGCCTTCTTCAGTCATTGTCTCACCAAATCTGTCCATCTCACTTCTCCTAGTCCAATAATGTCCCCCTTATAGCGGCTAAGCTCATACTCTAGTTCTTTGATTTTTCCCCACTGGTAGAGTGTACGGACGTTCATGTTCAATGGTGATCTGTTCTTAGGGGGCTTAAGTAATGTTTTAAATCCAGTAGCTGACTTGTCACTTCCACCCTGGGGTTGATCATGGAAAGCGCGGCCGTTGGTAACCCGGGCCTTGACCGATCCGGTATCATATTGGCTTTGTATCTGTCTCTCATGTCTTTTCTGTGGGCTTAGGATATTCCTTGGTGGTGCCAATCTCCTCTCCAAGTCTCCATATGTTTTTTTTTTCTATTGGGGTTTCCTCCCCCACATGCGACAGGTTGTACTGGGTTACATGGATACCAGTAGCAGTAACAGAGAACTTCTTGACGGGACCTGACCTTCCTCTGTATACGTTAAGGTAAAAAGGTAAAGGTGTTCCATAACCTATGCAGACGTTGGGGAGCGAGGCGTCAGAGACCTCAGCTTCTCTAGGGGCCAGCATATGAGGGTGGCGCCCATCTCCTCCCCCTCGCTGCTTTACCTGCCCTGACCTAAAGAGTGCAGGCACCCATTTACAGTTTAGTAAATGGGGTACTGTACTGAAATCAAGGCACGCAAACGGTCACCCATCCAAGTGGTAACCACGCTCGATGCTGCTTAACCTTAGCTTGGGGAAAGCGAGTGCTCTGACCACTGAGCTATCCATCCCCTTAAATTAGCTTGGAAAAACTGAGCTATCCCGTCCCCAGTTGCCGATAATCACTTTATAAATCTCTTTTTTTTTTTCTCTGTGAAGAGGTTTCAAATGAATAAAACATTAATAATTATAGTGGCAGACCATCGCTCTATAATATCAGGAAAAAACCTTTTGCTATTGTTTTTATTCATATTCACAATATATTATATAATGTTCTACATAGTACCTGAAAGGTCATCCACGCTCTCTTCAACAGCCCAGGCTTGGTGAAACAGTGGCGGAAGCCAAACATACT
>CM054136.1:67497073-67502073 GCA_028751875.1 Rapana venosa | reverse complement strand
AGAAGCAATAGTAGTTAGTAGTAGTTATGCAGCGCAGCAACGTAGAGCACACAGCAGCAGCAGAGTTGTAGTAGAAATGGTGGTAGTGTATAGCATGCAGGATAGTGTAATGCCAGCAGCAGAGATAGTGTGTAGTAGAGCGCGAGGATTGTAGAAATAGTAAGAGCGCAACAAAGAGAGTTATTTGTAGTAGTAGAGTAGTAGTAGTTTTAAATTAGTAGTGTCGCGAGCAGAGAGTGTAGTAGTGTAGCAGCAGAAAAGCTGCACAGCGCAGCAGCATAGTATAGAAAAGCAGAGCAAAGCAATAGTAGTATAAGTAGTTTGGGCCAGCAGAGAGCAGTAGTAGTAGCAGCAGCAGCAGCAGTGGCAGAGCAGCAGAGCAGCGCGTAGTAGTAGCAGGCAGCAGCAGCAGAAGAATAGTAGTAGTAGTGTTAGCAGCAGCAGAAAAAGTAGAGCAGCAGAAGCAGCAGCGATATAGTAGTGCAGGCAGCAGGCAGTAGCACCAGCACAGCAGCAGCAGCAGCCGCAGCGCAGAGAAGCAAAGCAGTTAGTTTCTGTGATGATATTAAATTTATGTTGTATGACGCTCAAGGGATTATAAGGAAAAAGGGAATTCAATTTTCAGAAAAAGAAAAAAAGTTTTAAAAGTAACGCATCCCCTTTAAAATAATTAAAAACGCACAACCCTGCCAAAAAAACGACAATTTTAAAAAAATCCCATAACATAAAAATAAACACTTTAAAAAAACTTAAGGACAATAGAAACGCATTGTCCGAACGGTCAGAATTGCGAAGCACCTTTGGGTCCACATGACAGAGAGGTCCGTTTTCAGCTGAAGATGTAAAGATCAGACTAGCCTTGTAACTGCGGTCAGGCCATCATGGCAAAGCTGACCTGGATTTGGAAAAAGCAAAGAAATCAGTTCCAGCAAAACTGAAGATGTTTGGAGAGAAATCGGGGCATTTTCATATGGATGGATACAGGTGTGGAAGCCTGACCTTGATACAGCATGGGAAAAAAAGAGAAAACCCCTTGAAATGGAATCACCCAGGGAAGGCTTCTGCACATTTCCTGGCAGGGGCCACTGAACCAAAGAGTCAGTGTGATGAGAAGCTGGGCCCCAGGAACTAACCCTTTCTGGCTGTTGTACATATGTTCCTTCTGTATACGTAAAGGTTAAAAAAAAGCTAAAGTGTTCCCATAACCTAGCGGTCGTTGGGGAACGAGGTGTCCAAAACCCCAGCTTCTCTAGGGGGCCAGCATATTGAGGGCGGGCCCATCCCTCTCCCTTGCTGCTTTATCTTCCCCGACCTAAAGAGGAAGGTACCCATTTACAGTTTGGGTTTTAACTGGGGGAAATGTACTGGTGCGCCCTTGTAAAGAAAAGGAAGCTGGTGTGGTTTTGGTCACGTCACACGCATAACTTCTTTGCCCAAAGAATTCACAGGGCTGATGATGGTGGGATGATAAAGAAGAGTGGGCGATTGACGATGACGACGAGCGACGATGCGGTGGTGATGATGGTTTATGATGAAAGTTGAAGATGTGATGATGACGGCGATGACGGTGACGATGATTTATGATGAAGGTGAAGAAGATGAGACGATGACGGTGGTGATGATGGTGATAATGACGGTGAAGATTTATGATGACGACGACGACGAAGACGACGATGATGATGTTGATGATCTCAATACACCCAAGTCTATGCGTTAGAATCAACCCCCCCCCCAAAAAAAAACCCCCAAAAAACCCCAAAACAAAAAAAAACCCCAAATTTCCCCCAAAACACCCCTAAACGGGGTTTACAAAAACCCCAATAACAAAAAACAAAACAACAAAAATGATATTTCCCTAAAAAAACCCACCAAAAAAAAAAACACCAAAAATTACAGCTTCTTATCAAATAATCTCCCCATGCAAATGCCGAAAAAGACGGTAAAAAGGCCCCAAAAAGAAGAAATCTTAAAAAGCTTGTAGAGTGGTAAAAACGAGGGGGGGTTCCCCTTTCAAATGTCCCCAGCTGTCGTATTGCCCCTGCGGGTTTTGTGGATGTTTCTGTGTTGAGGGGGAAAGGGGTGCCCTGGTTTGCCCCCCAGGATGTGGAAGATTCGCTTCGGGTGCTGTGCCCCCTTTGGGGGGGATGCAGTAGGCCGCTGGTAGTGACCATCCCCCGAACTCCTCAAGGGCTTTGGGTTTTTGGTGGAAAAGGGGAAGAGGTGCGTTTGTAAAGAGATTTGGTCTGGGTGGAGGGATGGAGGGAGGAGGGATGGTTTGAGGGATGGATGGATGGATGGATGTATTGTTTGTATGTATGTATGGATGTATGTATGTATGGATGTATGTATGTTTGTATGCATTTGTGTGAAATGTATGGAGGATGTTGTTTATGTATGTATGTATGTATGTGTGTGTGTGTGTATGTAGTATGTATGTATGTATGTATGTATGTATGTATGTATGTATGTATATGTATGTTGTATGTATGTATGTGTGTGTATGTATGTAGTTGTATGTATGTATGTATGGCTGGTGGCTGGCTGGCTCTCTGTCTGTCTGTCCGTCCATCCGTCCGTCCTCCGACCGTCTGTCTGTCTGTCTGTCCGTCCGTCCATCTGTCTGTCTGTCTAATCGTCCATCCGTCCGTCCGACCGTCCGTCCGTCTGTTATCTATCTATCTATCTATCATCATCTATCTATCATCTATTATCTATCTATCTATCTATCTATCTATTATCTATCTATTTTATCTATCTATTATCTATCTATTATCTATCTATCTATCTATATGTCTGTCTGACCGTTCGTCCGTCCGTCGTCGTTCGTCCGTCTGTCTGTCCGTCCGTCCGTCCCCCCGTCTGTCTGTCCGCCCCTCGTTGTCTGTCTGCCCGTACGCACGCACGCACGCACGCCACCCGCACACATCTTTTCACATTATTTATTATTCTTTTATTTTAGCTATTTATTTTTTTTTTCTTTTATATCAAGGATAATGGAATAAGCACTCATATGCTTTTTTACATCCAGTCCCCGGTCTATGTGTTTTGTACTTTTGTCATTTCCCTTCCAATCGGCAACGGAGGAGAGGAAAAAGAGGAGGAGGAGGAGAGGAGGAGAAGACCCAAATTAACGTCAGTTGCCAACTCCATTCTCCCCAAAGTCTTTCGAATGAGACTATAAACCAAGGTTCCCGAGTGAAAACACACGCAGAAATTTGCGCTAAAACCTTTAAACGTTAAAACCTTTTCTGCTGTTCGAAAGAGTAGGCCATTGTTTTCCGGTTAAAAAAAATTAAAAAACCCAACTTTATCCCGGGGGACTGGAGGGTAAAAAAGCACACGAGTTCACACTTATTATCCTCGATATAAAAGAATAATAAATAAAGACAATAAAAGAATGATAAAAAAAATTTGAAATCACACACACACACATACAAACACGCAGGCAGGCAAGCACGCACGCGTGCGCGCACACACACACCACAAACACACACACACCCCTGCCCCCCCCCCCCCGGTCTAAAATCACAACTTGTGAAGAGAGTAAAAATGAAATCGAACTCAAACACACCCCACACGACACACACACACACTCTCTCACTTACAGAGAGAGAGAGAGAATGCGAATGCGAATGCGAATGATTTATTCAAAGGCCTTGGCCACATTTGAGGGGAAAAACAAAAAGCACACACAATCATACAAGTAATATTCACATAATTAATCAATTTAAAAAACATTAGCAAAACACGATAATTTTTCAAGAATTAATAAGGGTGTCCCGCAGTCTAAATGTTTATATAGAAAAGAGCTAACTGTTTTGTATTAACTTCATTTCTAACGTAATGAGCATGAAAAACCCTAGGAGACTGGTTGACGTAAGAACTTTCGAGGTATAAACTGTTCTCTTAATTCCGTAAGTTTGTGAACAAGTGATAGAAAATGTATTATTCTTAAATAGAACTATCACCAAGAGGACAAATCAAAGCTTCTCGTTTACAGTCTTAATAGAAATGATGCGTGTTCAATTCTTAGATACCAAATCTAAAAATTTTTTTAATATTCTTTTTAAATGCCCATCCATTTTCATTGTTAAATATAAAAGGGATACAAGTGATGGATTGATCAGACTATACATTTCATATCTGCTATATTTTCAATGTGTGAATACCAGTCCCCACCCGACATTCAATTAGTCTATCACGAAAAAGTCGCAAGAAACAGAGTGATTTTCAACGCCCTGATTGAGCCACCATAACCAAAACCGTTTTTCGTATAACTTTTTTTAACTTTAGTAACCAAGTTTGACTTACCCTTTTATCAAAAAAATAAACATTTTTAGCTTTACAAAGGAATCTAAAGTTGTTCCCTCTAGTCAATTTAATCAAAAAGAAACACCCTTTAAACTGTAAAAATTTGCAATGGGTATCGGTTCGTTTTCCCTTTTCAAAAATTATTAGGTGTATTTTTTGATACACCAAGAAATTTCTTTATTATCATCTGTCCCCTAGTTGACGACCTGGGGGCCCCCCCAAAACTAAAACCCGTTCCTCATTCCTCTCTTGTTCTGCCTTTCTTCAGGGTTTTTTTGAGTTCTAGGGCCCGTCCATTCGTGATGTTTTCCTCCATCTTCTTGGTCTGCCTCTTTTTTCCCCCTTGGACATCCTTGTAAATGTCTTTAAGTCCTTTGGTCTTGTGAATGCCCCCTACCATTTAAATTTACGCTTTTTTCCCCATCGTTAGAAGGGTTTTCCCTAGGGGGCCCAAAGGGTTTTTCTGGTTTGTTATGCCCCTTTTTTTTGCTAGTGGTCTTGAAAGGGGATGCAAGGTTCCCCAAAGCATTCATCCACCGCCCGTATCCCCTTCCCAAAATTTCATCAGGGTCCTGTTCACAGGCTACAGAAATAAGGGTTTGACAAGGGGGCGATTAGTCTGTCTTTGGGGTAGTGAGATTTTTTATCTCCCAGATGGTGTTTAGTTTTTTTTATAGTGCGTAAGTTTT
>CM054136.1:67489191-67496573 GCA_028751875.1 Rapana venosa | reverse complement strand
TTCGTGTGTGTATGTCTGTGTGCGTGGGTGTACGTGCGTGCGTGTGTGTGTGTTATGTGTGTATGTCTGTGTGCGTGGGTGTACGTGAGTGCGCGTGTGTGTTATGTGTGTATGTCTGTGTTTCTATTTTATATTTTGTATTCTTTTATATCGAGGATAATGGAATAAGCACTTATGTGCTTTTTTTACATTCAGTCCCCGTGTGAATGCGGTTTTGTAAATTCTGTCATCTGTTCCCACCGGCACACAATGGCCTACTCTTACGAAAAGCGGAACAGGATTTGTGCTGTGTGTGTGTGTGTGTGTGTGTGTGTGCGTGCGTGTGTGTTGTGTGTGGTGTGTGTGGTGTGTGTGTGTGTGTGTGTGTGTGTGTGTGTGTGTGTGCACGTGCGGGAGTGTGTGTGTGGTGTGTGTGTGTGTGTGTGTGTGTGTGTGTGTTTCCGTGAGTGTATGTATTATTTTTCTGTTATTATATTTTTTACTCAGCTCCATTTTTTCTCTACTTCCGTTTTCACTTCACCAAATATGGATACCACTCTGTGGCTTGCACCTGTGTTTCATTATTTTGTGCTGTGTTCCGGTGTACAGATAATTATGCGCTCACGTGTATGTGCGTGCGTGCGTTTCGCGCGAGCGCACCGCGCGCACGCACGCACGCAGGCATGTGTATTTGTGTGTAACCCAGCTTTCGTCCTTAATCTGAGAGATCGTTAAAACATCCCCACCCTTACTTCATCAGATGCTGCCAAGATTCGAACTCGCTACTTCATGGACCCATGGGGTTGAAGTCAAACGGTCTTAACCACTCGGCTATAGCGTCCATCATGTTGGCAGCAACAATATTTGTTAACAAAAAATAGAAATTCAGTAAACTAGTCTATGCAAAACAACTTGGCATCCAAACTGAGCTAGCTACTCCACAGAGGGAAAGGGTTACCACAACATCACTATTTACCTGAAGACAGCAATTACCACAACATCACTGTCTACCTGAAGACAGCAATTACCACAACATCACTATCTACCTGAAGACAGCAATTACCACAACATCACTATTTACCTGAAGACAGCAATTACCACAACACCGCTATCTACCTGAAGACAGCAATTACCACAACACCGCTATCTACCTGAAGACAGCAATTACCACAACACCGCTATTTACCTGAAGACAGCAATTACCACAACACCGCTATTTACCTGAAGACAGCAATTACCACAACACCGCTATCTACCTGAAGACAGCAATTACCACAACACCGCTATCTACCTGAAGACAGCAATTACCACAACATCACTATCTACCTGAAGACAGCAATTACCACAACATCACTATTTACCTGAAGACAGCAATTACCACAACACCGCTATTTAACTGAAGACAGCAATTACCACAAAACCGCTATTTAACTGAAGACAGCAATTACCACAACACCGCTATTTAACTGAAGACAGCAATTAATAATAATAATAATAATGTATGGAATTTATATAGCGCTGAATCTTGTAAAGCAACAAATCAAAGCGCTCAGATTTTATTTCATACCACTTTAAGTCATGGCAGATTTCTCTCCGTGAAATTCGGGCTGCTCTCCCCGGGGAGAGCGGGAGAACGCGTCGCCACTTAGCGCTGCGCCACCCTTTCACCCTTTTTTTTTTTTTTTTTTTTTTTTCTGCAGCTGTATTTGTTTCCCTATCAGAGTGGCTTTTTTCTAAGAATTTTGCCAGGGACAACTCTCTTGTTGCCGTGGGTTTTTTTTTTACGTGCGCTAAATAATTACGTGTAACACACGGGACCTCGGTTTATCGTCTCATCCGAAAGACTAGCGCCCAGACCACCACTCATGGTCTAATGGATGGGGGAAAAATTTCCGGTCCAAACGGGGTACGAACCGCCGCACACTTCAGACCCGGACTTTTCGCTTTCTAGACAGGCGCGTTACCTCTAGACCACCGATCCACCAATTACCACAACACCGCTATTTAACTGAAGACAGCAATTACCACAACACCGCTATTTACCTGAAGACAGCAATTACCACAACACCGCTATTTACCTGAAGACAGCAATTCCCACAACACCGCTATTTAACTGAAGACAGCAATTACCACAACACCGCTATTTAACTGAAGACAGCAATTACCACAACACCGCTATTTAACTGAAGACAGCAATTACCACAACACCGCTATTTACCTGAAGACAGCAATTCCCACAACACCGCTATTTAATTGAAGACAGCAATTACCACAACACCGCTATTTAACTGAAGACAGCAATTACCACAACATCGCTATTTAACTGAAGACAGCAATCACCACAACACCGCTATTTAACTGAAGACAGCAATTACCACAACACCGCTATTTACCTGAAGACAGCAATTACCACAACACAGCTATTTACCTGAATACAGCATTTACAACATCACTATTTATCTCCTCAATACAGCAATTGCAACATAACTATTTACCTGAAGACAGCAATTAAAACAACATCACTATTTTACCTGATTACAGCAATTACCACAACATCACTATTTACCTGAAGACAGCAATTAAAAAGGAATTATTTACCTAAATATAGCATTTATTACAATATCAGTATTCACCTGAATACAGCAATTATCACAATATCACAACTTAACCTAAATACAGTGATCACAACAACATCACTATTTTACTTGAAGACAGCAATTACATCATCACCATTTACCTCAATACAGCAATTACAACATAATCAGAATTTACCTGAAAACAGCAATTACAACATCACTATTTTACCTGATTACAGCAATTACAACATCATTATTTCACCTGCACACAGTAATTACAATAACATCACTATTTTACCTGAATACAGCAATTACCATATCATTATTTTACCTGAGGACAGCAATTACAACATCACTATTTTACCTGAATACAGCAATTACAACATCATTTTTTACCTGAAAAAAAGCAATTACATCACTATTTTACCTGAATACAGCAATTACCGCATTATTCTAACTGAAAATAGCAATTTCCACATCATTATTTTACCTGAATACAGAAATTACCACATCAATATTTTAACTGAAAATAGCAATTACAATATCATTATTTTACCTGAAAACAGCAACTACCACAATCACTATTTTACCTGAATACAGCAATTACCACATCATTATTTTACCTGAATACAGCAATTACCACATCATTATTTTTCCTGAGAACAGCAATTACAATATTACTATTTACCTGAATACAGCAATTATCACATCACTATTTTATCTGAAGACAGCAATTGCACTAACATCAATAAGCAATTATAAGGTTCACTATTTACCTGAATTTTCTTTCTTTCTTCTGCCGCTGGTACCTTTCGCATCACGGTGAGACACAGACATCTGTCTGCAGCAATTATATCACTATTTAACCTCAATACAGCAATTAAAACAGCGTCACTATTTACCTGAAAACAGCAATTACAACATAATAATAATAATAATGTATGGAATTTATATAGCGCTCAATCTTGTAAAGCAACAAATCAAAGCGCTCAGATGACTTTTTTATATCGTGCTTTTTTACATCCAGTCCCCGTGTGTATGCGGTTTTGTAAATCACCATAAACTTTACCTGAAGGCAGCAATTACAACAACATCACAATTTTACCTGAAGACAGCATGCAATCAAAGCTGATCAAAGGGAAAGACAGGAGTGGGTTTTTCATCTTCCTTAAACCTGGTATCCACAGAGCACTCGTAGCCGAACAAATCACAGTCTCGCTGGATTACTGACTGCAGTTGGTAGAGCAGGTCCCGAGGTAAGCTATAGAAAGCTTCCTTCATCGCCAGTCTTCTCTGTCCCTTCAAACGGTTAAGGTCGGGTACCTTAAGGAACGTGTCCTTCACTAGATCATCAAACTGGGTCAAGGTCATGCCCTCGGCTTCCTCCTGGGTCAAGGGGAAGGTCACTTCCACTGGCAGTAAACCTCGAACCTGAAACAGTAATATGAAGTACAATCTCATGTTGTTCCATTCTGTTTTGTGCCACAGATATGCGCGCACGCACACACGCACACACACACACACCCACACACAAACACATATACACACACACTCGCACAGGCGCACGTGTGTGTGTGTGTGCGCACACACACACACACACACACATATACACACACATACACACACGCATGCACGCACTGGACATCTGGGCACCTTAATGAATAGCTGACTACCGAATTCCTCTATTATACCTTGACGTCTGCTAAAGCCTAGATCCCTAAGATTTGGATGCTGGGGCCTGTCAGTAATACAGACATATGCCACTTCAAATGGGCTCTACAAAAGTCTCTATATCTAGTGGCAAATAGTTTCTTTATAATCATACTCATTTCTCATAATTGCTGACACAAAAAATAAACCATTTCCATAGCTTCCTAATTACAACCGTTTCAAACGATTAAAACATTAATAATTACCTGGGAGATCGTCGCTTTTTTATAATATCAGGATAAACTTGTGCTCTTGCTTTAATTTCATATTCACGATATATTTTTCCTCTGTATCATCATCATCATCATCATCAGACCCGTGACCTTGGCGGTCGTGGGGGAGACACGAAAGACGATGCCGTGGTAAGCCTCCTCCATCCATCTCGGTCCTCGGCTCTGCGCAGTAGTGCCGAGTCATTCATCCTGGTCCATTCTCCTATGCTGTCCATCCATGACTTGTTCTGTCTTCACCTCTTTCTGCCACCTTCGAGTGTTCCCTGCAGTACTGTTTTTGGCAGAGTGTTGTGGCCGGTGACGTGGCCGAACCATGTCAGCTTTTTCTTCTTGACGATGGTGAGAAGGGGTTCCTGTGGACCTGCCAGCCGTGTTATTTGGCTCTTGACAAATTCATTGGTCTTTCGTTCTCTCCAAGATATGCCCAGCAGTTTTCTATGGCATTTTGTTTCAAATGACTGGATTCGCTTTGCTGTTTCAGCAGTCAATGTCCAGGTTTCACTTCCGTACAGCAGGATAGTCTGAATTTGGGCTTTGTAGAGCTTTAGTTTGATTGGGAAACTGATCTCTTTACTTTTCCATATGGTTGTGAGCTTTGTCATGAAAGATGTTGCCATGGCTAGTCTGACTTTGATTTCTGTCGTCGATCGCCCGTCCTTTGTGAGTGTAGCGCCAAGGTATTTAAAAGCGTCTACCTCCTCCAGTTGCTTGGCCGTTCATGTAAATTTTAGCAGTGGCGTTGCTCGTGCTGTTCACAAGTACTTTACTTTTCTCCGAGCTCACCTCCATCCCATATGCTCCAGCTCTGTTCTCAAGTATGGTCGTAAGATCTTGCAGCTCTGTGTTACTTCCGCCCATGAGGTCAATGTCATCGGCAAACCGCAAGTTGTTGTGGGGTCTGCCGCCAATGGAGATGGTAGAGTGGAAGTCATGGAGGGTCTCTCTCATAATGTTTTCTAAGAACAGATTCAACAGGACTGGAGATAACAGGCATCCTTGTCGGACCCCAACTGTGGTTTTGAAGTAGTCTCCGACCTGATTGTTCAGAAGGACTGTACTGCTTGCGGTGTTGTATAGTGCGTGAATGGTTTGCACTAATCCTTCTTCAATGCCAAACATTCTAAGGACCTGCCACAGGCCTTCGTGCCATACTCTGTCGAAAGCCTTCTTGAAGTCGATGAAGTTGTGGAACAGGTCTCTCTGATGTTGAAGATGTTTTTCCATCAGGATGTGGCAGTTAAAAATCTGTTCGATTGTGCTCCTGCCTGCCCTGAACCCAGCTTGTTCCTCTGCAAGGTGTTTTTCTGCCTCCTTCTTGAGTCGATTCAAAATAACTTTGAGCATGATCTTGCTGGTGTGGCTGATGAGGCTGATTGTTCTATATTTTTGGCATTGGCGTAAATTCCCCTTCTTGGGCAGGGGTATGATGAGTGATTGTGTCCATTCTGTTGGCCACTGCTTTGTCTCCCAAATCTTCTGACAGATAGCTGTAACATGTGTGATGACTGTTTTGCCACCATGCTTGAGCAGCTCTGCTGGTATGTTGTCTGCTCCTGGGGGCTTTCCTACTGGTAAACTGCGGATGGCTTCTTCCACTTCTTCCCTCAGTATCGGTAATGGCGAGGGTACTCTTTATGTTGCTGCTTCCTCTTCTATTATGCTCTTGTCAGGTTGGATTGGGTAATTGTATAGTTCTTGACAATACTCAGACCACCTGTTCAATGCAGCTGAGCTTTCTGTGAGGATGTTTCCGGAGCTGTCTTCAATGACTGATGATTTGGTTTGAAGTGGTTTTGTGAGTTTCTTCAGGATGTCGTATGCCTTTTTACTGTTGCCCACTTTCATGCTTTTTTCGATCTCATCACATTGATCACTGATCCACTTCTCTCTGGCCTTTGACATTGCCTTCTTCACAAGATTGTTGGCCTCCCGGTATTCTTTAGGGTTGGAAGACCTGGTTGGTTTCAGTGCTCTTCTTGTATCGCAGAGGTCCAAGGTGTCATTGGTAGTCCATGGCTGGTGTTTATTCTCTGACAGCAGCACAAGGTCGTGGTCGCTGCCTATGTCAGCTCCAGGGTAGGTTCTTGTTCTGGCTCTGTTGATGCTGGATTTGAAGCGCCGTGGTGTTAAGATAAAATCTATTTGGTTATGGTTCTTGCCGTTTGGCGCATGCCAGGTTGTCCTCCTTGACTGCTTGTGGGGATAGTGGGTATTGGCAATGGTAAGTCTGTGGGTACAGGCAAACTCCAGCAGACGTAGTTCCCTGTCGTTGGTCTCTCCAGTTCCAAACTGACCAACTGTTCCGGCCCATTGGTTGTAAGAGTCAGGACCTACTTTGGCGTTAAAATCCCCTTGAATGATGATGATGTCTTTCTTTGGTATCTTCATAATGGTCTCTTCAAGATCTTCGTAAAATTCTTCTACTTCTTCATCTGCATAGTCAGATGATGGTGCATAGATTTGTATGATGGTGATGTTCTTGGGCTTGGCCGAAACCCTGATGCTGATAATCCTGCTGGAATCTGGTGTACAGCTGATAATGCACCCCACTACTTCCTTTCTGACAATAAATGCCACTCCATGTTGGTGATGTTTCTCTTGACCACTGTACCAGATCTTGTTGCCTTCTTCAGTCATTGTCTCACCAAATCCTGTCCATCTCACTTCTCCTAGTCCAATAATGTCCCACTTATAGCGGCTAAGCTCATACTCTAGTTCTTTGATTTTTCCGCACTGGTAGAGTGTACGGACGTTCCATGTTCCAATGGTGATCTGTTCTCTAGGGAGCTTAAGTAATGTTTTAACTCCAGTAGCTGACTTGTCACTTCCACCCTGGTGTTGATCAATGGAAAGCGCGGCCGTTGGTAACCCGGGCCTCGACCGA
>CM054136.1:67476691-67481691 GCA_028751875.1 Rapana venosa | reverse complement strand
GTAAGAACTTTCGAGGTATAAACTGTTCTCTTAATTCCGTAAGTTGTGAACAAGTGAATAGAAAATGTATTATTCTTCAATAGAACTATCACAAAGAGGACAAATCAAAGCTCTCTCGTTTACATGTCTATAATAGAAATGATGCGTGTTCAATTCTTAGATACCAAATCTAAATTTTGTTAATATTCTTTTTAAATGCCTATCCATTTTCATTGTTAAATATAAAAGGGATACAATGTGATGGATTGATCAGACTATACATTTCATATCTGCTACTATTTTCAATGTGTGAATACCAGTCCTGCCACTGACATTCAATTAGTCTATCACGAAAAAGTCGCAAGAACAGAGTGATTTTCAACGCCCTGATTGAGCCACACATAACCAAAACCGTTCTCGTATAACTTTCTTTTAACTTTAGTAACCAAGTTTGACTTACCCTTTTCATCTAACAAATATAACATTTTATAAGCTTTACAAGGAAGTCTATGTTGTTCCATCTGAGTCAATTTCAATCAAAAACGAATACACCTTACAGCTGTAATAATTTGCAATGGGTATCGGTTCGTTTCTCCATATACAAGATTATTAGGTGTATTTACTGATACACCAAGAAATTTCTTCTATCTATCTATCTGTCCCGTAGTCTGACGACCGTGGGGGCACCCTCAAAGACTCAACAACCAGTTCCCTCCATTCCTCTCTCTGTTCTGCCTTTCTCAGGGTTTTGTTGAGTTCTAGGCCTGTCCATTCGCTGATGTTATCCTCCCAGCTCTTCCTTGGTCTGCCTCTTCTTCTTCCTCCTTGGACAGTGCCTTGTAAAACTGTCTTTGCAAGTCCTTTGGATCTTGTGACATGCCCATACCATTTAAGTTTACGCTTTTTCACGATCGTTAGAAGGTTCTCATAGGGTCCAAGGGTTTGCTGGATTCTGTTATGCACGCTTTTGTTGCTTATGTGGTCTTTGTAGGAGATGCCAAGGAGTCTCCGAAAGCATCTCATCTCCACCGCCTGTACTCCTCTCTCCAAATCTGCAGTCAGGGTCCATGATTCACAGGCATACAGAAATATGGATATGACAAGGGAGCGCATTAGTCTGATCTTGGAGATAAGTGAGATATTTTTATCTCTCCAGATGGTGTTTAGTTTTGATAGTGCTGTAATTGTCTGTGCAGTCCTGCATACTACTTCTGGCTTGGATCCCTGGTCTGATATTATGGCTCCCAGGTACTTGAAGCTTCGAACTGTTTCCAGCTTCTGGTCATTAACCCTGATATCAGTGCTAATGCCGTTGGTGTTATTAGTCATCAGTTTGGTCTTCTCTGCACTGATTTCCATGCCGTATGTTTTGGAGGCCTTATTCAAATGTTCTGTTAGGATGGCAAGCTGTTTTTCTGATTCTGCTATTCCATCAATGTCATCTGCGAAGCGGAGGTTTGTGATCGTTCTGCCACCAATGCTGACTGATCCTTCATGATGTTCCAGTGCATCAGCCATGTGTCTCTCAAGGAAGATGTTGAAAAGAGTGGGTGAGAGTAGACAGCCCTGCCTTACTCCAACTGTTGTTCGAAACCATTCTCCAATGTTGTTGTTGTAGTACACTGCACTGGTGGCCTCGCTGTACAGCTGTTTGATGACTCTGATCAGGTTTGCATTGATGCTGTACAAATTCATGGTTGCCCACAAAGCTGCATGCCACACCCTGTCAAATGCCTTCTTAAAATCGATAAATACGTGGTAAAGGTCTTGTTGATGTTGAAGGTACCGCTCACATAGTATTCTGAGGTTGAATATCTGTTCTGTTGTGCTGCGCCCTGCTCTGAAACCTGCTTGTTCCTCAGCAATGATGGTCTCTGCTTGTGGCTTCAGTCTATTCAATATTATCTGCAGTATGACCTTGCTTGGGTGGCATATGAGGTTGATTGTGCGGTAATTATGGAATTGTTGTAGATTTCCTTTCTTGGGGAGGGTGATGATGAGTGACTGTGTCCATGGTGTTGGCCATTTTCCTGTCTGCCAGATCTTGTTGCAGATTCTTAGTAGGGCGCTGATCATGGGTTCCCCTCCAGCTTGGACCAACTCAGCTGGAATGTTGTCAGCCCCTGCTGACTTCTCCTTTTTCAGCGATCTGACTGCTGTTTCCACTTCTTCTCGGAGGATAGGGTGACTGTCTGTGTCTTTGCTTGCGGGTACATTAAGGACTTCTGGATCTCCTGCGGTTCTATAGTTATACAGGTCGGAGAAGTATTCTGTCCATCTGTTCAGAATATCCTGGTCGTCAGTGAGAAACTTCCCATTTTTGTCTTGGATTGTTAAACCTTTTCCCTGTTTTGTGCTAGTCAGGTCTTTCACCAGCTGATATGCTTTCTTGCTATTGTTTTTCTTGATGTTCTCTTCAATGTCTTGGCACTGTTCACCGATCCATTTCTCTTTTGCCTCCGTCATGGACTTCCTGATTCTTTTGTTGACTGCCCTATATTGTTCTGCTCTTTCTTTTGTTTCATTTTTCTTTTTCTTCAACTCTCTACGCTTGTCGCATAGTTGTAGGATGTTAGGTGTGACCCATGGTTTTTTGACTGGTCGGTGTTTGCCAAGAAGCTCGCTTGCTGTTTCAGTCACTGCTGTATTGAAACTATTCGTCAGTGTATCTATGTCTGAGTCTATCACAGTGAGTGCTGCAAACTTTCCACCTATCCTTGCTTGAAAAATTTCTAATACCTCTGGGTCCTTCAGCTTCTCGAGGTCAAATTTGATCCTGATGTTGTTCCGCTTGTGGATTTTCTTTAGACGTAGTCGGAAAGTCATCATCACAAGATCATGATCACTCCCTATGCCTGCTCCTGGAAAACTTCGTGTCTGTGCTATGTTAACGCTAGACTGAAACCGTCTTTTCACCATGATGTAATCTATTTGGTTGTGGTGTTCTCCATTTGGGCTATGCCATGTCCATTTTCTGGATTTCTTGTGTGGGCCAAGTGTATTCACTAGCTGGGGGTGGTTGTTACTGGCAAACTCCAGGAGTCTCAAGCCTCTTTCATTTGATTGGTTATTACAATGTGGCCCACAAACGCCCTCCCAATCTTTCCATGCATCTTCTCCAACCTTGGCGTTCCAGTCACCTTGCACAAATTCTTAAGGGCAAATAAATGAACTTTCTCACTATGAATACATGCTGCATCAAGTCCCCATACTTCAGCCCCATACAATGCTATTGGCTGTACTTGTGAATCAAATAAATTCAAAAATAAGCCAAATGAATAATTGTTCAATTTATTTAACTTCTGCATTATGGAAATTAGAGCCCTCTTTGCCCGACAAGCAAGGTCCTTACAAACAAACGTAAAACTCGAACGTGTTAAGAGTACAGTCCTAAATATTTATATGCATTTACTACAGCCATAGTAACACCATTGATAACTTACTTGTTGTACCCCATTACAACCTCAAAACCGCAGGTCATAGATCTTTTGGTGTTGCTGCGCACACGATCTGGAACTCTCTGCCACCAGCCGTCAGACATGCTCCCACTTTATCCCAGTTTAAGTCTTCATTGAAGACACATCTCTTTAATGTATTTCTTAGCTAGTTAATATATTGTGCTTGTCTTGACGGTTGCCGTTTGTCACACTGTAGGCTACTTCATGTGCATGCCTGGCTGTTGGTTATGTTTTTTTGTTAGTTATGTTATTGCTAGTGCCTTTTCTCTGAGTGTACTGTTAATTGCCCTGCTAGTGTGTGCCCGGACGCAAGTGTGTGCCTCTACAGTGCGATAGGTATCTCTTGTAAAATTATTTGCGCTTTAGAAATGCTCATTATCATTGTTGTTGTTGTTGTTGTTGTTGTTGTTATTATGTGCTGTGTGTGCATGTGTATATATGTGCATGGTATGAAAGCGCATTGAGTCATTGCTTTGAGAAATGCGCTACATAAATGCTATTCATTATTATTATTATTATTATTATTATTAAACTGCCATCTTTCTCTAGCAGCAAGATTCTTAACCACATTTTCTGAAAACAATTATATTACTCTTAGACATATTGACCTTTAGTTGAAGCTTAGACGCTGATCTATGTAAACAATTTAATTGATTTTGAAGACCTACTACAGTTTCAGATATTGATACAACGTCATTAGCAAAAAGTAGAATAAACAATTCTAAGGCTTCATCATCATGAAAAGAAACACCATGCTTTTCATTGTGAGATAGAGAGAGAGAGAGAGAGAGAGAGAGAGAGAGAGAGAGAGAGAGAGAGAGAGAGAGAGAGAGAGAGAGAGAGAAAACAAAGGTGACGCTCCACCACGAAATGAGTCGCTTTGCATCTCATCCACTTTTCAGCTAGGGGCCATTTTAGGCAGGTGGGGGTCAGGTTATCGATTTTGAGATTTTGAGTGATTCTAAAACTAAAGCCATTTCTCTACCCTGTGCAGACATATCAAGTGATAATTTTGTTTTCTTTTGCCTTAAAAACGCATTTAAAAAACACCCAAGCCCTCAATCTGACTATCTCTTACGATGCAAAAGTTGTCACTTTCTCATTTTTCCCACTGTCAGAAGTCTACCATTTCAAATTGCAATAACATCTCAAAGGAGTGTCCGATTTAGAATCTGCTGTCTGTATTGAATAGCTAATTTATTGGAAATTAGGGACATGTTGATGACTTAAACTTGATCTCGGGTGTAATGCGACTCATGTTGTGGTAGAGCGTCACAAATAATAAACAATACACAGAAAGAAAGAAGGGGAGGAGGAAAGAAAAAAA
Source organism: Rapana venosa (assembly GCA_028751875.1). NCBI lineage: Eukaryota > Metazoa > Mollusca > Gastropoda > Neogastropoda > Muricidae > Rapana > Rapana venosa. Next base: position 67,476,927 of record CM054136.1, on the reverse strand, counting down.
AGGGGACCAGGCAAGAGAAAACACAGATCATACATAGCTAGCATATCAACCCACTCAACAACAACAGCAGCAGCAACAACAGCAGCAGCAGCAACAACAGCAACAACAACAAAACATACAGATGTATTCGTGATCTGCTGACCCGGGTTTGAATCTCGTTCAAGAGGATTTTTCCTCTGGAGTTAACATCAGTGCCGAATCCACTCTCCCCAAAAGTCCTTCGGATGAGACTTATA
>CM054136.1:67465743-67471191 GCA_028751875.1 Rapana venosa | reverse complement strand
ACTACTACTACTACTATTGCTTGCTGCTGCTGCTGCTGCTGCTACTACTAATAATAATAATAATAATGTATGGAATTTATATAGCGCTGAATCTTGTAAAGCAACAAATCAAAGCGCTCAGATTTTATTTCATACCACTTTAAGTCATGGCAGATTTCTCTCCGTGAAATTCGGGCTGCTCTCCCCGGGGAGAGCGGGAGAACGCGTCGCCACTTAGCGCTGCGCCACCCTTTCACCCTTTTTTTTTTTTTTTTTTTCTGCAGCTGTATTTGTTTCCCTATCAGAGTGGCTTTTTTCTAAGAATTTTGCCAGGGACAACTCTCTTGTTGCCGTGGGTTTTTTTACGTGCGCTAAATAATTACGTGTAACACACGGGACCTCGGTTTATCGTCTCATCCGAAAGACTACTACTGCTGCTGCTGCTGCTGCAGCTGCTGCTGCTGCTGCTACCACTGCTACTGCTGCTGCTGCGACTACTACTACTACTACTACTACTACTACTACTACTACTACTACTACTACTCTTGCTGCTGCTGCTGCTACAACTACTGCTCCTGCTGCTGCTACTGCTGCTACTACTACTACTATCGCTGCTGCTGCTGCTGCTATTACTACTACTGCTACTGCTACTGCTACTGCTACTACTGCTACTGCTACTGCTGCTACTGCTACTGCTACTACTACTACTACTACTACTACTACTGACGATGACTATGACAGTACCCAGCTCCCAGTCTCTTCAAAACAAATTGTTTTGAATGTGCGTTACTGCGCTACGTGAAACTACCGTGGAGGAATCCAAAGTACCATCGCCTACAAGCCACTTGTATACACACTTGTACTCTCTGTCTGTCTGTCTGTCTGTCTGTCTGTCTGTCTCTCTCTGTCTCTCTCTCTGTCTCTCTCTCTCTCTTTTTCTCTCTCTCTGTCTGTCTGTGTCTCTCTCTCTCTCTCCTCTCTCTCTCTCTCTCTCTCTCTCTCTCTCTCTCTCTCTCTCCTCTCTCTCTCTCTCTCTCTCGCTCTCGTTCCCTTACACGCGAACACACAAACCACAATCTAGCACCATAGCACCACTACAATCATCACCCCTACCATTACCATCACCACCATCATAACCATTGCTACAACTGCTGCCCTCAGTATTAATATACTGCTTTGATGTGATTTCCTTTTCATTTTATTCTTTTATTTCGAGGATAATGGAAGAAGCATTCATGTGCTTTTTTTCTTTACATCCAGTCCCCGTGTGTATGCAGTTTTGGACATTTTGATGATGTGGGCAGACTGTTCGGAGTGTCTGAGGACTTCTATCCCTTGATCCCAGCCCTGTTGCGAGAACGACGTCATCGGAATGGTGGTGACGTTACACGCCAAAACTCGTGTGAATTCGTCAACATCACCTTCATTGACGTCATAAGTTACGTCATCCACACTTCCATAACTGAGCTGGATAAACACTTTAGTCCGTATTATTCGTAAGTATGTGTTTAGAAATATACGGGTGTGTACACACAGACACACAGAGACAGCCAGCCAGCCAGCCAGCCAGCCACACACACACACACACACACACACACACACACACACACACACACACACACACACACACACACAGGCACACACGCCTAGTGGTTAGAACATTGCGCTCAAAATCTGACGACCCGGGGTCGATTCTCGTTCAATGGGATATTTTCCCCTGGAATTAACATCAGTACAGACTCCACTCTCCCCAAAAGTCCTTCGGATGAGACTATAAACAGAGGCCCCGTGTGCGAACACACGCAGAACATCTTGCGCACACGTTAAATCCTGTTCCGCTTTTCGTAAAAGTAGGCCATTGTGTGCCGGTGGAAATAGATGACAGAATTTACAAAACCGCATACACACGGGGAATGGATGTAAAAATGCACACAAGTGTTTATTCCATTATCCTAGATATAAAAGAATGAATATCTATCTATCTATCTATCTATCTATTTATCTATCTATCTATCTATCTATCTATCTATCTATCTATCTATCTATCTATCTATCTATCTATCCATCCATTTATCTATCCATCTATCTATGCATCCATAATAATAATAATGATAATAATAATGTATGGAATTTATATAGCGCTGAATCTTGTAAAGCAACAAATCAAAGCGCTCAAAGAACACAAAAAACTATTCCCAGATTCAGAAAGCAGGGGTGGAAACCCCCCAGAAAAGCTACATCCTCCTACACAGGACATCCCCACCAGTGTTTTTTTTACCAGCATTCCCAACGTGGAGAAAGTTTGGTAACTGTCAACTGCTTGTGTGTGGTCTCTCTCTTGTAAACTAGTATCAATATATGCTTGGCAATTCTATAACTGAAGACTACAAGCATTCCCTATTTTGCGATTTAAACTTCACAGATCACTATCGTTCTACACCAGATTCAACACGACACTTCTACAAATGAAAATCTGCCACTATGCAGTTGTTGGCAAAAGGGAATACATTAAAAAAAAAAAAGGGGGGGGAAAGGAAAAAAAATCCATCCATCCATCCATCCATCCATCCATCCATCCATCTATCTATCTATCTATCTATCTATCTATCTATCTATCTATCTATCTATCTATCTATCTATCTATCTATCTATCTACACACACACACACACACACACACACACACACACACACACACACACACACTCCTAAATGGTGTAGTCGCTTACATGTCAGATAAGAACTAAAAGAACAGAGGCACACCACTGCAAGCCAGCAGTAACAGTTGTTCAATGCAGTACGTGAACTTGTCCTTGTCTCGTTAGGACCTTTATCACCAGCCTCTTAATTAAAACTGCTATCCCACTTCAAACCATTTGATGACGGGGGCTGTGGGTGCAAGAGAACAAGCCTCATCCTATTAATTCATTTGTGTTTGGGGTAAGATCAGGAAAATGTGGCATGGGACCAACAGCACTGTGGGAGGAGAGAAGCTACGAGACTTGTACATGAACAATGATCATCTCCATCCTTCGTCTATCTTTTCAGCATCTGTTTCCCCTGTCATTTGGATTATGACTACGTGGGGAAGCTGGAGACGTTTCGTCATGATCTCAGCGTGCTGCTGACGTCAGTGGGAGTCGACCCTCATTTCGTGCTGGGTGATGATGACGCGTTTAACGTTAAAAACGGCGTCAACATTATACGTGCTATCGTAGAACGCACGTTTGATATGATGGAGTATGTTGGCTTCCGTGACTGTTTCACCAAGCCTGAGCTGTTGAAGAGAGCGTGGATGACCTTACAGGTAGGTATATAGAAAAGTATATAATATATTGTGACTATGAAATAAAAGCAATAGCAAAAGTTGTTCCTGACATTATAAAAAAAAGCGATTATCCCCCACTATAATTATTAATGTTTTATTCATTTGAAACGCTCTTGTCAGAAAAAAAGATATTTATAAAGTGATTATCGGCAACTGGGGACGGGATAGCTCAGTTTTCCAAACTAATGTTAAGCAAACTTCCAACCTAATGTTAAGGGGGATGGGATAGCTCAGTGGTCAGAGCACTCGCTTTCCCCAAGCTAAGGTTAAGCAGCTTCGAGCGTGGTTACCACTTGGATGGGTGACCGTTTGCGTGCCTTGATTTCAGTACAGTACCCCAGTTCACCCAACTGTAAATGGGTACCTGCCCTCTTTAGGGCCAGGGCATGTAAAGCAGCGAGGGAGAGGAGATGGGCGCCACCCTCAATATGCTGGCCCCTAGAGAAGCTGATGTCTCTGACGCCTCGCTCCCCAACGACTGCAGAGGTTATGGGAACACCTTTACCTTTTTACCTTAACGTATACAGAGGAAAAATATATCGTGAATATGAAATTAAAGCAAGAGCATAAGTTGCTCCTGATATTATAAAAAAGCGATGATCTCCCACGATAATTATTAATGTTTTAATCGTTTGAAACGGTTGTAATTAGGAAGCTATGGAAATGGTTTATTTTTTGTGTCAGCAATTATGAGAAATGAGTATGATTATAAACAAACTGTTTGCCTCTAGACATAGAGACTTTTGTAGAGCCCATTTGAAGTGGCATATGTCTGTATTACTGACAGGCCCCAGCATCCAAATCTTAGGGATCTAGGCTTTAGCAGACGTCAAGGTATAATAGAGGAATTCGGTAGTCAGCTATTCATTAAGGTGCCTAGATGTCCAGTGCGTGCGTGCGTGTGTGTGTGTGTGTGTGTGCGTGCGCGCGTGCGCACGCGCGCACACACACACGCACGCCCGTGCGAGTGTGTGTGTATATGTGTTTGTGTGGGTGTGGGTGTGTGCGTGTGTGCGTGCGCGCGTATCTGTTGCACAAAACAGAATGGAACAACATGAGATTATACTTCATATTACTGTTTCAGGTTCGAGGTTTACTGCCAGTGGAAGTGACCTTCCCCTTGACCCAGGAGAAAGCCGAGGGCATGACCTTGACCCAGTTTGATGACCTAGTGAAGGACACGTTCCTTAAGGTAGTCGACCATAACCGTTTGAAAGCACAGAGAAGACTGGCGATGAAGGAAGCTTTCTATAGCTTACCTCGGGAGCTGCTCTACCAACTGCAGTCAGAAATCCAGCGAGACTGTGATTTGTTCGGCTACGAGTGCTCTGTGGATGCCAGGTTTAAGGAAGATGAAAAACCCACTCCCGTCTTTCCCTTTGATCAGCTTTGATTGCATGCTGTCTTCAGGTAAAATTTATGGTGATGTTGTTGTAATTGCTGCCTTCAAGTAAAATTTATGGTGATGTTGTTGTAATTGCTGCCTTCAAGTAAAATTTATGGTGATGTTGTTGTAATTGCTGTTTTCAGGTAAAATAGTGATGTTGTGGTAATTGCTGTTTTCAGGTAAAATAGTGATGTTGTGGTAATTGCTGTCTTCAGGTAAATAGCGGTGTTGTGGTAATTGTTGCCTTCAGATAAAAAGTGATGTTGTGGTAATTGCTGTCTTCAGGTAGATAACGATGTCGTGCTAATTGCTGTCTTCAGGTAAATAGTGATGTTGTGGTAACCCTTTCCCTCTGTGGAGTACGTAGCTCAGTTTGGATGCCAAGTTGTTTTGCATATACTAGTTTATTGAATTTTTATTTTTTGTTAACAAATATTGTTGCCGCCAACATGATGGACGCTATAGCCGAGTGGTTAAGACCGTTTGATTTCAACCCCATGGGTCCATGAAGTAGCGAGTTCGAATCTTAGCAGCATCTGATGAAGTAAGGGTGGGGATGTTTTAACGATCTCTCAGATTAAGGACGAAAGCTGGGTTACACACAAATACACATGCCTGCGTGCGTGCGTGCGTGCGCGCGGTGCGCTCGCGCGAAACGCACGCACGCACATACATGCGAGCGCATAATTATCTGTACACCGGAACACAGCACAAAATAATGAAACACAGGTGCAAGCCACAGAGTGGTATCCATAT
>CM054136.1:67458243-67463243 GCA_028751875.1 Rapana venosa | reverse complement strand
TGTCTGAATAGATTTGTGTATTATGTACTAGGTATATTTGTGTTATCAACGTCACTGGTCATGTTGCTCTAGTCTTCTGTAAAATATGCACAGGGGCTTCTAAGGAGTGTGCAAAACGCTATGTGTACTTCGCACATGAAAATCGCTATTTAGAGTTTCATTCAAAGTACTTTGCAGGAGAATGAAGCTACAATCAATATTATTCACTCCAGAAGTAAAGTTCCCTCAAACAGACAACAAACACATGACTGGACCCAGCGTTCTTCGATACCCATCAGGTCACTCACTAAGCCAACGTTGTGGTCACCAGGTTATTCTGTACCCCACTCCTCAATGAGACAAGTGCTTGACAGTACAGAGCCAGGAAGAATCTTCGTCATGTGTAGACAGCTTTTGGAGCAGTGAGGGAGAGGAGATGGGCGCCGCCCTCAATAAGCTGACCCCTGGGAGAAGCTGATGTCTCTGACATTTCGTTTTCCGACAACTGCATAGGTTATGGGACACCTTTACCTCTTTTCTTTTGGAGTTGTGCAATATTATTCGCTGAAGAATGCAGTAAAGTGTTGAATCCCTCTGTGCAACGTTCAGCTGAAGCAGGAGCACGTACACCCGAGTGCTCTTCAGGTCTGGTGAGTACATTTGAAGCACAGGTAGATGTAGGTGGAAGAAAGAAGAGGGGTGCTGTAAATAACCGGATCACAGACGGATCAGCTACAGATGCTGTCACCAATGGAGAAGCAGGAGTGCTGATCAAGTGCCCCTCTGCAGAAGTGGAAACAGCAAACATCCCAACAGGGACACACTGCACTAACTACCGAGCAGAAACCCAAGCCCTGAAACAAGCTGTCACCACGTGGCCAATGGAGATAACCCTGCAACCTTCGGATGAGACTATAAACCGAGGCCCTGTGTTCGAACGCATGCAGAACATCTTGCGCACACGTTAAATCCTGTTCCGCTTTTCGGAAGAGTAGGCCATTGTGTGCCGGTGGAAACAGATGACAAAATTCACAAAACCGCATACACACGGGGACTGAATGTAAAAAAGCACATGAGTGCTTATTCCATTATCCTCGATATAAAAGAATAACTAAATAAAATAAATAAAAAATAAGTACAGTCCACGAGAGGAGCTGGAAAGGACATGCCATTTCTTTATTCCAGACACATCTGACGGTGTAAACAGCGAAGGAAAGAAGAAGGTACTATCCATACCAATCCAATCTTGTTGTTTATCGCTTCACCCACAAGCTATTAGCCGCGGTATAAGTTTGGTTTATAGTAGAGATCACTTTCATGAGAGCTGAGAGACACCCTGAGGGCGGCTGATGAGAGACGCGCGGACTGGAGAAAGGGGGTTGACAAAGCTTCAAAGGCGCCCCAAAGGGATTCGGAATCTGAGGGATCGGTGACGGTGACACTTTCATGGTCGTAAAAAGTGCATCAGATGACCCAGAAACACAGATGAAACCCCCTCCCCGCCCCCCCCCCCCCCCCCCCCCCACACACACACACACACACAAGAGTACCATTCCAGAAGATGTCACTGCTCCCAGAGGCTGTAGTGGTCGGGCGACTGGAAAAGCACGATGCCGGTGATGGTGACGGTGGCGGTGACGAAACACAGCAGCAAGGCGCGGTCAGCGATCTGCGCCACCTGCTGCCACTCCAGCTTGATCACGTCCCGCTTGTCCTGCTCCTGCACGCGCATCTCGTTGCGCTCGATCGTCTGGGAAATCTTCTGCAGCACCCGCGAAAACTGCTGCGTGTCCAGATGCTCGCTGCCTCCAGGCACCGCCACTCCACCCCCGTTGGGCTGAGGCTGGGGTGGTGAGGCTGTGGGGGGTCGGGGTGGGGTTGGGGTAGGGGTAGGGAGAGGGGCGCAGGAGCAGGCGTGGATGGGGAGGGTGAAGGGTTCTTGCAGGTGCCGCTGCTGCTGCAGCAGCGGAGAGAGGAAGCCAGCGGTTCTGGCAGAGGGGGAGAGGGGGTGAGGGTGCGGGGGGGTGAGGTGGCTGGGGAGTGGGGGGCAGGGTGTGTTGAGGCTGGGATGATGGTCATCGTCTTTGTTGTCCAGTTGTATATCCACCCAGGACATGTTGACTTGCTCCGTTCCTGGCTTGTACCCCTGAGGATGAGTGTGGTTTTTTCTCGTGATGTTTTTTTTGTTTTTTTCTGAGCGACACAAACGTGAATGTGCGTGCACGTGCACACACACAGACACACACAAACAAACATACACACAAACACACAGGCACAAAAAGACATACACACAAACACACACAGAGACACAAACAGACACACACAAACACACACACACAGTCACACACACACCACGTATGCACGCAAACATGCATGCACATACACACACATACACACACAGAGGCAAGCAAGTACTCACAAACATGCATGGGCATCCTTAGGGACAGAGGTGAACCCAAACAGCTCATAACAGCACCACAGCTTTGTAGGTCGATTGTCTGAACGATTTCAATTTCAGCAGACTGTTTACCAGAACATTTACCTCGTTATTTTCCTAATTTATCGTCAATTATCAAAGATGCTCTGTGCCTTTCACTCCCTAGAACTTAAGAGATAGCGTGTAGAGAGCAGTATCACGGAATGCTACCAACATAGTCCTACACAGTCGGGATAGCCTAGTGGTCAGAACATTGCGCTCGCAATCTGACGACCCAGGTTCGATTCCCATTGAAGGGGATATTTTCCCCTGGAGTTAACATCAGTGCAGACTCCATTCTCCCCAAAAGTCCTTGGGATGAGACTATAAACCGAGGCCCCGTGTGCGAACGCACGCAGAACATCATGCGCACACGTTAAATCCTGTTCCGCTTTTCGGAAGAGTAGGGCCATTGTGTGCCGGTGGAAAAAGATGACAAAATTGACAAAAACTGCATACACACGGGGACTGGTATTTATTCCATTATCCTCGATATAAAAGAATAAATAAATAAATAAAATACCTCCTTGAGACACTGAAATGTACACTTCCCCTTCTCCTAATGATAGTACTCTACACATTAATACCTAACTTTAAGAATAAGATGTGAGTAGCTAGCTAGCTGCCATGGCTGCTTTATTCGCACACGGACTAGAGGGTCACGGGGCTGAATCCTGAAAGATGGGCAACAACGGTCATATTATACGTTAAAAAAAATCTCAGGATTGGTGAACCTTGGAGCTATAGCCAAGGAACGACTCCCACCCTCCCACCCCCCCCCCCCAAAAAAAAAAAAAAATCCAACAAACAAAAACAACCCCCCCCAAAAAAACCCCACAAACAACAACAACCCATAGTGCCTTACCATGGCAGGGGGAAGCTCACATGGAGAATGGTGAGGTGCCAGTTTGTAGCGTGTGTAGCGACCGCTGCTCACCGCCCCATTACACTCGGGAATAAACTGAAACAGGTTTGGTTGGGTTTTTTTACCGTGACTCGCATTATCATATTAATACCAACTGAAAATACTGTCACTATACTATACTATACTATACTATACTATACTATACTATACTATACTATACTATACTATACTATACTATATAACTATTATTTACTATACTATACTATACTATACTATACTATACTATACTATACTATATTATACTAACGCTTTTCTCTCACTAACAGATCCAGCTAAAAAAATAAATGTTTCAGCTGGAAAGATAGACCTGAATATATCAAAGGGAGTTGTAATCACTGGCTATTGATTCATTTATTTATAGCACTTTAAGTTACGGCAGATTTCTCTGCGTGAACTTCGGGCTGCTCTCCCCGGGGAGAGCGCGTCGCCACAAGAGCAGCGCCACCCATTTTTTTTTCTTTTTCCTGTCTGCAACTGTATTTGTTTCCCTATCAGAGTCGGCTTTTTTTTCTACAGAATTTTGCCAGGGACAACTCTCTTGTTGCCGTGGGTTCTTTTACGTCCGCTAATAATTACGTGTAACACACGGGACGTCTCATCCGAAAGACTAGCGCCCAGACCACCACTCATGGTCTAATGGATGGGGAAAAAGTTTCGGGTCCAAACGGGATTCGAACCAAAGCACACTTCCGACCCGGACTTTTCGCTTTCTAGGCAGGCGCGTTACCTCTAGACCACCGATCCACATTTGCTATGCAAAGAAAATGTTTGCTTTGATGTAATAATTATATTACTGTACTTCCAGAGGATGTGAGAGTCACTTTCGTGAAATTCAGAACATGAAATCACAAATTACCAGTTCAAAGAGGGACAGGGAAAGGGCACTGACAGACTAGAAAGATTACTTAGAAAATTCTAACAGAAGAAATCAGGTGACCAATTCCATTATATTCTCAAATGGCAATATTTTATTGATCTATCTATCTATCTATCTATCTATCTATCTATCTATCTATCTATCTATCTATCTATCTATCTATCTATCTATCTATCTATCTATCTACCTACCTACCTACCTACCTACCTACCTATCTATCTATCTATCTATCTATCTATCTATCTATCTATCTATCTGTTCTTTTATATCGAGGATAATGGAATAAGTACTCACATGCTTTTTTTACATGCAGTTCCCGTGTGTATGCAGTTTTGTCAATTTTGTCATCTGTTCCCACCGGCACACAATGGCCTACACTTACGAAAAGCGGAACAGGATTTAACATGTGCGCAAGATGTTCTGCGTGCGTTCGCACACAGGGCCTCGGTTTATAGTATCATCCGAAGGACTTTTTGGGAGAGTAGAGTCTGCACTGATGTTAACTCCTGGGAGAAGATCCCCTTGAACAGGATTCGAGCCCAAGTCGTCAAATTCCGAGCGCAATGTTCTAACCACTAGGCTATCCCGTCTTCCCTCTTCTTTCTTGAAAGCAGGAAAATTTTTCTTTAAAAAAGATTACCATAAACAGCCCAACGTTATATCAAGTTCAACGTATTGTTCAGTACAATGAAAAGTCTTCTTCAACCTGGAAAAGTTTCTAAAAAACCTTATTAAGTTATATC